>CM034149.1:750482966-751115466 GCA_019776745.2 Taxus chinensis
GTACTTATAACCCCTTGATGGGTTTATTTGAGATAAGATTGTAAATTCGATGGAATTGCATTCATGACATGTATCTAAGGATGGCCCAAGAAGGATATTGTAACTAAGTTCATGAGGCTTAATGTGGAAAATAGTATCAAGATTTTGGTTTCCCATATCAATAGGTAATGTTATTGTTCCAAGCACCTGATGTGGCATATTATCAAATTCACATATATTTATATCATATGGAGTAAGATAATGGATTGAGATTCCTAACATATTAAGGAAGGATACGCTGCAAATATTAAGGCAATATCCATTATCAATGAGCACACTCTTAAGAAATTTATCGTCTATCGTCACTTAAATATATAGAGGTATTCCATTATCAATGACATTTTTAGGAGGTAGGTCATCATAAGTAAAAGATAGTGGATCTTCTTGGAAAGAAAAATCCCTTGGTAATACTTCCAATACATACTCAGGCGATGTATTGGATGAATACGAGTGTGAATAAGGTTAATGAGCGCATCCTTACATGTGAGGTTTTCTTTAGACATTCAAGGAATAGTATCATCTGATCATGAGAGGAATCCATTATTACAAACATAAGTAGAATAAACAAACCTAGAAGAAGAATCATATACCCTAGGCTAACAATCGAGAGATCATAGATGATACGACCCAAAAGTGATGTTGAGATAAAAGTGATTGTCGGAAAATTAGTTAAAAACCCATATATGAAAATAGAAATTGAATTTGAAAAAATTAAGAGAAATTTTTTTTAATATGATTATGTGGAAGAAAATCCTCCAAGGAATTTTACCAAAAGTGTTTATTTTTTCGATTATACCCTATTACTAAAAATCGTAATTTTGAATTTTTGAAAAGTGTGGTAAAAATTAAGACAAACAATAAGAGTTTTTTGTTAACTATATTTTAAAAATACTAACCTCAAAGGAATTTAAAAATAGATATATTATTCTTGAGAAATGTAATGAAATGTGATTCAACAATTAGAATCCCGAGAATGATACCCAAAGAGTAGGACCAACCATGAAACCCTAGGAAATTTTGTGCAAACTAGATCTAGAGAAAATGATAGGTAAAAAACAATTGGGATTTATATATTCAATGTAGAAATGAAACCCTCGGGTAACGAGAGTTTGATCCAAAATGTTTAATTTAGACGTCAGGTTCACCAAAATATTTACACCCTTATTAGATTATGTGAAATCTATATTAGTGAATTAAGTACACTAAAGGATGTAAAGGGAGATACATGAAGTTATTTTTACTAATTAACTTCCAACATTAATTATCCAATATCATATCAATGCACGATTACTTGCAACCAATGTATGAAACAAGATATGAACTTGAAAATATAAGAGGATGAGTACACATATTTTTTTACAGATGGATCTAGGAAGTTTTGGGAGTGTTCACTAATAAAATAGGGAGATATGAGATTTATGGTGCCTTATTTTCTAGGAACTGTGGCTGGAAACTCACTTGGGGCAGAGCGTACAACTTTTCTAGAACCATCTGTATGGTCTTAACCCTACTATATGGTCTTAAAGTTGCATAGATTTTGGGTTTTTAACTTTCAAGGACTGTCACCTACCTATAAATGTCTGTCACTTTCAAATCCTATTTGTCCGTCATGTTGTAGAGCTCTATTAACATTCTAAAGAAGATCTCAAACCATAACCATGGATGAGAAACCTTGAAAAAAACATTAGCTAGGTTATGTGAATCCTTGTACACCATCGACGTTGGCACTACTTTAAAGAGGCCTCAAACCACACATCATTCTCTACCTAGCATGTGATAACTAAATGAATGCAACTAGATTTAGAAAATTCTTTGACAATGCGTGATTTGAGTTTGGCTCTTGTTAAAATATTGGAGCGGATTTTGAATTCCTGTAGATGAGAGATATTGATGCCTTAACTTGGTAAGAAACTTCATACCTATAGATATTTTTTACCTAATGATGTCAATCCAGCTGCAAGAGGTTAAAATACCTCCAAACTCACACATAAACATCTTTGCAAATAAAATCCAAGAGTTTCAAAATAGCTTACTTCTCATTCTGGAATTCACACTGATCTATTACATCATTACAATCCTCCTTTTATTTCAAGACTACTCTAAAACCTTAAAATGCCAACAACCCTAAAATGCCAAAATCCCTAAAATGCAAAACAACTCAGATTGACCCCAAATTTTGCGTCCCAAATACTCCTTCATAAATTAGAGCTCATGCAAAATTTGGACTTATTCTAACAAGCAATAAAAAACTTATTAAAGTTCTAAACCTAGTCAAAAGTCAACAAAACATTCAGAACCAATTTTAGGACACTAGATGAAGGAATCCGAGCCCGAAAACATGCTAAAATGGGCACAACCTTGCAAGCAGAGTTGACCCCAGTATACTAATGTATATCTACCACCCCGTAAAATTTAAGGATGATCCAACGGTCGAATTAAAAGTTTATGGTCTCTGCAAGTTATGCTCCCGCATCATTCTCCCCTGGTTGAAAAGAATTCAGCTCCTGTGAATTCTGTTGTCGGAACTCATCTAATTTTGCACTGTCAATTTTCCTCAACTCCCACTAGGGATCCAAGTATTTTCTTCTTGTTTCAATCCTTCCCACTATACCAAATATCTGTTGTAGCTCCCATTTCTAGTAGTGATTGTCTTTTGGTCCAAGACACGCATTACCCTCTCCATTTTCTTCTTCAGCATCTATTGCTTCCAGTTTATTTATTCCACCTCTCCAACATTTTCATCATGACCTGAAAACTTATATAAGTTAGAAACATTAAAAACTAGTGAGATAGAAAAGTTTTCAGGTAGCTCCACCTTGTAGGAATTATCACTCATTTTCTTCAGAATCCTACATGGCCCAATCTTCTTATACTTGAGTTTATTATATGTCCCCTTTGGAAACCTCTCTTTTCTAAGATGAACCATCACCATATCTCCTTCTTCAAATACACTTACTCTCCTACTGGTATATGCAGTTGTTTTATATTATACATTGCTCACTTTAATCTTTTCCCTCACTTCATCTTGCGGCTGTAGAATGTGTTCTGCAAATGCTTCTAGATCGTCACTAGTTTCATCTTCACCTAGTAGAACAATTAGATCTAGGACCCCCTTGGGATTTATACAATATAAAATCTTGAAACGAGACCTCCATGTTGACCTGTTTACCAAGCTATTATATGCAAACTCAGCTTGAGGTAAAGCTAAGTCCCATTGTTTTGGCTTTTCTCCAACTATACAACGTAGGATATTTCCCAAGCTTTTGTTCACTACTTCCATTTACCAATCAGTTCTGGGGGTGATATGGACTACTGAA
Organism: Taxus chinensis; assembly: GCA_019776745.2. Lineage (NCBI taxonomy): Eukaryota > Viridiplantae > Streptophyta > Pinopsida > Cupressales > Taxaceae > Taxus > Taxus chinensis. Next base: position 750,486,323 of record CM034149.1, read on the forward strand.
CTGTAGCTGTGTCCTCAATTTCTTCCATAGAGTCCTCCAAAAGTGATTCAAAAACTTCATCTCCCAATCTAAAGTGATTGTTCTTCAAATTCCATGCAATCTAACCACTTCTAAAAAAAATAAATCTATAATTATGGACGCATCATTAGTTTTTTTACAAGAAATGAAATGTGCCATCTTAGAGAATCTATCAACCACAACAAAGATAGAATCATTCCCTCGCTATGTGTTAGGAAGCCCTAACACAAAGATCCATACTCAGATCAACCCATGGCCATGTAGGGATAGGTATTGGCATATACAACCCATTATTCTGTGCATGGCCCTTAGCCATTTGACACACTCTACATCTTGCTACCACCCTACTTATGTCCCTCTTTACCTTTGGCCAATAATAATTTTCTACAACAAGCGAAATTGTCTTACTTATACCAAAGTGTCTAGCCAACCCCCCACTATGCAATTCTCTTATAATATTTTCTCTCATTAAACCAGCAGGGATGCACAATTGTTTCCCCCTAAAAAAATAACCATCTTGTATCAAATAATCAAAAGAATCACTACCTACTGTAGGCTCCTAAGGTTGTCTCAAAACATCACCAAAGTCTGGATCACCTTCATACAATTCCTTAACTACCTCAACCCCTAGTACTTTATTTTTCATTTTTGTCAAAAGGGCCACACGCCTACTCAAGGCATCAACAACTTGATTCTGCTTACAAGACTTATGCTTTAAAACAAAAGTCTATTCTTGCAAAAATGAAACCCATTTTGCATGCCTACTATTTAGTTTCTTCTCTGTGTTTACGTACCTAAAGGCTTCATGGTCAATGACAAGTACAAACTCCTTTGCTACCGAGTAATGTCTCCAGTTTCTTAATGCCTGAATAATAGCGTAAAATTCCACATCATAAGTACAATATTTCCTCCTGACTTCATTTAGCTTTTCACTGAAGAATGTCATGGGTCATCCTTCTTGACTTAACACAGCTCCAATCCCAACATGTGAGGCATCACATTCAACCTCGAAGACCTTGCTAAAATCTAGAAACACAATAACAGGTGCTTCTGAAACTTTCTTCTTCAACAATTCAAAACTATATGTTGTTTCCTTGGTCCATACAAACTCCCTTGTACACTTTGTTATGGGTGCAAAAATGCTACTGAAATTCCTGATGAACTTCCTATAAAAAGTTACCAATCCATGAAAACTACAAACCTCTGTCACATTCCTTGGAATAGGCCATTCCAAAATTGCCTTTACTTTCTACTCATCCATCCTCACTCCATCCTCTGATATGACAAATCCCAAAAAAACAAGACTCTTATGAAGAAATCTACACTTCTTTAAGTTTGCATATAGACTCTCTTTACGTAACAAGTCTAGGACCAATCTGAGACGTAACAAGTTTTCTTCCACTGTCTTACTGAATATCAAAATAGATAACAACAAACATACTATTGTATTCTCATAGTACTCTGTTCATCAACCTCATGAATGTACTAGGTGCATTAGATAGCCCAAATGGCATCACCATCCACTTTTATCATCCATATTTTCTTTTGAAAGAAGTTTTCCATTCGTCCCCTTCACGGATTCAAATCTGGTGGTATCCACTCCACAAGTCAATCTTGCTAAAATATCGGGCTCCCGCTAGCACATCCATCATATCATCCAATCGTGGAATTGGGAACCGATACTTAATTGTGATCTTGTTTATGGCTCTGCTGTCTACACAAATTCTCCAGTCTCCATTTTTTTTGGGAGTAAATAATGTTGGAGCTGCACTTGGACCCATGCTTTCTCTCACTAACACTTTATGTATTAGATCTATCACTTGTCTATTCAACTCTTCACTCTGTATCGGACTCATCTGATAGGCTGCCTGGTTTGGAAGGGCCGATCTTGGGATCAAATCAATATGGTTTTGAATATCTCACTTTGGAGGTAACCCATCTAGTAGCTCATCTGGTATGACATGTTTGTATTTTTAGTACCTTTTTTGTAGCAACAGGTATATTAAAATCTTCTATTTCCAGCTTCTTTGACATTAGTGCATAACAACATCAAGCTTCTTCCATTTCTGTAACAAAATATTTTGTAGCCAATAAGCCCTCACTCTTCTCTTCTTCCTTGAAGGGTAACAATACCACCTTTACACCATCCTTCCAAAAGGTGTATGTATTTTTCCATCCATCATATGTAACTTTTCTATCGTATTGCCAAGGCCTACCCAGTAATATATGACATGCATCCATTAGGATAACATCAAACCACACCTCATACTTGTAGGTATTCCCAATTGAAAACTTTATAAGGCATCTTTTATCTATGGTTACTTCATTTCCTTTCTTGAACCATGATATATGATAGGGATATGGGTGCTTCTCACATTTTAGATTTATTTTATCAACCATTACAGTTGAAACCATATTTTCATAACTACCACCATCAATAATAATTTTAAATACCTTTCCTCTAGAGGTGCATCTTGTTCGAAATATATTTGTTCAAAGCTACGAATCAGCTCCAGCAACATCATGTTCTTTCTCCTTCCTTGGGAAAATCATTATCCTCCTTATCATGAGGGTTTCACCCAAGTCTGTAGCAACCTCTATTTCTTCTTCCTCTTCATCCTGAACCACATTTACTCGTGGTTGTTCTCCTTGCCATCTACCTTGTGTAGGATAGTGCTGACACGCAAAATCTCTGTGCCCCTCTTCACCACATCTGTAACATGTATACTACCTTTGGGGGCTATTCCAACCCCATCCTCCATTATAACATCTTCCCCTCTGAAACCCTCTACCTCTTTGATAGTTACCATGGCTTTGACCAAAATCTTCACGCCCTTCTGTATTAGAGGGTTCACCTTTTGTAGATTCAAATCTACCCCTGCCCCTCATTAGAGATGATGATGGACCTCTCTTCACACCTCTTCTAAAATAATTCCTCTTTTTCTTTTCTTCTACCTTTAATACAAGTTGATAAGCATCATCTAGGCTATGGATCCAGAGCATACTCATCTCATCTTGTATGGTGTAACTCAACCCATTTATGTAACTTGTAGCCTTTTGTTCTTCAGAATCTCCATGTTCCACCCTGATTGATAACTTGTAAAATTCATTAGTATACTCCTCAATGCTAAGATCCTTCTGTCTTAGGTTTTGGAACCTTCGAAAGAATTTTTTGAGCAAAATCTACAAGAAGAAACTTTTCTTTCTTTTCTTTACCATTTTATTCCAGTTTTGGATCTTGCCCTTTTCATTCCTTTGTCTTTCATTTTGTAGGTGATCCCACCAGATCAATGCATGTTCGAAAAACTTAGTGCATGCAAACTTAACCTTATTCTCCTCTGAAAGGGTTTTCCACTCAAAGAACTTTTCCATGTGATTTAACCAGTCAATCAACTCCTCTGGTCGTAACCCTCTACCATAATTAGGAACATTAATCTTGATGCCGTCAATCTTTCCCTCTAAAGCCTTGATCAATCTCTCCTTAAATGGTCTCTTATTCAAGGTTTCTTCATCTCTCTCATTTTCTTCTTCATCTCCTCCTTCATTCATTAATGGATTATCTTCTTTAATATCACTATCTGGGTCTGCATCCCCATTTGCATGTCTCCTTCTTAGGCAGGTAACTTCTCCTGTGAGCTCATCAACTTGTCTTCGTAGCTCCTTCATATGCCTATTCATCTGGGCATAACCTCCTCTCCCGAATCTAGCCATGGTTATATAAAATAGAGGTAAAAATTACACATAACAATGTGATACGTTACCTTAACTATTTCCGTAAGATCAAAATCTAGCTCTAATACCAATTGATGTGAATCCATCTGGAAGAGGTTAAAATACCTCCAAAATAACACATAAACAACTTTGCAAATAAAATCCAAGAGTTTCAAAATAGCTAACTTCTCATTCTAGAATTCACATTGATCTATTACATCATTACAATCCTTCTTTTATTTCAAGACTACTTGAAAACCCTACAATGCCAACAACCCTAAAATGCCAAAAACCCTAAAATGTAAAACAACTCAAATTGACCCCAAATTTTGCGTGTAGAATATGCCTTCATAAATTAGGGCTCATACGAAATTTTGACTTATTCTAATAAGCACAAAAAAGTTATTAAAGTTCTAAGATCTAGTCAAAAGCGAAAAAAACATTCATAACCAATTTTAGGAAACTAGATGAACGAATCCAAGCCTGAAAACGTGCCAAAATGTACACAAAATTGCAAGTAGAGTTGATCTTAGCATAGTACTAATGTTTATCTAACACCCCGTAAAATTTTAGGATGATCCAAAAGTCGGATCAAAAGTTATGGTCTTTGCAAGTTATGCTCCTGCATCATTCTCCCTTGGTTGAAAAGAATTCAGCTCCTGCGAATTCTGTTGTCGGAACTCATCTAATTTTGCACTATCAATTTTCCTCAACTCCCAATTAGGAATCCAAGTATTTTCTTCTTGCTGCAATCCTTCCCACTATACCAAATATCTGTTGTAGCAACCATTTCTAGTAGTGATTGTCTTTTGGTCCAAGACACGCATTACCCTCTCCTTCTTCTTCGGCATCTGTTGCTTCCAGTTTATTTCTTCCACCTCTGCAACATTTTCATCATGACCTGGAAACTTATATACGTCAAAAACATTAAAAATTGGTAAGATAGAAAATTTTTTAGGTAGCTCCACCTTGTAGGCATTATCACTCATTTTCTTCAGAATCCTACATGGCCCAATCTTCTTATACTTGAGTTTATTATATGTCTCCTTTGGAAACCTCTCTTTTCAAAGATTAACCATCACCATATCTCCTTCTTCAAATACACTTACTCTCCTACTAGTTTCTGCAGCTGCTTTATATTGTGCATTACTCACTTTAAGCTTTTCCCTCACTTCATCTTGCAGATGTAGAATGTGTTCTACAAATGCTTCTGCATCATCACTAGTTTCATCTTCACTTGGTAGAACAATTAGATCTAGGACCCCCTTGGGATTTCTACCATATACAATCTAAAAAGGATACCTCCCTGTTGACTTATTTACCGAGCTATTATATGAAAACTCAGCTTGAGGTAAAGCTAAGTCCCATTGTTTTGGCTTTTCTCCAACTATACAACGTAGGAGATTTCCCAAGCTTCTGTTCACTAATTCTATCTACCCATCAGTCTGGGGGTGATATGCACTACTGAACTATAGTTGTGTCCCCAATTTCTTCCACAGAGTCCTCCAAAAGTGACTCAAAAACTTCGTGTCTCGATCTGAAGTAATCGTTCTTGGAATTCCATGCAATCTAACCACTTAAGAAAAAAACAAATCTTCAATTTTGGAAGCATCATAAAAAATTTTAACAAGAAATGCTTAGAAAATCTATCAACCACAACAAAGATAGAATCATTCCCTCGCTGTGTGTTAGGAATCCCTAACACAAAATCCATACTCAGATCAACCCATGGCCATGTAGGGATAGGTAATGGCATATACAACCCGTTATTCTGTGTATGGCCCTTCGCCATTTGACACACTCTACATCTTGCTACCACCCTACTTATGTCCCTATTTACCTTTGGCCACTAATACTTTTCTACAACAAGAGAAATTGTCTTACTTATACCAAAGTGTCCAGCCAACCCCCCATTATGCAATTCTCTTATAATATTTTCTCTCATTTAACTAGCAGGGATGCACAATTGTTTCCCCCTAAACAAACAACCATCCTTTATCAAATAATCAAAAGAATCACTACCTACTGTAGGCACCTTAAGTTGTCTCACAACATCACCAAAATTTGGATCACCTTCATACAATTCCTTAACTGCCTCAAACCCTAGTACTTTATTTTCCATTGTTTTCAAAAGGGCAACACGCCTAATCAAGGCATCAACAACTTGATTCTACTTACAATACTTATGCTTCAAAACAAAAGTATATTCTTGCAAAAATGAAACCCATTTTGCGTGCCTACTATTTAGTTTCTTCTCTATGTTTATGTACCTAAAGGCTTCATGGTCAGTGACGAGTACAAACTCCTTTGCTACCAAGTACTGTCTCCAGTTTCTTAATGCCTGATCAATTGCATAAAATTCCACATCATAAGTAGAATATTTTCTCCTGACTTCATTTAGCTTTTCACTGAAGAATGCCACGGGTCATCCTTCTTGACTCAACATAGCTCCAATCCCAACATGTGAGGAATCACAGTCAACCTCGAAGACCTTGCTCAAATCAGGCAACACCAAAACAGGTGCTTCTGACACTTTCTTCTTCAACAATTCAAAACTATATGTTGTTGCCTTGGTCCATACAAACTCCCTCCCTTTTGTACACTATATTATGGGTACAGCAATGCTACTGAAATTCCTGATGAACTTCTTATAAAAAGTTTCCAATCCATGAAAACTACGAACCTTCTTCACATTCCTTGGAATAGGCCATTCCAAAATTGCCTTTACTTTTTCCTCATCCATCCTCACTCCATCCACTGATATGACAAATCCCAAAAAACCAAGACTCTTCTGAGGAAATCTACACTTCTTTAAGTTTTCATATAAACTCTCTTTACATAACAAGTCTAGCACCAATCTGAGATGTAACAAGTGTTCTTCCACTCTCTTACTGAATATCAAAATATCATCAAAATAGACAACAACAAACTTACCATTGTTTTCTTGGAGTACTCTGTTCATCAACCTCATGAATGTACTGGGTGCATTAGATAGCCCAAATGGCATCACCATCTGCTCGTATAATCCATGTTTTTTTTAAAGCAGTTTTCCATTCGTCCCCTTCATGGGTTCGGATCTGGTGGTATCCACTCCGCAAATCAATCTTGCTAAAATAGCGGGCTTCCGCTAGCACATCCATCATATCATCCAATCACGGAATTGGGAACCGATACTTTATTGTGATCTTGTTTATGGCTTTGCGATCTACACACATTCTCTAGTCTCCATATTTTTTGGGACTCAATAACGCTGGAGTTGCACATGGACCCATGCTTTCTCTCACTAACCCTTTCTGTATTAGATCTGTCACTTGTCTATTCAACTCTTCACTTTCTTTTAGACTCATCTGATAGGCTGCCTGGTTTGGAAGGGAAGATCCTGGGACCAAATCAATATGGTGTTGAATATCTCACTTTGGAGGTAACTGTACGTACCCAAAATTGTAAGGTACTATACTACGGAACGGTGTAACAAGTGCCCCAATGATGATACAGGTCTCCTCGCAAGGTGTTCGGGATCCGGAAAAGCCCTCGGAGTATGCGTTAACATCCCGCATGCCCCGTTTAGCCCCCGCGCCCTTTGTTTTCCCCTTTTTCCCTCTTTCCTTGGCCTCTTGACCTTCAGTGACGAAACCGCCGCCCTGCAGGGTGGCGGTCTCGTCACCACCCGCCCTGATCAGGGCGGCGGTCCTGTAACCGCCGCCCTGCTCAGAGCGGCAGTCCTGTGCGCGTTTTCCAAAACACTCTTTTGACGCGACTCGCGTGAAATATCACGATTCACCAAATTTTCTTTGCCGACTTGAGCATGCATTTATGTTTTTGGTCCCCTGGAATAGTGTTTTTCCTTTGTTTATTGTTTAGGAGTTCAATTTGGTTTTGGTTCTTGGGTGTTTGAATTCCTATAAATGCATGGTTTGTGCACATGCAAATGGTCTGGAGTTTTTGGTCTGGAGTTTTTGGTCTGAAGCTTGGCTGGATTTTGAAGTTTGATCTTTGCTCTCATTCCCTCATTTTAGTGTTTTAGTTAGTTAGCTTGTTTAGAAGCCATAGCTTGAATTCACTTGCATCTTTTGTTAAATTGCTCAGCTATTGGTAAGCCATAGACCCATCTTGTGCAGGCAGCGCTGTCATTTCATCCAACCCAGTTAGAAGCTGGCCTCTCTCAAGTTTTGTTTTCTGGGTTCCTCTTTGTAATTCCTTTAGTTTTCCTTTGCTTAGAATACTTAGTTTTCTTCATTGCGTGTTTTGGTTAGTATTGTGTTGCAGCTGGTAAGCCACATATCCATCTTGTGCAAGTGCAGTCATTACTTGAGGCCACCAATTTTACTCCAATCTTCTCATTCTCAGTGCTGTGGTCTGTTAGTTTGTTTGGGATTGATAGTGTAGTTCATTTCATGCTTAGTGTGCATTGACTAGCTGTTGGTAAGCCACATATCCAACTTGTGCAAACAGTGTTGCTATTTTATCTAATCCATTAGAGTAGAATAGCTTAAGAAGCCATTAAATTTGCAGGTTTTGCTCTTCATACAGGATAGTTTCAGGTTCTGGACGCATTTTGTTGCATGATTCGCAGTAGATCCCGCTAGGAATTGCATAATCCAAGCTCTGTACTCTTGCGCTATCCCTCTCCTATCCGCGTTATATTCTATCTGCATTCTGAAGGTTGTCCCTTGTTCTAAACACCTATTCCTGTTGATGCAAGCATTATACGCTTTTCTGGATCTACGTGAACACAAAGAATGAAGAGATCATACTGAGGGGACAAGATCACACACACCATCGGATTCGCCACTATTTTGCGAAATCCAGGTTTTAAACTTTCAAAGTTTTAGTTAGAACCATATCAAACAGAGTAGTTAATCGCTTTATTTCAGTTAATTTTATTCTCGATATTACCTGGGAAGCTGTGGGGATTGATAGTTTCTGAGAAACTATGATTCACTCCTCACTTCTGAGGTAGGGTTGAGAATCTTGCTAATAGATTAGTTTTAAGTTATTAGTTTAGTTGTCAATTCTAAATATTTTAAATAGCTGCTTTCTTAAATTCATTTAAATCATCAGAAAATACAAAAAGAAGTCATATATGCTAGCAGTATACTTAGATTTCACTTTATTATAGTTTGTTTTATTACTGCTTTTGCATGACAATTACGGGACCTAGGGAGCCCAGGGAATATATCTTCGAGCCAATCGTACCTCAGCCTAATCTCATAGCGGAAATAACTGACATTGACCAGAATCATAGGATACAAGTCTTCCAAACAACAACAGATTTCCAACAAGTCAGATCTCAGTTAAGAGGATTAAACATAGAAGACGACCAAGCACATGCGTTTTGGTCAAGTCAGCCAAACTACAGATTACCCTAGAAAACATCCACATGACTGTAGAAAGGTTTGAAAGAGAACAAACATTCGGGTGTGATCCCTTAGTTCCACAACCAGATGCAGGAGATACCCTCACAGACATAGATACCGGCCTAAGAATCCAGGTTGCAAGAACGCCTATGAGGTATTCCGAGAAGATCACACAGCTGTTAATTCTAAACATAGAGGCTAAAAAAGCGTATGATTACTGGATACTAGGGATTAGAACTTGATCTCGCGTATGACCATAACAGGACCACAACAACCATGAGTCTACGGTTGTGACCCACAAATCCCACAACCTAATGAATCCATAAGAAAATTAGACATAGACACTGGCCTATGCACACTGGTATTCCAGTCTACTCCGCTTCCACCTATTATCATTGAACAACTGTCCTTGCTGGATACAACAGCTAACAAAGCTAGGGAATTCTGGACTAGGCCAGAAAATCATCCATAGAGTCAATTATATTCATCATCCCCTATATGACCTTATCGGGAGATATACACGAAACAATCCCAGGTCATTTTCCACGTATTCCGCAGCCCATAGATCGAATCACGCCAGAGCTCGATATTGATTGGAGCCTTCGAGCAGTCATCCTTGCTGATCGATCTATCACACCGGTCCAGGTTGGAAGGGCCTTCTTTTCCTTAGATTCAAAAATTCCATTAGTGCATGTCGAAGACATTAGATTGCCTAACTAGTGTGTCCGTATACTACCTATATTCCATCCCCACCGGCTATCTCGGCACAACCTTGGGAGGTCGGGTATGTGGAAGAGTCACTTGTAGATTCTCATTCTCGCCTGTCACTTTTCCGGCATATAGTAACCCATCTAGTATGACATCTTTTCATTCATTTTAGTACCTTTTCTAGCAGCAGGAAGTATATTAGGAAATCTTTTATTTCCAGCTTCTTTGACATTAGTGCATAACAACATCCATCTTCTTCCATTTTTGTAACAAAATATTTTGTAGCCAATAAGCCATCACTCTTCTCTTCTGCGTTGAAGGGTGATAAATAAGACCACCTTTACACCATCCTTCCAAAAGGTATACGTATTTTAAAACCTCCATCATGTGTAACCTTTCTATCCATATTGGCAAGGCCTACGCAGTAATTTATGACATGTATCCATTGGGATAAGAATCACACCACACCTCATCCTTATAGGTATTCCCAATTGAAGACTTTATAAGGCATCTTTTATCTATGGTTACTAGAATTTCCTTTCTTGAACCATGACTTTTTACGATAGGGATATTCTAGTGCTTCTCACAATTTTAGATTTAGTTTATCAACCATTACAGTTGAAACCATATTTTCAAAATTTTACCACCATCAATAATAATCTTACATACCTTTCCTCCAGAGGTGCATCTTGTTTGAAATATATTTGTTCCTAGCCATGAATCAGTTCCAGCAACATCAAGTGCTTTCTCCTTCCTTGGGACAATCATCGTCCTCCATGTCATGAAGGGTTTCACCCATGTCTGCATCAACCTCCATTTCTATCTTCAAGCTATTCAGCCTCAAGCCAGATTTAATCATGGTTTTTCTCCTTGCCATCTATCCTTGTGTAGGATCAGTGCAGACACTCAAAAGCTCTGTGCCCCTCTTCACCACATCTGTAACATGTAATATTACCTTTGGGAGCTATTCCAGCCCCGTCCTCCATTATAACATCTCCCCCTTTGAAACCCTCTACCTCTTTGGTAGTTACCATGGCTTTGACTAGAATCTTCACGCCCTTCTATATTAGGATGATTCACCTCTTTGTAGATTCAAATCTACACCTTCCCTTCATTGGAGATGATGATGGACCTCTCTTTACACCTCTTCTAAGAATTATTCCTCTTATTCTTTTCTTCTAGCCTTTATTCTCAAGTTGATAAGCATCGTCTAGGCTATGGATACGGAGCATACTCATCTCATCTTGTATGGTGTAACTCTACCCATTTATGTACCATTTAGCCTTTTGTTCTTCAGACTCTCCATGTTCCACCCTGATTGATAACTTGTAAAATGGGTATTAGTATACTCCTCAATGCTGAGATCCTTCTATGTTAGGTTTTGAGAACCTTCGAAAGAGTGTTTGAGCATAATCTATAGGTTAGAAACTTTTCTTTCAGCTTCTTTACCATGTTATTCCAGTTTCAGATCTTTCCCTTTCCATTCCCCTGAACATACATCATTTTAGGTGATCCCACCAGTATCAACCCATGTCCAAACAACATTTGGGTGCATGCAAAGTTAACCTTCTTCTCCTCTGAAATGGTTTTCTACTCAAATAACTTTTCCATGTGATTTAACCAGTCAATCAATATATCTCTGGTTGTAACCCATCCACCATAATCAGGTACATTAACCACTTGATGCCATCAATATTTCCTTGTAAAGCCTTGATCAATCTCTCGTCATAATATATGTCTCATACAATTGAGGTAATTCATCTCTCTAATTTTCTTCTTCAGACTCCTCCTTCATTCATTAATGGAGGATCTTGTTCAATATCACTATCTGGGTCTGCATCCCTATTTGCATGTCTCCTAGAACTCAGGGGCGTAACTTCTCCTGTGAGCTCAGCAACTTCTCTCTGTAACTCCTGCATATGCCTATGTCATCTGGGTAAAACCTCCTCTCCAGAATCTAGCCATGGTTATCGTAAAATACATGGGAATCGAAAAGTGGCACATAACTAATTTGGATACGTTACCTTAACTATTTCCGTAAGATCAAAATCTGGCTCTGATACCAATTGATGTGAATCCAGCTGCAAGAGGTTAAAATACCTCCAAAATAACACATAAACATCTTTGCAAATAAAATCCAAGAGTTTCAAAATAGCTAACTTCTCATTCTAGAATTCACATTGATCTATTACATCATTACAATCCTTCTTTTATTTCAAGACTACTTGAAAACCCTACAATGCCAACAACCCTAAAATGCCAAAAACCCTAAAATGTAAAACAACTCAAATTGACCCCAAATTTTGCGTGCAGAATATGCCTTCATAAATTAGGGCTCATACGAAATTTTGACTTATTCTAAGAATTATAACAAAAGTTATTAAAGTTCTAAGATCTAGTCAAAAGTGGAAAAAACATTCAGAACCAATTTTAGGACACTAGATGAAGGAATCCGAGCAAAAAAATGTGCCAAAATGAGATCGAACTTGCAAGGATAGTTGACCCCAACATGACACTAATGTATATCTACCACCTCGTAAAATTTTAGGATGATCCAACGGTCGGATCAAAAGTTATGGTCTCTGCAAGGAATGCTCCCACATCATTCTCCCCTAGTTGAAAAGAATTCTGCTCCTGAGAATTCTGTTGTCGGAACTCACCTAATTTTGCACTGTAAATTTTCCTCAACTCCCACTCAAGAATCCAAGTATTTTCTTCTTGTTGCAATCCTTCCCACTATAAAAAATATCTGTTGTAGCTCCCATTTCTAGTAGTGATTTTCTTTTGGTCCAAGACACGTATTACTCTCTCCTTTTTTTTCTTCGGCATCTGTTGCTTCCAATTTATTTCTTCCACCTCTGCAACATTTTCATCATGACCTGGAAAATTATATAATTCAGAAACATTAAAAACTGGTGAGATAGGAAAGTTTTCAGGCAGCTCCACCTTGTAGGCATTATCACTCATTTTCTTCAGAATCCTACATGGCCCAATCTTCTTATACTTGAGTTTATTATACTTCCCCTTTGGAAACCTCTCTTTCCTAAGCTGAACCATCGCCATATCTCCTTCTTAAAATACACTTATTCTCCTACTAGTATTTGCAACTGTTTTATATTGTGCATTACTCACTTTAAGCTTTTCCCTTGCTTCATCTTGCAGCTGTAGAATGTTTTCTGCAAATGCTTCTACATCATCACTAGTTTCATCTTCACCTGGTAGAACAATTATGTCTAGGATCCCCTTGGGATTTCTACCATATACAATCTAGAAAGGAGACCTCCCTGTTGACCTGTTTATCAAGCTATTATATGCAAACTCAGCTTGAGGTAAAGCTAAGTCCCATTGTTTTGGCTTTTCTCCAACTATACAATGTAGGAGATTTCCCAAGCTTATGTTCACTACTTTCGTCTGCCCATCAGTATGGGGGTGATATGCACTACTGAACTGTAGCTGTGTCCCCAATTTCTTCCACAAAGTCCTCTAAAAGTGACTCAAAAACTTCGTGTCCCGATCTGAAGTGATCGTTCTTCAAATTCCATGCAATCTAAGCACTTCTGAAAAAAAACAAATCTGCAATTCTAGAAGCATCATTAGATTTTTTACAAGAAATGAAATGTGCCATCTTAGAGAATCTATCAACCACAACAAAGATAGAATCATTCCCTCACTATGTGTTATGAATCCCTAACACAAAATCCATACTCGGATCAACCCATGCCCATGTAGGGATAGGTATTGGCATATACAACCCATTATTCTGTGCATGGCCCTTAGCCATTTGACACACTCTACATATTGCAACCACCCTACTTATGTCCCTCTTTACCTTTGGCCAATAATACTTTTCTACAACAAGAGAAATTGTCTTACTTATACCAAATTGTCCAGCCAACCCCCCACTATGCAATTCTCTTATAATATTTTCTCTCATTGAACCAGCAAGGATGCACAATTGTTTCCCCCTAAACAAATAACCATCCCGTATCAAATAATCAAAAGAATCACTACCTACTGTAGGCTCATTAAGTTGTCTCACAACATCACCATAATCTGGATCACCTTCATACAATTCCTTAACTACCTCAAACCCTAGTGCTTTATTTTCCATTGTTGTCAAAAGGGCCACATGCCTACTAAAGGCATCAGCAACTTGATTCTTCTTACAAGACTTATGCTTTAAAACAAAAGTATATTCTTGCAAAAATGAAACCCATTTTGCATGCCTACTATTTAGTTTCTTCTCTATGTTTACGTACCTCAAGGCTTCATGGTAAGTGATGAGTATAAACTCCTTTGCTACTAAGTAATGTCTCCGGTTTCTTAATGCCTAAACAATAGTGTAAAATTCCACATCATAAGTAGATAATTCCTCCTGACATCATTTAGGTTTTCACTTAAGAATGCCACAAGTTTTCCTTCTTTACTCAACACCACTCCAATCCCAACATGTGAGGCATCACAGTCAACCTCGAAGACCTTGCTCAAATCAGGCAACACCAAAACAGGTGCTTCTGACACTTTCTTCTTCAACAATTCAAAACTATATGTTGTTGCCTTGGTCCATACAAACTCCCTCCTTTAGTACACTCTGTTATGGGTGCAGCAATGCTACTGAAATTCTTGATGAACTTCCTATAAAACGATGCCAATCCATGAAAACTACGAACCTCTGTCACATTCATTGGAATAGGCCATTCTGAAATTGCCTTTACTTTTTCCTCATCCATCCTCACTCCATCCTCTGATATGAAAAATCCCAAAAAAACAAGACTCTTCTGAAGAAATCTACACTTCTTTAAGTTTTCATATAGACTCTCTTTACATAACAAGTCTAGCACCAATCTGAGATGTAATAAGTGTTCTTCCACTGTCTTACTGAGTATCAAAATATCATCAAAATAGACAACAACAAACTTACCATTATATTCTCATAGTACTCTGTTCATCAACCTCATGAATGTACTAGGTGCATTACATAGCCCAAATGGCATCACCATCTGCTCATATAATCCATATTTTTTTTAAAGTAGTTTTCCATTCGTCCCCTTCATGGGTTCGGATCTGGTGGTATCCACTCCGCGGGTCAGTCTTGCTAAAATAGTGGGCTTCTGCTAGCACATCCATCATATCATCCAATCGTGGAATTGGGAACTGATACTTAATTGTGATCTTGTTTATGGATATGATGTCTACACACATTCTCCAGTCTCCATCTTTTTTGGGAGTCAATAATTCTTGAGTTGAACATGGACCCATGCTTTCTCTCACTAACCCTTTTTGTATTAGATCTATCACTTGTCTGTTCAACTCTTCACTCTGTGTCGGACTCATCCGATAGGCTTCCTGGTTTGGAAGGGTAGATCCTGGGATCAAATCAATATGGTGTTGAATATCTTGCTTTGGAGGTAACCCATCTAGTAGCTCATCTGGTATGACATCTTAGTATTCTTTTAGTACCTTTTCTGTAGCAGTAGGTATATTAAAATCTTCTATTTCTAGCTTCTTTGACATTAGTGCAAATCAACACCTAGCTTCTTCCATTTCTGTAACAAACTCTTATGTAGCCAATAAGCCCTCACTATTCTCTTCTTCGTTGAAGGGTAACAAGACCACCTTTACACCATCCTTCCAAAAGGTATATGTATTTTTCCCTCCATCATGTGTAACCTTTCTATCCTACCCTGTAATATATGACATGCATCCATTGGGATAACATCACACCACACCTCATCCTTATAAGTATTCCCAATTGAAAACTTTATAAGGCATCTTTTATCTATGGTTACTTCATTTCCTTTCTTGAACCATGATATATGATAGGGATATGGGTGCTTCTCAATTTTAGATTCAATTTATCAACCATTACAGTTGAAACCATATTTTCACAACTACCACCATCAATAATAATTTTACATACCTATCCTCCAGAGGTGCATCTTGTTCGAAATATATTTGTTTGAAGCCACAAATCAGCTCCAGCAACATCATGTTCTTTCTCCTTCCTTGGGAAAATCATTATCCTCCTTATCATGAGGGTTTCACCTAAGTCTGCAGCAACCTCCATTTCTTCCTCTTCAGCCTCAACCAGATTTACTCGTAGTTGTTCTCCTTGCCATCTATCTTGTGTAGGATAGTGCGGACACTCAAAAGCTCTGTGTCCCTCTTCACCACATCCGTAACATGTATATTTCCTTTGGGGGCTATTCCAGCCCTGTCCTCCATTATAACATCTTCCCCTCTGAAACCATCTACCTCTTTGGTAGTTACCATGGCTTTGACCAAAATCTTCATGCCCTTCTGTATTAGAGGATTCACCTTTTGTAGATTCAAATCTACCCCTGCCCCTCATTGGAGATGATGATGGACCTCTTCACACCTCTTCTAAAATTATTCCTCTTGTTATTTTCTTCTGCCTTTAATGCAAGTTGATAAGCATCATCTAGGCTATGGATCCGGAGCATACTCAGCTCATCTTGTATGGTGTAACTCAACCCATTTATGTACCATGTAGCCTTTTGTTCTTCAGACTCTCCATGTTCCACCCTGATTGATAACTTGTAAAATTCATTAGTATAATCCTCAATGCTGAGATCCTTCTGTCTTAGGTTTTTGAACCTTCGACAGAATGTTTGAGCATAATCTACAAGAAGAAACTGTTCTTTCAGCTTCTTTACCATTTTATTCCAATTTCAGATCTTGCCCTTTTTATTCCTTTGTCTTTCATTTTGTAGGTGATCCCACCAGATCAATGCATGTCTAGACAACTTAGTGCATGCAAAGTTAACCTTCTTCTCCTCTGAAATGGTTTTCTACTCAAATAACTTTTCCATGTGATTTAACCAGTCAATCAACTTCTCTGGTTGTAACCCTCCACCATAATCAGGTACATTAATCTTGATGCCATCAATATTTCCTTGTAAAGCCTTGATCAATCTCTCGTCAAATGGTGTCTCATACAATTTTTATTCATCTCTCTCATTTTCTTCTTCATCTCCTCCTTCATTCATTAATGGAGGATCTTGTTCAATATCACTATCTGGGTCTGCATCCCTATTTGCATGTCTCCTTCTCAGGGGCGTAACTTCTCCTGTGAGCTCAGCAACTTCTCTCTGTAACTCCTGCATATGCCTATTCATCTGGGTATAACTGGATCTTCCAGCGTCTAGCCATGGTTATTTAAAATAGAGGTAAAAACTACACTTAAAAATGGGATACGTTACCTTAACTATTTCCGTAAGATCAAAATCTGGCTCTGATACCAATTGATGTAAATCCAGCTGCAAGAGGTTAAAATACCTCAAAAATCACACATAAAAAGCTTTGAAAATAAAATCCAAGAGTTTCAAAATATCTTACTTCTCATTTTGGAATTCACACTGATCTATTACATCATTACAATCCTCCTTTTATTTAACCCTAAAATGCCAACAACCCTAAAATGCCAAAAACCCTAAAATGCAAAACAACTCAGATTGATCCAAAAATTTTGCGTGTCAAATATAGCTTCATAAATTATGGCGCACGCGAAATTTGGACTTATTCTAACAAGCACAACAAAAGTTATTAAATTTCTAATACCTAGTCAAAAGCAAAAAAAAAAATTCGGAACCAATTTTATTACACTAGATGAAGGAATCTGAGCCCGAAAACATGCCAAAATGGACACAAACATGCAAGTCAAGTTGATAAAAGCATATTAACTAATGTATATATACCACCCCGTAAAATTTCAGGACGATCCAACGGTCGGATCAAAAGTTATGGTGTCTGCAAATTATGCTCCCGCATCATTCTCCCATGGTTGAAAAGAATTATGCTCTTGCGAATTATGTTGTTGGAAATTAACTAATTTTGCGCTATCAATTTTTTTCAACTCCCACTCAGGAATCCAAGTATTTTCTTCTTGCTACAATCCTTCCCACTATACCAAATATTTGTTGTAGCTCCCATTTCTAGTAGTGATTGTCTTTTGGTCCAAGACACGCATTACCCTCTCCATTTTCTTCTTCGGCATCTATTGCTTCCAGTTTATTTCTTCCACCTCTAAAAAATTTTCATCATGACATGGAAACTTATATAATTCAGAAACATTCAAAACTCATGAGATGGAAAAGTTTTCAGGTAGCTCCACCTTGTAGGCATTATCACTCATTTTCTTCAGAATCCTACATGGCCCAATCTTCTTATACTTGAGTTTATTATATGTCCCCTTTGGAAACCTCTATTTTCTAATATGAACCATCACCATATCTCCTTCTTCAAATACAATTACTCTCCTATTGGTATCTGCAGCTGTTTTATATTGTGCATTACTCACTTTAAGATTTTCCCTCACTTCATCTTGCAGCTGTAGAATGTGTTCTGCAAATGCTTATGCGTCATCACTAGTTTCATCTTCACCTGGTAGAATAATTAGATCTAGGACCCCCTTGGGATTTCTAACCATATAAAATCTTGAAATGATACCTCCCTGTTGACCTGTTTATCGAGCTATTATATGCAAACTCAGCTTGAGGTAAAGCTAAGTCCCATTGTTTTGGCTTTTCTCCAACTATACAACATAGGACATTTCCAAAGTTTCTGTTCACTACTTCCATCTGCCCATAATTCTGGGGGTGATATGCACTATTGAACTGTAGCTGTGTCCCCAATTTCTTCCACAGAGTCCTCCAAAAGTGACTCAAAAACTTCATGTCCCGATTTGAAGTGATCGTTCTTGGAATTCCATGCAATCTAACCACTTTTGAAAAAAAAAATCTGTAATTCTGGAAGCATCATTAGGTTTTTTACAAGAAATGAAATGTGCCATCTTAGAGAATCTATCAACCACAAAAAATATAGAATCATTCCCTCATTGTGTGTTAGGAAGCCCTAACACAAAATCCATACTCATATCAACCCATGGCCCTGTAGGGATAGGTAATGGCAGATACAACCCAGTATTTTGTGCATGGCCCTTAGCCATTTGACACACTCTACATCTTGCTACCACCCTACTTATGTCCCTCTTTACCTTTGGCCAATAATACTTTTCTACAACAAGATAAATTGTCTTACTTATACCAAAGTGTCTAGCCAACCCCCCACTATGCAATTCTCTTATAATATTTTCTCTCATTGAACCAGCAGGGATGCACAATTGTTTCCCCCCTAAACAAATAACCATCATGTATCAAATGATCAAAAGAATCACTACCTATTGTAGGCTCCTTAAGTTGTCTCACAACATCACCAAAATCTGGATCACCTTCATACAATTCCTTAACTGCCTCAACCCCTAGTACTTTATTTTCCATTGTTGTCAAAAGGACCACACGCCTACTCAAGGCATCGATAACTTGATTCTGCTTACAAGAATTATGCTTTAAAACAAAAGTCTATTCTTGCAAAAATGAAACCCATTTTGCATGCCTACTATTTAGTTTCTTCTCTGTGTTTACATACCTAAAGGCTTCATGGTCAATGACAAGTACAAACTCCTTTGCTACCGAGTAATGTCTCCAGTTTCTTAATGCCTGAATAATAGCGTAAAATTCCACATCATAAGTACAATATTTCCTCCTGACTTCATTTAGCTTTTCACTGAAGAATGCCATGGGTCATCCTTCTTGACTCAACATAGCTCCAATCCCAATATGTGAGGCATCACAGTTAACCTCGAAGACCTTGCTAAAATCTGGCAACACCAAAACAGGTGCTTCTGACACTTTCTTCTTCAACAATTCAAAACTATTTGTTGTTTCCTTGGTCCATACAAACTCCCTCCCTTTTGTACACTCTGTTATGGGTGCAACAACGCTACTAAAATTCCTGATGAACTTCCTATAAAAATCTACCAATCCATGAAAACTACGAACCTCTATCACATTCCTTGGAATAGGCCATTCCAAAATTTCCTTTACTTTTTCCTCATCCATCGTCACTCCATCCTCTCACATGACAAATCCCATAAAAACAATACTCTTTTGAAGAAATCTACATGTCTTTAAGTTTGCATATAGACTCTCTTTACATAACAAGTGTTCTTCCATTGTCTTACTGAATATCAAAATATCATAAAAATAGAAAACATCAAACTTACCATTGTATTCTTGGAGTACTCTATTCATCAACCTCATGAATGTACTAGGTGCATTACATAGCCCAAATAGCATCACCTTCCACTCATATAATCCATCTTATGTTTTGAAAGTAGTTTTCCATTCATCCCCTTCATGGGTTCGAATCTGCTGGTATCCACTCCACAGGTCAATCTTGCTAAAAGAGCGGGCTTCCACTAGCACATCCATCATATCATCCAATCACGGAATTGGGAACTGATACTTAATTGTGATCTTGTTTATGGATTTGTTGTTCTACACACATTCTCCAGTCTCCATTTTTTTTAGGAGTCAATAACACTGGAGTTGCACATGGACCCATGCTTTCTCTCACTAACCCTTTCTGTATTAGATCTGTCACTTTTCTATTCAACTCTTCACTTTGTGTCAGACTCATCCGATAGGCTACCTGGTTTGGAAGGGCAGATCCTGGGATCAAATCAATATGGTGTTGAATATCTCACTTTGGAGGTAACCCATCTAGTATGACATCTTTTTATTCTTTTAGTACCTTTTCTGTAGCATCAAGTATATTAAAATCTTCTATTTCTATCTTCTTTGACATTAGTGCATAACAACATCCATCTTCTTCCATTTTTGTACCAAAATCTTTTGTAGCCAATAAGCCCTCACTCTTCTCTTCTTCCTTGAAGGGTAACAAGACCACCTTTACACCATCCTTCCAAAAGTTATATGTATTTTTCCCTCCATCATGTGTAAACCTTTCTATCGTATTGTCAGGGCCTACCCAGTAATATATGACATGCATCCATTAGGATAACATCACACCACACCTCATCCTTGTAGGTATTCCCAATTGAAAACTTTATAAGGCATCTTTTATCTATGGTTACTTCATTTCCTTTCTTGAACCATGATATACGATAGGGATATGGGTGCTTCTCACATTTTAGATTTAGTTTATCAACCATTACAGTTGAAACCATATTTTCACAACTACCACCATCAATAATAATTTTACATACCTTTCCTCCAGAGGTGCATCTTGTTTGAAATATATTTGTTTGAAGCCACGAATCAGCTCCAGCAACATCATGTTCTTTGTCCTTACTTGGGACAATCATCGTCCCCCTTATCATGATGGTTTCACCCAAGTCTGCAGCAACCTCCATTTCTTCTTCCTCTTTAGCCTCAACCAGATTTACTCGTGGTTGTTCTCCTTGCCATCTATCTTGTGTAGGATAGTACGGACACTCAAAAGCTCTGTGCCCCTCTTCACCACATCCGTAACATGTATATTTCCTTTGGGTGCTATTCCAGTCCCATCCTCCATTATAACATCTTCCCCTCTGAAACCTGAGCTACCTCTTTGGTAGTTACCATGGCTTTGACCAGAATCTTCACGCCCTTCTATATTAGAGGATTCACCCTTTGTAAATTCAAATCTACCCCTACCCCTCATTGGAGATGATGATAGACCTCTCTTGACACCTCTTCTAAAATTATTCCTCTTGTTATTTTCTTCTACCGTTAATACAAGTTGATAATCATCGTCTAGGCTATGGATCTGAAGCATACTCAGCTCATCTTGTATGGTGTAACTCAACCCATTTATGTACCATGTAGCCTTTTGTTCTTCAGACTCTTCATGTTCCACCCTGATTGATAACTTGTAAAATTCATTAGTATACTCCTCAATGTTGAGATCCTTCTGTCTTATGTTTTCAAACCTTCGAAAGAGTGTTTGAGCATAATCTACAAGAAGAAACTTTTCTTTCATCTTATTTACCATTTTATTCCAGTTTCAGATCTTGCCCTTTCCATTCCTTTGTCTTTCATTTTGTAGGTGATCCCATCAGATCAATGCATGTCTGGACAACTTAGTGCATGCAAAGTTAACCTTCTTATCCTCTAAAAGGGTTTTCCACTCAAAGAACTTTTCCATGCGATTTAACCAGTCAATCGACTCCTTTGGTCGTAACCCTCCACCATTATCAGGAACATTAATCTTGATGTCGTCAATCTTTCCCGCTAAAGCCTTGATCAACCTCTCCTCAAATGGTCTCTCATTCAAGGTTTCTTCATCTCTCTCATTTTCTTCTTCATCTCATCCTTCATTCATTAATGGAGGATATTCTTCAATATCACTATCTGGGTTTGCATCCCCATTTACATGTCTCCTTCTAAGGCGGGTAGCTTCTCCTATGAGCTCAGCAACTTGTCTCTGTAGCTCCTACATATGCCTATTCATCTGGGCATAACCTCCTCTCCCGCGTCTAGCCATGGTTATATAAAATAGAGGTAAAAACTACACATAAAAATGTGATATGTTACCTTAACTATTTCCGTAAGATCAAAATCTGGCTCTAATACCAATTGATGTGAATCCAGCTGCAAGAGGTTAAAATACCTTCAAAATCACATATAAATAGCTTTCAAAATAAAATCCAAGAGTTTAAAAATATCTTACTTCTCATTCTAGAATTCACACTGATCTATTACATCATTACAATCCTCCTTTTATTTCAAGACTACTCTAAAACCCTAAAATGCCAACAACCCTAAAATGCCAAAAACCTTAAAATGCAAAACAACTTGGATTGACCCCAAATTTTTTGTGCCAAATATTCCTTCATAAATTAGGGCTCACACAAAATTTGGACTTATTCTAACAAGCACAACAGAAGTTATTAAAGTTATAAGACCTAGTCAAAAGCGAAAAAAACATTCAAAACCAATTTTAGGACACTAGATGAAGGAATATGAGCCCTAAAACGTGCCAAAATGGGCACAACCTTGCAATAAAAATTGACCCCAGCATAGTACTAATGTATATCTACCATCCCGTAAAATTTCAGGACGATCCAACGGTCGGATCAAAAGTTATGGTCTCTGCAAGTTATGCTCCCACATCACCTAATGAATGTACATGAGATTTTGCAATATTTAGGGATTTTTTGGTGTCTTTTTAAAGTGTTGGACGTGAGTGTATTAATGTAGTTCCATAGCATTTCTAGGTTAGCAAATAATGTATTGTTAACTTTCTTATATAGGGTTCTAAAGGCAAATTATCTATGAAAGACCGACCCTCAGGGAGTAAAAGACCCATTAGAGAATTTGGACCTGGCATCAAAGATGGAGGACACATCGGTGCAAAACCATACAAATAGGTCAAGACCAAATATAAAATTTTTTCCAAACTATATGGCCTTGACCAAGGATTACAAACATGATAGATTAGGTTTTCATCTTGTTAGGTTGACTCGATATATAAATTTTATGCATTGAAATATTAGAATTTTTGGACATATCAGTGTGTAAATATATAAAATCTATACAAGATACCTCAAGATGTACTAAGGGGAGATAGAAAAATTTTATTTTATCTTAGTAAGAGTGCATTGTCAAAACTAGCAGTTTCAAAGAGTAAATTGCCAAATCTGAGTGTCTACACCTCCTTGGGAAACCATGGGTAAATTTTATGGGTATCACAGTTGTATATACACGCTTAACATCCACTCATCACAATTTTACTTGTATTTATCCACCAAACCTCAACCATTTCCAATTTTATGCACAAAGACAATTCACGCATTTACCATGTGCTCCCCATATCATGTTAAAGCAATTACTTGAGTGCAACCTTTTGTCTCTCCCTCTACCGCTTGAGGTTGATGCAAGAAATTCTCAAATAAGATTTTTGATATTAATGCTTATTATATCTACCATCGATGTATTGGTCACCGACTCACCTCACTAATTCATACATCAAGCTAAGACTTGTTATACAATTGATGTAAATACCATCACGTGGGATAAGCCCACTAATGATGATACCAAATTTACACCAATCGCTTCTCCACCTTCTTGCCCCAATAGTATTAAACCTATTTCAGAAAAGCATGATAACTATCATGCACTACCACCAGCAGCTAATTATGGCCCCTCCTTTACTACCATTCCCCCTACCACTTCTCACACTCTATCTCCTATTGCTACTTTTGCTATATCTATGACTTTGGGGGCATCCTACATTCCCCTTCACAATGTTACAATGTCTATGGATTATAAATTCCTTCTTTGGAATCAATATCAAGGAAATTTTAATTATGTTATACACTTTGGTATGGATAATTATATAGCCCCTTCATATCATCATGTTGTCTTATCCTGATTAGTTGTGTCCTCTCCACTTGTTCCTTATAGTTTATCCCTAAATACCCCTATAGTACATATCCCTATTGGAAAACTTGTTTTTTGTTCACCTCATAAATCTATATCCTCACAAGAAACTCCTTCACCTCTGTCAAAAGTACGTCATGCCTACAAATATCAAATGTATTACTCGGCTCAGTAATTCCTCCATTGGTCCCATTTTCACTTTTATCTTCTCTTTGTTTCAATCATATGTTTTCCATCCCTATTTAGTTATGTACCCTTCAGGCTACCCAATCTTTTGTACACCATTATGTCCCATCTAGTTGGCATACTTCTAGGCCTCTTGATAGCCCTTCTCAAACACATGTTATCACTAGTGATTCTATTTCTTCTAAGTTTACTAACAAGTCTTATTGCACATCTAGTGGCTCTCACCCTCCTAGGATTCTTCATAAGTATTATCGTGTACATATAATCTCCCGTGGCCCTATTTTTTTATCCCTCCTCACATATCTGCCCCATTACACATTTTCTCTCGTGGATATAGTCCACCTTGCTCTCCTTCCCAAGTTTTTATGGCACATGCTACTAATATAGAACCACTTGCATACAACCATTCTTCATTAAAACACTTGAAGCCCATGTCTCTCATCTCTCTTGGATCATCTTTTCCTCCTCATGAGGCCCTCATGGGGTAGCTCTTCTGATACCCCTCTCTTTTTACATAGTCATATTCGATAATACAAAAATATTCATATGTTTGCAAAAATACAAAACTATGACGTGTACACATAGCTTGCATCATTAGCACTTTACATATGGTGTTTCTCACTTTGGTTTGATTAATATCATATATTTTCTACTATTTACACACATGCATTCACAAGGTATAATGAGTTTTATGTAGAACATACAAATAATTACATGTTAATCGAAGTTATCATGGTTCCTTACATTATTCTCTTGGAGACATCCCTTCACACTATACATGTGCTATTATTTCATTATAGTTCATTTCTACTTCCTCATTACACTTTATTACATATATTATGTGTATATGTTATTTTTTAAAATAACATGACTAACACATGTTTATTTTGCAACGTTGACATATCTTACTTCATGTGCTCTCTTACTACTTATTGATTTCATCATTGTTTGACATTACTATTTGTTATACATACTTGTTAGTTGCTTGTGTTACTACTTTTCTACTTCCTTGTATGTGGTATGAGTTCCTTGATTTTCTTGTTACACCGTGGATGTCTCATGTTTTCGGTTTTATGCCTTCTCTTGTGACATTGTTTATCTTGTATATAGCCTATGTGCCTTGAATGTCTTGTGACACTATGAGTGTTCCATGTTTTTGGCTATATGCATTGATGTGAATCTACTTTACATATTCTTGCTTATGCTTTCTCACTTGATCATTGTTTTGTCTTTATGTTAGTTTTATTACATCTACGATGTTGTTATTTTTGTTTTTTTGTTGTTATCACTACTATTGTTTCTCTTGTTGTGTTTGTTTGTCTCTTTGTGTGCCATGGTTTCCACCATGTATAACCCATTTTTTGCAAGTACAGGTTCTCCAATGTGGTCACTTCTTCAACATTCTACACTCTACTACAGATTATTAGGCCTACAATGCATGGAAACACATATCTTCTTTTAAGTCGTGTGTTCAAATGGTTCTTCACATGCACCTCAAAAGAGGGGTCATTCATCGGGGTAGAATCAGAGGTTCAGACATAGGTTTTCATAGGAAAAAGTACTCAAAACCATCTTTAGAATTCCATTTTAAGAAGAAAATACAAAATTTCAAACTATACATAAGGTTCAAGACCATGCGTACAATCCTAACCATACCACATACATTTTTTCCCTAGGGGAAAAAACACCATATTTTTCTACAGTTTCATATTTTCCATCATGGATACATGTTCTTGGCACAATCTTAGAGTCAGTTTGTCATAGTTCAAATTAGTTTATAGGGGGCATGAATATATCACTCCTCCTCTGCAATACTCATTTTTAGTTGTAAAGTAAATGTGTTTTGGGGGCATGGGTCTCATTTTCCATTGATATTTTACCATACTAAATATTCTTACTCAGTAGTATGACCCACGAGAAGGGCATGAGGGCACTCATTCTCTTTATACCTTGAGTTTATATACTCATACATTGGTCCTAGATCTGTCTACAATGGTTTGGTTCATAGGATTATGGAAAGTATAGAAGAAACTAAGTTCTTCATAGGAATTCTTTCCTCTCCTCATATTAAAGGGGAAGATATTAGATTTACTAAAGGATTTGATTCATGGTCTTCTTCCTTCACAGGGTATATTTGTACCTCTCTCTTCTCCTCTATGTACTTCCACTCAGTGTTGGATTACATGCACCCAATACTATAATTTTTCCTTTGACACAATTGGTAAATGATCACCGCCGATATTTCAGCAAAGTTCAACAACAATCCAAGTCTTAACATCTTAAACTACAAATAAGGAACATAAAGTTCTTCCTTTCACAAAACAAAATTTTTTTCTCTTTCTATGTTACACATCTCTTTATTTCACTTATACAAGTTCAAATTCTACATTTAGTATTGAGTTACAGTTCAATTTCTACTATGGACATTGACTACACTTTGTGTTGCAAGTTTCACTATGAAGCGTGCAAACACCAACACATTTATACAAGAAAAACTCTAAGCAAAGACAAAGTGTGTCTACACACTTATGTTGGGGTTAGCACAAGGTTGTACATATTATATATCAGATCTAAACATACATGTAATAAAAATATATATTCTACTAGAAGAAATATACAAAACACGAGATATAAATCAACACCAGATTTAATGTGGTTCACCCAGTGTGGGATACATCCACCAAGAAACAAGCCAATCTATTATTTAAATATTTAACAAGATATACAATTGAAGATCTAAATCTTCCACACCTCTCAGATGTACAATACTTTGTTTCTCTCAAGCTTTTGCTTCTTCTCCAAGAATTCTCTCTCTCACAATTATTCTCACAATAATCATCAACTCATTTAATTCTTACTTCTAAATCCTATATTTTATGTTTATATAGGCATATAAAAACTTAGGGCACTTATCCATGTAATTACAATCAATAGATATGTTTTAATGCTAAAATTAGATCTCATTCCCATGATTTATTTAAAACACTCACACGCAGGTAACCGACGCCAGTTATCCCTAACCGATATCAGTTCCTCCTTTCCTGACCGACGACGGTCATAGGTGGCCGATGACGATCATAGGTGACTGATGTCAGTCCTTACTTAACCGATGTTGGTTAGTGTGTTTTCCAACAACTTTAATATAGCATGATAATTCAAATTAATTAAGCTCCATAACTCAACAATCTCCCACTTGGATATAAATTACTACACTATACGTGTACAACATCATTCTTGGATCCTTCCTTAGATTTGTTTCTTCCTCTTCAAGTCTCAAACTTGAATACCAATAGAAGTGGAGTGAAGCTCCAACTTCTCTTTTTCTAATGGCTTCGTTAGCATATCCGCAGAGTTTTCATTCGTATGAATCTTCTCCAGTTTCAGTTGCCCATCCTCCAATACCTGCCGTATGAAGTGATATCTCAACTGAATGTGTTTCGTTCTAGAATGAAATGTTGAGTTATTTTCCAAATGAATTGCACTCTGATTATCACTAAACAATTTGCAATCATCTTGATCCTTTCCCAACTCTTCCATGAACCTACTCATCCATATCATCTCCTTGCTAGCCTCTATAGTTACAACATGCTCTACCTCTGTAGTAGATAAAGCCATAACCTTCTGCAATCTCAAAATCTAGCGATTTGTCGTCCCACCTATTGTGAAAATGTATCCAGTAGTGCTCCTCCTACCATCCGGATCTTCAGCCATATCTAAATCAACATAGCCACATAAATAAATATCTGAACCTCCATAGCATAATTGCATGCTAGATGTCCCTTTCAAATATTTGAGTATCCATTGGACTGCTTTCCAATGCTCTTTACCTGGATTAGCCATAAATCTACTCTCAAATCTCACTTCCTGTGTAATGTATGGTCTCGTACAAACCATAGTATACATGAGACTCCCAATTGTTGAAGCATATGGTACTCATGTCATGTATTTGACCTCCTCGTGTGATGAATGGCACTGATCTTTGCTCAATTTGAAGTGTCATGCCATATGTGTACTTACAGGTTTAGAATCTTGCATGTTAAACCTTTCCAACACCTTATTGATATAATTTTCCTCATACAAATACAATTTCTTGTTATTCTTGTCTTTGTGTATTTGCATGCCAAGGATTCTTTTTGTAGTTCCTAAATCCTTCATAACAAATGTGTGAGATAGTTTTCCCTTAAGCTCATCAATGTCTTGCATATTAGATGTTGCAATAAGCATATCATCCACATACAGTAACAAAATAATATAGCTCTCATTTTCAAACTTCT
This sequence comes from Taxus chinensis, assembly GCA_019776745.2. Taxonomy (NCBI): domain Eukaryota; kingdom Viridiplantae; phylum Streptophyta; class Pinopsida; order Cupressales; family Taxaceae; genus Taxus; species Taxus chinensis. The sequence goes on from CM034149.1 coordinate 750,514,823, forward strand.
TGAAATAAAAACAATGGTTAGATTCACATCTCAAATAACCATGCTCATGCATGAAACTATCAAACCTCATGTACCATTTCCTTGGAGCTTGTTTGAGCCCATACAGACTCTTTTTCATCCTACACACTAATTTCTCATTACCCTTGAATTCAAATCCAAGCGGTTGTTGCATGTAAATATCTTCATCCAAATCACCATGAAGGAAAGTTGTCTTCACATCTAGTTACTCTGAATGCAAATCATCTACTGCAACTATACTCAATACAATACATATGGAATTCATTTTAACAACAAAAGAAAATATTTCACCAAAGTCAATACCTGCTTTCTATACAAATCCCTTTACTACAAGCCTTGCCTTGTATCTTTTATGTCCACCCTCTTCTTCCTTGATCCTGTAAACTCACATGTTCTACAATGTCCTCTTACATGCTGACAACTTAACCAAATCCCAAGTCTGGTTTTGTTCCAAGGAGTCCATCTCCTCATCCATGTCATGTTCCCACTGCACGTGGGTCTTATCCTGCATTGCTTTTTCAAAAAAAAATCGATTCGCCATTATCAGTTAATAATAAATAAAATAGAGAAGGTGTAAATCTTTCTGGAGGTTTACTTACCCTTTTTGACTTTCTCATAGGAGTTTGGGGTACCGGAGGCTCATTTTGGACCTCCTGGACATCTGTATCCAAATCTGACAGTGACTGACGCCAGTCACCTGTAACCGACGTCGGTTTTACTGACCGATGCCGGTTTGGATCTCCTGTAACCGAAACCAGTTATGTTGACTGATGTCGATCAGGGCTCAGCCGACATCGGTTGCTGTGTAATCCTGTCGGTATTACTTTTAAATCTGAGAGTTCATTTTCATTTACAAAATTCTCAACCGTTTTGTCCTTGGGTACCAAAATTTGATCCATGTACATTATCTTTTCATTCCATTCAATGTCATGACTTGTAATAATTTTAGAATTCTCTTAATCCCAAAAACATAATCCGAAATCACCAGATCCATAACCAATGAAGTGCATCTCTTGGATTTTGCATCCAACGTGTTCCTATTTTCCCTATCAACATGCACAAAGCTTCTGAACTAAAAAATTTAAGAAAATAAATATCTACCTCTTTTCCAGTCCAAGATTCCTCTAGTATTCCTCCATCTAGTGAACTTGAAGGCCCACGGTTAATAAAATAAACCATTGTATCAACTACTTTTGCCTAAAACTGTAAGGGCAATCCAACATGTATCCTCATACTTCTAACACATTTCATGATTGTCTTGTTCATTCTTTCTGCAACGCCATTCTCTTGTGGTGTTCTTGGCATCATCCTTTCTCTGTGTTTCATTCACTAAACAATAATCTTTGAAAACCTTGTTACAGTATTCACCACCATTTTCAGATCTAAGACATTTTAACTTTGAATTTGATTCATTCTCAACAAGGGCTTTCCATCTTTTAAAAGTCTCAAAAATATTAGATTTATGTTTAATGCAATAAACTCATACTTTTCTTGCAGCATCATCAATGAAAGTAACATAATAATGGGATCCTTCATAAGAAGTTACCTGAGCTGGTCCCCACACATCTGAGTGTACAAGCTTCAACTTCTTCTCCTTCTTATTTGCCCCAACTTTGAGAAATTTGACTCTCTTTTACTTTCCAAAGACACAATGCTCACATAAATCAAGATCTAAATCTTTCAAATCTAATAACTTACCTTTAGCCTTTAAGATTTGCATTCCTTTTTTACTCATATGGCCCAGCCAGTTATGCCACATGCATGCAACTAAATCTGAATTAGATAACATAGAAAAATAATTAATAACACAGGTAGAGGAATATAACATTCCTACCTTCTTACCTCTTACCATAAAAAAGGCACCCTTGATGACTTTTCAAGAGTCGGCTGTGAAAGTAACCATGCAACCAACTTCACCTAGTTGTCCTGCAGAAATAAGATTTCACTTAAGGCTTGACACATGCCTCACATCTTTCAATACCCATGTATTTCCATTCTGCAATTTTAGATGAACTTCCCCTTTACCAGTAATACTGCAAGGTTCATCATCATCCAAATAAACATGTCCAAAGTTTTCCTAGACATAATTTCTGAAATAACCATTATTAGGGGTTGCATGGAAAAAAACTCATGAATCTAAAATCCATGATTCTATTCTATTATCCAAAAAAATAATAAAGATCATCTTACATTACATATGCTACAATATTTGCCTCCTTATTTAACTCTTTACCTTTGTGTGGGTGTTGGTTCTCTTTATCCTTTGACAAAAAATCTTTCTTTACATGTCCTTTCTTTCCACATTTCCAATAGGTAATTCCCTTACCTCTAGATTTAGATCTGCCATCCCTTGACTTTAATGTCCCATTGTTCTTACTCTTATATCTCTCCTTCTGCCTACCTCTACTTTCTATATTCAAAACATTTCTAGATGATGATTCCTCTATATTTTTCCTACGAATTTCTTCATTCAATATTATATTAACTACATCATCAAACTTCAAAATATTATTAGCAGATGTTGTATTACTAAAAACCATTATCAAGTTATCCCAACTGTAAGGCAAAGAACATAAGAATAAAAGTGCTTTCACTTCGTCATCAAATAGAATATCAACCAATTTTAACTTATTTACAATAGATCAGAAATCATTCAAATGACTAGATGTAAATCCACCTTCACGCATCTTAGAACTTAATAGTTTCTTCATCAAATAAACTTTATTTGAAGCACTAGGTTTTTCATATAAATTAGCAAGAGATTTCATTAACTCTATTGTAGAAGTCGCTTCTGTAATATTAGAAGCCACAGATGCTTCAAGGCTCAATCTTATAGATCCCAAATCCTTTCTGTCAAGAATCGTTCATTCTTCCTCCTTCATTTTTGTAGGTCTAGACTTTTTCGTCCAATGGTAAGTACAAATCTCTCTGATACAGATAATCCCCAATCTGCATCTTCCATAATTGATAATTTTGGCCGTCAAACTTCTCTACCTTGTATTTTTTTTCTTCTGCCATTGTTGTAGCTCCCACTCAATCAGAAAACTCTCTATGAGTAAATCTGTCAACACACAAAACCCTCAAACAAATCTTGGATACCAGTTGTTGGGGTTAGCACAAGGTTGTATAGATTATATATCAGATCTAAGCATACATGCAATAAAAGTGAATATTCTACCAGAAGAAATATACAAAACAAGAGATATAAATCAACACCAAATTTAACGTGGTTCACCCAGTGTGGGCTACATCCACCAAGAAACAAGCCAATCTATTATCCAAAGCTTTGACAAGATATACAATTGAAGATCTAATTCTTCCACACCTCTCAGATGTATAGTACTTTCTTTCTCTCAAGTTTTTGCTTCTTCTCCAAGAATTCTCTCTCTCACAATTATTCTCACAATAATCATCAACTCATTCAATTCTTACTTCTAAACCCTAACTTTTATGCTTATATAGGCATATACAAATTTAGGGCACTTAGCCATGCAATTACAATCAATAGATATACTATAATGTTAAATTAGATCTCATTCCCGTGAATTAATTAAAACACTCACACACAGGTAACCAATGTCGGTTAGCCATAACTGATGTCGGTTCCTCCTTGCCTAATCGATGTCGGTCATAGGTGACCGATGCCGGTCCCTCCTTAACCAATGTCGGTTACTGTGTTTTCTAACAATTTTAATATAACAGGCTAATATGAAGTAATTGAGCTCCACAACTCAACAACTTAGGTATCTTTTCCTTTAAGCATGTAATTTCCATTCCATACTTAAAAGGGGGTAAATGTAGACAACTTTGGTAATTTACCCTTTTGACATTGCTTATTGCAATTGTGTTTCTTGGCTAAGACAAACACCCACGTCTTATTCCGACTCAACGCATTTTCTCATCTCTTTCCTAATGTGCTTATTTTCATACACCTATGTGTCGAAAAAATCCAAATATTGATATATAAGATATAAAACTTTTCTTTCAACATACACCTAACGTGCGCATTTTCCCATCTCTTTCCTAACGTGCTCACTTTCATACACCTATGTGTTCAAACTTTTCTTTATGATATAAAAATTTCAGATTTCACAAAATTCTTTAATGTCCAAAAAATTTTAGTTCAGTCAAGTTGTATAATTCGGCCCCGATCGACCTGTACAGTCCTACACTAACACATTTTCTAACTTTGCTTTTTATGCACTATCATTTGTTGGGTCTTTTTATCTTCCTAGGTCATTCTTATCATAATAATTTACCTTCATAATTCTATATAAGAAAGTTAACATTATCTCATTTACGAACTTGACAATCACATGGGTTTCTATTGACACACTCATTTACAACACTCACAAAAGGAACTCAAGGCTCCCTAAATCTTCCTAAAGTTGATGCACAACCGTTAGGGAAGAAATTACTAAAATTTTGAAGAACTCAACCAGGTCAAGGAGTCTATTTTACCTCAAATTGAAGCACACCAAATTCCCACTTCCAAGTCTTAGTAAGAGCACAATGCTATCAAGCATGATCAAATAGGTTCAAGTTGCCAACTACTTGCATTCATATATATGTTATAAGGTGGAGAACTATGTATTTTGAGGCCTCTTTGGATTAGTGTCAACATAGGATGTGCATGTGATGCACCACAACCCAAACACTAACCTTCTTGCAAGGTCTTCTATTTATGGTTAGGGTTTTAGAGTGATTTAGTTGATTAAAAATGATGTCGAGATTGTGCAACAACTAGGGTTTGATAATGAAGTACATTTCTAGGCCACTGAAGGATCCAAAAAGTTATAGAGCCTTGTTCTGAAGGAATCCAAGACCATACAAAAGGGCGGGTGAGGATTATACACCTTGAGCATACCATAAGGTTCTGCACCATGACATCTTCAAGTCACAATTTCAGTAGTAAAGCTTCTCTAGGCCCTACACTCCTAGATTCTCCAGTCTGTCTTCCCATATTCTTCATGTACAACTGTTTATAGCTAAGTTCCTCTTCCCTTTGTACATTTGAACTTGTATGAATGCAGTGAAAGAGCCAATATGTTATTCTGATATACAATTAATGTTCAAAGATAATTTATCATAATAGCTCCTAGTTTCTTAACCTTACATTCCTTTATCTTGTTGCACATTACATAACAAATATTATTAATCTTTTAAAAGGTGTAAACATAGGGCACTGAACCACACCTAGCATGCGCTTATGGTCAATAATAAACTCATGAAGTCCTCAAACATCCAACCTCTTTGTGGCTCCATAAAAGGTTCCTCCAACATCCATCCACACACCACCCTTCCTTGTCTACTCACTATTCCTCTTCCACCAACCCCCATCAGTTATCTACCTACCACTCTCAACACCACTAAAATAAAATCATATGTTTTACTTATTTTTTACTTTTTATTTTAAAATTAATTTTATTTATTTATTTCTATCTTAATTTAATTAATTTGTATTGTTTTATTATCACAATCTACACCAATTGTAGTTTCACACACCTATAAAACAATTTCACATATTTATTATTATTTTTATTATTATTATTATCAGACATGGGTCATGGGTCACGGGTTCAATAACCCGTAGAGATTAGCGCACACCACAACCCAACTCATAATGCTTGGCAGGACATGATGAACATAGACACAAATTAGTTACAATGATGTCATGAGGATGTGATGCAAGGGCATCATCAAGAGAAATCAAAGATGAATAATATCCTCCTTTCATAGTTGTAGAGGTAAAATTAGGTCTAAAAGAGCATGCTGGAGCCATGAGGCGTTTTAGGTGATTTAGTACTCACAAATTTGAATTCTTGAGTTTCCCTCTAATTACAAATTCAAAATGCTAATTCTGTAAAGGTGAGGTTATGGGTGATGAGATGGTTTAAAGTGTGTTTACTAAGTGTGGGATAGAGTTAATAAATGTTAAGTTGATGTATTATGCCTAATCTAGCTATGTAAGGCCTATGATGTGTCATGAAAAGGTAGTTAAGGTTGAAAAGCAAAGAAAGATTATTTAAAAGGAAGAATGATTCGAAGAAAACAATTATTAATCCTCCTAGAGGAGGTAAGGAGAGCAGGGGAGAGATAATCCTCGAGGACTGAGGAGAGGAAAACTGAGAAGAATAAGAAATTTTGTATGAAGTATATGATTTAATAAGGATAGAACTCTGTTTTGCAAGGAAAGATGGTGTGGTTGTTGAATACTATACAAATTTTGGTATTTGCATTGAGATGGTTCATTTTGGTGATGTTGAATTCCATCTTAACATGTTAGAAATCAGGGTTCAATGTCTTCAACTCAGAAAAATGATACAAGTAGGACCAAAATATACTTTGTTTCATTTATAACTAGTGGAATCTATAATGTTTTTGCATGGTGCTTGTTAGCTTTGTTGGCTTTAATAAAATGATGGAATAGAGATCATTTGCATGAAGGTATTTCCATGTGATGAGATGGGATAAACTATGTCATTTCAAGCTTTGAAAGTTGAATAAGTTATTACTCTACATGCATGCACAAACCCTGAAGTGTAAGATTGTGTTTAACATGGTTTGAGTAAATCTAATTTTGTAAACATTGTATTCCATGTGTGAGATATATCATCAAGAGTAATTTCACTGTTATATTGGAGGAAAAAAAAGTATATTTGTTTATGAATTTAGTTTCCTTTGAAGATCATTGTGTATGGTTTGGCAAACCTTGATTTCACTGTTTTGGAGAATCAGAACCACGTGATTTTGATGTTTGACTGCTTCTAGAAACCTCACTAATGACTCAGGACTTTGGAGTTGGTAAGGACATACTTAAACATGAAGTTTGAATCCTTGAAAACCAGAATAACTCATTTTATTAAATTTTGATGCTTCTCGGGCTTGCACAGGTTGCACAGTTAGGGTTTTAGTCAAATTTTAGTTTGAATCCTTAAAACTTGGAGTTTTGGTCTAAAATTGGATACATAACAAGGTGATAGAGTGTATAAGGAGATTTTGGTGAAATTGGAGTTTTCCAATGGGTGCATGTTGAGATAACCTCGACAGTCTTCCATCACAGACTGATATATAGCTAAAAGACCTAATCGAAACCCTAAATTTGTGGTTTTTATGAAATTTTTCCAAATGAACCCATAGAGAAACTTTGCACATATGTGATGAGGTCAAATGGGTGGTAGAATATGTCCTTAGTTTGTCTTGAATTCATTGGTAAAGTGAGTTATGCTCAAAAATACCTTAAAGCGGGGCTAATTGAGACCAAGAAGGCTAGAAAGTGAAAAAGTGTGATTTTGAGAGAAGATAAAATAGTTACGTTATGAAATTCATCACACACCACGAGGAAGGTAAAGGGTATTTGAAGATGGTTTCACTTTGTTCTAGGAATGTGTAGATCCTCCTAACCATGAAGCATGCAAGAGCAATTCTCTTAAGAACACTAAAAGGTAGTTTTAGGCAAAGTTGAGAAAGAGTTGATATCTAGTTTCTTTTGAATCAAGTTCAAGGTTTATCTAACATTGTTTGAAGTTGATGAAACAGGGTATAGAGGAGTGGAGGAGTCTTGAAGGCAAAAAGCCAAATTTGCTTGTTTGTGCTAAGGAAACTAGAGAAAAAGGTTTGATGGAAGGTATGAACATTTGAAGTTTCTTGAGATTTTGCACCTAGTGAAGGATGACTTGGCATGGAATGAGGTTTTTAAGCAGGGTATAGCGCTTGGTGAAGCTACTTGAGGTGAAATAGGTCAATTTTTGCTTATTAAAGCCATTTTAGGCATTTTGTGAAGATCCTCACCGCAGAGCTTGGGGTATAGGTTAATGTTGAATTCTCTAAACTAGTTGAATGCATCATGAAATGTATACATCTCTACACCAAGACGACGATGAGGCCACAAGGGCATTCAAAGCACTACAAACTCGGAGGGCACAACAAGCTCCCTCTAGCTATCTCACCTCTGGGAGATCATACTCAAGGCTAGGAAGATTTCACATAGGTGGTTGGGTCTGAAAATGCAGTTGACATTAGTTAGGACCCCGTTGTTGAGGGGAAAGACCTAGATGGCTACTAGGGTAAGCCAGATGACAAGGATCCTCATGCCATTGGCCTCTTTGTTGGCATTGCTTTCTTGTATTGTCTTTGTTTAGTTTGAATTTTTTTAGACTTTGCTCCTAGGTCACATTTTGGCCTAGCGCGATGTTTTCATTGTGCTACCATACCACCTAATTATTTTTGTGAATAATTTGTATTATTTTGTTCAAAATAATCTAATTTTATATCATTAAAAAATAAAACTAATAGGTCTTGAAACATTTAGATTGCTTATATAGCATTATAAACTCTTGTAAAATATCCGTGCTGGTTTTAGCATAAACCCATTAGAAAAGCTTCGCAGCATACAGTTTTGTCATACGGACCTTTAACAAGAACTCCACAAACATTGGTTCACAGTAAGTGCAAATTACAACCCTTACGCCGATTATAATGTGCTTACAATGAAAAAGGAAGTCCGTGCCTTGAAAACCCGGTTTGTGAAACAACCAGGATTATGGAGGAGGAGATTCGTGTTTTTGATGCAGAGGCCTCAAGATTGAAACTAGCCAAAACATACCAACTGATATAAACATGGAGGTTAATGGTTATCAATTAAAAAGTATACAAAGGTTAGGATTATTTGTATGGTCAAGAGTGTTGTTTCAACTTTCACTTTCACCTAACACATACTGCAAAAAAAAAATGTAGATTTATCTCTTTAGTCTTGTTTTTGTCTGCGACAGTCTGTGAGATGACGTGGTGGTTATAAATGTATGCTGTTCTATGCATAGCAGGGGTTTCAGAGATCTTGCCATATGGCAAGTTTTGTATTATATATAGGGACAGCCACTGTGGAACTGACAGACTGCAATATGTTATTTTTGTAATTCTTGCTTTCCTGCAAGTAAATAGAGTTCCTCTCTGCTGATCCAAAACAACTTTCCTAAATGATCTGACAATGACATAAAAAGTTTACATGGATTGATAATGGGACATTCGGGAATGATATAAAAAAGTTTAGGTTTCTTCTCGGCCTTCTTCTGCATAGGGTCAAAGGATGGAGGGGTGTTGGGTGCAATTAACCTTGGTAGATTCAAGGCCGAGGTCCAGCATAGTGCCGAGGACTGAGAAGTATCAGGATCTTTTTCAGTTAAGAACTTGTGAGTTGAACACAGAATCATCCCTGCTTGGTGTCACCTGGGATTTGTACCTTATTTACCATTGTACGCACCATTGGACTACAACCTGTTCAATGGGTTTTTCAATACTTATTTTAATAATACACGAACTCAAAAAAAATACATTTTTCTAGATCCCACTCTCCATAGCACTTGCAATGAGAAATTAGACTCCCGGAAAAAAAAAAATGGCAAAAAAATTCTATACAATACTGTTTTGACTTTATCTCCTTGTTTAATTTATTTGATTTCATAATACCACCAGAATTTATTACAAATATTTTTTTTCAACCGTGGCTAAATACACCCGAAACATTCCTAAACATTTGGACGTATGGAAATTGAATTAAACAGCTTTAAAAGGTAATAACCACGGTTGTATTTTCATACATAAGGATCTAAGTTGGCCATTGATTTTCTTATTGGGGTTCTTACCCAAGACATCATTTGTTCCAGCTACCTTTCCAGTCATGTCAATAATTCAGTGTTCCTGTGGAAAACACCCTAGCTTTTGTCAGATTGAAATATGGGCATGGGTGTCTCCCTCCTCAAGTTACAGGAACGCGCAGTAATTGCTTGTTATGTTAGATGGTGTCAGAGGATTTGAGGAAAACAGAATTGTTTTAGCATAACTCTGACACTTTATGCTTACTCTGCTCTGATAGTACTTCCTTGTTTACATTTTTCACTTGAGATTCCCATTGTTGTCCCGTATCCAATTTTATAAATCATAGAATGATTGGTAATAACTTCATAGCAAGTAGGGCAGAAAGAATATATCTGGAAATATATTATGCAATTCCCAGCTTCCATTTCATGCTAAGGGGCCATTCTTTTCACAAAGAAACGGAAAGAATGGAATAGAATAAAAGCAGATTTATTAACACCCTCCAATGCAGATGTAGTACACCCTCCAATTGAATTTTTGGTTCATGTTATTCACATACTTAACGTATGTCCTACTCTATCTTAGACATAATCCCAAGAAACATGTCATTTTTTCTTCTAACATTCCCAACTCTTTTTCTGACATAGTTTTACTGATACAACCAGCAGAGGCTGCAGATCTCTGCAAGTAAATAAGACCTTCCAAACCAAATGTTAAATACTCAAACAAATCAAATACTCAATTGTTAGAATTAACAACATGCATCCCTATAAGAAAAGATCAAACATAGCCTCTTCTATCAAATCGTCAAAAATGGCTCTTTCTAGTTGACACCCTATAGCTTCAACATCATTTCCCAGCTCCATCCACAGACCCCCTTTAGCCATGTCCTTTGCTATAATATTATCTAGTGAATTCACAGTTTGTGACTGTGTACAGAAGTCGTGACTGATTGCTGCCCATGTGTCTCTCAGAAGCTGCTTTCCAGCAGGCATACACCGAAATTTTAATTTAGTGTCTTTCGACCAGGGATTATGACTGGAAAATGGACCAAATATCTCTAGCAATACTTCATTTATGCAGTCAAAAAGAAGATGTCGTTCCCACTTGCTTTCATGAGCCTCTGTCTTGTCAACTTCATTGTCATGCCCAAGAAGATTTTCAATCTTCTCAAATAATGAAGGATCCAATGGATGATTTGGCAAATGCCATCTTGGAAAAATCCCATCCCCGGTGAAACCAGAGGCAACAAGAACCTTTTTGACATAACATAAATCAGACTGCTTATCTTTTGGACAAGAAATATCATCTAGTTGCAAAAATTCTAAGTCAACAGTTTCAGTCATAGAAGATTGCAGTTTTGATGTAGGTACAGCTTGTGATGAGGAGTTGCAAGTTCTTTCACTAAATATGTCAGCTTCTCTACAGTCATGATCATCAGACGCTGTCATGTCTCCTTGTAAAAGGTTATCAACCTTATGAGTTGGTCTTTGAGATTCATCAAACTTCAGTAGGCGAATTCGTAAGCGCAATTCTGTATCAAAAACAGGGAAATCAGGGCTCTTCCAGGAAGATTCAGTTATTTGAGAAAATTAAGGTTCAAATAACATAAATAAAGAACTTTTGAAGATGTTTATTCAAATTTTAAGCTCAATCTGAGAGTTAGGTTCCATTATCAACTTGCCTTGAAGATCTGAGCTTATCTTCTTAAAACCCTTTGGGCTGGGTGTCTCTTCTTGGAAAGGTGAATCAAGAACCGATACTGGAGAAGGTTGTTCAGGCTTCTCATTATTAATTGCTGAACATTTGGGTTCCTGATGAGGCAACTGCTTTGTAGGACTGTGAAATGTTGGAGAGTTCACTGGTGGTTCTTCTGGAGATACTACCTAAAGTAGAGAAACAAGTAGATTAGCCATGCCAAATGTAGAAAATTTGCAGAGTAAAAATCTTGAGGATAATATACTAATACTTCGACAAAACAAAGAAAATAAATTTACTTTTGTTGCATAGTCAGTTTGATCACCCGACTGCAATGCATCACCCAGCACAGATGCATGGCACCGGTTCAGTGGTTCCAAAATAGTCTCGTCACGGCCATTAGTATCTGCAAGTGAAGCCTCACTTCCAGTATCTGCTGAAAGCTTGAATTCTTTATATTTCATATCTGGACTATCTGTTGATTGCTTGTGACTTTCGGAATCCTCCACACTATGCAGATCTTCTGGCCTTCTCTTGTGTTTTGCTGATTCAACCTGCACTGCTTTTGGTGTGTCACCTACCTCATCCAAAGGCACTTGAAAATTAGTATCCGACTCTATGAAGGAATCACATTTCCTACTTTTTGATCTTTTTCCCATCATCAAAAAGCTGCCTGTCAAACTTGAAGCTTTTCCCTCGGAAATAGATCCATCATTCCTGGTCTTGTGTATCTCTGTACGAAGGTTGGTCCTTGAACCATCAATAACCATTTCATAGGCATTGTCTCTCGTGACCTCAGAAACTCTGCATTGAATGTCTTCATTATCTTTGTCAAAATTTGTCGATGACAAAGGTCCTGACCAAGATCTTCCAAGACTTTCAGAAACTCCGTGTTGCAAGTCATCATTATCTTTATCTAAATTTGTGGATGACAAAGGCCCTGATCGAGATCCCACAAGACTTTCGGATGATATGATATCTCCATCCCTGTGATATGTGCAATCCGTACTGAGTTCAAGTCTAACTTGCCCATCTAGCTGTTCATTTTCTTCAACTCCATTATTGATTTTATTATTGGTTTTGACACTTTTCGGCCGGGATATTGGTTTCTTGTCCTCTTGTAGAGCAAGTAATTTACCCAATGTGCTTAAATTTCCTCCAGATAGTTGCTTCTCTTCATCCACATGGCTCAACTTCAATCTTTCTGACAGACGCTTCTTAGCTTCTCTATTGACTATAGATTCAGGCAAATCAGATTTGCTTGGAGGATGTGATGTGGGAATGTCAAACCTCTTTGTATGGTCCAATGCATGTTTGGTAACAGGTGAAGAAACTCCAGTGTCACTACTAACACCCTCCTCTCCAAATGTAGTCCTAGATCCATTCAATAAATTTCTCTTTTCAATAAAGTTAGTAAAGGAAGCAGAAACTTCCCCCAATTCAGAAGAGTCATTTGTTAAATCTCGAGTTATGCTTTCTCTTACATGCCTTGCAATTTCTCTAGCGACTTCCCTTGGATCTTTAGGCCCATCGTGAATTCGACCCCGACTGCCATCCAGGGTAATCTTAGAGTCATCTTTCACATTCTTTTGAATTCCCAACTTAAGCCTTTCCCTGACTTCCTGAAGAAAATCTCTAGTGCCTCCATCACCTTTACCTAGACTTCTAAACGCAGCTTCAGATCGTGGTGACCAGCTTGATGGTGATAGGGACCTAGCACTTTGAGCACTTCCTGGACCAGGCTTTAAGACAACTATCCTTGTTGGTAAAGCGCAAGCATCACTCTTAGGTAGGGCACTTTCTGCAGAGTATTGCTTGTATCGATCCTTTGTGCCTGAAGATGGGCTTCTTACTCGCCATTCTTCCTCTTTTTCTGTGGAAGACCTGGGCCCTTTTTGCTTCTGAAATTGTTTATCAAGCTTTTTACCTTCTGTAGGATATCTTTCATGACTAATATCCTCTGTTTTCAACTCCTCTTCTGGTTTTCTTGCATTTGCTGATTTAATATTTGTTCTCGTTGTTTCAGGAGTTTGTAATGTAGAATGTAAACCCTGAAGATGCTTTGCGAAAAAAGAATTTGGCTCTTTAAGAAAATCAAGGAACAGGTCCTTGTTTGACTGTAACACCTCCAGCGCATCAAGAAATTCTTTCGACTGCTGTAGCTTCTCATCAGTCGCAAGATTTTTAGCATCAATGAATTTCTGGTGCACAAAAGCCATCTTTGCCTCATCTAGTGTTTCAGGAACAAGCATGTGTTTCTCAACTAACTGTGTGTCAAGCTCATCAAGCTGTTGAGTCTTTGAACAATCTTGAGACCTTAAGGCTTGTAAAGCCTCAAACTCTTTCCAGAGCTCTTGCCTTTGCTTTTCATGAGATTGATCTTGAGTGCAAGAAAATGCCGTTTGATTAGGGTAATTTACAGTCTTCACCTGAGAAACTGGCAAGCAAATCTCCTGGGTAGGCTTACTTGCTGAAGCTCTTGATTTCTGTGGAGAAGTGCGGCCATCACAGATTGACTTAGGTTGCTGTTGTTTCTTCAGAAAGATGATTTTTTGTGGATCATTGTCTAATTCTTGTGTATGTTCTGCTATCAATGCTTCTGCTGGCATTGCTTCAAGTCCCATCAAACGTGCAACAACACCAGGTGTGCGCCGTTTTGATTCAGACTCTTTTGACATTTCTTCAGCTATCAGTGCCTTCATGGGCAATCCGCCTGCTTTTTTCTTTACGGAAGGGTTCTTTCTGGTATCATAAGTACGCTGGATGTTCCATTAAAACAAAAATAAATACACTTCAAAAAATCAAACACTAAGTCGAATGAATATTCACACAAAAGGCAAAACTTCATAGTAATCTATCACGCAATGCTACGCAGTTCAACCATGCATTATAAGTTATAACATAATGAAAAGATATGCTTCCAACACAAGCGCCACTATTTTCCACAATCAAAACGAAGAAAAGCTTAAAATCTATACCCACATTTTCCTACAGCTACAACAAATACAATCAAGGGATATCATTATTAGATAAGACAGAGGAAACTAATACTTACAAGTCCGCCTTCACTTTTGGCATTCCTAATTTTAGGGATTTCCAGAGACTCATTTGTCACATCAAAACTGATTCTAGAAGACTCTGATCCTGCCAGAGAATATATCAAGTAGAATTAGACAACATAGCACATCCACTTCTTACAAGGACTGAAATCACTGAAAATTTTCTTACAACTCGGAGCTTTGCCTAGAAACCTCTGGCACAATTATATAACTTGGTGATAAGAAGAAAATATGCCACAGTAGAGCACAGAATCTTTAACTAAGCCTTCACATTTTCTGACTGCAGATAGAATGTGTAGTGTCTTATAAAATTCAAAAAACAAACCCAATGTTTCTGTTTATATTATTAAATGAAATCGTAGCTTTGTTTGGCAATGTTTGTATTCTGCATGAACTAGAGCGGAAATCCAGCTTCACTGAAACACATTGAGGAGAGAGAGAAGGGGACATCAACAGTTTAATAATTCGGTCTGGCTCCATATGGGCACCAGGAGTGGAAAATTGCTGAAAACGCAATCAACCTTGGGGTATGGAGTTGTTACAACTACAAGGGTGAGTCCCTGGCCTATCATGACTCGTAACTGAAGTGCTACTTACGAGAATTTTCAAACTAGTTAATCTCTTCTTTGCATCTGACAGTTGAGGAGCACCTCAAGCATATGGACATTAAGTTCTCCCCTATTGCGGTTCAGAAACCTCCTTAGAAAAAAAATTGGAACCCAATTCTGTTACAGTTTGAGATTATATAAAAGAGTCGGTTGCTTTAGGGAATCGAAAGTAAAGACTATTTTAGTGGTTAATATTTTCCAATGGATTTTGTTTAATTTCTTTTTCCATTTACCCCTTGAAAATGATGTTGGCCTCGTTTATTACAGGATACTATTTTTTTGGTTGAGAAATTTTCAGGATCGCCACATTTTAAATCCTTCTGCAATCGTGTGGTTCCTTCAAAATTTCACCACATGAAACCATATTTGTTACCAAGAATGCGATCTTCTAGTGATGTATTCCTGTTAAATTTCATTTGAACTATGAAGATTGTATGGTTTGGTTCGCAATCCAGAGCAGAAAAAGCCAGAGGAATCTCTCACCACTGTAAAGGCGTTGCAAATATTGAGGTGACAACACAATAGTATCTTTTTTCTCTTTTACCAACTTAAAATGGATTACTGGAGAAAATTTGGCTTTAAATTTTGGTTCCATTGATGAAAGGGAAACATAATTCCATATCAGACAAGATATTGTCTTTTCCATTCACCCAAGGACCAATACAAGAGCCCCTTTGGCAACAAGCAGCTCAAATTATTTGAACTGTCTACATTCTATGGACTGAGAAATATTTAAACTGTATTTTCCCTTTAACACAAACACCCAAACAAACAAAAAACTTGAGAGCGAATGAATTGCAGTGAAAATGACGAGGGATTTTATGACTATTGTAGCCCACTTACTATCTACATGGGCCTTTTCTGTAATTAGCTTCCTCCCTGAATGGTGCTGGTTAAAATCAAACAGACTGAATATGCCCCCCATGCAGCCTGGATGTTCTTTACTCGAACGCTTCTTGATATGATTCTTTGTCATGGCTACCCCAAATTTATTAACATCAATCCACAAATCAAGCTCCCAATGCTCAAATTCCTATAATCCTGCAATACAGCCAAACAAACATAAATAAAGCAGCTAACTAACCCCAGATATTTTGGCCTCGGCATCTAAGTCAAAACAGAAATTATCCTATAATTAGAACATTCACTATAACAGCTTTATCATAGCAGATTCAAAAGAAAATGGAAGTGGTTGTTGTTATCAGGCCTTGTTATTACCATACAGATACAATTATTTCTGAACAAAATCGGAAATTGGACAAGAAAAAAAACACCAATACCCTCAAAATAGCAGGAATGTACTCAGGTTGGAAAGTAGTTTGATGGCATTGAATTGCCGAGGAAAAAGTTTTCTTCCAGATCCCAAGTATCTATCATCTGCTAAAGCTGAACCGTCCAAAAAAAATCATCCCTGAAATCTTTTTCGTTACCCAAACTTAAAGAAATCACTTCGTCGATCCACTCCATTGCAATACGCAACCACAAAGACACGATGGCACTCATCTGATCCTCAACTCTGCGGTAAAACACGGTCGAAATCTCAGCTTCAAGAAAAGAATCTCTACTTTAGAATAATAAAAAAAATGATTCTTTAACCTTAAATTGCGAGAATGAAGCAAGAGCATGGTATTCTTTTGGCAAAAGACATGCATTAATCACGAAATAGTGAACTTCAATTAAATACGTCCTACATGCTAGCGGATATTCACGTTCTTCCGAGCTCTTCAGAAAATTTGATCTCTGACCAATTTTAGACATATTTTCACCCCATTTCGCACCATAGGTAGCAAAGATCGGTTACTTTTGTTGACATTTACTTACGTGCTGCACTAAATATTTAGTTTCCGCACGGGTTTTCATCAAAATCAGAGCTACATTCATTTTCCGTTAATTCGACAAATAAATTCGTTCGCCTTTTCCACAAAAAACACGGGCTTGCTTCGCATTCCGCACAGTTTCCGGCAAGGATTTGGCTTAATTTCCGGGTAGCGTAAATTTTTCAGCATTGAAGAAAAAACAAAATTGAGGGGAAATTTTTTTGGAAATAGAGCTCGTCTCAGGATTTCTTGAAAAAGTTAAATCGGGCTTTTACGAAAAAACACCGCGACATCGACAAACAACACGATCTAAACCATACAATCGTTCAAATTTTCACGAAATGGCTAACAAATTTTTTGACATACCGTATGTTTGGCCAGAAAGTTCCAAATAAATCTCTATCTTCTGCTCAATGCAAAAGCCTGTGCAAAGTTCTTCGATATGTCGTTATATCTACGGCCAAAAAGCTCCGTATTTGGCCTA
The DNA here is from genome assembly GCA_019776745.2 of Taxus chinensis. Classification (NCBI taxonomy): domain Eukaryota; kingdom Viridiplantae; phylum Streptophyta; class Pinopsida; order Cupressales; family Taxaceae; genus Taxus; species Taxus chinensis. The sequence continues at coordinate 750,532,101 of CM034149.1, forward strand.
TCTGCAGCTCGGTCGCGCTCCCAAACCAAATAAATACATTTATTAACAAATGCAACCTTCACGACCTCCAAAAATAAAGTTTGTGACACTAATTTGCCGGCAGTTTTCCAGAAATAAAGATTAAGATAACTTTGTTTACAAAACCTCGTCAGATTTTACGGTCCCGAGTTCAAAAAATGAAGCTAATGGCTCTAATCTGCCTGCAAATTTTCAGGAAAAAACAAAAACAAGAGGAATGGTGCAGATTCTGCCGCCATGGCTGACAAATTCGGAGAAATTTTTCTTCGTTGTGTCGATTCGCTGTCAATTTTTTAGCGGACAGAGTAGCGCACTCGTTAACCTGCACTACGCAAGAGTGCTTTAAAGCGACGTTGGTCGTTTGTTCTGTCCGACGGTCACAATCGCCCCCGTCGTCTGTTCTGTGTCACGCCGCCGTTAGATTTTGCTGCCGGGCGTTTTCTTTCGGGCTTCGCTTCAGCCGGCAAAATGGCTTTTACGGGAATGCTGCGTTTTGTTTTTTTCTGCGCGCGTGCCGGGTAATTTTTGGGAGTAAAATGTTAAAATATCTCAATAAATAAAATTGTAGGATAGTGGTGGATTGCACCCCAAAGGTAGATTGAAACCCCCACTTTCTTGGCTTCTTATTTCTAAATAGATATGTAATTGGATTTGGAATGGGGAGGAGTTAAAGGCCATAAATGTAATGGAACTCAATTTTTGTTGGAGTCTTAGAATTAATTTAGTCTTTTTATAGCTTAGATGTATCTATTTCGTTAAAGTTGTCTGGAGCACACGACAAGAATTGATTACTGGTGGATTCTTTGTAAGTCTAACAACTTCACTAATGGACCAAGAGTCGATTGACATGGAATCCAATTTTATGTATGAATATCACAAAAATGAATAAATGAAGATTGAAATTAAATGGATAGATAACAAATTTACTTTCACATGATTGAAATAGTGTATGGAATTCCAAGAGCAAAAAAATAAAATTAAATATGTTTTTATTTTGTCTCTCAAGGTTCACTCTTTTGATGTACATTTCGGTTAAAAGCTCTCTACTTTTTTAAATATTCTATCTTTTGAATAAGGTGCTCGTAGATTATGATCGGATTCTTAATCGAGCAATGAGCATCTTCATTTCCCATTTTATTTGTATATCTATGGAGGTTTTGTTATCATGTTCATAAGTGGCGATAAACTTAGTGATGTAGTATTACTCTTTCCTCTAGAGTTGCTTTGTCCCCCTGTGTAGTTTAAACTTTTCCCTAATATAACTATTCTCTTGATTGATGGTACACAATTCATGTAGGTTGCTACTCTCTGAAGGGAGAAGATTCTTGTAGCTTGATTAGGGACTAGTTCTCACAAAATTAGATGGGTGACCCCGAAGGAAGAAGGGGAAGAAAAGATATGTGTTTTTTACAGTCGAACAATTAAAACAAAGAAACATTTCATCCTTTAATGTCCAACCTATAAAGATATTCGAGAGACCTCATAACAGAAATCAAGTGTATGAACAACTTTCTTAAAGAAACAACTCAATGGCCTACAATATCATTATCTTTAAATGGTTGAGACAATAACATCAATTTATTTAACCTAAAAATACCAAACTTACCAACCAATATAATAATAAATGTTTAAATTAATTAATGAAAAATTTAGAATAAAGACTTATGTTTTCCTACTCTTCTTGTTTAGGAAAATAGAGTAAAGTTTGGGTGGACATCCTTTTCGTTAGGAAAGAAAAAACCTTGGTTGATGTGGGGCACATAGTGATATGATGGAGATGGAGAGCAGTTGGCAGGTCATACTCGTTATGAGCTTTATTTTGCAGGAGGCACATTCTTTGAACAGCTAAAAAAACAACCACCCTCACATCAATGAGGATATGGAGATGCCTTTTGTTATGGGGTCATTGAAATCTTATTTTACTTTTTGAAAAGAAAAAAAACTAATTTAATTTCCATGGAATTGATGACGCTTGGAATTTTTGTGGGCTCTTCCTATATAATAGAGATTCTCCATGAATGGATAAAAAATGGCGTTGTCAATTTAAAATTAAATATTACATTTAGGAAAATTAACATATTACAACTCTAAATTAGATTTATTTTTCATTAGATAATTAATTTGAAAAATAAATTTGTATTTTTTTAATTGATGTAATTAAAAGTATAAATTATGGACACTTCTTATATGGAGGGTGGTTTAGTCTTAAATTTGTTCTAAAATATTATAGAATAATAGATAACATATATGTTCTCATGGAGATAAATTAAAGTTGTAATGAAGTATTACATAATCCTAGATAAAGTCTTATAATAAAGCTCACTCATTGAACAACTATCATAAACTAAACTATGTATCTAAACTATCTAAAAAATATATAATCATGACTAACTACTCAGTTTGAAATGCAAGTCTAGAACATGAAAAAATAGAACTAGGCTTCATAACCCTCATCTATTTCCATAACAAGTCCATTGACATCTTCACCTAGTTCCTTACTCTCCATCTCAGATCCCTCATCCTCGTCAATAGTTCCCTTTCCCAACCCATTATCAACAAGTTGGCTAGTAGCATCATCATATTAAATCCTCTTAATTGTTTTTTTGACTCGGTCCTCATTAAGAGTTTCAACCATACTGGAAAAACACCAACATATCCACTCATTAAGTGGTATATTTATTAATCAAGAATGCGGATAGAGTGTGTAATCAAATTTAACAACCTTGTTATCATATTGTCAAGAGATCTAGGAGCGTCACGTTGGTCCAACTCCATCTTTCTTTAAGTCTTGTTCTCTTTAATCATTTTCTAGAATAGGATAGATAATATTTGTGTGACCTTGTAGTCTTTCTCATATTAGCTCATAGTTATGCAAGCCTCGTCGCTTCTCTTGAAGTCTTTGAGCTCCCCAACATCACAACATGTATACAGACTCTTGGAATTTCGCAACATTGGAATAGATCCTCCTAGTTTACCATGTAGTTTTACAATGTCTTGTAGCTCCTCGCAACTTGTCATGTAGCTCCCATAACACTTTGCACCATTTACAAGGCCTCATGGTACCTCAATGCATTACTTCTGGTAGTCTCATGCACAACACACACTTACTTAGTAGATCTCACATATTTTGTGGTCTTACGCTAGCACCTCACAATATTAATAACTTATTACAATGTCGCACACTATCTTATAGCATTGCACAACAAATCATAGTCTCACAACATTTACACATGTTTACACTTTTCTTATTAGCACATCACATGCCTTGGCAGTATTGCATGAGGCTTATGTAATTTGGTCCTCGTGTCAACATCCTATTGCCACATGATATACTAAGTGGCACACTTCACTCCTACACCATGTTATTTAGCATCTTCTCATCATGCCACATGTTAAAACACATCCATCGTTTGGCCAGGGAAGATGAAGTGATTTTATAACCATCCCTCTTGCAATTGTCATTAGTTATAAATGTCACCATTGTCATCATACATGTATTGTTCTTCACCACTAACTCAGGACCATGTTTAACAAGATAGTACCACACTTAGAGATATGTTGTGGATTTTAGAATGTGTATGAAAGACTAAAAATATTAATCTACCACACACATTCAAATGAAAAATTCTAATATGCATAACTGCTAATCATATTAAATAAAAGTACAAGGAAGAGTATAATTGTACAATGATTCAATAAGGCTAGAGATGAGAAGCAATGTGCTCCATAAGGGGGAGACATTTCCTTGATTGAGTTTCTTAGACAGGAATGGAATACAGAGTGGTATGATTACAAGATATGTTAAGCATGTAAGTATTGTTAGTATCTTCTCGTGGGAATGAGTACCCAATTGTTCATTAACATAAGGGCTAAACATATACATATTTATACATGTATGATTGTAGAGGAGGAAATTAAAGTTGATAGCTAGTTTCAAGAAGAGATGATTATGAGAAGTTAATCTTCCACATGCAAGTGAAAATTGTGATCCGATGTATGATGTTTAAGAGATGCTCTAGCATAGTGCAATGTATGGATGTGTCATCTTCCATGCCACACGGTAATGGGATGTTGACAAGTGGATGTTGATCACAATGTTGTTGCATGAAACTGATGAGCGCACATCATGTTAAAAAGTAAGGTACAAGCATGGTAGAGTTCCATAATGATGTAGCGTACTACACAACATTATTAGGAAATGAAAATGTTACGAAGTGGATTTTTAGTACTGTAGAAAATGTGAATGTGACAAGTTGGGTTGGTGTAAGACTTGATTTAATAAAATTTAAGTCTATGTAAGGACATTATTGATCAAATAAATATAACAATATTCAAGCAAGATCTAGCTATAAAAATACAAGCAATAGTAATATATAGGGTTTATAGAATGCCTCAGCTTGCCTCTATAGGTTTGAACTAATTCTTGATTGATGATTGGTCTAGAAAGGCTAATTTTGGACTGTGTAAGGTCTAATTCAAAAACTAGAATGTGACGATCTCAGGGACAGAAGCACGTAGGAGAGGACATGGCCACATGGGTGTTAGTGTTTGTTATGGGAATTGTCACCTGTAAAATAGCTTTGGTCCCAGTTCTTTCTACGTCACTTTGTGTTTGTTACAGGTCACATTAGGTTTGTTACAATTATGCTCAGTCACACATGTACATGCAAAAGAAACCCTAACTACCTGCATAATACTCAAGTACACATTAGATGAATACATAATGCATATGCTTGATTCAAATTAACCTTGGCGATCACTCCAATGTGATTGTTGCCTAGTGTTGCACTACATTTTAAAATCCATGTAATTCTTGTGGTGTGCGATTGAAATTGTGTCCCTTGAGCTAGGATTCTCTAGTGTCATTCGCACAAAGAATAACATGATACAACTACTTTGTCCCAATGAAAAATGTGTAGTATGGAATTCAAAATAGCTCCCCCTATGCAATGTATAATGTGGTCATTTGATGTAGTAGATAGAAAATATTAGCTCCTTATAATAGTATGCGCCTCTTGAAAATTCTTACCCCCTAATGGAGTTAAATAAGACATGTGTATATATGGTTTATTCTCTTAAGTTTCATCATTAAAAAGTGAAAGGATGACCCAACATGATAAATAAAGATATGAAAGAAGTAACATCCAAAAAATCTTTTAAAAAATGACATAAGCGCCAAAAGGGGACAACAACACCCGGGAACTCCTATCCCTAATGGGGGGTTTTGTATAGGATACTAGGAAGATAAAATAGTGAAATCATAACTAAATAGTATGTCGACTAATATGCAGAACTATATGGTGTAATTCCATAAAAGACAAGTAATAAAGATAAGAAAGATAAAAGCATTGTCAAAGCAAAAGAAGTGTTGTTAATGACTAGTTCTCTTACTTAGGAAGCATGCATATAAATTAAATATTTAGAGGCCAGATATACATAGTAAGTGCATGATTTAGTGACTATATTTTCTCACCACTTTATGTTAGTGAATAAGGATTCGGTAGCATAAATTAGAAAAAAAGAAGTCCTACCTTAGGGAATCTAAAAGAAGATTGTGCCTAGTAGCGTGTTGAATGGAAATAGTGCAAAATGTGTACAATGGATATTATAAGGGAAGGGAAGGATAAGGGTCCTAGGGGCGACCTTTGTGTGCATGGAGTGATAATGATGTGTGCGTGTAGTTCCTTGGAATATCATCTTTGTCGAAGTGTGCTAGAGATTTACTTCATGGTTACTTATGTGTTTTCCCTTTATTAAGATAGGATAAGTACCTACGAAAGAAAACAATTGTAGTCAATGCTTATAGGTAAATGCAATTGAACTTTAACTTGAAAAATATGTAAAATTGGAAATGTAGTATTGGAAAAAGTTAAACCAAGGGGTTAGAGTACACCTGAAATGTTGAAGAGAAAGGGGTAGAAATTTGTTCTTACTTGTAGACTTGATTGCTTATGAGATGGTTGGAATAATACGAAGGATTTGGGTGTCATGTCGCCAAACTAGGGATTTGAGTGTCTTGACGCTAAACTTTGGATTTAAGTGCATCTATCATCGCTAAGGGAAAGTGTATTGGGAGAGCTCATAGGGCTTTCCCTCCAACCGTTAATGCTTCCCCATGGATAAGTGCCACTGCAAATGATCACAAACCTGATTTGTAACTTTCCTTGGGTGACACATTGTTACTAGACATATCGTTGTCCTACATATGCCCTAGGTGTCAACTTCTCCTTATTCGTTCCTTCTTTAGTTTCTGAATTAGTGCTTAGTTCCTTAGGTTTAGTTTCTTGTTAGTAACTAATTGCAATTTGAAACTGACTATGTAACTGCTTGAAACTGGAGAAGACTGTGACTATGCAACTGTTGAAAACTGCTTTGTAACTATTTTTGTCCCCAGGACAGGAGCACCCACGTGGGACACTAGCACCCACACTGTTCCTGTCTGTATTGGGTAGTTTTGTCTAAGCTGTGAATTTTGTCCAAGTCTGTTTTTGGCCCTATTTTGTAACTGATTACTATTTTGTTACTGCCGACTATGATTCTATAAATTTTGTAATTGTTGGGAGGGTGAAAAGGTTCAACCGATGTTTGTCCCCACTCATTTGGGTGTGTGAGATGAACAAAAGTGAACAAAGCCCAAATGAGGAAGGTTGAAATTGATATGCATATCTGATATAGGGATTCCTGCAGTGGGAATATGGATTACACATGGTAGTTACCATGGTGCAAGTAAAACAATTGGAAAATGCTAGCATACAAGTGTTAGTGGGAAACAAGCAATGCACATGGAAATAACAACTAGTAAAATCATATAGGAAAACAACAAACAAGGACACAACAAGGAGTTGGTTGCATATATGGGACACCACTCAGGATGTCACAAGACAATCGAAGCCGGTCAAGGCTTGTGCAAAACAAGGAAACAAGAAAACATAGGGCATAGCCCGTAAACAATAGCAAACAAGATACAAACAAATCAGACAACCATGATTGGAAGGAGTTTTGCAAGGAAAATGCTACACATGAAGCACCCATTATCATGTTAAGAAAGATAAATAGTATGCCACAATGTAAGATCTGAATATAGGGAATGAAAATGTGAAATATTGCAATGATAGAACCTGATAGTAAGTGGGAAAAGGTAGATGCCCCTAGGAGCCTCAGTGGGACTGGTAATGGACAAGGCCAAGCATCATACATCGTGTAACAACCTGTAAGTGACCTGCATTCACCTCAAGATACCATGTGAACATCGCATGTGTGTATGAAAAATGATAAAGCATATTATGAACAGTAATAACATGATAAGCAAAGGTACAACATATAATAGTATAAGGAAGCAAGAGTACATCCAATCAAGATCTAATAATACATGTTTTTAGATTTTTAAATGTAAATATGTGAAAAAAAACATCTAGAAGGGAGGAATAAGGATGTCCCCTAGTGTGTGTGTGTATGTGTGTGTGCGCATACAAAGTGAGGTTCATGTAGGAATGCCCTCAACAGTCAAGTATGAACCAAGAATAAGAGTTGTGTCATCAGGTAGGTGTAGGGGAATTAGGATGTCCCCCAAGTGTGAATGCCAAGATGATCTATGCAATGAGGAGTAAGTAGGCAAGGGCCCACACTCTGCTAAAGAAGATGAACATATGTGAACATGAGGAAAGGACCTAGTGTCGTGCGAAAGTGCATGTATCATAGCATGTGGAAGTAGGATTGTGTCATGCATGTGGAGAAGACTACTAATAGGTAAGAAATTAAGGTAAACATATTAAGAGCTATCAGACGAATAATGTCAACATGGTGAGGGGAAAACCCTATATAGTCCAAGGTCCTAACTGGAAGAGTAGGAAGTGTATAAACAGAATAAAGAATATGAACCAGTAGGGGAAAATAGAATAGGTGTAACATTGGCAGCATGTTGAAACAAATAGTGGAAAAAGTAAGTATCAAACATAAGGATCAAGTATGTGATGGCAAAATACGTGTATCCAGTTTTATGTAATGTTGGGAAATCATTTAGCCAGCAATCCCTCCAACGACTATGAGGCCGACAACAAAGACTTGATGGAAGTGACAATCCGAAGAGGGGGTGAGGGCCCCCTCCCCTTCAGTCAGATCTGAAAGTCAACTAACGTCGAACAGGTCATGATATTGGAGCCAAAGGCACTGTGACCTCTGGTACGAATGTGCGACAAAAGGAGAATTGGTTTTGACCATGAGATGTCGAACAAGATGGGGATGCGACGGTCATCTAACAATGATATAGCTGATGGGAGCAAAATAGCTCTGTCGTATTATTTTCAACTTGTGGGTAGAGACCGGAAATAAGGTTGTGATCTGGATTCTCTTGGAAATATCGGATTGTGGATGAATGAATTTCCATAAGGACCACGTGGCTTGACTCACAAATGTAGGCTTCCCACCATCGCTAATCAATATATCTGAAGATGAAATTGGGAGGGTCCTGAACATTAAAGAGGTCGACATCGAGTCCTCTTCTCATAGTCATTTAAGGTACCGAGTTACATGAAATGTAGTCCTCGGCAAGACCTCCACGTGGATTTGGCTACAATTGCCCGACATATATTGCATGGGGTCATCCCATTCAAATGCGGTGATTAACCTCGCATACTAAGCATTTAGTGGGAGTTCAACTCGAAACTAACCTAGAGTTTTATGCGGAGGGCCTACATCACAGTGATAAAAGGTTGTACAACAGGTAGATGATGGTCAACCCATCTCTGCATCTTTCAGAAAATGCCCATAAAAGGACATCTTAGGGCGTAAATCCACATGAGGTGGTGCCACCTAAGTGTCTGAGTAGTGGGCACCTATCTTCAGGCCCATAATGGACATGTTTCAACACGTTGAGCCCTGGTGAGGCTAAGAGTATAAATACCTGGAGAGCATTCAACCAAATGCATGCCAACAATGGGGGAGATGACCCATTATATATAGCTGCCCATCCAATTTGTGGATTGAATCCCAGAAAACCGTAACCCATAACTCTAATCCATCCACATTACGGGACTTTCAATACTCACAGTAAGAATTTGCTATAAGCAAGGATTATCGGTACCTGTTAACTCATGGAGAGAAACCAAATGTCTGTTAGGTCCAATATGATAAGAAAGGTCAAATATGTCAAAATGGTCTCTAGGTAGACAAGGTCGGAGCCCTGAAGCTTGATCATTAATAAATGTTTAAGGGATTATTGGTTAGGGCTTGCTATCTGATGAAGCATATGAATGAGGAGGTACGTATCCTCTCGGTAGTGTAATTTGTCACACACAGAGGGAAGATTCTACACCATTCCACAACATCACTTGGTCATAGCTTAACACACTTTACACACACAACTGAAGGTGAGTCTCTATAAGCAGACATCTTGGAGGAATATGCCCGAAAGTGGTATTCTAGAAGTTTTATTGATCTCTCGAGGAATGTTCCTATTTACCATAGGAGTTATTTATCTCACCCTTGGCTGAAGACATGCCTCTAATGAATTATTTCCTGAGAACTAAATCCCAGGCATTACCCTGTTGTACTAGAAGTTTCAACCTACCTAGCCGGCCCAAACGCCAAACTAAATGGATTGATGTCTTCCAAAAACCCCTTGAATACCATGACCAAAGGGTCTTACCACTTGGAAGACCGATTGAGAATCGGAGGATTCTGAATAGTAGCAGCTGAAAGCCAAAGAAATTGTGCCGAAGCTATGCCAGGAAAGCCCCTCAGAAGAAGATTGGGTGAGTAAGATAGCCCTCCCACAGTTCATCCTTGTCGTCATAGGAGAATAAAGGCTCTAGATATTCTGAAGAAGCAACCCCCTTCAAATGTGATCCATTAGGTTTTCTTGTAAAATTACTATTGTAACTTATCAATTTAGACTAGTGCTGCGGTTCAGAGTAGAACCTGGAGAAAGGCAACCAACTTTCTGACCCGTAATCACCTTTTTGCGAAGTGCATTCAAAGATTGAAATCAGACAGTTCCATTGTTAATGGGGTAAGAGTAAACGACTCTAAGGATAAGCCTACACAGGGTCCGAAGACGCAGGTGCTATGCATAATGCTATTCGAATCAATTTTCGGATCCAATATCACACCATGTTTGTGATTGTCTCCAGAGAGCATCTGGAGAAGACCTGAGCCATGCGAGGTATGGCAACATTACAAGTAAAGTACAAGAGCTACTAAGAGAATGATGACAACATAGTGAGGGGAAAACCCTATATAGTCCAAGATCCTAATTGGACACGAGTAGGAAGTGTATAAAAGCGATAAGAATATACCCATTAGGGAGAAAATAAAATAGGTGTGAACATTAGGGTGTGTTGGTAATAGTAGGAAAAAGTAAGTGCAAACATAAGGATCAATGTGTGATTCAAAAGATGTGTAACACATACACAATGTTGGGAGGCTCATCAAGTATAAATGTCAAGAAATTGAGGGAGAGACACAAAACTTGTCAGAAGCAAATAGGTGCAATTTGGGAAGATCAGAAGCAATAAAGTAGCATGAATTAAGCCCATATGACCATAGACAAAAATGTGGAAAGAGGAAAATTTATTTCCCCCATGGATGTAACAAGATAAAGTATATCCATAGTAAATGAATCATGAATAGGATCTCAAAAAATGAGAGCATTAGAAATCATTGTAAAATCAGCATATGGCGCTCTAACTTGTGATGAGGAAGGTGCAGAGAGAGATTTAACATTAGAAGCACTGAGCATAGAATTTGATCAATAGAAATGTATCAAGAGTGAGACATAATGAGAGGAGCGTATCATGGGTGCCAATAGAAAATTAATCTTATAAATTAGTAGTACTATGTTTAATCTCAAGAGGAGAAGGATGTGTAATATAGGGAATGTCATGAACATCATGTATGAGGGGAATATCACAAGGAGTAGAAACATAAGATGCGGAGTATAATGTAGGATTATCCATGGAAGAAGGTGTAGGAAGGGTATGGGTAGAAAGAACTGGATTCATAGTATGTAACCAAGGATGGCCTCGAAGGATAATATAAGCGACATCATGAGGCATAATGTGACATAGAACATTAAGAGGGTAAGATCCCATAATAAGGGGAAGAGAGATTATGCCCTAATACTTGCTTAGGTGTATTGTCAAAGCCACGGATACAAAGAGTACATGGATTAAGATGAGTAACAAAAAGTCCTATTTGATGGAGAAAGGATAGAGTGCATATGTTAATACCAGATCTAAGATCAACTAGGACACGCTTAACAAGGAGATTACAAAGTTGAACTTGGATATAGAATGGGGAAGCATTGGAATCAAAGGTATGGGAAGCCATGAAAGATTTGATAATGGGCATGTAAGGAGTCGGGTTCACCAAATGATTTAATAAAATTTAAATATAATGTAAGGACACTGCTGATTAGATAAATATAACAATATTCGATGCAAGATCTAGCTAAAGAATACAAACAAGAGTGAATAGATAGGAGTTTTTAGAATGACTCAACTTTACCTCCATAGGTCTGAACTGATTCTAGGAGCCGATGACATGATCTAGAAAGGTAGTATTTTGGTCTGTGTAAGCTCTATTTCTAAAAACTTGGAATCTGAGGATCTCAGGGACAAAAGCACCTGGAATTGAGGACATGGACACTTGGGCATGCTAGTGTTTATTCTAGGCACTGGTGTCTATAGGAAGTAGCTTTAGTCCTGGTTCTTTATGTGTCATTCTATTGTCACCTTTAGTTTGTTGTAGGTTGCATCAAGGTTGCTACACTTCTTCTCTGTTCGCACTTGTTATCTATGCAAAAGAAACCCTAGCTACTTGCACAATACTCAAGTACACATTAGATGAATTAAAGTAATACATATGATTGATTAAGACTAACCTCGATGATCACTCTGCAATGTGATTTGTTATCGAGCGTTGCACTACATTTCAGACTCCATGTAGTTCTTGTGGTGTGTGATTGAAATAATGTCCCTCGAGCTAGGATGCTCTAGTACCAGTCACACAAAGAATAACGAGCTACAACATACTTTGTCCCAATGTAAAATGTGTGGCATGGATTTCATAATAGCTCCCCCTATGTAGTGAATAATGCATTCCAAAATGTAATCCTTCAATTTAGTAGATAGAAAGTAATATCTCATTGTAATAGTATGTGCCTCTTAAAAATGCTTTCCCCTAATGGAGTTAAATAAGACATGTATACATATGATTCCTTCACTTGAGTTTCGTCATTAATAAGTGAAAGGATGATCTAGGGTGATAAACAAAGACATGAAAGAAGTAACATCTGAAAAATAAGAAAAAGAGACAAGGATAGAAGTGCCCAGAGGGGACACTAGCACCTGGGTGCCCCCTGTCTCTAATGGGAGGTTTTGTATAGGGTGCTAGGAAGATAAAACAATGAAATCATAGTTGAATATGATGTTGTCTAATATGCAAAAATGTAAGGTGTAGCTCCAAAAAAGACAAGTAAAAAAGATAAGAAAGATAAAATCACTGTCAAAGAAAAACAAGTGTTGTTGATGACTAGTTCTCTTGCTTAGGAATCATGCATATAAATGAAATATTTAGAGGCTAGATGTACATAGTAAGTGCAAGATTTAGTGAGTACATTTAAATGATTTAATAAAATTTAAATCTATGTAAGGACACTATTAATCTGATAAATATAACAGTATTCAAGAAAGATCTAGCTATAGAAATACAAGAAAAAGTGATAGATAGGGTTTGTAGAATGAATTAGTTTTCCTCCATAGGTCTGAACCAATTATGGGCTAGTGAATGATCTATAAAGACTAATTCTATATTGTGTAAGATCTGATTTATAAACTGGAATGTGATGATCTTAGGGATAGAAATGTTTGGGAGAGGACACAACTGCCTGGGCACTAGTGTATGTTCTGGGTGTTGGCAACTGTGGAATAGCTTTAGTCATGGTTCTTTCCATATCACTTCTTGTTCATTGTAGGTCACGTCAGGTTTGCTACAATTTTTCTTAGTCACACCTATACCTACAAAAGAAACCGTAGCTACTTGCACAATGCTCAAGAACACATTAGATGAATAAATAATACATATTCTTGAGTCACATTGACCTCGGAGGTCACCCCAATGTGATTGTCACCGAGCACTGCACTACATTTCAGACTACATGTAGTTCTTGTGGTATATGATTGAAATTGTTTCCCTTGAGCTAATATGCCTTAGTGCCAATCACACAAAAGAATAATGAGCTACAACTACTTTATCCCAATACAAAATGTATGGTATGGAATGGAATTTAGAATAGCTCCTCCTATGTAGTCCAAAATGTAGTCCTTTGATGTAGTAGATAGAAAATATTTGCTCATTGTAATAGTATATTCCTCTTGAAAATGTTTCCCCCCCTAATGGAGTTAAATGAGACGTGTATATATATGATTCCTTCACTTAATTTTTTTCATTAGCAAGTGAAGGCCGACCCGAGGTGATAAAAAAAGACATGAAAGAAGAAACATCTGAAAAATCATAAAAAGAGAGGAGGACATAAGTGCCTAGATGGGACAGCGGTGCCTGGGCACTCCTTTCCCTAATGGGCAGTTCTGTATAGGGTAATATGAAGATAAAATGGTTAAATCAAAGCTGAATAGGATGTCGAATAATATGCAAAATTGTAAGGTGTAAGTACAGAAAAGACAAGTAACATATATAAGAAAGATAAAAACACTGTTAAAGCAAAACAAGTGTTAGTAATGACTAGTTCTCTTACTTAGGAATCATGCATATAAATGAAATATTTAGAGGTCGGATGTACATAGTAAGTGCGTGATTTAGTGACTACAAGACTAGAGGATATAGGAGTGTTGTAATATGAGGTGCACAAGACTACAAAAGTTGTGAGTGTTACAATATGCTAGCACAAAACTACAAAAACTATGAGAACTATAAAGTAGGTGTGTGGTGTTTGTGGGACTATGAGGATAAATGCAATAAGGTATGAGGATTCATGAATGGTGCTTAGTGTTAGGTGAGTTGTGGGATATTATGGAGTAGTGTGATATGTCATGAGGAGCCACACTAATGCTTTGAGACACCGCAAGTTTGAGGAGTACAAATTCTTCAAGATGAGTGAGGATGTTTGTGCACCTATGAGTTGTAATGTGGAAGGATATAAGTTTCTAAATAGTTCATTTATCATTTCTTGTAAAGTAATGGTCCCCATTGTATCTTCGATTAACTATGGGAATCGAACTTGAAGTTGTCAAAAATTGTATTACTTAGCTTGATAAACATATTAGTTAAACTTGACCACTTGAAATAATATATATACATGTTTTGTGGTAGGTGCAAGTGAGAGTTACCTAAATAATTTTCTCCTTCTCTATGTAATGCAAGTGTTAAGGATCCAAATAAAAAGGGTATTATTTCAATGTTATCTCGAGTAGTGGGGGGACCTAAGGCTTACTGATCTCCACATTGAATATTGGGTAAATCAATAATAAATGTGTTCTCACCAGATACATAGAGTATGGTGTTAGTGTAGACACCCTAAATCTACCACACTAGATTTACTCATAGGGCACAAAAATCATACTAACCTCCTTCTTCATTTATTAATTAATGACCCTTCATTAATTAATATTTTTTTTTTTCCTTTTGGATACAAATTAACGACCTTTCGTTAATTAAATTTTTGTTCATTTGTTAATTAATAGATCACTGTTAATAATTAAACTTTCCACTTCCTCTATTAATAAATTACCCTTCATTAATTAAATTCCACTTCAAGTCATCTCTAAATATCACTAAATTCCTCTAAATTCACTTCCAAATATACTTCTACAAGTTCATATAGGCCTATTAAATAATCCCCAAAATAGTAATTAATGGAGTATTAATCCTAATTAATTACTCATGATCCTAATCCTACATCTCTATATCCTACATTCACTACGAATTGTAATTTTCCCAAAAAGAATAGCTATAAAAGAAACCCTCTACCCCTCCCCAAAACACACCTAATTCTCGTGTTAAACATTTCTACTTGTGGAAAAATTAAGGAAAAAGTAAGAAAACCCCCCTTTTAGTTGAAGAACAAAGAGGAGATCTAAGCATGACTATTTTGAATGGTCCTCTTACTTCACCAAAACCCCCCTTTCAATAACCATTCTTCTCTTGTATTTGATTCAACAAGGATATCCACCTATTCGAGACAAATCTCAAACATCCATGGGAGAGGTTTGAGCTTCCTTTACTTAAATGCTTTGTATTTTCCTTGGATTTTCCAAGCAAATGTCTCATCTTTGATGCTTTTAGCATTCTTAAAAAATGTTTAATATTGAATGAACTTATAGGTGTAAGTTACATTCATGTTTTAGATTAAAATGCATGTTTTTAGAAAGCTAGCATACACATGACATGC
Source organism: Taxus chinensis (assembly GCA_019776745.2). NCBI lineage: Eukaryota > Viridiplantae > Streptophyta > Pinopsida > Cupressales > Taxaceae > Taxus > Taxus chinensis. The sequence goes on from CM034149.1 coordinate 750,547,522, forward strand.
CTGGTGAGACACCCCTTTTATCTCCAATGCATTTTCTTTTTTTCTTCAAGTTTAATGCTTTTTATGCAATTTGATTTAAATATCATGTTTTGTTGAACTTTTCTTATGCTTGGAAGTTGTGTGTCGGTATTACAGGTATTAAAGAGGCCATGTTCTGTTAAATTCCAAAATTGAAAGTAAAAATTTGACAATTTAAGACTTTTACCTCAGTTTTCATGTTGCTTTTAGCTTTGGGAAACTCACTATGTTTTGGTGAACTCACCTTAGTAAATGGAAAATTTACAACAACCCATACTAACCTCACATGGATTAACTTTTCTTACACAACAAGGCCATGGTTTAGCAATATTGAGGCATCTTGTGGCAGACTCACACTAATCAGTAAACTCATTGCATCTTGTGGCGAACTTGCATTGATAAAAAAAACTCATTACATCTCATAGAAAACTCATAGTGATCAGAAAAATTGTTGCACCTTATAGAAAAAATCACTATATTTACTAAACTCACTACACTTTGTGGTGAATTTGCTATGATAAACTAGGTTGTATAATTTTATTTACTTTATTTCTTGTTTTCTATCTTTTCTGTCATTTTTATTGATTTTAACAAGTGTTAGTTGTTTTTTATGTTGTCACTATGTTTTCATTCATTGAATTACCTTCCTATTTTGGCTAACATGGTGCTTATTTGTGTTTTTATGCCTTTTAGGAAATTTTTTTTATCATGTTTAGTGAGATAATAACACTCTTTGGCAGACTAGATCATATCTTTGGGAAAATCATATACAGGGAAGTCCTCTTAGCGAACTCGCAGTATCTTACAACGATATTGTTTGTTTTGGAAAACTCACTACACATTTTGGAAAAATAATATATTTTAGTGAAATCACTACATTCATAGTGAACTTGGTTATCTTTTAGTGGCCTCATAACATCTTGTTGTAGATTCTCCTAATCATCGAACTCAATCTCATAAATAGTGAAATCGCTATGTGTCTTGGTGGCCTCGTGAAAAGGAACTTGGGTTTGCCTTTGTCTCAAATTTGGTCACTTCATTTTCTTCATTGAGTTGTTTGTTGTTGTTTCAAACTACTAAAAAATTGTGTACATGTTCCTTATCGCTAGTCAAAGACAAAATAATCATAATTTACACGTTTATGTTTTGAATTACTTGGTTTGCATTTCAGTTTATCGTGTATCTTTTATTTGGAAATCATACTTCATTCATTTTATTATTTTAATAGCATATTGGATTAATCATTTGTTTAACTGTGTAGTTTGATTTTCCACTTTGTTTCAAATGTCTCATTATTAAATTAACCATGATTTTAAACACATTTACTATGTGTATTTTTACGTTCCACACTTTATGAGTTTGTTTTACCATGTCTCAATTGTGTATGCTCTTTCCGCATGCTGCAAGATGACCTTGGAAATAAAAAATGATTAAATATTTTAAAAATATTTTTAGGGTTCGATAACAACTTGGACTTCACTACTAAGTCATTAATGATTTTGGCGCAATTTTACACAAGAAAACTCAATATTATTCACAGAATGATGATATTCTTATTAATTCATTATGGATGTATGTAGAGAACATTACAGAGGCTATTATATATCCATAGCAATAGGAAAACAACTTCCTATAAAATAGGAAGTGATACAAACAAATAATCCCTTAAAGGTTTTACGAGTGCAACAAAACTCTAGTAATATATTGTTGTTAAAACAATATATTATACTAAATAACAATATAACCAAAATACTAACCACACCATAGTAAAATTTATTTACCATATGGTAAACTCAAACCACATGTGAACACTATATTCCTAACATTCTCCCCTTTAGTGTTTACATAGTAGCAAAAGAACTTTCACACTTCCTCTGTAGCTTGTCGCCCGTGCTTGCTCATGATCTTGGCACACACTCAAACTAAAGGTAGAAGAAGGAACACATCGACTTCTTATCAACCATGCACCGTCGAGAAAACATCTGACCGATGAAGCATGGGAAAACGCTCAGGAATCATTTGCTTATCAACTAGTCACTCTAGGGAACACATCCGACCTAGCAGTGTGGGAACTCAAGCAGGAACACATTGACTAACCTTCAATGGTTTTCCAAAGGCTAACCACAAACCTAAGTATGAACATGAACACATCTGATTGTTCAACCTCTTCAAGACTCATGATGTTACATTTCATTGTGCTATTTGTTCTTCACTATGTTTATTATATTGAGGAATTATGTAGGAATAGCCACATCTACTACTGAACATGAAAGATCCTTTGCTCTTATTTCTCACACCACGTTGAAATCCACATCAAACTAAAATGCTGAAATCAAACGCACTACATGCTAAAACAAGGCACACCACTCACACATATGTCACCAAATTAGTGAAGCGGCCTCATCGTTGGCAACTGACGAGAGGTCACTGGTTGTCCTCCAGCCTTCATTGCCTCCATCCTCCATTAACATGTTGCTAACTCAGCAAGATGTAAACATAAAGAAAATTTGTTTCCACATTGAGCATATTCTTCCCTCCCGCAATGTGAAATACATTATTTTGCCCGACGTCGGGTAACACCGAAAATGTGTTCATATGGCAAATTTTTTTTTCCAGACTTTTTACATTGATATGACTTTTGATGACAATTCACAAATTCGAAAACAACACTTTTGACTTGGACAAGAAGACTTGACTAAAAATTTAAAAAAGTAACAAAATGACATTACTTTTTATATGAAAATGACTTTGACTATACATAACAAAATAAACATATTCAACTATATATTTAACTTTTTAATGACCATTTACTGAACTCACGTAATAAGATACCTCGAATGACATCTATAAGCACTTTATAATAATTAAACACTATATTCGATACAACCATGAACCTTGTTTTGTCTATATTGAACTCTCTTACTTATTACTAATACCACAAATTGGATTTATATCTAAACTCAAACTATAAACTTAAAAACACCACTATTTCTCTCTTTTTTAACTAGTATTTAGACACCAAAAAATCTCTTAAAATGTGGAATAAAATCAAATAATTAACTTGGGAGCTCGATGCATGGAACAATGAAATGTTTACTCAGTAGACATACATGTGAGATGGAAGGTCCATGTAGTACAACCTGTAGTGAATGGATAGTGAGCAAGTTGGGGTTGCTTTTGTCTGTGATCATGAAAGGTGAATGCATGTCTAAATAAATAAGACTCTGACATATTTGTATGGAATTGAATGTTGGATGATTTGATTCAAATGCATGTGTAGACAATACATTACTCATTCCAATCATACAGTTTACTGAGACATGCGCAGATTGGAATGACCAAGAAGGCCAGAAGCAATAAAACAACACCACATTCACTTTTTGTAGAGTCAACTCAGTATGCTGTCGAGAAGAGATTAGACTCAGGAGGAACAAAACAGACACAAGTCGCAATGTTGATGAGATGAGTCTTCAATAAAACTCGAGAGCGATGAATTTGATGTAAAACACCACTATGCACGGTCGTGCCAAACACTGTATCTTTCTCATGATTCTTCTTCTGAATACTAAAATGTTTACTCTACTTAATAGCACTTTTCTTGTGAATCTTTTTTTTTAAAAACGTAGCCTTCAATAATAATTTGATAGTGGCGTTGTCAATTAAAAATATATATGAAGCAGAACGTGAGCACCAAAGAGAATCATGGGAACTGATTCCTTGTGAATCTGTGTAGACGCCAAGCTAGGGAAAACGAGTTTATGAAAATATACCAACGAAAACCTCCAACAAACATTGTGTGAATTGGAATTGACAAACATTGTGTGCATTGGATTTGACAATCAATGCATGTTGCTAATCACCAGGTCTGCAACCAATTGATGGACTACATTTTCAATGAGAAATGACTCTCATTTGGACACAACCTGAGGCCTATGATCGCTATACCAAATAATGAATTTGGATTAGTTTTACATAGGAAAACTCAATACCATTCACAGAATAATGATCTTCTTATTAATTCATTCCGGATGTATCTAGAGAACATTACAGAGGCTATTATATAGCCATAGCAAGAGGAAAACAAATTCCTATAGAATAGGAAGTGATACAAACAAATAACCCGTTAAAGGTTTTACGGGTGCAACAAAACTATACTATTATATTGTTGTTAAAATAATATATTATACTAAATAGAAATATAACCAAAATAATAACCACACCATAGTAAAATCTATTTACCATATGGTAAACTCAAACCACATGTGAACACTATATTCCTAACAGTCATTTGGAAAAATCCCATATTTTAGTGGGATATATAAATTTGTGGGAACACCTTTCATTTTTGGCTAAGAGCTGACTTAATTTATTGACAACGTGAAGTGGGGGGTTTAGTGGCCCAATACCTAGGCCTTAGTTAGGATCTCATGGGAAGTAAATCTTGTTGTTTGTCAAGATCCACTGAAATGGTTGGAGTGAAGGAAAGGGGATATTTGACCCTTTGAACCACACCACTAGAAAACACTTCCTAATTTCATGTACTTGTACCTTGCACACTGAAAGGTACATTGAGGACACTATTGGTCTTCAAAATTATACCCTAGATTTGATCATGAAAGATCAAGAGAATTTGGGCCAACATGGGACTGTCTTCAAGTGTGGGACTTGCGGCTTGAGACATACCTTCGGAGAAGGTTGACTTCCTAAGTTCCATGACTGTGGAGAATTTGTGGAACACAATATAAACTAATACTAAGACCACTCCTATAACTAACCTACACTAACACGTCCAAGGAACCAAGGAGAGAGAAGAGGAAAGAGATGCAAAAAACAAATCTTAAGCTAAAAGTGATGGTGATATCACCAAACTGAAATGTGGAACTTATCTGGTTCTAAGAGATATAGATACAAGTTTTAAAATGAAGATATTGAAGGATGCACACAACTCTAATGCAAGCAACTAAAATAATTTGAAATACACAAGAGGGTAGAGATATTCACGCTAAATGAAAAACATTTGAAAGAAAGAAGCCACACTTGTATTAATCAACACTTCGAAATTTACATACAAGGTCGAGGTAAGATAATCCTCCATTCATGAGTTGCAGAGATGTTGAGCTCCTAAAATATTGACTAAGTACAAGAAGGCGCATGGGTGCACAAGGCCTAGTTGGAGAAGGGCACACAAGGTGAAGGCACGCAGGACAAGGTTTTAGAAGGGTTTAGCAGAAATTGTGGCACGAGTGCAAGGATGAGCAAGGGTTTTGGGACTTAGCCGAATTTGACATTCCTGGAAGCACACGGGGAAGGCATGACCCGACTACGCATGCGGAGTGGATAAGGTGCCAACCTGGTAACTTGGTGCCCACGAAAGGAATATTCTTTGCGATAGAAGGATCTAGAAAGACATCATTGTGAAGAGTGGAGAGCTCGGATCTGAAAGAGGCATGCTTCCTTGGAGGACCACCTTGGACACTTGGACAACCGATCCATAACTTTAGAAAGGCTTGATGGTGGTTGTTGAGGCTATATATTCAAGCACTCGGTAGAAGAAAATGGGCGTTGGTGAAAAAGAAGTAGAGTAGAGGACAAAGATGAGAGCCGAAGCTCTGCAGAAATATCATGGAGTGTTCTATGGGTGGGGTTTAGAAGATCTATAGGAGTAATGGAATATCAAGGGGATGGGCTTATGTTTTTCTTTGTAATATGAGGGACCTAAGTCCAGTTCTGATACATGACTCTAGCTTGCACTATTATATTGATCTGTGATGGCCTTAATGAATGCAATGTGATTATCAAACATGTTGAATATGAATATATGTGGTTCCTGGTTTATATTGATATCTATATGGACCTTTGTTATGTGTATATTCTTTGAGAATGGATGTAAACCCTTGTGCATTTCCTTTCTATTATGGTCTAGATCTATATTCTGTTAATGCTTTCCTTGTCTGAATGGATGCATTAACCTAGAATCTCATCATAAGCTCTCAAGATGAATGCATGGTTCTTTTCCTTTCTTTTGCATTTAAGTATCTGTCATAGATGATGCATTCTCACACAACTCACACAAAGGAGGGGCTCGGCACCCGTGCGTGCCTCGGGTGAGCGCCCAATGCCCGCTGGGTGATAGGTTGGTGCGTGCATGGGATTTTCTTGTTCTCTTGAAGGGTACAAAAATGACTACATCTTGGTTCCATTTCCAGGACCTCTTTTCAAAATTATTGTGATAAATGACATGCATCTTTGTCCTAGTGATGTGTGATGACAGAGCACCTGACCTTAGAAAGTGTTGAAGCATGGTTTAAGAGCATGAAGGATGAGTTCACTCAAAGATTCAACACTGGACCTGATTTCGATGTGCCTAGATGGGTAGAAGAGAACCTATACCATAAGTTATATGAGACATTATTTTGCTACTTCCCAATAGAACTATATGAATGGATTTCAGCATACGCATCCATATCGAGCTAGTACTATAAATCATGCATATGGACCCAAGATGACTATCAGAGGCTGTAGGATGTAGATCTGACTTGGAGGTGTGTTGTTGATCATCGGTGGAAGAGAGTGTTGACCAGTTATACTCTTGAATATGCCATTTCTATGTATTCTTTCCTAGAAGTTGTTGAGTTTGAGTTTTTAAGGGAACCTAGAGGATCATTTTTGTGTGCTATCACTTTGGATATGAAGATCTTGGGTCATTACCTTGAGTTTAGAAGCATTTCCCATAGCTGACTAAGCTTCTCTGAATGCTGGGAGAGGAAGCTAAGGTGGAGGAAGATGGTGGACATTGCGACTGAAAAGGAAAGGTGAGGAGAGATGACTCAAGTATAACGAAGCTCATGAAAAGGGAGTTGACTAGACAACGCAAGGTTACAAGTGTGATGTATTTATGGAGGTGGACGTTGTGGGAAGGAGTTGAGGTTCACGTAGAGGACATGAAGCCTGAGCAGTATGTGCTACCCCGTCTTGGCAAGCGCGGGAGAGAGGCCCTTTCAGCTTCTGATGAGAGTTCGTCACATGGAGAGAGAAGAGTCATCGACGTGCATCTGAACCCACCTGATGACCAACCCTTGGCATTTGGTTTTCCAGATCAAGGGAGAAGTATTGTTAACCCAGTTGGTATCGGTGGAAGTGACCGATCTGTGCCCAGGAGATATAATTTATCATTTGAAACATCCATGGCTGCATAAGCCATTCTTGTATTTGGAGGAATCTTTAGACAAGATACAACTATGCAAGGATTGGGTATCACGTCTGGGAGTGGCATGGGACATACAACTGGTAGTGGGACAATATCACAAACCATCACATGCACAGTTCAGTGGGACGCTAGGAACACTAGGACGTGACCACTTTTGGTCATTTTTTGACTATAGGAGGTGGATATGGTGGGTCAAGAGGAACTAGGACCTGGTGGATCCAGTGGATCTGGTGGAGGAGGAAACACTGGAGGGAACCAAGGATCTGGATCAGGAGGACAAGGACCCCAACCACCTCCCCAAGTGTTTTTTGAGATGTCTTTGCACTTGCTAGACTATAAGGGTATTGAAGATGTTACAGAGCATGTGCACAAGTGTGAGTTACTATGGCGCACAAAGGGGATCACTACCATGGAGATGTAAGGCAAGCCAGTTTGTAACAATGTTGCAAGGGCATGCACATAGTTGGTATAGGAAGTATGACCCCCATCAGATGGTGGTCGACTACACCGCATTGAAGAACACCTTCCTAGCAGAGTTCCATATCCCTGAGTTTGAGTAGAAAAGTATTAGCACTCTGAAGGAAATCTAACGGGGAATGACAGAGAGTGTATGGGATTATGACACACATTTCAAGACTCTCTTGTAAAAACTATCCTATGACATTCATCCCTATCAACATGCTCAATGGTTTTTTAGAGGATTGATAACACCATTTAGAAGGGATCTGTCACACAAGACTTTCACAGAACCCATGCGAGGCATTAGAAGCTCCCTGTGCGTTGAGGCTGTTGGGAGTATTGACACTGGTACATTTTCCCTTTTCTAGAGGCTCAAATTACTGCAATGACCAAACAGTTGGAGAAGCTATCTGCAAACTCAGTGCATGAGGTTCGTTGTGGGCTTTGGTGTATAGACTATGAACTGGAGGGACATGCAAAGGATAATTTCCCTTAGAAAACGGTATGCATGCTATGGCAGTAGATTGTGAGATTTTCCATGGGATCATGATGCAAAGTAGATGCCCTCTACTCCAACACACAATCCACAAGAATGTTTCTTGCTATTACAATATATGTACCTCTATAACCCATAATACTAAGGATTACAGACTGATTGATCAAATCCATGATGCTATTGATCTGGGTGTGTGCATCAGACTAGCCTTGTAAGCATTTCCAAGGATGATGAAGACTTATGAAGGAAGACAGATGGAGGAATGCTCTGGAAGAGCATATAAACTATAGGATTTTGTGGTCCCAGTTGTAGTAGAGGTTGAAGTGAGTAGAGCAAGGAAGATGTTATAATTTTGAATCTAAGTTCATTACAAAGGTGAGTTTCCTGTAATGTTACAATGCTCATGGTTATAGGAAAAAACATAAGTATGAGGAGTGTGTTGTTTAGTTTCATGAGCATATTTTCATTAACACCAGAAAGACAAAGTTGGGATGGTGAGCATCTAAGGCTTGAATAAACATGGATGCCAAGAGTGAGTGAATTGAGTCAAGTTAGAACCATGCTGGTGAATAATCAACACCTAGAGCCCACCATGCATGGAGCATCAATAATAATTAATGAGGGACAACTAGTTTCAAGAGAGGAAGTTGTACAATTGAAATAGTCCAATCACCATTCTCATATAACCTAGGGTTTACAAAATTGATATGGATGCAAAACCATTCAAAGTTTACAAACCGAGTTCACAACTGTCTAAAGGAACAAGGGTTTCATCATTAAAGAGAAATCTAAGGAATGCTGAGGTTGATTAAGAAGGACCTGGATGATGGTCCTTAAGTGTTGTAAAATCCTAAGTTCTTCATGAGATATACACATTCCCTTGCTAGGACTAAAACAAAGAAAATACCACCGCAAGTACACACTTTAAATGTTTTTGGTTGCATAGATAGATGATCACCATGTATGTGTAGATACGACAAAGGAGACCTTGTTTTCACAATGTTTGTTGATACATGATTTTGAGAAATATTCTCATCAGTTCATAGAGAGCAGAGGTACAATGTTCTCCTTGATTCTGATGTTCAGACATCAGAATGGGAAAACTCCGCTATATTCCCATCTTCAAATGTGTTATATATTTACAAAATCCACTCCAAGGTTTTCTAATGTTTCTTCCAGTCTGGACAAGTTCAGAAAGGATAGCCAAGTATCACCATTCAAGGGGCCAAGTTCACTGGACACTTTCAAAGTCTTGGAACTTGTGTATGGGCATATGACCACAGCATTCTTATCTACCCATGGTGTTAATAAGAAAAATTTAGGGGTGAACCTTGGTTTAACAAAGGGTATATCAGTTTTGAGAATTTCTCAAGGGTCAAAGGGTTCATCCCTTAGATCAAATGGGAAGTTGAGAAGCCTCTATACTAAAGCCCTTAAGGAAGAATTTTTGATAGAGGCTCTATGTGCACTCCAAGGGATTCAGATAATTACCCTAGAAGGAGTTATCTAACAATTTGAAGATGAAGTATTCTGTGAGTGATACAACCAACATAGGGCCTATGTGACAATTGGGTGCACGGGACTTATGAGTTAATTGGGTCAAAAGTTAAAGGATCTTGTAATAAGGGTAACAAAGGTGCACTCAATTAGGCCCTAGGAGGAATAAATTGCAAACTTACTGCAATGGAGGTGTGTTAGAACCGAGATTTAGTCTAGGGCTACTAATTGGATGGCTCATGGAGAATGAAGACATGAGAGGAGGGGAATTATCAACTATAACATCTCACAAACTGCAAATATCGAAATAGTGGGCTACACATAAGGAGAAACTCTTGGATTTCACACCAAAGTGAGGATAGTGTTCAAACACAGGTTCTCTAGGAAAAATTCAGCCCACTGCCATACAACACTATCATGGCACAAACCCTAATTGTCCCATGTCCAAGCTTGTGGAAGGCCTGGATTGAGGCTTAGAAGCTTACCACCATCATTATATGCATAAACTAGTATTCCACATTACAAGGTTGTGCGTGTCAATGGTATATCCACTCAGAAACACTTCAATATAATTAGATAGGATTTTCTCTGATCTCATTCAATCTCCTACTTCTTTAGAGTATAGGAGTACCAAACCATCGGTGGATAAGGTCTTGCATAGTAATCAAGCTTGTCCTTACGATGGGAGATAGTGCAATGGTAGAAGATAAGCTACTAGAGTTTCTAGGTGAGCCTAATTTGGGGTGCACCTTAATGAAGATGAATCAGAAGGAAGTACACCTTTCGCGCTTGAATGGAAAACCAAAAAGGAAAAATGGTCTATGTAATAGATCAAGAAGAGATGGAGACATTATTGGATGTTAACCATTATGCTCAAGGTACACAATTCATAGACAAAGATCTGATGATCTCAATGGTGCCTACCATGAGTTGAAAACAAATAAGGTTAACATTGGTTCAAAGGATGAACCTAAGGAAGCTATCATAAAGATTATTGGTAAAGGAAGTTTCAAAGATCATTGATTTGTTACATTCCAAGATTTATTCCCATTGAAATGGTACCATGAACTCAAAGGTGTCATCATTCCTTGGGAGAGATGAGGATGAAGATGAAGGAAGGTGCTACACCCAATAAATGGAAGAGGCCTTATCGGATGAATCCAAACTTATACATACGGGTCAAGGAGGAAATAGAAAAAATGATAACATCAGGCATCATTGAGGCTATTGAAGAGTTAGAGTGGATAAGCCCAATGGTCATCAATATCAAGAACCTGATGGGAGGATAAGGATGTATGTTGACTACAGGGACTTGAATGCAGTATGTGTCATGATCCTTTCCCAACCCCCTTTACTGAAGAAATTTTTGAGGGAGTAGACGGGTGCGAAGTCTACTCTTTCACGGATGGGTTCTTAGTACCACCAAGTCATAGATTGTAAGGAAGACCAGAGAAAGACAACTTTTTCCAGTGAGTGGGTGAAGTTTTTCCTACATCGTTATGCCTTTTAGATTAAATAATGTGCTTTATTGTGTTCTCGCAGCATTGGTACAAGCATTTCAGGACTTCATCCATAAGTTTCTCCAAATTTACCTTTTGATGACTGGACTGTGTATGGATTGGTGAAGGATCAGTGTGAAATTTAAGGCTAATGTTTGAGAGATGTTGATAATTAAGGATATCCCTCAACATTAAGAAATTTGTCTTTCGCTACTCCATTTGGAACCTTGTTAGGACACATTATATGCAAAGAAGGCTTTTAGTGGATGTCAAAGTTGCAATTATTCAGGACTAAGGGAGCCTACTATACACTCAGTGTGATTCCTTGGGCAAATAGAGGCTCTAAGGACATTCATAAGCATATGCCTATCATCCACCCTAAGATGGCACAAGAGCATTATAAAGTATATATCTAGCCATCCATACAAGGGTTAAGAGTTGCATTGGCTGCATAGGCATTTGACACTATGAAGGGGAGGTTTATTCTATTACATCACACACATTTTGCATACTTGAGAAAAATCTAGATCTAGCCCACTATCATCGTGTAACTTGCACTTAGGGAAACCTACGGCATGAGACAGTGCTATACACACACATGGTGAGGGAACTATCATCCCTTGAGCTTTGCAAGATAGAAAGTGCAACACTAGGTCAGTAAGTTCACTCTTACGATTGACTGTCGAGGTCAGTTCGAATCCCCATTCTACATTGTTTTTATTAGATTTGATGTGGTTTTGTGGGCATAAGTGCAGGTAGTAATCTTGTTTTGCACCTTTTATATGTGCTACCGATGACCTAACAACATTGAAGTACTGGGGGTGAAAAAAAGTCCAGTAACAATGAAGCACATTCGTTGAATCCAGTTATTTTAGACCAGATTCTGAGCGTCTGGGAAGACACATGCACCAAGGTAGGTTAATTAACACCTGGGGTGCTCCTGCCCTTCTGCAGGTGCTTACTGCCCTATAGGATTATTAAGGTATCCAGGATACCCTCATTGAGCCTTTGTGACATTGTTTCCAGCTTGTTCTCAGCACATACATAGTCACGATCACTCTCAGGTTGCTTACATAATTAGCTAAGTCATCATCCTTCTCTCATTTTCTTAGGGCTTTAGAATACTTGAATACGTAGTTTTGCAATATTGTTTTACCTTACATGTTGATTTATGGGGACCTATATAAGTTAGGTCTGAAATAAGGTTTAACTCAATTTAGTATTAAATCGATTTAGTGAACCCCAACTTTTAATTGACCCCTCAAATCCTTATTGTTGCTTGTTCTATTAGGGAATTTTTCTTTCCCTAACCCCAAACCCTAGTTGCATTAGGGTTCAGGGCTTTCCATGGGAATGTTTATCATACAATTGAACTGCATTGAGTTCTTCCTAGGCCTTTCATCCATTGGTCCTATCCCTTGGGTCACTTTCTAAGAGTTTGTATTTCGTAAATTAACTTTTCTTTCATATCACAGGCTAAACCATTTGAAAAATTTCCTCAACTCTCCTGTATATCAATTACTTCAAAAGCACCGTGAATTTGTAAATATGCTCTATAAATCACTTCCACTACATGCAATGTGCCTCCCTCGTGATATGCCACTGTACGCTAGAAAAGTGACATGCGAGCATGAGAATCTACAAGTAGCTCTTCTTCGTACCCGACCTCTCGAGGTCGTGCCGAGACAGCCGGTGGAAATGAAATATATGTGGATATAGACAAACTAGTTGGGAAATCTTATATCCTCAACACACAATAATGAGATCTATGAATCTAAGGCAAAGAAATCTCTCCTAACCTGAATTGGTGTAATGGATCGTTTAGATATAATGGCTGCTCGGAGGCTCCAATCAATGTCGAGCTCTACCAAGATCCTATCTATTGGCTGTTGGATACGTGGAAAGTGACCTGTAGGTGCTTCGTATATATTTCCTAGACAAGGTCATGGAAAATGGTAGTGAGAGGTGTAGTGGATTTGTAGGAAACTATGGGTGGTTTTCTGGTCTAGCCTAGAAAATATTAGCTTGATTGGCTTCTATGTTTAATGGGAAAATTGTGTTATGATATCTGGCAGAGAGTGGTGAGGATCTAAATACCAGCGTACGTAAACTGGTGTCAATGTTTAACTGACTTGCAGGCCCGTTGGGTTGTGGGACCTGGGGATCACAACCATGAGTTCATGGTTGTTGTGGACCTGTTATGGTCATGTGAAGAATCAATCTCTTCTTCCGACTATCTAATGGTCATAAGCCTTTTCAGCTTCTATGTTTAATACCAGGAGTTGTGTGATCTTCTCAGCATACCTTATGGGTGTTCTGGCAACTTGTATACGTAAGCCTATGTCTATGTCGATGAGAAGGTCTCCTGCGTTTGGCTGTGGAACTAATGGATCACAACCAAATATTTGTTCTCTTTCAGGTTCTTGTATGGTCATGTGGATATCCTATCAATGCAATCTATAGTTGGGTTGACTTGACCAGAATGTGTATGCTTTGTCGTCTTCAATATTCAATTCTCTCAATTGTTCACTAATTGCTTGTGGGTTTATTGTCATTTGAAAGACTGTGAATCCTAAGGCCTTGATCTATATCTGTTAATGTTGTGAAGAGATTTGGATGAGGTACTACCTATTCAAATACGTAATCCCTGGGCTCTCTGGGTCCCGTAATTGTCATGCAAGAGATAATCAAACTTTAATTGAAATAAGTAAACTAACTATGAAAGATATATCTACACTATGCTTATATTCCTTTTATTTTTCTATTTTCAATGATGCATATTTGAACGAAATTTAAAGAGAAGCTATTCTAATATATTCAGATAATGAACAATTAATCTAATAACGGAAATTAAAACAAGCAAGTTAGCCTGATATAGCTATTTTCCTGTGCACTTGTGAATTTATCCTAAATATTTAAATAACTAACTAATTTAATTGAAAGACCTTCAATCTTACCTCAGAAGTGAGGAATGAATCATAGTTTCTTAGAACTATCATTCCCCACAGCTTCCCTGGTAATATTGAAAGCAAGCTTAACTGAAATAAAATGATTTGTCTACTCTATTTGATATATTGTAACTACAACTTTGATAGTTCAAACCTAGAGTTTTACAGAACAATGGTAAATCTAGTTATGTTGTGACTTGTCCCCTCAGTGTGATCTCTTCATTCCTTCATGTTCTCATGAATCCAGAAAAGTGTGAATGTGATAGCGTTAGTAGAAGGAGATACTCGAACAGTGGCAGCTTGGATGTAAACTGAATAGAATGCAAGTAAGAGAGGGATAGTGCAAGTGAACAGAGCTTGACTATGCGATTCCTAGCAGGATTTACAGGGATACAATGCAAATATACCGAGAATTCTAGGATCTATTTCTTGTGACAAAACAAAAACCTACAACTCTAAGATTATCAAATGAATTCTAATCTAGAACTGAAACTACCTTATGCTAAGCTGACTGTGTTGAGGATAACAATGGAGCAAAATGAAAGTGTGAAGATCAAATGATCTCTAAATTAGAAAGAAGAAAGAAGCCTTGAACTATGAGAATTCATGCAAAATCTAAACCTATTGAAAATTATGGAAGAACTTTAAAACACATTGAATAATAAACATAGAAGGAGAGGGGCCATTTGCTTGTAAACAAGCTTGGTATTTATAGCATTTGGATTTACTAGAGGGTAAGTTTGAATTGACTCTTCTAATATAAACAAAGAGAAATTACTATTTACCAGGTGGCTAAAACATAAATGTAAGCAAGAGTGGTTGAGAAATGCGAGTGAAATTTGAATTTTTACATGTTGACGAAAGCGTCAGAATGGTTTCATAGGAACCACCATGCACAGGGGAGCATAGGACCGCTGCACCGCTGCCCTGTCCTGGTGGTGGTCACGGGACCGCCGCCTAGGCAGGGTGGCGGTTCTGAAACTAAAGAAAAAATGCAAGAAAAGAGTGGAAGAGGTTAGAACAAAGCATGTGGAGGCTGGATAAGGATTTTGGGATGTAAATGTATACTCAGGGTGATTTCCGAATTCTGAACACCTTGCGAAGAGATCTAAATCATCATTGGGGTTTCTGTAACCTCTTTTTGGCAGTACAGTACCTACAATTTTGGGTACGTACATATTGCCCCCTCGGAGAAGCATTTTAGCCATGAAGGGGCGTAAAACGGTGGGTCTGAGTATGGACGGTCCCGAAATGGGGAGTTAGAAGCTATACCTGACATACCTGTGTGTCGCAATGTCACCATCCATATTCCCGCTATCTGCAAAATGAAAAGAGGACTCAAGTGTAGATAGATAAAATAAAGAAAAATAAATACTAAATTAAAATGAAATGAGGACTTACCATTTGTGCGGGGATAAGAACTTACCTCCATCGATGCTCCAACTCTACGAAAGAACATTCAAAACAAGTTAGAATATTATATATATATATAAAACGAGCTCATTTTACTATTCATTTGTGCGTGTTGATTTGGTGGTTTTTTGAGCTCTGGGACCCACGGTAACCGTTTGCGATGAGAGTATAGTCAAAACGTTCGTTGCGAGATTGTGATCATGCCTCCGAGAGCAAGACATCGACTTGCGAAGTCTCAAGTTAGTTTTCTCAATTCATTGCTTTTAAACCTAAAATATAGAAATGTTAAAATCTTTGTCTTGGGGGGGTATTTTTGAAAATGTTAGTGTTAAATGAGTCTCTAGGGGGGCGCCCATAGGGTAGGTTTTTATTTCAGTTAAAATGGTGTATTTTGCTTGTTTTTTAGGCATTTTTAGGGCTTTAATGGGTGCAGGCCGAATCGGCACAGGACCGCCGCCCTGCACAGAGTGGTGGTCATGGGACTGCCACCCAAGCAGGGTGGTGGTTACAGGACCGCCGTCCTTAGATGGTGGCGGTCACAGAACCGCTCGCTCTACACAGGGCGGCAGTTCTAGACAGAAGGTGAAAATAGATGCCTTATTTTAAATGTTTTTACATTTTTGATATTTTCCTATGTTTTGATGAGTTTATTTAGTTGGATTATGTTACTAACTTGCTCTTTTTTTGTGTTTTGGGTGGATGCAGAAGGAGGAGTATATTAGATGGAGTAGAGAAAGGGAGTGTGATTGGATCGCCCGACAAGTGTTGGATATGTTGACCCAGGCAGAGAGAGACACTTTGCAGAGGGCCGGTATTTTAAGGATCTCGCAGGTCCCTCATGTTGCTCCTGCTAGTCACATATTGTGTGACTTATTTTCGTACTGGGATGCATGGATCAGAACACTTTCTGATTTCTAGGTGTTAGGGGTGAGTGGACTATCACCCTGGAGGACGTCTATCACATACTGGGGGTCCCAATTCTTGGGAGGTGGTTGTCTCTTAAGACAGTCAGTATTCTAGATCTCAGATGGTTTAGTGGGCTACCTACATGGGAGATGTTGTTGTCTCCTTTGGCTTGAAGAAGGGGGTGAAGGTACATGATCCATTGTTATTCTCCTATCCCTATTATCCGCAAGGATATTATGGGTATCTTGGCCTCGCGGTTGATTGGGGATAAGGGAGGAGATACTCTCTTATACTGCTGGGCTCCCATTATTACACAGATTGAGGCCCATGGCCATGTTTACGCTTGGGGAGTAGATATTCTTGGGACCACATACCATGACTTATATAGGGTGGTCAGGTTACAGGGGCAGTCCTTGAGTCACCCCACTCTAGTTATGAGTTGGGTGTATGAGTGCATCATCCCCTATGGAAGGGGTGTACTAGTAGAGGATCCTAGGGCTATTAGAGCATCAAAGTGGATGGGGATGGTAGTGCTCAGGATGCCACATCAACCAATGGCTTCATTGACTACCACAGATATGGAGGCCACTCCTTATCAGGCCATGGTGGGAGTATGGGGAGAGGAGACACTTACATTGATTGCCTGCTCTACTATAGGTCAGTTAGTAGATAGGATAGAGAGGGTAGAGGTCCACCCATTTGACCAAGTCCCTCAACAGTTTGGTCTCCCGTACATTGATATGCTTCCTCTAGTGGGGGAAGTATACAAGACTATTTGTGAGGCCCAGGGATACCCTAGAGGAGATCGGGGTTGGACCATGGTTACTCCTGGAGTTCCTATCATGGTTAGGTGGGTGGTTTGGGCCCAAGGGGCAGCCAGTGCTCCTCAACCACCTTTACTTCAGATTGGAGCCGCTCCTACTTTCAGTGGGGGGGAGGATGAGCTTGTTGATGTGGACTCAGACTCTGAGGAGTTCACAGGAGGGGAGACAGAGGAGGAGACGATGGGGGGCAAGACCGGTGGGATGACTGAGGAGGATGATAGTGATTCTGAGTGGCATGACACTCAGGATATCTTGAGGGATGAGAGGGAGGAGGTGAGTGCAGAGAAGGTGACCCCGATTTCAGAGGAGTTGCCTTCTCAGGACATTAGGGGAGATGTTGAGTCCATGATAGGACGTCATTTCTTTCTTGATTTGGGGGAGGTTCCATAGTCTGCAGAAATGTCAGTAGTAGGCCCATAGATCCTAGAGACCCTACCTAGATGCCTGGAGATCCAAGTGAGTTACTACTCTTTTCTCGACCTTGTTTAGCTAGAAATGTTTAGTTGATATTTCCTTTTTGTTGTTTCGCTTGCTTTTGATTTTATTTTTGGTGATTTTCTAACTTGTTATTTCTCTTTTTTATTTGTAGTGACTACTGAGGGATGGCGAGACTTGATTTTCCGAGTGTGTGTGGAAACCCTGTTGCTCCCCTTGGAGAGTACTCAGACTGAGCTTATTGAGAATGTTGGAGAGCCTTAAGTAGCTGGCAGACAGACTGATGTGTTTGCCCCTGTCTGGAATGTGGCAAAGTTAGTGACCTCCCTTCATGCTGAGGTAGCTGGATATAGGACTGTTGAGCATTTGATGAGGTGGATTCGTTCTTCATAGTGAGGCCATAGTCAGTGGCCATGATCATGAGCACCCAGTTCATTCAAACTGTTTTCGTAGCAGGAGTCCTAGATGCGATTGTGCACCCTCTGAGGGATCCCATAGGGATTGAGAGGCCATTTGGTCTTTTTGTAGTGATTATGCTAGATGTTTATATGGGTTGTTTTTGTATTTTTCAGGCTCATTGAGTGTTTTGACCATGCCTAGTGCATGATGGCATTGTATGTAGAACACGATTCTTATATATATATATATATATATATATATATATATATATATATATATATATATATATATCTTTTTGGATCTAGATCTTCCTTGTATCTAGAGTTTTTGTGGTTTGTTTCCCATGTGTACACTAGATGTTTTTAGAATATTTGTTTTTATATGCTTTTCAAAATGTATGCAATGGATGACAAGTGATAACAAATGTTGAACAAAATGTTTCTCTTTTATTTGTTTTTGTAATGCTGATATGTGATGATGCAAACATATTGTAGTACTAAAATTTTGGCTTCTTTGGGAAATGTTCAGTTGCTTCTTCTTGTTTTGGAAAAATGTGATGAATATATAGTGATAATGAGATGAACTTTCCCCATTCCTAACTCCATGCAACTAGTAAGATGCGAGGGCTCAACACCAAGAGTTGGGAAGGGTGCAAATTGTATGAGTTTGACTAAATGGAAATGATGAGAGAAAGACAAGGTATTGACAGAAATCAAATTTAGACCTGAGTACTTACTCTTACTTGAAACTACTACATAGTTCAGAATGCAACTTACTTTCCAGTTTATCTAGACTTAGATCCATGGATGGCAATTTGGTTGACAAAATCTGGTTTTGAGGATTTGATCTCTTTGGAATTTGGATACTTAATTTCACTTAATACACTTGCTTTGCATTTTTAAAATGCTAAGATTCATTAATTTGCATGAATGGACCCCCTACGCCCTATCCCATGCTACTAGTAAGAAGCATGGGCTCATCACCAAAGGCAGGACATAGACGAGTAAGGGCACTTCTTTCCTTTCTCAACCTCACACTACTAGTAAGAGATGCGGGCTCATCACCGAAGGTTGGTGGGGCAAAGAAGTGTGTAAAAATAAAATATTCTATTTTGTTTAGTATTTTTTTGATTTAATTTGACATTTCTGATTTGTGATTTTGGAGTATCCTTGTTTCAAAGAGATGTAAGAAGGATAGATGTGACACCAAGAAGCTTCTAGAATAGACCGTAGGTAAGAACAACTTAACCTAGTAGAAAAGAATGAGTATGACCAAGTATGCAGGCCTTGGTATGGTTTTTGTCAAGACTTTGTCTGTCAAATTGATGAGATGATTTTGGAATCATTTGATGATATTATGAAAATTGAAGAGATATGATTTGAATGCTTTTGCCAATATTTTCAGAAGCTTATAATAAATTTCTTAAGAATAAGTTCCTTGACCACAAAATTTATGAAATGAGTGAACAGAATGAAACAACTAAGTGACTAATGCAATGTAGGTAGATATAATATACAAATGGTGATGCTGATGACTTATGCGTAAAACCATTTAAGATGCAAGGAATTGACAGTTTCATTGAATTCCTCACCTTCTAGTGTACATAAGAGATATACGCACCATTTCCGTAGTCTTTCATGACTCGGTATGGGCCCAACCACTTGGGCCGGAATTTCCTTCCTTCACCAGTTTTCTTATCAATCTGGCTGTCTAGTCTTAGAACTAGATCTCCCTCATATATTTCTCATTCGTAGACCTTTTTGTTATATTGCCGGCACATCCGGTCAGCATAGGCTTCTGTGCCATTGTTCGGCATTTAGCCTGGCCTCATCAAGGATTTCTATTTGAGAGAGGCGTGCCTCTCTATAGGCTTCTTCTCCCAAAATCCCTTGTAATGAGATGCAGAGACTGGGTATTTCGACCTCAAACGGAGAACTGCTTCTACCCTGAATACTAATGAGAAAGGGGTTGCCCCTGTTGGTGTTCTTATTGAGGTTCGATGGGCCCACAAGGCCGGGTATAATTTTAAATGCCAATCCCGTTTGTTCTCCTTAACTGTTTTGAGGAGAATAGATTTTAATGTTTTGTTTGTGGCTTCAGCCTGTCCATTGGCTTGAGGGTAATAAAGAGAGGCCGTATGATGGTTTATCTTGAATTTTCTGCATAACTATATCATGGACCTCATCATTCTTAAAGGATGTGCCATTATCTGAGATAATGACTTGTGGGACACCGTACCTACAAATGATTGCGGACACTGATTCAAAATGAACTTACCGATTACAGAACCTGGTACGGTGGTGAGAGGCATGGCCTCTACCCATTTAGTAAAATATTTTGTGGCCATGATTATAAATTTATGGCCATTTGTTGACGAGGGAGAGAATTTCCCTATCAAATCTAGGCCCCACGTGGAAAAGGGCCATGGGGTTGCGATTGGTTGCAGAGCCTGTGCTGGCATGTGAATCTCGTGGGAGAATTCTTGGCATTTATGGCACTTGTGCACAAATTCTACTAGGTCATGTTCCAAAGTGGGCCAAAAATAGCCCATTCGATGTATTTTGTGAGCAGTGGCATGGCCACCGAAGTGGCCTCCACATATCCCATTGTGGGATTCGTAAATAATCTTTTTGGATTCTTCAGTGTCAACACATCTTAAAAGCATTCCATCAAAGGATTTACGATAGAGCACTTGTTCTAAAATAACATATTTAGCAGCGATAATGTGTAACCGCCTTCTTTGTTGCGATGTGGCACCTTCTAGGTATGTATGGTCCATGATAAAATTGATGATGTCAGTGTACCAAGGACATATAGATATGGGGGGCCTAGTTTCGAAAAAATATATGCATTCATCAGGAAAGTCTAGATCTACTAGATCACCTCCATCTAATGGATTGTCAGCTAACCAGTCTACAATGATTTGTCCTTTAACAGATTTCTGGTTTACAAATGTTAGTTCAAAATCACCCATTAAGGTTATGAATCATCCAGCCTTTTTAGATAAAGACCCTTGCGTGAGGAATGTTCGTAAGTGATCTGTCTTTACGATGACCCTTGTTTCTTGATTTAACATGTAATGTCTTAAATGTTTCATTGCGAAGACTATGGCAAGGCATTCTCTTTTTGCCTGTGTGTAATGTGTTTCATAATCAAGCAATGTCTGGCTAATGAAATAGACTGCATGTTCCGTTTATCATTATCTTCTTGAGCCAACATGCAGGCTAGTGAGACATCAGTAGCCCATGAATACAGGATCAAAGGATGATCTGGTCTAGGAGGCATTAGCATGGGAGGAGACAACAAGAAGTGTTTAACTACTTCGAAGGCCTCGTTACATTCTTCTATCCAATCAATGCTATAATCCTTCTTTAATAAATTGTTGATTGGATGAACAACAAAAACTTAAGTCAGGGATGAACCTTTGAATTGTGCCGAGTTTCCTAAGAAATGATCTAATACCAGATTCATCTGATGGTGGAATCATTTCAAGAACAACCCAGATTTTGGCTGGATCGACATCAATCCCTCGTGACGATATAATGTACCCAGAAGCTTTCTCCTGTCATGCCAAATACGCATTTCTCTGGATTCAATGTGACGCCATATTCAATCAATCATGAGAGAATGATACAGAGTACTTCTGGGTGATCACAGTCACTTCTTGGCTTTGGCAACAAGTCATCTACGTAGGATTCCACAATCTTATGAATAAGGTCATGGAATATGTATGTCATTGCCCATTGGTATGTAGCGCCAGTGTTCTTAAGACCGAATGACATGACATCATAACAATAAGTTCCCCAAGGAGTTATAAACATAGTCTTGGCTTGATCCTGTTCAAATATTTTGATTTGATTATATCCCGAGAACCCATCCATGAGAGACAAAAGCTCAAATCCAGCTGTTGCGTCAACAATGACGTCGATGGATGGTAATGGGAAGTCATCTTTGGGGAAAGCTTTATTAATGTCCCAGAAGTCTATGCAAATGTGTATCTTCCCATTATTTTTTAGAACAGGGATGATATTAGATACCCATTGTGAATAGTCGACTAGTTTGATGAATCCCACCTGGAGAAGTTTCATTACTTCTTCTTTCACCATGAGAGCCACTTTTGGTTTCATTGGTCTCAACTTTTGCTTAATTGGCTTTGCATCTGGTTTGGTGACAAGATTGTGTACCGCGATATGTGGTGCAATTCCTGTCATTTCTTTGTAATTAAATGCGAAATCCTTTTGATGTTCCTTGAGGATCTGGGTATGTATTTCTATCTCCTCTGGAGTTAACGAGGATCCCAACTTCAAAATATTTGGTTCTTCCTCCGTTCCAATATTTATGTCAATCGTTCCTTCAATTAAGGAAGCATTTCCTTCTTCAAATTTAGGTGGGGCTGGAGGTAGTTCCAAACCTTCTCCATTCTCTACCTCGTAGATATCGAGATTCTTTTGCGGGGGAGATTCTATCATGGGATTTCCAAAATAGGAAGAGGAATGATGGGATTAGGGAAAAATCCTACTATGTGATGAGTGAGATGTAATTCTGCGTAGGCATTTAGATATTCAAGAGTGACCCTATCGCTGTCAAAGTGATCTAGGATAGAAAACTCATTCTCAGCTTCTATATGTGTCAAGATCGGGTTTGTTGGTATTTTACACACCAATGGTTTAGTACGAAGTGATACCATGAAACTTGTATTTTCCAACTCACTGCTTGGAGTGAAACAGGAAGCTGAGGTTGCTATTGAATCAACGAGAAGGTTCTGTTCTCATGGGATTGCTTCGATTGATATGAAGTTGAATCCTTTGGTTAGATCTAATACTACCATTTTATAGAGTTGTAAGTGTTCAACTCTAGTCTCATATACCTCAGATACTTGGTTTGCAACTAATTGTGAGTCTCCTAGCACTCTAATGTTATCAACACCCATCCTTTTGGCTATGATGAGGCCAAGGAGGAGGGCTTCGTACTCAGCCCCATTATTTGTACATTCAAAGTTTAACTTAAAGGCAAAAGGTAGGATCTTTCCCTCAGGAGAAGTAAAGATCACACCTGCCCCAGCTCCGAAACGACATCTAGCTCCATCAAAGTGGAGAGTCCAATATTTTCTTGGAAAAATGGATGTTGGAACATTCTTCGTGTCTGTTTCTTTTTCCTCAGTTACTTCTACCATACAAACTTCATCTGCTAGAAGGGAGCAATTCCTAGGGTGTATCCCATACCCATGGAATCAAATGGTAGGAGAATGGGTAGATATTTCTCTAGTAACCCAAATTTTTTTGCGGTAGTCCCTAATGATACCATCTCTATGACGTTAGTCTCATTTTTGAGTGCTGGAATGCCTTCGACTAGATTCATAATTTCTAATTCTGTTGTAGGTATCAACTTTTCTTCTAGTTTTGAATTGATTGGTTTGTTAAGTTGATTCGTTGGGAGTTCAAAACTCAGAGTGAATGCCTGGTCTCTTCTTCAAATCTACTAGGTGTATATCAAATGGTTTTGGGTCACCTTGCCACAAATATTTTCCCTAGGTGTAAAAATCTTATTTCCTGGAATAATGTGGAAGGGATTGCCTTCATGCGATGTATCCATGGTCGACCAAGAATCATATTATAGTTGGTTTCCTGATCTATAATATAAAATTTGGTGAGGACTGTCTTGGGTCCTAAGGTGACTGGTAATACTATAGTCCCAATTGAAGTGGCCTTGAGGCTATCATAACCTCTTAGCGTATTTCATGTTGTGGAACAATTTGTTTCTCCATATCCTAGATTTTGAAGAAAAGTGAAGGGGACTATGTTAACTTCTGCCCCATCATCAATCATTGTGCACTTAACATAATTATTGTAAACCCATACCTGTAAATGCAAGGTTGGGTCACCTCTACGTGTAATTTCCGCATCTGTTGGCATTTTGCTTATATCAAATATAAACTCAGTATCCCTATCTGGATGCCCTAGAGGGTAGATGTCAAAGTCTACATGGTTTACTTGCATTTCAGGAGGAGTGATGTTAATTAGATGACCAAGACCTAATGCTTCTAAGAGAGCAGTCCCATGGGTAGGAGAGTTCTTCAACAAATCCAAGAAGGAAATGTGAGAGAAGGTCTTTGTTAGGTCATTAATTAGATCGTAAGCGCCTATGGGTTTTACCAATGTTTGTTGAATGTTGTCTGGTTCTAATGGGTAGGTTGGAACTGGTTGAGAAGAATAATCTCATGTTCTTGTTATGGTTTCTACGTGTAGCTCGGTATCTAACTCTACCAGACCAACTATCTTGGTTTGTGGTCGAGTTCCTAATTGGGGTACGACTGGTGGATTTAATGAAGTTGAGGCTTCATGATCGTTATTTCCTGTCATAACACCCTTATTCATCCCATTTGGATCTAACATGTTATTGTTAGAGTGATTCAGGAGCGGATCGTTAAAAATCTTGAGGGGTGCATTTTGAGGGGAAACTGCTCCTGTATAAGTGTTTGGCATGGGTACTGCAGAATTTTCTAAAAACATATCTATAAAGAGTTGTCTTTGGTCTTCTGGAAAATGTTGCATGAATTTATTGTAGTCACAGAAAGTCCTAGTATCATGGCCTTGAATTTTGTGGAAACCACAATACAAGTTGGGATTATAGTTTCGAGGTTGTTGGTTTGAAACCTGTTGTGGTCCAAAACTTTGATTAGGTTGTTGGTTGTTAGAGTTAAATTTTGAGGTTATTGCCTTTGGTTTTGATTATGATATCTAGTTGGGTTTCAGATTGGACCTTGTGTTTGGATTTTCCATTGTTGTTGTTATTGTATGTTATGATGGATGATTAAAATCCACCGTGTTGATTGTTGGAGTAAAGTTATTATTTCACTTGATTTTTAATAGGTGGTGAAATGTTCACGATGTTTTCCCCTTTTAACCTAGTCTGTGACTCCATCTGTTGTAACCCCGCAATTTTTGTTAAGGATTTTGGGTCCTTGATTGGTATTCCTGACATTAGGATAAGTCATAGTGTTTTGATTGGGAGCGATTAATTTCCCATTTGTTTCCATATGTCTTACGACCGACTGTCTATTGCCACTTGATCTATTCAGAGAGCACTCTCGAGTACTTCATCATAAGTCCTTAGTGGGAAATTTTGGACTTCTTCCTTTATCTCTCTATTGAGAGAATGAAGGAATAAGTTGCATAGTTCCATTTGATCCATGTTTGGAGCACTTGCTGATGAGTAGAGGGACTGTACGCCATCTTTGAATAAAATGGGCAGCATATTCATTGTGTTCTTGTTTAATATGTAAGAATTCCTTGATCCCTGTTCTTAACAATTTGTTCATATCAAAAGCTTTGATAAATTCTGACACAAGTTGTTTGAATGAGTGTATCGAGGCTTCAGGTATTCTATAATACCAATCAAGGGAAATACCCTCTAAGGTTTTAGGGAATATCTTAGCAACAACCGCATCCCAAGGGAGCAATTCTCGAATGGCCATGTGGCATAGGCCTTGATATGTGCATTTGGATCTCCCTCCCCTTTGTATTTAGGCAAATCAGGAAGAGGTCTTAGAAGCATGATGCTTCGTATGGTGAAATCTAGAGGTTCTTTTAAATATTCTGAGTAAGTCCCTACCGCATAGGTTTTGACCATTGATGGTGCCTGCTGAGGGGGTGGAGGTGGAATGGGTTGTTGATATGGCATAACATATGTATTTACAGGGACATAAGGAAATCCCTATGGTTGAGTGAACATCCCAGGAGAGGAGAACATGTCTCCCTGTGGTGATTCTGAATAAATGTTTAAGTAGGGAGGAGCATTGCTCTGATATGGGTTATTTGATACTAAGCTGGGAGGTATCATACTTTCAACTGGAGCAGCGTTTGAAAATGCAGTTCTAGTTGGTGTTTGTTATGGGTAGTTATATGAATGTTGAGGAGGCATGCCTAACATGCTTGTTCCTGTGAGGAGGTCAACTTGACTGGGATGATGTGGAGGGTTAGAAGTTCTTGCTTGCCCAAAGTGTGAATTTTGATTTGCTTGAGCAAGTTCTAGTCCTCTAACCTTCTCAACCAAAGTTGAGATGACTTCGATTGGTGATGACATAGTGTTTTGCCTTAATGGTTATTGTTGTACACCTTGAGGTTGTAGAGGTGTATGGTATCCTGCTATGAATTGATCATTACTCTGCCAAGCTTTGCCAAGATTATTTTCCATAGGTGGAGGAAAAGGGGTGTTTTCTTAGAGCATGGTGTTGGGTTGTGTTTGCAAACTTCCTATAGGTGGGTACATGTTTTGGAAGCATTTTTCACTTCTAGTGTAATGTGCTAAATAATCCTCATCCCAAAAATGGGAGTGGATCTGACTGTCTACTGATTTGTGGTCTGAACAAAACCTGAGGAGATGAAATGGATTCTCTAGTAAATGTCATATTATTAGAGCCTGAGGGCTCTGAGTTGTTGCATTTGTGTGAGCTGATCCAGCTCCTCAATTCGGAATGAAGAACTAGAGCTAGTTCTTTGAGGAGGAGTTTGTGATGACAAGTAGTTACTTGAATAGTTTTCAGCCCATGCAGAAAGTGAGGGTGATGGTTGTCTATTTGTTTGACCATAATATGCTTCGAGACCTGAGAGAGGTATGCCATATGCGTCGTATCCCGACATATTCAGGGGGTATATAAATACCCACAGAATAATGGAAAGAGTGAAGATGGATGAAAGAAATGGAAATAAAAGGGGAACAGTTGTTTGTTTCACGTCGGGTTCACCAATTTTGTATGATAGAAAAGTGACATGCGAGCATGAGAATCTACAAGTAGCCCTTCTTCGTACCTAACCTCTGAGGTCGTGCTGAGATAGCTGGTGGAAATGAAATATATGTGGGTATGGAAAAACTAGTTGGGTAATCTTATATCCTCAAACACACAATAATGGGATATGTGAGTCTAAGGCAAAGAAAGCTCTCCTAACCTAAATTGGTGTAATGGATCACTCAGATATAATAGCTACTTGGAGGCTCCAATCAATGTCAAGCTCTGTTGAGATCCTATCTATTAACTATTGGATGTGTGGAAAGTGACCTGCAGGTGCTTCGTGTATATTTTTAGACAAGGTCATAGAAAATAGTAGTGAGGAGGTGTAGTGGTTTTGTAGGAAACTATGGGTGTTTTTTCTGGTCTAGCCCAGAAAATATTACCTTGATTGGATTCTATGTTTAATGTGGAAAATTGTGTTATGATAACCGGTGGGAGTGGTGAGGATTTAAATACCAACGTATGTAAACTGGTGTCATTGTTTAACTGACTAGCAGGCTCATTGGGTTGTGGGACCTGGGGATCACAACCATGAGTTCGTGGTTGTTGTGGACTTGTTATGGTCATGTGAAGAGTCCAATCTCTTCTTCCGAATATCCAATGGTCATAAGCCTTTTTCAGCTTCTATGTTTAATACCAGGAGTTGTGCAATCTTCTCAGAATACCTTACGGGTGTTTTGAAAAATTGTATACGTAAGCCTGTGTCTATGTTGATGAGAAGGTCTCCTACTTTTGGCTACGGAACTAATGGATCACAACCAAATATTTTTTATCTTTCGGGTTCTTGTATGGTCATGCAGATATCCTATCAATGCAATCTATAGTTGGGTTGACTTGACCAGAATGCACATGCTTTGTCGTCTTCAATGTTCAATTCTCTCAATTGTTCACTAATTGCTTGTGGGTTTATTGCCATTTGAAAAGACATGAATCCTAAGGCCTTGATCTATATCTGTTAATGTTGCAAAGAGATTTGGCTGAGGTACTACCAGTTCGAATACGTAATCCCTGGGCTCTCTGGGTCTCTGTAATTGTCATGCAAGAGATAATCAAACTTTAATTGAAATAATTAAACTAACTATGAAAGATATATCTACACTATGCTTATATTCCTTTTGTTTTTGTATTTTCAATGATGTGTATTTGAACGAAGTTTAAAGAGTAGCTATTCTAATATATTCAGATAACAAAACAATTAATCTAATAACAAAATTAAAACAAGCAAGTTAGCCTGA
This sequence comes from Taxus chinensis, assembly GCA_019776745.2. Classification (NCBI taxonomy): domain Eukaryota; kingdom Viridiplantae; phylum Streptophyta; class Pinopsida; order Cupressales; family Taxaceae; genus Taxus; species Taxus chinensis. Next base: position 750,575,646 of record CM034149.1, read on the forward strand.
TATAGCTATTTGCCTGTGCACTTGTGAATTTATCGCTAAATATTTAAGTAGCTAACTAATTTAATCGAAATACCTTTAATCTTACCTCAGAAGTGAGGAATAAATCACAGCTTCTCAGAAGCTATCATTCCCCACAGCTTCCCTGGTAATACTGAAAGCAAGCTTAACTGAAATAAAATGATTTGCCACTCTATTTGATATATTGTAACTACAACTTTGATAGTTCAAACCTGGAGTTTTACAGAATAAGTGGCAATTCTAGTTGTGTCGTGACTTATCCCCTTAGTGTGATCTCTTTGTTCCTTCGTGTTCTTGTGAATCTAGAAAAGTGTGAATGTGATAGCGGAAGCATAAGGAGATACTCAAACAGTGGAAGCTTGGATGTAAACTGAATATAATGTAAGTAAGAGAGGGATAATGCAAGTGAACAGAGCTTGACTATGTGATTCCTAGTAGGATTTATTGCAGGGATACAACACAAATATACCGAGAATTCTAGGATCTATTTATTGTGACAAAACAACAACCTACAACTCTAAGATTATCAAATGAACTCTAATCTAGAACCGAAACTATTTTATACTAAGCTGACAGTGTTGAGGATAACAATGGAGAAAAATGAAAGTGTGAAGATCAAGTGATCTCTAAATCAAAAAGGAAGAAAGAAGCCTTGAACTGAGAGGCTAAGAATTCATGTAAAATCTAAACCTATTGAAACTTATGGAAGAACTTTAAAACACACTGAATAATAATTCATAGAGGGAGAGGGGCCATTTGCTTGTAAACAAGCTTGGTATTTATAGCATTTGGATTTACGAGAGGGTAAGTTTGAACTGGACTCTTCTATTATAAATGAAGAGAAATTACTATTTACCAAGTGGCTAAAAATTAAATGCAAGCAAGATTAGTTAAGAAATGTGAGCGCCACTTGATTTTTCACGTTGACGAAAGTGTCAGAAAGTTTTGAAAAACACACAGAATTCTGGAAAGTTTTGGAACACACAATTTATGGTGGCCCATCACAAGACTACCTGCTATCACCCTAAAAAAATGGAACTGCTGAGGCATTGAACAAGATACTGAGTCACACGTTGACTAAGATCTATGACATTGGAGGAAAATATTGGGATGACAAAGTATCAGCCGTTCTATGGGCATACAAGATAACCTATTAAAGGTTCAACAAGGCCACACCATTTCAATTGGTGTTTGGTGTGGAGGCTATTTTTCTAGTTGAATTCATGTTACCATTGCTGCATATAGCGTGTGCAGGAGGATTGGCTGATGAGCAAGTGCCAGAAGAAAGAATTGATAAGTTAATGCAGTTAGATCAAAGGTGATCACTTGCTAGATGGAGTCAAAAGACAAAAAAAGCAAGACAAAAGGGATGACATGATCATCACATCAAGAACAAGAAGTTTGGGGTTGGGCAGATGGTGTTGTTGTATGATTCCAAGTATATGCACCATCCTGGGAAGTTGAAAGTCCATTGGTTGGGACCCTACATCATATCATACATTCTTGATTCAGGCGCTTGCCAATTACAAGTGCTGGATGGGACGAGGTTACTAGGTCACTTCAATGGAAGTAGGCTAAAGCCCTACTATAAATAAGTCTTCTTGATGTTTGTAATAAGGCAGTGCTTCCAATTAGTCTAGAATTTCCCTTTATGCATTTTATTTTCCTGTGTTTCCCTTTCTTGTTGATCTATTCCTCTCTTTTGTTTAATTTTACACCTTTTACACTGGTAACCACATTATTATTATTTTCTTCCCAAAGTTCATGTATACGCAATAGGACCATGCATCATATGTTTTAGTGTGGGGTGGAAGTGATGCGAAGAATAGTCGTATAATACAATTTTTGAATTGATAGTAGAAGTTATGGTAAATGGCTTGGTTGAAGGATAAAAAGCGCGTAAGGTTAAGAACTATGTAGAAGAAAAGGTGGACAAAAATGGTTGGTGTTCAATAAGACTTTTTGCAGAAACCACGTACAAAGAAAGGATGAAGAGCTATAGAAACAACATGAGGTAGGTGAAGGAAGAAATCAAGTAAAGGATAGAATAAGTGCCTTCGGTGTTGTGGACCGTGTGTGTAACAATCTTTATTCAGGTTAGATTTTTATGCGCCAGAAGGTTGTAAAGGGTTTTTCATGTAGGATGTGGCATGTGGGTAAAGGAGCTTAAGGCCATCTTAGTGGAAAAATCCATATTTAGTGTTAAATATGGTGGTAGGTGGCATAAAATTTAATGTTGGAAAGAAGGAAAAGCTATAAATAAGGAGTCGGGTATATCGTTATTTTACCTTGCGATTTATGAATTAAAAGAAGCTCTTACAAACTAAGGCATCAAAATAATTGTGCGAAGAATAATATGAGAAATATAAAATGAGTGACTAGGGTAGATCCACAAACCAGTGTGGAAGGAGTACGCGGGTGTGGGAATTTTTTTTGAGGAAGCGTTATCTTATGGTAGGATTTTTTGAGTTAGATTTTGGTCGGCTAGGACACAGAGTTAGAAGGATTTATTTACAAGGTTGAGCTTTGGGATTGAGCAAAGCAGTGGTAGAGAAGAGACAAGGGGAATAATTACTTAAGTGTTAACACTGACTAAAAAAATTGACACCAAGGAAATCTAACCGTTTCACCAAAGAAAACAAATGGCAAGAGGAAAGGGAAAGACAAATTGTTGTTGTCACAAGCAACCAATGAAGAATGGTACGTGGAAATTCAGTACCCAGATGGGGTATTACTAGGAAAAGAATGGGAGTCACACCTGTAAAAGATGGTTGTAAGTGATTATAATCATCACACGAGCACAATAGAGAAGGAAATGGTGCATTAGAGTTTGTCTGACCAACTAACTAATAAGATGCCAGATAGAATGCCCATTTACAATGATGAGGTGAAGGTTAAATTAGAGAAGGATGGATTATTGCAACTATATGAGTTACCATACTTTTGCAAGCCTGAGAGCTCCTTTATCAATGGTTGATATTCACGCATGTGCATGAGGATCAATTTTACTTTCGCAGGGCGCAAGATGTGCATCACACCACAACTGATATACAATTTCACATGCCTCAATTATGAAGGAGATAGTATTGATGATGACCTTAGTAAGAAGGAGGATATCAAGGAGAATGTAGCCATGTATGAATACAATAAGGGGTTGTGATACTTTGACATCTCTAAGATACTAAGACCTCAGTGATGAGGATGGTTGCATGACTTAGTCACCAAACTCTATGACCAAGAATGATGGATACCAAAGTGAAACAATGCATGGCTGAATGTATGCCTGAAGTTATCAGAAGGAACCATCTACAAATTTTCTGCTTTCATTACGGATGAAATTATAAGTAGCGCACAAGAGGGAGAGAAGATAATATTCAGTAATGTCCTCCTCGCTATTGTATTCTCAGAGATAGGAGTTCCTGACGGGACAGAAAAATTTGTTTGGGAGTATCCTAGAAGAGGATCCCTTTCACCGTACAAAGAGGTTTTGTGAAATATACTTGTGAAACCATGACGACCTCTCACAAGGTGGGCACATTTAGAGAAGTGGTATAAGTAAATGTGTGACACATTTGGGGCTAAGTGGAGGATCCCAAAGTAGTTTTCCATAGCTTGTGAGTGGAGAGGTAGATATTTTTAGTGTACTAACACTTCTACATTGGTAGATTTATGTTAACAGAATGATACATATGAGTCCATGGTGCAAGATACCCTTCTCCTTCACCACGCTATACTTCCAAAGTGGGAGTTAACTAGGTTCAAAGAGGCCAAGAGACTAAGGTTTCAACCTTGGTGAGGTAGATCATAGACCACTGCAAGTTGCTACACAGAAAGCTGGTCTACCAAAATAAGCATGTGTACATGTGAGAGAAGTATGTCTCTCAGGAGATCCAAAGTGATGAAGCCTACTAACATTTCCGATTACAAGGAAGGACTACATGGACAAGGAGTGTATCTATACATAAGGACAAAATTTGAAAAATGTGCTTACTTGGAGAATGATGTATCCATTCTTGAAGACCCTACATGAAGGAAGAAGGCCATGTGCCTAGAAAGAGGGAAAGAGAAGAAGTGTAGGAGAAAAAGGCACCAAGGGTTCAAACCACATATAATTGGTAAGCTGTTCCAGAGGACAAGTGCATTAAATCTAGTACTTACGCGTGGAGGAAGAAGTCTTTAGTATTAAGTAGAAGACTCTAGAAGATAGGAGGTGATAGTAACATGAATATCCCCTCACCTAGGAGGAATTTCCAATGAAGACATCACCTATCAGAATAAAAATAAAGAGAATAATCCCCTATACTGGAATCCCCAGTAAGGAAGAAGGCAGAAGGTGATAGATGAGGTCAATTCGGAAGAGACAAAGATACCTAGATGCCTAGATCGGTGACAAATATGATGATGATGAGTCCAGAAGGAGGAAAAGACCATCTTGTCTATCGAGAGTACATGATTATGAAGGAAGACATAAGGAAATGAGTATAACAAAGGAGATGAGGAGAAGGAGGATGAAGAAGAAGCTAAGACCCAAGGCAAGGGGGTAAGCGGAGAAAAAATTACAAAAGATCAAAGGACCCCAAGTCTCACAAAGGAATAGATAGATTAGGCCGCAGAAAAAGAAGTGGAAAAAATCATCGAGACCTTGTTAGAACAAGAGGTGGAACAAAGCACAGATGTGGTGCTAAAGTAAACTGAGAAGGAACAGCATAGGAAAAGAATATGGCAGCATGGGAGGAAATCCCAGTTTAGCTGTAAGCTTTCCAAAAGCCATGTGTACAGGAAGGAAGAGCATCAAAAGTAACCCAAGTTTAACGAATAGAGCTACATCGACGATCCAAGAAAGGTATTGCGCGTACTTTTTCAAAGCACCTTTCCAACGGAGCAACTCTTGGCCATGGTGTCATTTGATGAGGAAGGTGGCATACCCTCCAGACAAGGAAAATGCTTTCTTGGGAATTTGATTCCCACATTGACAAACCTAAATTTGAATTAAGCCAAGGAGAATTAATGAAGGTTCCTAAGTCAAAAGGAATAAACCCCTTGGTAAACACTCAACAATTATTAGACAAGAAAATCCATGTAACATGCTAAACAAATTTTAAGTTGAAGTTGAAGTCCAGGATCTTCCAAAGAAATGACAGGGTGGAGTTCCTAGAGGTAGAGATGGAGAAAAAGGAAGAATATCTCATTTAAAAGACCAAGGACTTGAAGTAGGAAGAGCTAATCAGTGCATTCAATTAAGGTGAGAGTTAAAGGATGAGAAGGAAAGGGTACACGAGGTGTATAAGTAAAATAGAGATGATAACGGATGCTATTGTCCTAAAGCATCTAGACTTGACACCACCCATGCGTAAAAGTATAGGTCAAAATTGCAATGCCTAGAGGACTTGACTCGATGTTCTCACCATGGAAAGGTGACCACTTTCCTTAGAGTCTATAGAAGAGGTGTTGACATGCAAGGAAAAGGAGGATAAGATGAAGGTAGTAGAAATTGTTTCTTAGTATAACAAAATCCTCACGGACATAAAGACCACTGTGCAGGTAGCTGAGGTCACCTATGACAATTGTGTCAATAGAGACAGAGTGCTGAGCATCCTAATCACCACACATGAGATGAAAGCTTAAGGAGTTCCAGGAGAAGAAAAAAGGAAACCAGAGCTAAGTGAGACAAGATCCTTGCTGAATTGGAAAATAAATCAAAGGCTATTAAGACCTTGTGGGGCTTAATCAAGAACTGGTTGAAGGATTTGTATCCCCAAATTACTCAAAGGATGGATGCACTTTAGGATTTGGGAAAGAAACTTGAGGAGATTGTGGAAACAATGAGTGCTAAGGGGGAGGGAACTTAGTTTTGAAGAAGTGAGCTCCCTGGTAGGGAACCTCTGTTAGTAGGCTCAGAGCGAGGTCGATACTTGGGGAAAATTAGAAGCAGAGTTAGGGAAGGATTTCCCTCTCCTCTAGAAATAAAGTTCCCCATTCTTTCATTTCTTTCCCTTATCTCTTCATTTATTCCATTCCAACCATTTTTAAGGACCCACCATTCTTTATTTCTTTATTGAAGAGTGTTTTTGAGGACAAAGAATAGGCATAGTGTGGGGTGATGTTGGGCTACTAAAATATTGACTAAGTACAAGAAGGCATGTGGGCACACAAGGCCTAGTTGGAGAAGGGCACGTAAGGTGAAGGTGTGAGGGACAAGGTTTTAGAAGGGTTTAACAGAACTCATGGTGCATGCTCAAGAATGAGCAAGGTTTTTTGGACTTAGCCTCATTTGACATTCCTGACAGAACACGGGGAAATCATGACTCAAATGCACATGTGGAGTGGATAAGGTGCCAACCTGGTAACTTGGTGCCCATGAAAGGAATATTACTTGTGATAGAAGGATCTAGAAAGAAATCATTGTGAAGAGTAGAGAGCTCGGATATGAAAGAGGTATGCTTCCTTGGAGGACCACCTTGGATACTTGGCAATTGATCCATAACTTCAGAAAGGCTTGGTAGTGGTTGGTGAGGCTATATATTCAAGCACCTGGTAGAAGAAAAGGGGCATTGGTGAAAAAGAAGTAGAGTAGAGGACGGAGATGAGAGGTGAAGCTCTGTAGAAATATTGTGGAATGTTCTATGGGTTGGGTTTAGAAGATCTATAGGAGTAATGGAATATCAAGGGGATGGGCTTATGTTTTTCTTTGTAATATGAGGGACCTAAGTCCAGTTCTGATACATGACTTTGGCCTACACTGTTATATTGATCTGTGATGGCCTCAATGAATTCAATGTGATTATTAAACATGCTGACTATGAATATATGTGGTTCTTGGTTTATACTGATATCTATGTAGATATTTTTTGTATATATTCTTTGAGAAAGAATGTAAACCCTTATGCATTTCCTTTGTATTATGGTCCATATTTGTATTCTATTGATGCTTTCCTTTTCTGAATGGATGCATCAACTTAGAAAATCATTATAAGCTCTCAAGATGAATTAATGGTTCTTTTCCTTTCTTCTGCATTTAAGTATCTGTCATAGATGATGTATTCTCACATAACTCACACAAAAGAGGGGCTCGACACCCATGCGTGCCTCGGGTGAGCGCCCAACGCCCGCTGGGCTGATAGGTCGACGCGCATGGGATTTTCCTGTTCTCTAAAGGGTACAAAAATGACTACAAGAGGTCAAAAGCATGAAATTTGAGTTCACATGTGTCAAACTCTGAAATATGTGAAGGAAGAAAAATTGAGAACCCTTACAATGTGTGTAAGCACTTACATTTATACAAATCAAGGGGAGAAGAGAAAGAAAGTGAAGTGGGAAGGAAGGAACACCATGTTGGAGTACTAATCCTTGAAATCTTGCTAAACAAGCATGTACGCCATGATTTATTACAATGTTGAATTGTAGTATAGGCATTAACACCATCTGAAAAGAGATAACTACCACAACACAGTACCTTGATTCAATCACATGCCATAAAACTATGCAAGACAATGCTATACTTCATTAAATTATGGTGGTTGATATGGTTGGTCATCAGGTTTGGAAATAGACACAGCTTTTGGTTATGCCCCGCGGGATTGATTTTATCTATAGTTCTTTTTGGCCTTCCATACTCCTCGAATGATGAGTGGAATTTCCTTTACTTTGTGACATTTGAATGTTCCTTCACTTTTCCCTTAACCATTTAGTGTTCCTTCTATATGGCGGATGTCCTTTCTTCTTCCCCACATGACATTCTATTCGTGACTACATTACCTCATTCTACGGCTCTTGATAACCCAAAAAATGCTACAATCAAGAGGCCCATGGAACACTAGGATGGTGTTTCATGTCTTCTAACCATACTCACTTTCCAAATTTATTTCCTTTAATATGTGGTACCTTGAAAAACCTTTCCCTTTTACATCGTGGTGTTTCCCAGTGGACTATAATTTCATTTGTGAAGATTGACAAACTCTGTGGAATTATATTCCTTCCAATTCCATATAACACCCTATTTTTCCATTCTGCAAAGCAAGATATTCTAGCCCTTCGACTTGCAAACTCTATCCTTAGCTGATTTTAACCCTTTCTGTTAGCGTGTAGAACCTTATTCTGACATGCCTTCAATCTGGAAGAAATTGATTAATGCCACAAAAGGTTGATTTTCTCAATGCTGCAAAAGTCTAGAAAACTCTGAAAAGCATTATCTTTGTCCAAGATCCGCCTAAGTCTTGAGTTCTCATTGCTTTATTCAGAAGGTTACGAGAACCCATAAAACACTACATTTTCACACTCCATGGAAGGCTGACTTAATGTCCCATATATTTTCTTCTGAAAAATTATCAAAGTCCCAACGTAGATGAGTTGTTCAAAATTACGTGGGGGTGTAATTTTGGACAATTTTTTTGTGACTTCCAAGGGACATATACCTATTAGATGATGAATATCATTAGGTTTAAAGTATCCATTAGGAAAGGAGTCAAACATAACCTTGAAGAGAACTGATTTCATCCTTTAAAATCTTCTGTCATGAATCCACATGAACTTAACACTGATTGAAATTGATATGTGGAGCTCTTAATAAAACTTGAAAACTGCTCTAGCTATCTGATACCACCATGAAACCTGATCTGAAATGAACTATGTATGATTGTAAAGGATCTCCAAAATCTATGTACAAAAGGAAAAATCAGACACGTTTCAAGGGAAACATGGAGAGAGTACACAAAACACTTATTAAAAATCAAAGTTGATCACCACAAGGATTGAGGAAAGACACACAATCAGTGATCAAAACATAAAAAATGGAGGGGAAATCCAACAACAAAACACAAAACACATTGTAGTATTTACAAGATGTAATGAGACAACTCAATGGGAATGTTTAAGATAAATCTTGGCATTGATTGGGATTTTCTATGATTTTCCACCAAGGTTAAACAACTCAAAAGAGTTGGCTTTCCTTACAAGTAAAGAATGTATGGACCACTCTAAATTGCATCAAACTTGGAGTGCTACCCTAGTTTGAATTTGTCTACATCCCACTTGAGGACTAAATTACCTGTCTTAAAATCCTATGGCTTAGATTTTTTGTCAAACTATTTTTTAGTTGATAAATATTACTTTTCTAACCTGGTTTTGACAGTTTGTCTTAGTTCTTCAAGATTAATTAATTTTTCCATTCTAATTTCCCTTTGATATGCACCTTCAAAGAAAGCTCCAATGAAGGTAATTCTAGAGATAAAGGAAGGATGACCTATCTACCATATACAATTTTGAAAGGAGAATTATTAATTACTTTCTTTGATGTAATTCTATAAGACCATAGAGAAATTCTCACTTTAGTATGCCACTGCCTTTGATCCACCCCCATAGTCCTTTTCATGATCCTGATCAAGTTCTTGTTAGTGGATTCTACCAAGCCATTACCTTGCTGGTAGTAGTTGGAGGAAGTATTGAAATATATGCCATGTCTATGATCCTAATCCGAGATACTAAATCCTAGGAAGGATTTATAATTATTTGAGATGATGGTTCTGGGAACCCCAAACCTTATTACGACGTCTTCTGAGAAGTCAAGGATGGCTAACTCAGTAGCTTTCTTGAGTGGAAAATATTTTTTTCCACTTGGTAAAGTAGTTTTTTGTTGTCAAGAACCATTTATGACTCGTACTTGATGGAGGATTGATCATACCTATAAATCCAAGTACCCATTGAGAAAATGGTTTATCCACCTAAATAGTTGAATGGGTGACTAAAATCATGGAGTTTTATGTGACCATCTTATTTTAATGGTAAAGAAAGCACATTCTTTACATTTTCTGACCCACTGATGTGCATATGTGAATAGTGTTAGCCAAAAGTATCCCGCCTTCATGATTTTCATCATTGTGGCCTTGGATGAGAAATATCTCTCAGAGAAGCCATTATGGAACTCCATCAAGACCATGTTCACATATTTTCCTTCAATGCACCTTAACAACACTCCATTGAGGTTTCTTTTGAAAATAATAAAACCAACCAATGCTTAAAGAACTCATTACAATCTTAAGTGCCTTATTTTTTCTTTACTCGAACCAGGAGGGTAGCCACCAGTTGCTAAGAATGTTGTCATATCATTAATCCAACTGCCACAGCTAGGTTGATCCCCTTCTCCTCGTGGAAATTCTATGTTTTGTGGAAACTCAATGTTTCATGGATTTTCTACATTTTGCGTGTTTCTATCTTTCCACATATGTGGAACACTTCATGGATTTTCAATTTGATGACCCTAAAAATCTTGTGGATCCTCTAAAACTTGTCTCTATTCTTCTTCCATGAAGAAAAAAACTTCCTGACCATTTCTTGTATCCATGATGAGCTGCTCACAAACTAATCTACCTCTTACCAATTTTTTGACCTTGATGGTCACATCAAACTCCATGATTTTAGTTACCCATTCGACTCTCTTTTTTCTGATTTCCACTCCCATGATGAAATATCTCACACTAGGATGTGAGACTAATACTTTGATGAAACTGGAAGTGAGCATGAGATTAAATTTCTTGAGAGTCCACAAGATGGTGAAAACTTATTTTTATAGGTGACTATACTTGAGCTCAAAATTCTTCAACATTTTTCTTGAAAAAGGTGACATGTTGATCTAAATTATCATCAATATTTTATGTCAAAACCATGGCGACGCTAATATTTTCCCCATAAGAATAAAAGATGGAATCCTTTGAGAAATTCAAGTTAATAAGCATGGGTGCTTGGGCAATTGTGGACTTGATTTTTATGAAGCCTTCTCTTCCTTCCACAGTCCATTTAAAAGTTACATCCTTCCTCAACATCAAGTTGATGGGACTGACTAATCCTACAAAGTTAGGAATGAATTTCCTAAAAAAAATTGACCTTTCCTAGGAAATATTGAAGGGCCTTCTTACAAGTTGTTAATGAGAGAGAAAGGATGGTAGATATTCTTTCAAGGTCGATGGAAATTCCATCCTTTGAAATAGTGTGACCCAACATTTTACCCTGTGAAACTACAAAAATGCATTCCTTGGTGTTCAAAGATACTTCAAACTCTCTACACCTTTGAAAGGTTTTATCCAAATGCTCCATGTGATGTTTTCCCTACATGGATAAGACCATGATATAGTCTAAATAGACAAGGAAAAATCGGTTGATTTAGTCTTTTATTTCTTGATCAAACCCTATACATGCTGACACATCACTTAGACAGACCTAAAAGCTCACCTGAAGCGCACAAAGGTACCATGTCCCTCTTTATTACAGTCTTACCACAGAGTTAACATGTATGTTCATAATAAATAGACCCCAAAGTGCATATTCCATTCTAACTATCAGATCCATGAACTCAAGTTGGAAAACACACATAATAAAGTAAACATACAGATCACATAACAACTAAGATCAGATTCAAAATGTAATCACCAATAACAAGTACATTAATAACCAATATCCAACCACAAAGATCCATTATATTACTTAATCAAAACACAATAGATGAATACATCATAGTTACCATCATAAAGTCATGTGTGCAAAACCATACCAGCAACATAACCCTATAACAGTCAAGTGCATAATGATCATCCTCTAAACCATGCAAATAAACAGAGAGAGAGAGAGAGAGAGAGAGAGAGAGAGAGAGAGAGAGAGAGAGAGAGAGAGAGAGAGAGAGAGAGAGAGGACTTTCCCTTCACCACCCATGCCTTCTTAAAATAGGATGCATGCTAAGAATAACCATGCGCTGATACAAATGCAACTACAGAAACATGTAAGCTGACTTTCCCTTGACCACCCATGCCTTCTTAAAATAGGATGCATGCTAAGAATAACCATGCGCTGATACAAACACAACTACAGAAACATGTAAGCTTCACCTAATAATAGATTATCTATAGTTAACTCTAGTTCTAAATCTATTATTATATTGCATGCTTTAGTTCGAACTACCAGTTCCTTTCTCCAAAAATAGGTTCTCCTAGCCACCGAATTCTCCTTGCATGTTGCATAATACAAGTCTATATTTAGCCCCATATACCAAAAATTCACTAAGTCTTCTTTCTCTCTGTTCTCGCGCGCATCTCCCTTCTTGTTCTACGTGTAAACCCTATCCTTCTAGCACGCTCACCAAGTATATCCTTCCACGCATTTCCTTTGTGGCCCTTCCACACGCATGTGAACCTCTGCATACTTCAAATAGTTAGCCATTTTCCCATGCCCAACATTACCCCACATTAGGTATGTTGTTCGTATAGAGTTAGATTCAAACTATCATGGGAAAATAACACAATAATGTTCTCACAAAATAATAATAATTATCTGATATATTACTTTTGTATATTCTCACACATTACATTGGGCTATTAAATAGCCAAGAAGGTAGGTAACAAAACATCCTATAAAATAGGATGTATTACAAACGATAAACCAGTAAATAGTGATACGGGTATAACCAAATATCCATGTACATAATATTGTTATTATATTTAACAATATTACTTAATTAACTAAATACGACTAACCACCCAATCATATAATGTAAAAATTTATTATTAATTTTATAACATTCTCCCCCTTAATGTTTACATGGTAGTAATAGATTTTTCACACTTCCTTTGCAGCTTGCTACCAATGCTTGCTCATGATATTGGTACACACTCGAACTAAAGGTAGAAGAAGGAACACATCAACTTATTATCAACCATGCACTCTCAAGAACACATCTGACTGACGAGGATGGGAACACACTCAGGAATCATCTGCTTATCAACCAGGTCACTCCAGGGAACACATCTGACCTAGCAGTGTGGGAAATTAAGCAGGAACATATCTGAACAACCTTCAATGGTTCTCCAGAGGCTAACCACAAACCTAGGTCTGAACAAGAACACATCTAACTTTTCAACCTCATCAAGACTCATGATGCTGCATTTTATTGTGTTATTTGATCTTCACTATGTTTTTGCATAGGGGAAATAGGAATAGCCATATACCAGTGAACATGAATGAACTTTTGTTCTTATTTTTCAATTCACACTAAAAAACCACACCAAATTGAAATGTTGAAATCCACACTATATTGCAAAATAGGTACTGTGAAACTGAAGAACACAACTAAAAGAAAACTCACACCACAAATTGCCACCACAGCTTCGTGCAGCCCCATCATTGGTGACTGACGAGAGGTCATTGTTTGACCTCTAACCTCTAATTAAAATGCTGCTAACTCAGCAAGATGTAAACATGAAGTACATCTATTTCCACATTGAAATTATTATATATTCCCTCCCACAATGTGAAAAACTTTATTTTTTTGGACGTTGGGTAACATTGAAAATGCGTCCGTGAGGCATTTTTTTTTCAAAATTTTGTCATTGACTCTTAACACCACCTAAAATCACCTACTTGACATGACGTTGACAAAACAACAAGGACTACATAACATATGATGACTCTATGGAACTTTGACACTATAGACTACAACCACCAATTTGTTGTAAGACATACAAAATAACTCTTGACAATTTTACAATTTAATAAACATCTAAAACTTAATAATTGATACAATGAATTTTGATGACAATTTATAAATTAAAAAAAAAACAATAAATATTAAATTTCCTAAACTTGACCACCTACACAAGGAAATTTAAAAAATACCATTATATCGAACTAACAATCCTAATAAATATTTTGATCCGTTACTTTGAATGGATATAGCCTTTTTTGACATATGTGGATAGTTGGTTGTGGCTATACCAAACTTCCAACTAGTCTTGAATGATTCTCTAAAAATAGAGACACTATTATAATTTACAAATATATACTGCTCCACATGTACAAAGCAACAACAAACATGAATATTGCATGTATTTGGTGATTATTGCACGCCAAACCGTAGAGATTGCTGAGTCAAGATTTTGTTTCTCAATGTATGTCACTCCAACAACAATAGTTTTGGATGAGGATTTGAACCATTTTATTAGGAGCTTACAATTCTAAGCATCAAAGTATTACAATCCATTCACACAATTCTTAGTCACTATACCACCTTTTGTATGGTGAATTGGTTGACAACTTATTCAATCCATGGGCTAGAGAAATAAACAAAACTGCTCGTTTTTACGAGAGAAAAAGAAGGCTGGATCTTATTTTAGATGTTCTCCCACCACAAATTTGAATCTAGAACTTTTGTGAGATGTCAAGCGACTGTATTTTGTGTATGCATGAAGGTCTGCATCTAGCACATGTAAAAATTGTTTCGGGATGACAGCTGGTTCAACCAACCTAGACAACTGCCACATAACTCACGCAAAGACCGAGATCCACAGACAACAATGATCTTGAACATTGAGATATCTTCCTTTATCCTCAGATCTGTGCCAACACTTTACAGGATGAATGCGTGGAGGTTGTGAATGGCATTTGCAATGAAATATCAAAATGTTTATGACGTCACACTCTAGCACTATTACACCTTGTGATTGATCAACGATTCCTTTCTTAGGTAAATAATGATCACTGATGACAAATGTTAAATAGCCAATCTTACAATCCCATGGACATTTCATCCGAGTTTAGTTCAACATCGAGTCTCAAATACACCAAAGAGACATTCTTTCAATTGATGACCAAATGGAAGATACACATTGTATGGTGATTAAAACCTCTCAGAACAGACCAAAGGAACTGCAATTTCTTCTTAAGACTCTCATTGTTCATAGGGACATGACCATTAATGCTGTGATACCAAATATAGAGTTAGATTCAGACCGTCATGGGGAAATAACACAATAATGTTCTCACAAGATAATAATAATTCTTCGATATATTACTTATGTATATTCTCACATAATACACTAGGCTATTAAATAAACAAGAAGGTAGGTAACAAAAAATCATATAAAATAGGATGTATTACAAATTATAAACCCGTAAATAGTGATATGGGTATAACCAAATATCCTCGTACATAATATTGGTATTATATTTAACAATATTAATTAATTAACTAAATATGACTAACCACCCAATCATATAATGTAAACATTTATTATTAATTTCCTAACAATCCATCCTTAGAAACACTTTATCTGATCTCTCAATAATGATGAATAATCCTTCAAGAATTAAATAATGAAAGAATATCTAAACGACTTGTGCTAAATAATGAAAAAATCCAAGTGCTATTTTGTAAAAAGGAGGGGGAATTACTTATTTACTAATGCTTCCAATGTTTCCTATCCCTCTAACGCACTGCTCACCTGAATAAAAGCCTCACCTACAATGACAAGAACCTCCTCAACAGTCAGATCCTCACCCTTTGTCTTCAGCATTTCGACCAAATTCTCCAAATGTTTTTGTTGGTGCCATTTCAGTCGTGTAAATTCAAAATTCTACCTTATACCTTGCTCTTCCTTAGTATTCTAAGTATCTATGCACTCACCCTTGGCACAACACTTCAATACTTTAGTACAAACCCTATCTACCGTGCCTTAATTCTTGAAACCTTAGCCAAAGGAGTCTTGTTTCCTTCCAAATCCACACTCAATGTCAATCTGTAGGGCTCCCTCCAATGAAAATCTCTCCTCACACGGTCATGTCCTCGTTTACACTTTGGTTTAATATTCTTCAACTCGGCTCCCAAATTTTCACCAAATCGCTCAAGTTTTCCCTAGGTTGTACAAAAGCTCTTCACAAATTTTACGCTAGGTAAGGTAAAATAATGATTTAACCTCGACCCTCTAGTTATAGTTTTTCAAATTTTTCCTGCATTCATTGCTTACAAACTACCACCATATGACTGAATTTAATTTGGATTTTCCACTTTTCCCACCTTTTTTGTAGTTTCCATCACACTTAACTTGTGCGTTCATCACGCACTCCACCTGCAACCTTTTGGCACATAAACTACTCTTCATGCAGACCTCCTTTTGTGTGCTCTATGGTGCCAAATTACATCAACCTCTACGCATTGAACTAAGTAGCTATCCACATCATTTCCTACCTCACGTTACATTGCACACTCACCATATGTGTATTTTAATTTGGTGTTATCCTTATTGTCATCATTCTTCTTATGACACCTTACCACCATTAGTCACAAATCAACATCACTAATGACATGTGATATCCTTCAGTACTTAGGCCTTTATGAATCTTAACTCTCTCCCTCATGCACTCTGTACTTACCTTCTACCCCACACTAATTGTTTATATGTGTGGCCATCTACACATGAAATCACATAGTATAGTAATCAGATACTAGGTGCACACAAGCATGTACATATTAGAACAAAACACTGAACTAAATTGACAAAGCATAATAACGAATAAAAGGAAACACATATAAAGAAAAAACATGAAAGGGAAATATAATCTAACTAGCAATAATACCGTATTACAGACACCAATAATAATTATTTATAGTAGGGCTTTAGCCTACTCCCATTGAAATAATCAGGCAAGAAAGTACCATCTTATGTCTGTAACTGACAAGCGCCTAATTCTAATATCTTTGTGACAACAAAGGGTCCCAACCAGTGAACTTTCAGCTTTCCAGGGTGGCGCATGCAAACTTAGAGTCATACAGAAGAACCATTTTTCCCACCTCAAACTGCCTTGTTCTGGGTATGCCTATTATGTCATTCCTTTCTGTCTTGCTTTCTTTGTCTTCTAACTCCATCAAGCAATAGTGCGTCATTCATTCAACTGCATCAATTTTTTTATATGTTCCTCAGTATCTTTTTTTATCATCCAATCCTCTTCCTGTGCACGCAATACGTAGGGATGGAATTCATGAATTCGGCATAGGTAATAAAACCTCCACACCAAACACTAACTAAAATGGTGTGGCCTTATTTAAGAATTTTGTAAGTTGTCTTGTATGCCCAAAGTACATCAGATACCTTATCATCCCAGCCTTGCCTTCCAACTTCACAAATATTTGTCAATGTATGTCCCAAAATCTTGTTGAAAACCTCAGCAGTACTATTGGTCATGTGGGTGATAGGGTGTTATTTTGTGATGCGCCACCATAAACTCGACTAATAATATTTTGATAGTCTCCATTCAAGAAGTGTGGGCCCCTATAACTAGTTAAGCTCAATGGACATCTATACATGCAGATAATTTTTTCCCATAGAAATATCATTGTCGTAGCTGTCATTACAATCCTTTGTAGGTGTTCGCTTCTACCCACCTTGTCAAGATAATCCATGTACAAGTTATGATGTAGCGTGTGTCAGTTACTAAGTGCAGGTGGGGAAATAGGATCCTACAAAATCAATTGCACCTGTTGTATCAAATGGTTACCAACACTTGTAAATATAGCCTCAAACACAATGTATCTCTTGTTCTAGGATATCCAAGGCACCGAAACATGGTGGACACACCTTGACATATTCTTTAATATGTATTATAGAGAGTAATCCAAAACCCGCCAACAAAGAATAGATGTCGTCGGGTAATCTAAAACCCGACGAAAATGGAATCGGGCATCGGTGGCGCAGCATACATTTCGGGGGGGTCTCTGCAATCCCGACATCAATGATATTCGGGTCCATTATTCGTCTTGCACTCATGTTCGGGAAACACATCAACGTAAAGACCTTATCATGACGCAAGGTTTATAAAAATCTCCACCTATCAAAGGTCATATCGATGTTACGTGTATTCGGGAAACACGAAACATGTTTCATTCAGATTCCAAAGTCTGTCATCCGATGCTCAAGGTGTTCCGGAAAGTGCACACAGCAATACTGCACATGTCCTTAAGGGTTCAGGGCACATGATTTAATCTAAAGGGATTTGTGCATTTCGGAATTGTGTCCTAAGATTCTCTGTGTGTCCTCACCATAATCGGAGGGGTTGATGAACCTGATCAAGCCCTAAGTTAACATTTTCCTAGGGTTTGAAACAGTTGTACAACTAAGGGAAATCTTGAAATAGTAGTATCCATATGCAACATGTACCCTTGTAAGCATGTTGGAGGGTTTACCATAATACCTTACAGTGTCATATGATCATGTCGCAAGGGTTGGAAAACCCGACATCAAAGGGAAAGTCTGAACTTTCGGAGTGCATAGAATTATGGCGCAGAAGCTTCATGGCTCGGAGTAGTTGTATAGTTCTATCCTCCAAACCTGGGTGCAAATGCAGAGGATCATTTTTTATACCCGACAGGCAGAAGTTCCCTAAACATCCCTAAATTATGTTAGATCGCAGAATATAGTTTTTAGAGCTTTCTGATGACTATGAGAGCATGAAAAACAGACATTGGGAGCTTCTCGGTTATGTCTCGGCAAAGTCCTCTACTCAACTACGACTGGATAAAGTTAACTATGGTGGGAACAAGGTCTTAATAATGGACCAATAGCACTACAACACTGTTTGGTAAAATGAGCATTGTAAAAAATACCGCCACGAGTTGTTGAAGTTGGGTGCAGTCTATCGACCTCTGGTCTTTGATAGAGCATCCAAAGGTTGGTGGTCTGATAAGAGGCTTAACTTTCTTGTATACATGGCCAGGGGAGGCTCTAACTGCCACGTTGGACTAATTCTTGTTATTTCCAATCCCTGGTGGGTCTTTGGCAAGCCACCATTTGTGGCTTTCAAACCACTCATTTAAATTCTGCTAATGCAACTCTTTCTCTATCGAGCCATTCGATAAGTGGACTATGTGTTAATCGATCCTTGAGCAATCATATGTATTTATGTGATCGATTTTAAACACTCTCAAAGCTATTCATTGCTGTCATTTTGATCTACATTATATGCCAAAATGGCTACCTGGGTCAAATGGTGTGGTATTACATCTATGGTGAGACCACTGTTTAATCGATGGTCAAAGCAAGTGTACCACATTACCACCCATGTGGATAGACATCCTTAACTTAGAAGCTCAACCCACACCTGCATTCCGACTACCATGTCTCCTTGGTAGTATAAGACTCGACAATGTAAATCTGGGTAATCCCCACACATATTCTAAGTTCCATGTGGTGCATCTGAAGCGGTGGGGCAATAGGCGCATGTGCCTGTAAGGATCCCACGTGAGAGCTTTTCCGATGTGGGGCTAAGGTCCCACACTTTAAAAATATTTTCTAAATGTTGTAGCACCATCGCTAATGTGGGATTATCGACCCACTCGTGTTACATGCCAGTCCCAGGGGTGCTGGGATTCGACACCAACATCACCCATTTCTCAAAAGTTTAAGCACTTACAATAGGTCTTAAAGGAATCTCATCTCTATGCCCAAGCTTCCCAATGCAATGAAAATGATCACTGCCTTGATGTACTCCTTGTATCCTTATATAAAGTTTCGCACCATAATCCAACCATTATAATGTTATGCACGGTGGCATCTCCTACATAATGTCCTCTTATAATTCCATCATGAGCCTCTTCCATAATTGCCTCACACTCATGCTCCAACACACACCAACGCAAAAATTGATCATGGCCAAGTTTTTACAAGTCGGCCACTTATCAACTGGTAAACTCACAAGTATTGCAAGTTGCTTCTTTTATAACTTCTTAATTCCCTCAGGCACTTGTAATGTGTGCAAAAAGACGAGACAATATCTTCTAACTGGAGTGGGCACACAATTCAATCTAAAAAGTTATACATCTGACATTGTTTCTTGAATGTTATGAATGTCCTCACTAGAATTAATCATCGATAAAGTGATTAGGCCTTGAGTTACTCTTTCCTGGTTTTTTGACAACAACTGTAAACTAAAAGTATTGAAATAGTAGTATCCATCTGTAAATGTGCCCTTGTAAAACATGATTTTTTACCAAATACTTAAGTGCCATATGATTTTTGAAAAAGATAAATGGCGTGGCTAATAAGTATTGTCTAAATTTTTACAAGTGTAAATCATGGATAAAGCTTCACGCTCAGTAGTTGTATAGTTCTGTTATGTGGGTGTCAACTTCCTGCTTGCAAAACAAATAGGGTGGTCTATAATTCCTTCACCTAGTTGTGCTAACACCAAACCAATCACCATTCCAGAAGCATTGAAATAAAAATGAAATGGTTTGTCCCATGAAAGAAAGTGTAAAATAGGCGCAGAAGTAAGTCTTTCCTTCAGTGTCTCAAATGGTAGTTATTGCGCCTCAATCTAATGGAAATTTCCTTTATTTTTCAGCAATTCTTCTAAGGGAACAAAAATCTTAGCATATCCATTAATGAACTTCTTGTAACAATCTATATAGCCTAATAACTCGCACACCTCACTCTGATTGGTAGGCTCCTCTAAACCCAAGATAACTGCAACCTTAGCAGGATCTACTAACAAGGCTTATTTGCATAAAATGTGTCCCAAAAAAGTTCTAAAGGGTGTAGCAACTATACACTTCTTAATATTTAGAGAGATGCTCAATTGCTGACACCTCTTAAAGATGAGTCTCAAGTTGTCACAATGATCCTTAACCAAACCATGCACTATCCAATCATTAAGATACACCTATAAAAAGTTATGAATGAAGTCCTAAAATCCTTGTACAATAATGCACGAAAATACTGCAGGCACATTCTTTAGTCCAAAGGGCATAACTGTATATGCAAAACGTCCCCATTTAGTGGTAAAAGTTGTCTTTTCTTGGTCTTTTTTAGCAATCCGCACTTGATGATATCCCAAAAATCCATCAGTAAAAAAATATATCTCACGCCATGCAACTCCTTCTAGGATATCCTCAGTAAGTGGGGCAGGGAAAGGATTAATAACACAAGAAGCATTTAATTATTGTAGTCCACACAGATCCTTATTCTCTCATCATTTTTAATGCTTATTACCATAGGACTCATCCACTTTGATTCCTCAACGGGATCAATGATTCTAGACTTCAACATCTTGTCAATTTCTTTCTTTACCTTAATGTGTAAATTACGATTCATCCTATAAGGCCTCTTCCTAATTGGATATGTGCCTTACTTAAGTTTGATTCACATCTCACCTAAAGAAGGGTGTACTCTTTTTAATTCATGGTAACCCCTTGGAAATAAGTCTTGAAAGTCACACAATAGCTCAATAATTGTTGCAACCTCTTCTTTAGACCAATAGTCACCAATAATTACTTCTTTTGCTTCTGCATCTATCCCAATGTTAACCTTTTTTTGTTTTCATAGGCTCATAATACGTGCATTCCTTCTGATCTTCCATGTCCATTACTTCATGCGTACCTTTAGTATGGTTAACATCCAGGTTATTATCCTCATCATCATCACCTATTGTGTATACAACTTTACCCTTTTCCTTTTCTTCCCATCTGCAAACCATCTCTTCCTCTTCAATCTCTTCAAGATCAAGGTGTGCCTCTAAATCCAACTCTCTAAACATTTCTAAGAGTAATTCCTCATCCTTCCGTTATCCCAAAAAGTAAGGCACTTCATAATTTGCAATGCTTCATTGACCGAAGGTTTAGTAGAAAATTAATCAAACATATGAATCATACATGAGGTCATCTCTCGCCAATTCAATATCTCCCGTGTCAACTTTGCATGGACATACCATGCACACACGTAGTGACTTAGGGTTGTATAGAACTTATGTACCCAGAGTGATGGTGGTAAGGCCTCCTTCCCCTCTGTTTAGAGTCTCCCACACTTCTGAACGTGATGCAAGGCAGAATCCTTCCCATGGTATTCACATATATGTGAAGGTACATTGCTCCTTAGAAACCTAGTAGAAAATGTGATTCTCATATCCTGTGTGTACCAACGTACTGTTGTCCCACACAGGGTATAAACATACATATTTCCTCTATCACCAGCATCCTTCCGCTGGGCTTCTATAGTGTACAAAAATACATCAGGGTTTCCTTTGTTAGTGTACCAGGGTACCTGGTTATTACTCAAATGCCTAACCATGTGCAGTATAATCATACGAGTAAGTGTATTCTTAACCTCACACCCAACTACTTCATACTTTCCATGAACCTAGTTGTCACAAGAAATAATTGTAGTATCACTAACTGAATGAGCATCATCCCAAGTAGCACTCCTTTAGATGGCTTAATCACCTCAAGATCCTTGATTGTATGCACGTATATCCTATTTAAGTCTTCATTGCTTAACAACTCAACATATGGGATATCCTTTGCATATGTCAATAGGATAATGATGCACTCTTCCTTGTTCTCAAAGCTAATGTACCCCTTATTGAAATGCAAATCTGCATTATTTGCATAACACCAGGGGTACCCAAGTAATGTTGGGAAACTATTTTCCTCTGCGAGTTCCAATACTTCAAAGTCTCCAATAAACTTGGCTCCCTGTATCATAATAATATCATATTTTAACACCCTAATAGGATTATCCCTAATTCTTTTTTCCATGTATAGAACATTCAAAGAAGGATGTAATGGTGGTCTGCCCATCTAATTCCAAGCATCTAATGTGAGTACATTAACTTCCACACTTGTATCTATAAGAATGTTGCTCAAAATCCACCCATGAATGACTGGATTCAATGTAATTTCCTTGTCATACTCATGATTATGGGGATGTATATTTTCATGAAGGATATACCTCTTGTGCTCATGTCCTATGCACACAGTACTTTCTCTCTCAACCACTCTCCTAACATAGGGATGATGTTATCCTAATGTAATATTTTTGAAAAATTTCCTTTAAATAATTTATGTCTTTCTATGCAGAATTTCAACATTCTTAGTACATTCCAATGCATGTGCACGAGCTCCTTTAAAATATACATATTCCCTTGTATATTCCTGATCACATCCTTAGTTTCTAGATAAACTTCTTTCTAATGTTCAACATCAGGGTACTTCAGATTGATCAGTTATTGATCCATTACAGGTTGTATTGTACTTTGGATTCTCCCAGGCATGCACGTAGCCTCAACATGTTTGGTAACTAACACATAATGTGATTTAGTATTCAACCCAACCTCCATCATCAATTTATCCCCATTAGTGTGATGTATATTAATCATAGATATGCACCCTTATCTTGCTTACATTTTATCTTCTCATATGCTCATAAAAGTCAGGGCATTCTTAAAACTTATGTTGTTTTTCCACACCAGGAGCATACAACATTCTGACAAAACTCATGCTGATAATGATAATGAGAACAAAAAGTAAAATAAGTTCCCCTTGAGAATCCCCCTGTTCCATCACCGCAACCTCAACCTCTGCATCCACCACGGAATTTGCTGACAATTTTTACACTTGTGCAAAAATGGGCACCTCGAAACTTTGTTACAATGGATGGCTTTGGTGAAGTGAACCTAACTAGGGGAATTTTTTTTTTCAGTTGTAACAATTAATGGTTACATGTAATTTGAAGCTATGTTTGCTGTTACAAAATGTAACAAACCACATAGTCTGAAATTACATGTTGATTTTCAGCAAAAGAATACAAAATCCATAAGGATAGATGTATTAGTTTGATGAAGACCAAAAATGCAGAATAGGTGGAGTGGTTAATTTTTGGAAAAGTAGACAGAGTTGTAGATTACAGTAAATGGGGAGTTCATTATTAAAGTCGCATATATTTTAAAGTTCTTTCCTTCATAATTAAATACATCCAATTATGTTATTGAGTTGTTTAGGTCATTATACAATCCATACATTAAACTGAAATGCAGAAAGAAGTACACAACTCAGTTCAATAATTTAATGTCTTATTCATAAGGAATTTCAATGTTTCCCACACAAGCCATGGGATTGTAACTCAAAAGCAATTCATAATTATTGAAGTAGAAGGTACAAATGCATGAACAGAAAAGTAAAGGAGTTTTAAAAACCCATCATTTCCTTCAGTTTCTTTCGTCTCCATTGTTCCACTTCCAGCTCCAGATTTACTACATCTTCATCCTCACTATCCACATTAACATTTTACCTGAGAAATAGAAAAGGGAAAGACTCTGAGTCATGAGCTCAAGGTTAATCCATATTCTTGTAATATCTAATTTTGCGTAAATGGATCTCCTGACATCAGGAGGTATGAGTTACAGGCATAAGATACATCAGAGACAAATACAAAGTTGATGAGAGTAGGATTCTACATCAGCACATATGATTCTCACAATAATTTCATAGAAGAAAGATGAAAGAAGAAAAAACTATGAAACATGAGAGAGGCCAAAAAGCCTAATGTTTTCTAACTAGTTTATCTAAATGTGTAGGTACATGTAGGAAGAAGGATGAATACATAAATATATAAGCTGTACTAATCCATAAAATAATGCAAGTTTAGTGCTGGAGTTCTCTAAAAAAATGGAATGCATACAGAAAGTGCAAATAATGATTATTGGTAAGTTTTAGGGTTTTAGTGGAGTATGAAACTGAATCATACTTTAGAATAATTTTGAGAAAATAAAGACTATTCATTGCAAAAGTGCAAGGTTACAGTGTCAAGAAAATAATGGGTTATCATGCAGATTCATCAATAAAGGACAAATAATAAATAATATCTCTTGGTACGGTTGAATAAGAGATAAGTGATCCATATTTTCCAAAAACAAACATCTTGCAAAGGAGGACACTTTCTTAAAACAAATGTAAGTTATAAGAAATTCAAGTTTCTATACAGCTAGCTGGACAAAGATTCAACTAATGTAAAATGGTAACCATAGAAAGAGTTTTCCTTACTACGAGCATATGAAACACATACCCTATAAAAAGAATTCAATATAGTCAAGTTCCCAAAAGAAGGATATCTTCAGGAGATTGCAATATATGTGGTAGTCCAAACTATTTGAAAAAGAATGATTCAAAATTATATGGATTAGCTCTTCAAATATTTGGTGTATATTCTAGGTTCATGAAATCAGTTTAAGCTTTAAAAATAAGTATAACTCTTCATCAAGTTGCAACCATTGCAAATTTATCTTAAAATTCATCAATCGATATATTCTTTTCCTCTACAGTAAAGGCCCATACTTCCAACAGAAAAAGGTATAACCATATGAGAAAAAATTCTATAAACATTAGAATGCAAGCCTCAGGTATCATATAGGTGGTTTGGACATAAATATAGTCATTCAAGAGCCATAAAATTCCAAATTTCAGAGTGCATGTATCTTCGGAATCAAATTGAGATGAATATAAAAGTAAAGAAATTACCCACAGTATATACAATTATAAACTACATAAATATATTCAATTAAAATAATGTTGGGACATCCTATCATCGAGTGGATGCCATAAAGAATACAATAGTTTTAAGAAAGATCGGTTTTACATATGTGGTTAGTATTCAAATGTCAAAACAACTATTCAATCAAATCTAATCATGGCATGTCTAGCCAAACTCTATGCACAGTGAGTTATAAAGAATACAAATCCTCATATATCACATAGTGACTGTATACACAATTGCATAGGGAATAAAAGATCTCATGATACAAGCATCAAGTGATTGAGGGTCAAACCAATGAGTTAAGAAAAATCAAGATCAAAACCAAGAGGAAAGCATGAGTTTGCCACGTTTTGTTTCAGCACGGTTTCAAGTTCGAGAAACTCAAAACAACAAGATTTATAATAGTAACAACAATAAAACTTGAACAGAGCCATTCAGATATACAGGGAAAATGAAAAGTAACCAAATAATTTATAAACAAAGTGGTTTTTAGGTTTCTAAAGTAGGCAGAAGATCCCATGAGTTGGGTTTGCACCAAAAGATGACACAGGGAAAAAAGCTCCTTAAGAGAGTACAATGGGCTAAAAAGAATTGTGAAAACTTCAATATATGAGTAGATAAAATTCAAATAGAGCTAAAACCCAGCTTTGAAAAATCCAACACTTGCCATTCACAGATATAAAGCTTGAAATAGTATTCAGAACATAGGACCTAGGTGGAAAAATGCTTCGGATAAGAGATACATGCAAGCCCAAGTCAAATAATCACAAACTTATTAATGGGCATTAGTAGATCTAGGTATTCCAACCACTTACCTGAAAATAAAAGGGCAAATGACTTCACAGATATGAGCCCAAGCTCACATAACTAATCGAAAACAACAAAAAATCTCCAGAACCAGAGTTTAGATTCAGAATTCCCAAATGGTGACTCCAAACCTTCAATAGTAACATGGTCGCAGAAATGACAGAGCCAAGCAAAAGCCAAGTAATTCCATGAAAAGGCCCAACTTGAAAACCCTTATGGCGGATAACCAGTAGCTTGAAGCACCAAAATCTTATAACAGAAGTAATAAACAGAGAGCTCGAGAAAGAATAAGGGTTTCTTAAATGTGAACATAGAGAAAATGAAGCAATACAAGCCAAGATTTGGAACATATGTGTGAAATTGCACAATTTTTACTTAAGAACAACATGGCCATCAAAGCTTCGGGTCCCTGATTTGATTTCAAAATAAAAAACCCAGTAGTGCTTTTTAGAGAACAAACTATAGAAAACAACACCCAAAATTGTACAGTTCTTTTCAATTAAGGGTAGATTTTTACCAAGATTGTAGAACAAAAATGACATTAGTAAAAGGCTCAAAATCTGGGTCAAATACAAATTCTCCATTACCAGACTAAAACTCGTGTGCAAAAGGAAAAATAATGGAATGCAAGTAACCCACAAGGGGTTTTAATTTCATTATAAATATAGAGATTGAAATATGGAAGAGCACAAAAACAAAGTTATTACAATGAAAAGAAGAAGAAGCTCACCTTCTTCCATGGCGGTTTCAAGCAGAGCAACCATACGTTCTAGAGTTCATTTTCCTACTAAAAAGAGGGGTAGAAATCAATCATTTTACTCATTTGATGGATCAAATAATAATGAATCAGGTCCATTACTGAAATGATAGGATCCGAAAACTGAATTACAGACCAAACATAACAGTGTTAGAGTAGGTATTTACCTTAGCTCATGTTCACCTAGGTACTTTATTTACCTTTATTGTATTTATCCTCACCCACTTATGTGTGTGGATATTTCTTTTATCTTATTTAGATATTAGGAGATATTATCTAGTTATTATGTATAATTTTTTCCTTGATCTATGGTATTGACTAGGTCTTTCCTTGATCTATGATATTGACTAGATCCTTGATGTCTAGTTCTCTCCTAAATCTATGGTCTTGACTAGTTCTTTGATGACTAGTTATTTCCTTGATTTATGGCTTGATCTATGACTTTGACTGGTTCTTAGATTGTTATTCCTTGCCTATTTAAGCAAGGCCCATTCTCAATGTATTGCATTGAGTTCCATTATAATATATGATATTGCTGCTCATTTGTTTGCAAAGGTTTTATGTAAAGCTATTTTGGTGAATTGCTTTCATCTTATTAATCATGGTATTTGATTAACATATGTGTTCTTGGCTTGGTATGATCTGGTTATCGTTCCTTTTATGGTATCAGAGCTAGAGATTGTTGTGACATCCGTATGTAAGTTTTATTTTGCAAATAAAATCTTTGTATATTCATATATTTGGGATTTTGTTGTATTTTCTTGCTGCATGTGGTTTTATTCAAAACAGAGGCTTCTATTGGATCTGAAAGGTGTGAAAACCCTAGGATCGACTGTAAACTCATCCATTTCTGCAGGAAGTCATTTTTTTGGTTTTTTTTTGTTGTTGTAGAGAAGCACACTGGTTCGTGTCGGGATTCGTGCCCACTAGAAAAGAAAATGTGGGATTATTTTTTGGGTTTCTTCGGATCTGGTGGCATTGTTGTTTTAGTTTGTGTGTAGGACGTTTATTCGTATCTTTCCTTTTTTGGTAGGGGTCCCACAGATGCTGTGCACGTTTTTTACTATTTCGGGAAAATCCGCAAGTTGCTATTTTCGGCAACCAAAGGTAACTGTCTACACAGTCCAAAAATATTATTTTTTACCATAAGAGGCAGTTGGATGTGACTTTCTCAAAAACATGTGACACACCCCATAATAGTAAGTTGTGCAAACACCCATTAAAATCCTTAGCCTTTGGTCATATGGTATGGTCATATGAGGGCTTAAAGGTTGTGATTCCTACTAGTAGATGCTTAACTTCATCCCCCTTTAATTTTATTTGTGTGGTGAAGGCAACAAAAATTTATTTTGTTTTAGTGGCAACTAAAATAAATAACAGAGCAAAATATAAAAAGCTTGTAACTTTTGATCAGTAACTCAGTTTTGAGTGCCATTTTTGCAAAAGTGCTTGTTTTTTCGTGATCTTTCCATTAGAAATATTTATTTTGAAACTTGAACTATAATTATAAAGTGCCAAATATGGAGGAGTGTTGTAATCAATTGTGGACAATTTTTTTGGCTAAGCCCGATGTCCTAAACTTTTGGGAGTTGCATTTTGTATCTATCATGGATTCTGAGAATGATATGCTTTTCTCTGAAGTGTGTAGACTTCACGAGGATATTGTAAAAATTTGTGGAAGAAAAATAGATCAATAAAGAAGTGAAATTCTCTTCTACAATCACTCATTCATGATAAGGATACGATAATACACTTCCTGTAGAACAAACTTGCTAGCCTACAACATCACCATCATATTGTGGACAGCCATATCCATGCTCCTAGTCCACTTGCAGCTATTGCTCCTGAACCCACTGACATTGATCTATCAGTATTTGAGTCTATTTCTGATCTTGATGCTCATACACCTTTTGAAGCTTATTACTACATGCTCTTCCACATCTGTGCCTATTATAATACCACATGTTGTGTATCCTACTTCTTCTCAGCTGCACGGCTTTTTTTGAGAAACATACCACTGCATTTAGCTATCGCATGCTCCATTCTATAGGTATCACTAGCGGAGTCATTGACACAGATTCACAGGGTATTGTTTCCTCTATTCCATATGCTAAGTGGAATTCTTATCATAAAATTGGTTTTCAAGTAGATACTTCATTGGGATCACACATTGACAGAGCTACTTTTTTTGTGTCGATCGACTCTTTCTGAGGATCATGAGCAACATATGAGTTCTGCACCTTCACTCAGGCTTGAGAAACCTAAGATTCTAGTTGTTAGACATGATCAACTTAACACACATTCTGATGTTCTTTTACATGCACCCATTGTGCATTTTGTACCAAGTCATATGCAGGAATCTTCTTCATCCATCCATTTTGATATGGAGTGGATATCTGATCACTCGTGGTGGTGGGACATAGGCATTCATTAAGAGGACTCTACAGGCATGGCTCCTCCACCATTCGACCTCTTGCTCCACTTTCTATACCTTATGCATTGTGATGATTCTTGTTTTGAGCATTTTTTCTTTAGCAGGTGTAGTGTATCTCTCTTGTTTGTTGAGAGATTTTGTATCTATATTTTCGACACTTTTGACATGTTAACAGTATCTCTTATGGGGGATCTATTATGGTGCATTCCAGTGTGTAGTTTTTTAGTGTTCGAGTATTTGTTTTGACAACTTATACAGATTTGTAGTGCCACTCCACCCATTCAGTAGTATGGGAGGGTTGTGGTGCTGATCCTGCTTCTTCGGGTTTTGTGTCCTTGCCTTGTTACCTTAGATTTTCTTGGACCATGACACTCTAGATTTTGTGTCCTTGCCTTGTTGCTTTTGTTTTTATTCTTGGATCATGGCAAACCTATTTGCAGTAGTTGGTCAAATTATTTTTGGTGTTTTTTTACATTTTCGACATCACTTCATTGACAGTATCCTTGCATGGAGCTATTTTGGTGAAGCCCAGTGTCGACTCATTTTTGAGTTCTATGATCGAGCAGTGGATTCAAACCACAGTGCGCACCAACACCTCTTCAACATTGTATGATTTTTTGGAGCCAAGCTTCTTGAGGATATCCTTGCAGCGGGATTTTGCTCTCTCTACTTTGTTGTTACTGGTTTTGGGTACCTTATGGTGTCCCTAATTTTCCCAATTATTTTACGTGGGTACCTCATCAGGCCTTGTTGCCAGGAGCCACTCATTCTGTTTCCATGCCACCTATATTTTGGGCCCTATGCTTCACTTGAGGAGTTAGTGTTAGAGTTAGGTATTTATCCTTTTAGCTTATGTTCACCTAAGATACATTATTTACACTTGTATTTAGCCCTCACCCAATTATGTGTGTGGATATTTTAGTTTATCTTAGTTGTACTAGTATGTAGTTGAGTTAGCTTCTCAGTTGTTATGTGGAGTTAACTTACTAGATCTTATGGAGTTAACTTAACTACCAGTATCAGTTAGATGAGCTAGTTCTTCACCACTAAATTTAGGTAGTAGTTGCACTTCCCTCCTCCTATGATGTACTAGTTCTTTCCTTGATTGATGGCTTAATTCAAGTCATTGACTGGTTCTTAGATTGTTATTCCTTACCTATTCAAGCAAGGCCCATTCTCAATGTACTGCATTGAGTTCCATTATAATATATGATATTGCTGCTCATTTTTTTGCACAGGTTTTATGTAAAGCTTTTTTAGTGAATTTCACCCCTTTTCATCTTATTGATCGTGGTGTTTTATTAGTCATCTGTGTCCTTGTCTTGGCACGATCTGGTTATTGTTCCTTTTAAGAGAGTCATATGCCCACAAGAGATCTCATTAAGCTCAATAAAAGGTTCAAGGGGCCTCCTTAACTAAATGGAAGTCAAAGAAAATAAATGTCCAAGAAAATGTCCCTTAGAAGGAGTTACAAGGTGGGCTCGAGATCAAAATCATGGCAAAAAACAACGAAGAAAATTTCAACAGAGATTACCCAACTCAGGAGCTCGTGAGTTTTCCAAATGATTAGGGTTCAAACAATTTTTACTCATCAAAATTAAACTAAGGTGTATTCAACTCAACCATGGTTTAGTTGAAGTATGTACGTCTCGAAGCCACAAAAACCCTAACTCCACTCAGGTTAGTCTTGAACGAAGAGCCACCGACATTTACAAAGGGTCTAGTCATCATGGTGAGGGGGCCAACCCCACTAATTCAAAAAATCGTTTGCATTGACCTTTCTAGGGTCTGTTTGTGCTACCGAATATTCCAAAAATACCGACCAATATATCAATGCAATGACTATAGTCAAATTACTATGATTTATGCAATGATTATTAGGTTAGATATATTATGACCTGAAAGTGATTCGTATATGCTTTTCCAAGACCACATTATCTTATACTTTCCATAAACATCCTTAATTTCTATAAAAAGGTGGCCAATGCAAGAATGATGTTAGGAAAGTGTAGCATCAAAGAGGTCCCCATAGAAAGATGGAGAGGAAGTCAATTTTACCATGCACAAGAAGACATAACAAATGTCAACATCAATGTTTTAAAGTAGATGGAATACATGGGTGAATACTTTGCAAAGTATTGCAAATAAAATAATTATTTTTCTCACACACAGAGAGATTTATTTTGCATGTGCACCCAAGGGGCATTATTAAAGTACTAATATTTGCAATTGCAAGTGGATCAAATTATAAGTGTCACATCAAGCACTAGAAGACAAAGATTACATGCATTGGAGAAGACTTTCTCATCAAGAAAAGGCTTATTATTAGCCAAATTATTCATCCAACTTTATTAAAAAATAGAACAGTCAACTGTAGTTTGACTGGGATTGTATTTTTGTACCAAGGCTATTATGCCTCATTATATTAGCATGTTTATTTTTATTCCTTTATTTATTCAGGATAAAGGATAAAAATAGGATGCATGGGTGAGTAGAATTTTTAGTCTATTTTTAGGAAGGGTGGGATGAATAAACTTGCTATATATTGTTTACAATTGCAAGGCACAAGAGAGGTCTTTTTGGATACATGAGTGCTGAAGCAGATTTTGCCAGTTTTACCCTTTGAATGAGAATTGATTTCTTCCTTTCCAATTATTTGTAGTGTTGTGTATACCTTATTATTTCTTGTGAATTTCAAATTTCCTGATTAATCATCTTACCTTGCTGCAAATTTAGTAATTTTTGCATAATATTAGTGTGCATGTTTATCTTAACAGTATTGTTGTGAATCATTCCCTCAATACAATCAAGTGTTTTGCCTTAATATTCTGCTGAAAACTATTGGTTTGTGCATGTGAATCCATTCTCAAATTATTTGTGCATGTACTCAGTCAAATCCCTCAACAAGTTTGGTGTATCACCCCAGTTTTTAATTCATTTATAGTCATCTTTTTACCCTCAAAACCCCAAAAAATTAGTTTAGGATACATCAAAAAGGAACTGGCCTTGATACTAGAGACTCACCTCAACAATAGGTATACCCACAGACTTGAGGTGTTTCCATTGTATCTATGAAAGAGAGAGATTCAGAGAAAGCTTAGAACCCTGCAGTCATCTCTCTACAGGGTGCACTTTTGAGAGATAACAAGTTTTTGGCACACTTGGTGGGACAATGAATCATATCTGTGAGCAAATTACAACAATTTACAACAGATTCACAACAAAGAAAAGTTACTTTTGGAGCAACAAGCTGCAACAACTTATTCTAAAGATTAAAATATTTATTTGGCGACTCCGTAAGGCTGATTTAGACCAGTTTTGTAGCATGTTCCATGCCTAAAGTGACTACAAGATCATCGGTAAGAGGAATTCCTTCTGAGTTTATTTCTTTACCTTTGAATTCTGCAAGAAGAAGAAGAGTTGGTAACACCCTACCTTATAATAGGCCTGGTTTTAACAACCCTCCTCCTAATCTTCCTTCACCACGTATTAATTTCTTTGTTCAGATCCTAGTTTTTCCAATGGCTATTCAACCACCTAGGAATTTTGTGACCTTTACTAATGGCATCCCATTAGTAATTCCAGTTTATCATGATATCCCTAATGCTGCCATGAAAAGTTTACCTTCATTCACTGGTGAAAATCAGATTACTCCTACAGAACACATCAAAGATGTTGCAGCCCTATGTGAAGTCCATAATATAACACATGAAGATGTAGCCTTGAGACTTTTAGTTGCATCATTTAAAGGGAAAGCCTTGCAATGGTATAGAACCTTAGAAATTGGAAGCATAAGAACTTGGGATGAGTTAGGTGAGAAATTGCTGAAACAATTTCAAGATCATTCAGATCATTTATCCCTCATAGAACAATTGTCTACAATTAAGAGAGCTCCTCATGAATTTATGGCCAGTTTTAATATCCGTTTTGCTAGAACTTGGGAAAGAATTCCAGCAAGTGTCAAGCCTCAAGATGACCATGCTTTTCTTTATTATCTTAGAGCCCTAAACAATGATATTTCAACTATGATTCAGTCTATGGGAGGAGATAACTCTCCTGACAGCTTATGATATTGCTATAAAGAGCTGAAAACAACCTTATTCAAGATGGTAAATTAGCACCAAGGCCTTCAATGCCTCTTATAGTAGATTTTTCACCTATTCCACAACCTATTACCATTATAGAGCCTAATGTTTTAGCTCCTTCAGATGATGTATTTAAAGCTTTGTAGACTATGGGTAATAAATTAACATCAATTGAAAACAAACTAGCCCAACCTAGCAGGCCATATCAAGCTCCTTATCAGCAAAACCAACAAAATCAACAGAATAGGTAGCCTTATCAAATAAAATCAGAATTATAGACAACAATATCAGCCAAGGCAATTTGACCCAAAATCTCCTAGTTCATCTAGCACTCTTGTCCCAGTTAATATGGTTTTTGAGGAATGGTGTCAACCTTGTAATCAACCTCATTCAGCTACCAACTACCCAAATGCATTCCTGAATATAAGCCTTGTTGCACAACCTCAGTCTGAAGCATTATACATGCCTCAAATGGAGGGTGGGTAGTAAGAAAACTCATGTTCAGAAAGCACCTTGAACAAAACTTGGTCATTTTTAGTGAAGATGATTTTATTGCAGTTACTACTAGGGCCCAAGAAAAGGCTCAGGAGAGAGAAAAACAACAAAAAAGGCCTGTTCTTCCCACAATCACTGATAAAACAACTACATGCCAAAAATCAGCTAACAGTTCTGTTGTTCCTAAGAAAACAACAGGTGTTTCAAGCTGGTAAAGAACAAAAAAAATAGTTACAACCTGATCCAAGAAGATTGTTTATACCTCAGATATCAAGAGCAGCTGAAGCAGAGTCAGTTTTCACCAAAGCCTATGCTAAAACAGTAGAATATGTTTCCAAAACTGTTGCTTCTTTTAACATTGTTGATGTAATGAAAAAGCATAATGTTAATATCTCAATGTGGGATGCTCTAAGTATTCCAGGACAATAGGAGTTACTTTCTCATGAACTTGCTAAGCTACAAATTTCTTCAAAACTGGTAGAAAAGGAAGTCCAGAAAGCAGACATGGTCCTTGGAACAATGGAACAAGACCACATTAAAGAAGTTAAATGGATGGTTCAAAAGGTCTTAAATTCTCATGATATCAAGAAGCCACCACCATTTTATTTATCTCTGATTATTGGAGACCATTTAGTTCATAACTACATGGTTGACAGTGGTGCAAGTAGCACAGTTATGCCAAAAGTAATTGGAAAAGTTGGGCCTGTAGTATGAGCCTACAGAGAAAAGTGTGTTGCAGCTAGATGGGACAACAACTAATACAGTTGGTATTATCAGAAACCTGGAAGTAACTTTACATGCTTGTCCCAATGTTACAATTCTACAAGATGTGACTGTTGTAGATTTTCCTCCCTATTTTGCCTTATGTTTATCACGAGATTTTACAGCAAAAATAGGAGGTTATCTTTCTTCAGATTGGTCATTTTTGTTCTTTACTACACGATATGGAACTAAGGTTACCATAAATTCAGAGCCTCTGGCTAGGTTTCATATTGAGCCTCATGCTTCAAATGCTACAGCAAATTACTCAATTTTAGATCAGTCTGATTTTGATGTTACAACTCATGTTTCCACACTAGATGGTGTTTCTAATCTGTTCATGGATGAAAAGACTCAAGAAGAACATGCTTATGACCCTTTTAAGGAAGTAGAAGAAGATTTGTTTGGTGTTTATTGCTTGCATGAAGAAAATGCACCAATTCCCTTGTTGTCCAAGACAGAAGAAACAACAGAAGGGCTATGGAAGCTTCACTTCGATGGAGCTAAAAATAAGAAAGGACAAGGTGCAGGTTTAATGCTTACTTCCCCTTCAAATGAAAGGTACTTTTCAGCTTTAAGTTTGTAGTTTTCTTGTACTTGTAATGTAGCTGAATACGAAGCATTAATTCATGGCTTGCAATGGGCCAGAAAGAGAGGTATCAGTACTTTACAAGTTTTTGGTGATTCAGAATTAGTTATTAATCAAGTGAAAAACTTTAATGTGTGTAAGAATTCATTTTGAAGTCTTACAAACATAGAGTTTCAGACTTAATGGATGATTTTGATGCTATTAACATTCAATCTTGTCCCAAGAGCTGAAAATAAGCATGCAGACAGACTTGCAACAGTTGGTGCTAGTTTTGATGTACTAGAACAGATCAAAAATAACAAGGTACAACCACATATTAAATTAATTATCATACCTTCAGTGCCTGATAATGAAGAGAATTGGAAGGTTTTGAAGATGATAAACAAATTTGCATATTTTTGCAGCAAGAAGCTGAATTTTCTGCAGTAAATCAGGAAAAACTTGCAACACTTCTATGGTGACCAAATTGTTCAGTTAAAAACAAACAAGTTACCTCAAGGATTGGTCACTCTAGAAGACATTTTCAGTTCTGATGATCAGTTAAGAAAGGACAAAGGCAAGATTTCAACTCACGCAGATAACTACGAAGAAATCTTGGTGGATGATGAAAAGAAGCTACTTATTGGAAAGGTATGTTCTTCAGCTGAAAAATAGTCATTTATCAAATTATGTAAAGAATTCAGAGATGTTTTTTCCTAGAAGTACCAAGATCTGAGAGGGTTTGATCCAATTTTAGCTCAGCATACAATAGAGTTACAACCAAATTCCAAGCCAGTTAGGTAGAAGCAAAGGCCTGTAAATCCAAAAATTGAGCCATTGATGAGAAAAGAATTATCCAAGTTAATCGAATCAGGTATTATTTTTCCAGTTAAGCATTCAAGTTGGGTAGCTAATCTTGTTCCTGTTCAGAAAAAGAATGGAGAAATTAGGCTATGTGTGGATTTCAGGGACCTTAATAAAGCTTCATTAAAATATCATTATCCGCTACCAAATATGGATCAGATTTTGAGAACAGTTTCTGGTTCTAGACAGATTATCTCTTTTAGATGGCTACAGTGGATACAATCAGATCCTTGTGCATGAGGAAGACATAGATACAAAACAACCTTTACCACTAAATGGGGCACTTATGCTTATAAAAGAATGCCTTTTGGTCTTTCAAATGTTGGTGCAACGTTTCAATGTGCAATGGATATGGATTTTTGTAGCTTATTAAATAAATGCATATTGGTTTATTTAGATGATGTCACCATGTTTTCAAAAGATTCTGATGAACATCTAATGCATTTAAACAGACTTTTCAGCTTTGCAGATAGTTTGGAATATCCTTGAACCCCAAAAAGTCCATTTTTTCAGTTCATCAGGGTAAACTGCTTGGTCATATTGTCTCTAAACAAGGTTTAGCTATTGATCCTTTCAGAATTGAAGCTATTTCACAGTTATCCTTACCTCATCATAAGAAAGCACTACAAAGTTTTCTGGAAAAATCAACTTTGTTAGAAGATTTGTTCCAGATTTTGTAGCATTAGTCAAACCTTTGACAACCATGTTAAAGAAAGAGAAGACTTTCTCTTAGACCAGCGAAGGGAGAAAAGGATTCGAAGCAATTAAAACAACCATTTCACAGGATCCTACTCTTGCAAATCCAAAATTTTGATAAAGATTTTACAATGTATGCACTTGCAGGAGCTGAGACTATTTCAGCTATTTTAACTCAGATTAATGCAGAAAATACTGAGCAGCCAATTGCTTTCTTTGGACAAAGTCTACATGACTACGAGACAAGGTACACCTTTCTTGAAAAATAGGTACTTTCAGTAGTTAGAGGATTGAAAAATTTCAAGTACATGCTTTCCAATAACAAGATACATGTTTTAGTTTCTCATCCAAGTGTGAAAGCATTCTTGTTGAACAAAGAGTTGAATGAGAAGAGAGCACAGACTGGATTACAAAAGTTATGGAATATGATGTTGATATCCGTGTTACGAAAATAGTTCAAGGTAAAGGTTTATGTGAGCATCTAATTTTTGATATGGAAAAACAACAAGGTTGCATAATCAGATGATCCAGAACAACATGCTGAAGTTACGTATCAACAGTCAAATACTTTGGCACAACCAGAAAATCAGCAACCTGAGCTTAGTCAAGAAGTTTAGGAATCAAGGTGGATGACTGATTTAGTTAACTATCTACAACATGGCACTTATCCAGAAGGTATGGACAAGAACAAATGAAGGTATTTCAGGTTACAAGTTGTACCTTATGTTTTCATTGATGGCATGTTATTTAAAAGAGATATAAACAGAATCTTGCTGTGATGTATTGATTATGATAGAATTCAGCAATTATTATCTGAATTCCATGAAGGACCTACAGGAGGTCACTTTTTAGCACATACTACAACTTTAAAAATTATGAAAGTTGGTTACTATTGGCCCAACATATTTAAAGACTGCTTCGAATGGATCAGAAAGTGTAAGAAATGTGCTTTTTTGTTGGAAAAGAATGTTTAGCTTTGCTGCCCCTACAACCAATTTCAGTGGATCATCCATTCATGTAGTGGGGTCTTGACTTTATTGGCATGATAAATCCACCTTCGTCACAAGGACACAAGTGGATTTTGACTGCTACAGATTACTTTACATGCTAGACATGAAGCAATAGCCTTAAAAGAGGCCAATGAGACTTCAATACTATCCTTTTATGAAGGTATAGTTTACAGATTTGGTGTTCTAGCAACTATCATTTCAGATAATTCCTTAGCATTTCTTGGTGCAAAGGTAACAAATTGGGCTATTAAGCATGAAATTTATTTAAGTATGTCATCTAATTATTACCCACAAGGTAATGGGTTAGCTGAAAGTACTAATAAGAATATTTTAAGGATCATCAGAAGAACACTCAAAGATAACCAAAGAGCTTGGCATCTAATGTTGAATTTAGCACTTTGGGCTGATAGAGTTACTCCTAAAAGATCAGTTGGCAATTCACCATACAAGCTTGTTTATGGAAGAGAGGCAAGAATGCCTATCTCAGTTGAGTTTCCTGCACTTATTTTTTACATTAGATGGAATTGATTGAGAATGAACCACTGCAGGTTTGTTATGCAGAGTTAATGGAGTTACAGGAGCTAAGAGATCAAGCTCATCTGAACATGGAAAAGAATAAAAAATAGATGAAGAAATTTTTTGATAAGAAGGCTAAGTTCAGAGTCTTCAATGAAGGAGACATTGTGTTAAAATGGGATGTTGATCGTGCAAATCTAGGAAACCACACAAAGTTTGATACAATCTGGAGTGGTCCTTATATGATTTCAGCTTGCAAAGAACACAATGCATTTCAGCTTTCAAGGTTGAATGGAGAAGAACTTCCCATTCCTGTGAATGGTATGTTTCTTAAACATTGTTATTGAAAATCCTACAGTGTCTGTTTAGAGTAGGATTTCCCTTTCAATAAGTGCTTCATGCACATTGCAATGTTTTTCAATTCAATAAGTGCATCTATGCACGTGATCTGGTTTACCAGATCCTTTCCCAGCTTTAGTTTGTTTTGGAAGGGTTGGACCTTCAGGAAGGTAGTTTTGGTTATATGCTTTAACTCCATGCCCAATGGACAAGAGCAAGGCATTGGTCTACAAGCTAGCAAGATAACTTTCCCCCGCAGGATCGCCAGAAATGTTGACAATTTTTGCACTTGTGCAAAAATGGGAAACTCAAAACTTCGTTACGATGGATGGCATTGGTGAAGTGAACCTAACTAGGGGAATACATTTTTTCAGTTGCAACAATTGATGGTTACATGTAATTTATAGCTATGTGTGCTGTTACAAAATGTAACAAACCATATAGTCTCACAATTCCATGTTGATCTTCAGCAAAAGAATACAAAATCCCTAAGGACAGATGTATTAGTTTGATGAAGACCACTAAATACAAAATAGGTGGAGTGTTAACTTTTGGAAAAGAAGACAGAGTTGCAGATTACAGTAATTGGGAGTTCATTATTAAAGTTGTAGATATTTTAAAGTTCTTTCCTTCATGATTAAATACATCCAATTATGTTATTGAGTTGTTTAGTTCAGTTATACAATCCATACATGAAACTGAAATGCAGAAAGAAGTACACAACTCAGTTCCAGAATTTAATGTTTTATTCATAAGGAATTTCAATGTTTCCCACACAAGCCGTGGGATGTAACTCAAAAGCAATTCATAACTACTGAAGTAGAAGGTACATATGCATGAAAATAAAAGTAAAGGAGTATGAAAAACCCATCATTTCCTTGAGTTTCTTTTGTCTTCGTTATTCCACTTCTAGCTCCAGCTTTACTTCATCTTCATCCTCGCTATCCACATTGGCATTGTACCTAAGAAATAGAAAAGGGAAATACTGTCAGTCATGAGCTCAAGGTTAATCCATATTCATGTACTATCTAATTTCATGCAAATGGATCTCCTGACATCAGGAGGTATGAGTTACAGGCATAAGATACATCAGAGACATATACAAAGTTGATAAGAGTAGTATTCTACATTAGCACATATGATTCTCACAATCATTTAGAGAAGAAAGATGAAAGAAGAAAAACTATGGAACATGAGAGAGGCCAAAAAGCCTAATGTTTTCTAACTAGTTTATCTAAATTATTTAGAATAATTTTGAGAAAATAAATATTGTTCATTGCAAAAGTGTAAGGTTACAGTGTTAAGAAAATGATAGGTTATCATGTAGATTCATCAATAAAGGATAGAATCAGAAAGAACATCTCTTGGTACGGTTGAATCAGA
Source organism: Taxus chinensis (assembly GCA_019776745.2). Classification (NCBI taxonomy): domain Eukaryota; kingdom Viridiplantae; phylum Streptophyta; class Pinopsida; order Cupressales; family Taxaceae; genus Taxus; species Taxus chinensis. The sequence continues at coordinate 750,615,486 of CM034149.1, forward strand.
GATAAGTGATCCATCTTTTCCAACAACAGACATCTTGCAAAGGAGGAATCTTTCTTAAAAAAAATGTAAGTTATATGGAATTCAAGTTTCTATACAACTAGTTGGATAAAGATTCAACTAATGTAAACTGGTAACCATACAAAGAGTTGTCCTTACTACTAGCATATGAAGCACATACCCTATCAAAATAATTCAATATAGTCAAGTTCCCAAAAGAAGGATATCTTCAGGAGATTGCAATATATGTGGTAGTCCAAACTATTCAAAGAAGAATGATTCAAAATTATATGGATTAGCTCTTCAAATATTTGGTGATATTCTAGGTTCATGAAATCAGTTTAAGCTTTAAAAATAAGTACAACTCTTCATCAAGTTGCATCCATTGCAAATTTATCTTAAAATACATCAATCGATATATTTTTTTTCCTCTACAGTAAAGGCCCATACTTCTAAGAGAAAAAGGTATAAGCATATGAGCACAGATTCTATAAACATTAGAATGCAGGCCTCAAGTATCATGTAGGTGGTTTGGACAGAAAGATAGTCGTTCAAGAGCCATAAAATTCCAAATTTCAGAGTGCATGTATCTTCGGAATCAAATTGAGATGAATATAAAAGTAAAGAAATTACCCACAGTATATACAATGATAAACTACATAAAGATATTCAATTAAAATAATGTTGGGACATCCTATCATCAAGTGGATGCCATAAAGAATACAATAGTTTTAACAAAGATCAGTTTTACATATGTGGTTAGTATTCAAATGTCAAAACAACTATTCAATCAAATCTAATCATGGCATGTCTAGCCAAACTCTATGCACAGTGAGTTATAAAGAATACAAATCCTCATATATCACATAGTGACTGTATACACAATTGCATAGGGAATAAAAGATCTCATGATGCAAGCATCAAGTGATTGAGGGTCAAACGAGTGAGTTAAGAAAAATCAAGATCCAAACCAAGAGGAAAGCATGAGTCTACCACGTTTTGTTTCAGCATGGTTTTGAGTTCGAGAAACTCAAAACAACAAGATTTATAATAGTAACAACAATAAAAATCAAATAGAGCCATTCAGATATACAAGGAAAATGAAAAGTAACCAAATCATTTATAAACAAATTGGTTTTCAGGTGTCTAAAGTAGGTAGAAGATCCCATGAGCTGGGTATGCACCAAAAGATGACACAGGGAAAAAAGTTCCTTAAGAGAGTACAATGGGCTAAATAGAATTGTGAAAACTTCAATATATGAGTAGATAAAATTCAAATAGAGCTCAAACCTAGCTTTGAAAAATCCAAAACTTTCCATTCATAGATATAGAGCTTGAAATAGTATTTAGAACATAGGACTGAGGTGGAAAATTGATTCGGATAAGAGATACATGCATGCCCAAGTCAAATAATCACAAACTTATTAATGGGCATTAGTAGATCTAGGTATTCTAATCACTTACTTGAAAATAAAAGGGCAAATGAATTCACAGATATGAGCTTAAGCTCACAAAACCAATTGAAAACAACAAGAAATATCCAAAACCAGAGCTTAGATTCAGAATGCCCAAATGGAAACTCCAAACCTTCAATAGTAACATGGTTGCAGAAATGACAGATCCAAGCAAAAGGCAAGTAATTCCATGAAAAGGCCCAACTTTAAAACCCTTATGGCGGCTAACCAGTAGCTTGAAGCACCAAAATCTTATAACAGAAGTAATAAATAGAGAGCTTGAGAAAGAATAAAGGTTTCTTAAATGTGAATGTAGACACCTAAAATTGGTTACTCAATTTAGTGTCCCTCTCATCTGTTTACTTGCTTAGGTAACCTGGGGCACGTTTACGTCACCAACTATCCCCTTGGGATATTATCCAATTTGTGATTTAGTCACTTATTCCAAATTTAATTCATCCCATCACATCTTACCCATGAGTGATTAAATATTAAATATTTAATTACGCTTCTTCCCATGCATCTTAATCACTTATCCACCACAAATTTATTCTACCCATGTATCACATCTATTTTTAATCTTCCCTAAGCGGGATATTTTCCCGTAGTCGGGATAAGTCTTATCTTTCTCGAAATCGATCATTTTTAGCCACCTCGGGAGTCTTTTCCGCGATCGGCGCCGACCCATATGGTCGGCGCCGATTTTATAGGAGCGGCGCCGATTATAAAAGCAAGTCCAGAACTCAGTTCTAAGGACCGAAGAGACCGAAAAGAGATCACGAACGAGTGAAAAAGCGAACAGGCGAAAAAAGAGAGCACTTACGCACGAACAGAGAGCGAGAGAGATACAGGGTGTGAGAAAGAGAGATCCTTTTAGCATCAATTGTCTCAGATTGGGACAGATCCTGTCCAAATCAATCCCTGAGAGGAGCACCGTTACTCTGTCCCTGTCATGACCATCTATCATCTGGTGACTCTGTTCCAGTATCTCGCCAACTTCGGCACATCCAGCAGACCACATTCACCTTCCAATTCCCGAATCTTGTCGCACAGTCCCTGATCGATTGATCTGTCTCCAGTCGACGCCGATCTTATCCAGTCGACGCCGACCCTTCTCAATCGACGCCGACCAGTCTCAATCGACGCCGATTCTACCCAGTCGACGCCGATTTCTCTGCAGATAGGTAAAAGGATACAGGTAACACAAATCCAACATTTATTTCATAGTTCCCTGTTTTCTGTACTTTCTGTCTGCTGTTTAGATTCTGTCTTATTACTGCGATCAGAAAATCTAGTCTTTATTTACATATTTTATCATGTATGCTTCTTTTCTTAATTGAAAACGTGGACTGACATCCGCCGAGGAAGCTTATCGCTTCTCGGACCCGCTTCTCGGGCAGTCCACTTAAATATCTTTTAACGTGGTCTTTTTCTGTCAAGCATTGGTGTTTTGCAGGTTATTCGGTATTATGCGAATTGCTCGTGTGCGCCCGTCTTATCTACATCGACTTCCTCATCCGTCTACATCTTCATCAGGTATCAATTTCATTGAGGTTTTTCAGGGTTTTTGTGTTTAGTTTGGTGCATTAACTTGGACAGGTAACAAGCGCAAAATTCTTGATCTACATTCTGGCACGCCCGGTGGGACTTGAACCAAAGTCCCTTATTGGTAAGTTCATTTCTTTTCTAGTTTTGAACTTTATTCCTTTTCTTCACTGATTTTTATCAGTCCTTTTTGAGCATTTCTGTTCATCATTTCAATCTTGCTTTTAGACGAAATCATTATCTTGAAATTTTTCTATTTCCTTTAAAATAGAAATTTTTCGTTTCGCCATTATCTGGATGTATCTTTCCGGATCTTGTTTGTTGTTTGCTTGATCTTTTGTTGCGGAGCACTTTGCTTGTTCGTGGGATTGTTCGAGGGGAAGAGCTCAACAACACGCTTTTTGAAGTCCACACACCTTGGAGAGCTAAACCTACAGGTATTCCTCTTTTTCGGTGTTTTCTCCTTTTTAGGAGTTCTTTGTTGGTTGTCTATTTCATCCAAACACTTCAGTTTTTGGTGCTTAAAAAGAACCTAATTGCATTTGGGAAAAAATCTGTTTGACTTGTCTTCATCGAAATCAAACACTTCGTTTTTAAGTGCTTAAAAAGAAATTTTCCTTTGTCATTGCTGCATGCTTTTCATCTAGTTTTAATTAGGCTGGAAAATTGATCAAAATCGGTAGTGACACTATTTGATTTTTATCTTTCACCCTTGCACACAAAGCCAAAATCACTAGGTATAAAGCATCTAAACAAAACTCCTTCCCTGGCCTCGCCTACTTGGAAGTGATATCCAAGAGGAAGAGCCTACGCGGTACTCGGGCCGCGCTATAAATTCACGAAAGATTTTGGTATATATTGGCAAAGCACCCGACTCCCTTATCGCAGCGGTGTGTGAAGTGCGGGGGTAGGCCCCCTATATCAGCCATGTACCGGTCTTTTACTGAAGTGCCTTCGGGACTCCTCACCAAACATTACCCAAACCATCCTTAGTTTGGCTATCTGAGTAGTTCCTGTTCTAAAAAGCCTTCCCTAACATTTTTCTTTTCTTAAAAGCATCAAAATTTAAAGGAGATAATCACTTGCGCTACTTGAATTGTTTGTGCATTAGTTAGGACAATCTTCTTTCTTGCTTGCTTATGACGGTTATCACCTGGTCACAATCTAGGAAAATGGCCCAACAGGTTCCTTCTTCCTCCGAAATCACCACCAGCGTGGATGTTTCGGCACCCCTCCAATCTTCCTCGGGACCGCTGTTAGTTGGTTCCCCCTCATGGTCGTATAATCCCTTTTATCAAACCAAAGCGCCTCCATCACGTCCAGCTTCTCCTAGTCCCTCCGAGATATCATCTGGCTCGGAGTATGTTCCTCATGGGGATCCTAAATTTCAGGCTTTCCTCGATCGCAATCCAATAGCCCTCATGGACTACCTAGTACACAAGTCGATCTCCAAATATCTGACCAAGACCCACCAATCCGACAAGTGTACAATTATCCTCGTGGATCATCCCAGGCCTTTATAGAGCAGTTTGCACCATCTCTCTTGCCTCGAGCCACGGAGAAGGGCGAGGCCCCTATGCCTCCCTTTTCTCTTCCACCTACCATGTCGACTAGTTCTCAAATAGTCTTACCTATCCCTAACACCGCAGTTACCTCGAATATTCCACCACCTACTTCTGAGAGGTCTTCTGCCCTTGCTATAATGAATGCGTCTGCACACCCGCATGTTGCTATTAATTCATCTATGCCCTCCATTGTGTCCCAAGGTCAGTACCTCTTCATGAGCCAACCCCCTCTGAATAATCAGCTGGCTCCTACTTCTCGTCCTCTAGGGGGTATTTCCTCCAATGTTCCAGCAACTGTGACCTTTGCCCATCAGCTAACATCGGCACCCTTAATACCTAACCTGGCACTAGAAGGCCCCTTTCAGGTCTTGTTCCCCAACATGTCCAATCCAACCAACACCCATGTTCCTCAATCCATCCCGATCCAATCAACAAACATAGGAGTCTATCAATCACAGGCTCCATCCGTCATCCAACCTTCATTTTCTCAACCACTTATTATCTCACAGCCTGCCTATACGCAAGCTACCTCACAGCAAATACCCCACCCGGTGTCACCCAGAACACCTGGTTATTCCTCTTATCATCCTATCCATCAACAGATGAATCCCCCATTGACACCTCAACAACATCCACCACTTGCTTCTCATGTGGGACATACCAATGTACCTCCTCCTCAATCTGACGTGGTTCAAATTCTCTTCAAGAAAATCGCAGACTTGGAAGCCTCCACAAAAGGGGCTCGCCCTTCATACTCCTTTAAAGAAGTATGTAATGAACCCATTCACCCCTCAGTAGCTTTCAAGCCTTATCCTCCCCAATGGGAACTTCCTAAATTTTCAAAATTTCATAGTCGGGAAGACCCTCAACAACATCTGCGAGCATTCAAACATGCTTGCTACCTTATCGTCCAGGATCAGGAACTCATGCTCCGTACCTTTCCTATGTCTCTAGCGGGTCCCGCTTTGGACTGGTGCAATAACATTCCTCAACATTCCTTATTTTCTTTCTCTCAATTGGCCCAAATGTTTGTTGAAAAATTTTCAATAAATATCGCACATAAGATCTCGATCACAGATCTTTATAACATTCGCCAATTCGATGATGAGTCTATTGCAGACTTTGTCGCTCGTTGGAGAGGGATAATCAACCAATTGTCTTTCTCCCTTCCTCAATCCCAACAAATCGAGTTGTTTACTCGATCTTGTGCTAATCACATTTCTTCCACTTTAAGGATCCAAACCTTTCATACCTTTGAGGAAGCCTTCACGATGGCACGCAAACTCGAATCTCGTGCCATTGAACAAGGAAAGCTAAAACTTCGCTCCAAATCTAAACCAGATTTCTCTCGGTTCACCAAACCAAATTCTTTCCCTCCTAAAGATAAGAATCAAGGGTCCACAAATGCTATCGTATTAAAAACATCAAGAACCGATAGTACTCCTAATCAACCACCACGAAGAGACCCTTCATCTGCTCGAAAAGGGGCTTCATCATCTCGATCCTTTGCTCCCTTGGGGGAATCATATGCCTCTATCTTAGAAAAAATGTTGGAAGTTCGCATGATCAAACTTCCACCCATTAGGGATATTGATGAAAGCCGAGAACGCCCATTTTGGTACAAGGAAAACGATTTTTGCCACTATCATAGAACCAAGGGTCATGACATCGAACGATGCCAGACTTTCAAAAACCTTGTCCAAAAATTCATTGATAAAGGCGAGCTTATTCTGGATAACCCAAATGCTCCCCCAAATCAAGCACTGGACGTTTTTAAACAACCCTTCCCCAATCATGCCCCAAATCATAATTCTTCGGAATCTCAAAAACCAAACACCCACACTATCAACTTCATTTCTACTGAAGAATCCGCTTCTGAAGCCACGTCATCTACAAACACAACGATCGAATCAGAACCCTCTTCCACTTCACCAATCACTGGAATTCCTCCATCTTTAGATAACTCACCTTTGAATATTCCTACATTGCTAAGCACGGAGTCATCTCTCTCCGCTCCTTTGTCTGATCTCCCATCCATACCCGAGATAGTGTCTTCCTCATCTGTCTCATCATCAGACATTCTTTCAATACTCGAGGCAATTACATCCCTTCGAGTTTCCACTTCAGACACATCCACTTCTGTTGCTCCCATTCCCGCTGCAACTATGCCCTTGGTGAATGTACCTATCATTGTGCCAACTTCAACGGAAGCATCTTCAATTTTGACCCTTCCTATCTCTTTTCCTACAGTAGTTTCACCCATGATTACTGCATCAGAAGTAGTCCCTTCGCAAAGAACTGCTTCGTCATTACCCCCTTCTTCCATCACCAATGTTACTTCACCTATTCAGGAAAAATCAAAAGAAGTAGCACCAACACCTATACACTCGGTTCCTGAACCTAAACCGAGACAACCAAAATCTAACATTACACCATCAGTGTCTCCCCATTTGCTTCCCCCAAAAAGGTTACAATCACCTTATGCCGTTGAAGTCGTCACCATCCCTGAAAAAGGAAAGCCCATATTTCGGACCATCAAAACTCTTGGTGCTCTTCCACAAAAATCTCTATCCATGCCTCATAAACGATTGGATTTGCCCGCTGAGAAGGCGTCTTCTTCTACACACTTATCAAAGCCATCATCTTCTTCCACAACACATTCTTCATCAATACCCCGAAAAGTAGACTTACCTGCTAAAAAGACGTCACCTCCTCTATCAGGATCATCATCTTCGTTACCAAAAACCAAGGCACCCTATCTCCCTCCAATCTCATCTACTTTGGGAGCTTCTTCCTCTTCTAAACCAACATTATCTAAATCATCAGTACATTCGACCAAGCAACCCCCTTTGTCTCCAAAGACCGCAAAATTTGTCGCATATCCCTCATCTTCAAAATCTATTTTAGGGGCTCCTCCTCCACCAAAGTCAATCATGTCTCACTTGCTCCCGTCTCAAGTGCCCAAGACTGCTCCTCCAAATGTCCAAACAAACAAGAGGATCCCTAAAAAGACTGTTAAACCTAACATGTAAGTCCTTTTACCTCGGCAGTCGATTAAGGTAAAAGAACCATCTTCATCATCTCTATCCTCATCTTCGTCTACCGGATTCTATACCAAAATCCTTCATCAACTCATCCAATCTTCATCCATAACCCTTCCTCCGATTAAACCTTATAACCCTAAAGGAGTGAAACCTACTTGGTTTAACTCTGATCTGATTTGTGCTTACCACCGTACCTCGGGTCATGACACTGAGGGGTGTAAAGCTCTTCAAGCCGTTATCAAGAACCTTCTGGAAGAAAGTGACCTTTTGCTGGAGGAGGAACAATTACCTCCTGTCATCCTAGCCCCATCCAAACCTCAACCATCCACTCAGACCTCTAGTGGTTCCATTCCACTTGATCTTCCACCTTCCCAAATTGACACAATCCATATCGCCACTAGAACCCAACACTATGATAACCCATCTTCATCTTCAGCATCTCGACCACGAGTTGTCATTTCTGCAGCCCCTAAAGGTGTTTCTCCTTCCTCATCAGCCCCACGACCCAGGGTCTCTATTCTTGCTACACCTCGGGCTCAAGTTCCCGTGTCTGTTGAGGAGAGTGTTATGAAACAACTCACCCAGGCTCCGGTCAAAATGTCTCTTTTTGACCTCATCCAATCCTCTCCACAACATCGCCAGGCTCTAATCGATAATCTGCATCGCATCACAGTGAATTCCGATGAGCCCCAGCCCTTTGAGTTGGTTGTTGGACTGAATGGACCATCAACCGCCATTTCTTTTGGAGATTCGGAAATTCCTCCTCTTTCTTCAGAGGATTTGGAGGCTCCCCTCTTCATCACGGTCCAAATCAATAACACTACCTTAAAATGTGTTATGATCGATAGTGGAGCTGCACTCAACGTCATCTCCTCGCACACATTCGAACAACTTAACTTACCAAAGAATGTGGTGTCACCCCCACCTTTCACCCTTCGATCATTTAACGATCAACTAGCAGTCACTCTAGGAACTGTGGTCTTACCCATTCGAGTAGGTAAGAAACTGCTTCATGAACTCTTCTACATCGTCGAAGGAAAGTTTCACTATAACATGATCCTCGGACGCTCCTGGATTCGCGCAATGCATTGTGTCCCATCCACCCTCCATCGATGCTTAAAATATCAATATGAGGGAAAAATATATACTCATCCAGGAGATCCTTTTCCTTCCGCACAATGCGACATGACCACAAGATCTGCCCCTGTAAAAGAAAATCCATGTTCTCTTGACGGGGCCTCATCTTCTTCCATACCTGCAACCAAACTACCGGACTTACAAAATCTAGAAGAGACATTGCAGCGTTTCTCACTAGGAGAGCTTCCTCTCTTTTCTTTTGATGCCCATCTCAAACCTAATGAGTATGGTAGACCAGACAAACAACCTGAATATCAACCAGGTCTCGGTCGCATCGTCACCATTGGTCTGCCTAATCAACAGACTAATTTCATCTACGGTGGTCTTGATACGCCTCACTATCACCCAGATTCTCCTCCTAAGACCAAACCTTACTCAACAGGGTTTGATTATCTACAGAATCCCACGTTTGTAAAAACTTATCTATATCGATGCGCGTGGAAAGGTTTTGGCCTGGGAAAATATGAACAAGGTATACATGACCTCAAATCCATTCCTACTCTCATGCCACATCAGAAATTTGGTTTAGGATTTAAACCTCTTTCAAAAGCCACCGTCACTATTCTCGATGAGCCTCTTCCTACTGAAGAACCACCCTCCTCCACTAAATCAGAAGCATCACTTGATGTGGACGATGACATTTCCATCCCACCTAACTTTTTTTTTTGATCAATACCATTTCCTTGGGGCCGTTAGCCTACGAGACTAACAATCGGTCCACTTCTATACCATTAATCTTCCCTGAAATAGTTGGAGACGACTCTCCTACTATCAACACTATCCACTGTGCGGATGATGATTCTGTCCTCACCTATCTAGGGGCAGGGGATTCATATCTTCCCAAGACTATTCCTTCTGACACGTCTACCCTTCTCAACAAAGCCACTATCGACCTTAATATAGGGACTTCTGAAGACCCTCGCATCATTAAGGTCGGCCAATCCCTTAATCCACAGGAATTAGGGGACTTTACCGCTTTTCTTTCCAAACATCGTCAAGCCTTTGCTTGGTCATATGAGGATATGCCAGGACTCGATCCCGATATTGTGGTCCACAATATCGTTACCCTTCCCAACATCAAACCAGTCAAGCAAAAATTGCGTAAAATGCACCCTAGAGTAGCCCTTCTTGTTAAAGAAGAATTACAACGCTTGCTCTCGGCTAGCTTCATCCAACCCATCGATTATCCGCAATGGGTGTCCAATGTAGTACCAGTAACTAAGGCTACTGGGAAAATTCGAATTTGTACCGACTTCCGGGATCTTAATCTTGCCTGTCCAAAGGATGATTTTCCTCTTCCTAATATCGACCAACTCGTAGATTTAACTGCGGGTCATGAGATGCTTTCTCTGGATATAATCAAATCCTCATCGTACCAGAAGACCAACATAAGACCTCCTTCATAACCCCTTGGGGGACCCTTTGCTATCGTGTCATGCCTTTTGGCCTTAAGAACGTAGGGGCAACCTATCAACGAGCAATGACATACATCTTCCATGACCTCTTACACAAAACTGTAGAGGATTATGTTGACGATCTCCTTGGCAAGTCCAAGCATCGTCAGGATCATCTTTTCATCCTTGCACCTCTCTTTGAGAGGCTTATCCGCTTTTGTCTTCGTCTAAATCCATCTAAATGTGTATTTGGCGTTCTCACTGGTAAACTTTTAGGTTTTATCATTTCCATCAGGGGTATTGAAGTCGACCCCGCAAAAATAAAATCCATCCTCGAGATGCCTCCCCCGTCTAACTTGAAGCAACTCCGCAGTCTCCAAGGACGTCTTCAATCGGTGCGTCGTTTTATCTCCCAATTATCGGACCATTGTCAACCTTTTCATCATCTCCTCCGTAAGAATGTTCATTTTGAATGGGATGAGCATTGCCAAAAGGCCTTTGATGATCTCAAAGCTTATCTTCTTTCTCCACCCGTGCTTACACCTCCACGCGAGGGGGAACCTTTCTATCTTTATATCTCTGTGACTGACCATGCTCTGGGAGCCATGATCTCGCATCGGGACACTTGTGGTAAAGAACAAGATGTCTATTACATCAGTCTCACCCTCCATGAGTGTGAGACACGTTACTCCGAAGCTGAAAAACTATGTTGCGCCCTCTTCTTTGCAACTTCTAAGCTTCGTCATTATCTCCTTAATCACAAAACTTACATTGTCACAAATGTCAATTCCCTCAAAATAATTCATGCAAAGCCTTATCACAATGATCGTATCACTCGTTGGCTTATGCTCATGATAGAATTTGACCTCGAGTTTATCCTGCAAAAGGCTATCAAGGGTCAGGTTATTGCGGATCAATTAACAAATGCTCCTCTTCCGGACACTCAAGACCCCCTTGCTCAATTCCCCGATGAGTATATCCAACAAATTGATTTTGGTCTATCTCCATTTAAAGTAAAGCTCTTCTTTGATGGATCCAAATGCCAGCAAGGGGGAGGTGCGGGTTTCGTGATGATTCCTCCTTGGGGTACGCCTATCCCAGTTGCACACAAATTAAACTTTGAGTGCACCAATAATATGGCTGAGTACGAAGCTCTTGTCTTAGGTCTTCAAAATGCCATTAATCTCGGTGCGCGTCATATTGACATCTTTGGTGACTCTGAGCTCATCGTTAATCAGGTCACAGGTGTCTATCAATGCAAGAATGATATCCTTCAAAAATATCGTGACATCGTTCTTGCCCAACTCCAATCTTTTGATAAGATCACTATCCAAGCCATTCCTCGTACTGCAAATCGATTCGCGGACACCATGGCCTCTTTAGCCTCCCTTATCCCGCCTTTTACCAAAGACTCACGTCTTTATGTGGCTGTGCAACGATTAGATCAACCATCTCATCTTGGGCAACTAACGTCAATCAATGCTGTCATAACCCATACTCAGGATGAGTGGTATCAACAGATAGTTGATTATCTATCTCATTCGGTCCTTCCTCCAGATCTGACTTCCAATGGTAGAAGATCTTTTGTCCAACGCGCCAACCGCTATACTATCCTAGGCGGGATTCTTTACAAACGCGGCTTTGATGGTATTTTGCTTCGATGCCTCAAAACCCATGAATCATCTAAAGCTATCCAGGAGGTCCATGACGGTATCTGTGGTGGACATTTTAGTGGCTTAGCTGTAGTCAAGCGTATTTTACGTTTGGGATATTATTGGCCTTCTCTTAATCAAGATTGTTGTGAATACACTAAGAAGTGCGTCAAGTGTCAGCAACATTCCAATCTCACGCACATCCCTAGTCAGGCTTTGCAACCTGCGGTGGATTTGTGGCCTTTTTCGCAGTGGGGTCTTGATCTTATTGGTCTCATCAATCCCCGTTCTTCACAACGTCATCATTCTATCATTACTGCCACTGAGTACTTTACTAAGTGGGTAGAAGCTATCCCTCTTTCTTCAACAAAGGCTAAACCCATAGTTGATTTCGTCTATCAACACATCATTTGTCGCTTTGGCGTTCCACATAGGCTAATCACAGATAATGGTAAGTCCTTCAAGAACGCCGATTTGCAAAATCTCTGCAACGCTTTCAATATCAAGCTCAGTTTTTCTTCTCCATACTATCCTCAAGCTAATGGTCAAGCCGAAGCGTCCAATAAAACTTTGAGTAGTATCCTCGCAAAGGTAACTAGTCGAGCTGGCAGGGATTGGCATTTACATATCCCTTTTGCTCTTTAGGCTTATCGGACTAGCATTCGTACCCCTACTGGTGCTACTCCTTTCTCTCTCGTCTATGGATCTGAGGCTGTCCTTCCTTTGGAAGTCCAAATCCCATCTCTCCGTGTTTCTCTCAGAGAATTTGTCTCCGATGAGGATTATCGTCAAAATCGTCTAGCACAACTTGAATTATTAGATGAGCGGCGTCTTAACACTCTTGAGCATCATCAAGTCTATCTTGAGCGTGTCAAACGTGCTTACAACAAGCACTTGCAACACCGTGACTTCAAAATTGGTGACCTTGTTCTTAAGGAAAATCAAAATGTCACTACACTCGAAAGGAGTCAACGTGGTAAGTTTGCTCCCAACTGGATGGGCCCCTACATTATCACTCATAAATATGGGTCTGGGGCTTATCATTTATCCTCCATGGATGGTGTCCCTGAAGCGGAACCTCTTAATGCTTTGCATTTACGGCCCTTCTATTGTTAAAATTTATCTTACACAAATCTAGTCGCCACTCAGATCTTTCATCCGTCCTAATAACCAGTCATCTACTTTCGTGGTGATTCGAAATTGTGTGGTTCTCCGCTTATTGACTCGTTTACCTTAAATATGAGTATCGCGGCTCTACTCATTGCACGTTTCTTTTGGATATGTTCCTCCTCATGGTAGGAATACCTTAATTACCACTTCATCTGTCCCAAGTACTTATCTTAATCGGATCTGCTCGGGGCATGAGTACATGTTCTTCTATGTTCTCCTCCCCTTCATCTGATCTATCTAGGTCTAAACTCAGCTTCTTCCAAAAAGTTTCAAAAAAAAAAAAAGAGATGCTATCAAAAAAGATAGACTGATCCCTCGAAGGACAGCTATCCAAATATTATCAAGTGAATCAAAAATTCTAAAAATATAGACCATACCCTCGAAGGATGGCTATCATTCAAATTCAAAATATAGACCGCTCCCTTGAAGGACGGCTGTTTCTCAAAGAAATATTCAAGGCTTCTTGTAATCAATCAGCCTTCCAGTCAGTTTATACACTTGTTAGCATCACTGAAAGACTTCCCGCATCGATCAGTCTTTCCATATCAAGCAAACTTCCCACATTGATCAGTTTGCTTTTCTGTCAAAATCATGAAGCTGAGATTTAAGACCTTTTGTCGATCATATGGAGAATCCTATTTTCCACTATGGACATGTATTCTGTCCCTTGTAAGTTCCGACAAGATACTTACTTACTTTTCTTTCCGTTTCTATCCTAGATCTGGTTTGCGACTAGTTAGTGTTAGGTTTATTTTAATCTTATATAGGGCCTTATATGCTTGGTCTTTCAGTTTCTTATCTGGATTTTATCTATGGTCGGTTGGAAGTCTGACTTATCATTTCCCTTCTTCTCCGAGTGTCTTCTCTTCTAAGTCACGGTTGTTTCCGCTTTCATCTTTAGCTCTTGCATCCTGTTAAATTGACATTTCACATGTTAATTCAATCACAATTTATCTTCTATCAAAATTCCTCTTATCTATCAGGACATCTATCTTTATCCATTTCTATACATCAAACACATCTATCTATCTATCCATCAAACACATCTATCTATCTATCCATCAAAATATCGAAAAATATGTACATCTACGGTACATTACATCTATCTATATCTAAATCTATCCATCAAAATGTACATCTAAGGTACATTACATCTATCTATATCTAATCCATACATCAAACACATCTGTCTATATATCCATCAAAATATTTAAACACATGTACATCCAAGTTACATCATGTCCATCTATCAAAGTTCTATCCACATCACATCTATCATCTATCAGTCTATATCTATCCAATCACATCTATTTTATCCACATTTCAATCTATCTAATCACATCTATGTCTATCATCTATCAGTCTATCCAATCACATCTATTTTATCCTCTATTTATGTCCATCTACCCATGTATATCAAAATTAAAAGCATGAGTACAATTATATGACAAATAACGTGATCAATCTATATATACATGTGTGTTTGTACAAAAATGGGTGGCTTCCAATCAAGCCATCTATACAATGCCTTCTAATCGAGGCTACATCACTATACAAATACAAAATCTATCAAATCTCTATATGGTAAAATCTAAAGCGTGGAGGACACTATCTCCTCCACCCTCCTCTGCACCTGGCTGTCTCTCCTGGCCGCCGCCTATCGAGCTCGATGCACCTGCTGCTGGAGGTCTCGGCCCACCTCGATCTCTCCCAGTACTCCCTCCACCTGAGGCTCCGCTCGCCATAGCCGTCGCTGCTCTCCTCCTTGCCCCGTACCGAGGCACATCTGGGGCATGCTGCGCTAGGGCATCCTCGTAGTATCTCACCTCAGCGAGGAGAGACTGGTACATGCTCAGGCTCACAGTACCCGGTGCTCGTAACAATACTGCTAGGGCTGCTGGCGTTGCTGGTGGTACCCCTCCTAGGGTCGTACCCTGTGTGCCAGACTCTGATGTGGCACCTGTCTCCCCATACTTGGCCCTGAGGGCCTCCCTGTGCCGAAAGTAGCGGTCCCTCTGCTGGATCGCTGTATCTCGCTCCTGGCGAGCGGTGTCTCTCTCCACAATCAGGGCATCCCTCTCCTCCGTCAAAGCCCTGATCTCCTCTAGTGCTACTTGATGTGTCTGTGTGAGGGTGGCATGCTCTCCCTCTAATCTGTCCATTGTAGCAGCTATGTCCTCCTCATCAACATCTATAGAGGGCGGGAGATGTCGTGGAAGCTCGGTGTCGTACCATGCTGCGTAGCCCTCATCCACCCCCGCGTCATCATCACTGTCTGTGGAGGGTGGGGCCTTTCTCAATGGGTCTACCGGGATCAAGATCGGCAAATCCGTCTCTCTGCTATCCCGCCTATAGGGCGTGTAGGTGGCCGGTACTGTCTATACTAGGCCAAACTGTCTCAGTATCCGCATAAACGGGACTCGCTCCCACATATCCAGCCTACGGCCCCTGACCACCCGACTCCGTCTCAATGCTACCAAGTGGGCATCCTGACCAACCCATATCGGAAATGCCCGATATGGTCTCCAGATAACCTGATCTGGTGTAAGCGTCCTGAAACGCTCAGAGTACCACTCGGCTGATCTACCTGTATCTCCTGCAGCCATGTCAGCCCGCCATCTCCCAAATCCATAGTCAACACCCCCCACTGCTGCTGGCATCCAAGGAAGCCCGGATGGCCTGATCACTGCTATATGCTCGTATGCTCAGCAATGAAGCACAAAGCTGACATCGATCCCTGTCCTCCGACCAGTGGTGTACATCCATAGCTCATAATATACCTGAGCTATCAGGGCATCGGCAAAGGAAAAAACCTGTCTGTGCTGCAAGATGTCGCAAACGCAGTCTAGCAGTAGCAATGGGAATCTCCCACCTCCTGAGTCTGGCAGGGAAAAATAGGAGATAGCCATCTGAATCAAGGCTATCCGCCTGCTCCGAGGACTATCCTGCCTATACTGTGAGGCTATCCTCACTGCCCCAGATACTATCTCTGAGTCATCTGCTCTATCTCTGTATAATCACACCAGGGCCCTCTGCTGCTGCTCCTGAGGTGTGATCTCGATCGGGTCCCCAGTAATCAGTAATCTGAGGATCCTGAATACATCCTCATGGGTGATCGTCATCTCACCCGTCCTGAACCAAATGTGCACGTGTGGCTGTCCCACCGTCGCACTAGTGCCCGCATGAGCTCTACATCTCGTGGCACTCGTCTATAATATCTGAAACCCCCGAGCCCGGCTAGCTCTAAATGCTGCCAGTTTGCATCCGTCACATCAGGAAGGATCGTCTCCAATAGCTCAGGGATGGCATCCCTCATATGAAGAGCCTCTCGTGCCTGCATCCACGACATCACCAAACATAATTAGTCTCTTATTTCCCCAAATCTCATCTTCCAAAACAATTTAAAAACAAAAAAATGCCTATATTTCAATCGGCGCCGATTTAATAAAATCGGCATCGTTCATTTAAGTCGGCGCCGACTACCACTAATCGACGCCGATCCACAACAAATCGACGCCGATTAAACCAATCGGCGCCGACTGCCTGGCTGGACGTATACCAGACCCTGGCCTCCCATGCACAAAAAATCAAACAAAAAAATAAAATAATAAATAATAAGAAACGTGGGTTCAAGAATGACCACTTACCCCAGGTCGTGTCCTCCTGCGCTTCTGTCCGCTCCCAGAGGCTTCCATTGTGTTCAAATCACAAATCTATCTCTCTCTGGATCAATCGTCACGTTACAAATAAATCGTTTACGTTTTCCGTTCGCATATTTATATGCGTCTGGATTGGTCGGCGCCGATTTTTTTGGTCGACGCCGTTTGTTTTGATCGTCGCCGATTAGTTTGGTCGCTGCCGATTTTCCATATCTTTTTGCCATAGTGTTGAAGCTTGGCTTATTGGTCTATCTGATCATTGTGATGTGCTGAATTTTGCCTTTTGACGCATCTTTTAGATATCCTTGTCTATTTCGGGTTTGTTCCCTTTTGCGTAGGACACTCGTACTTTTTTTGGCAGCTTAGAGTTACGCGGGTCTGTAGGCACTAACGTCATCTGATTTATGGACAGTCTAGTTGTCTCTACCAATGTGTCTCTCTCTAGATGCTGACTATTTTTGCAGTTCTCCTTACACTCATGGGTCTGTAGGCACTAACGTCGTCTCATGAGGAGACCGGCTAGTTTTCCCTACCAATGTGAGTTCCTTAGGTTGCTGCCTTTTTGTTTATTTTTATGCGTCATCAATGATCAGATCTACTCCAGACATCTGACTGGGGCATCCTGCATTTTTCATCTACCTCTTTCAAACTCGGGATCATCTGTTCTATCATCCATCCCATCCCTAGTTTGAGGGGGATCACATCACCACAAATTCCTCTCTTCTTCCGTCTCCTTGTTTTTGTCTCATAACCTTGCTTATCGCAAGTTACTTGAAAAAAAGGGGCAAAATGTAGACACCTAAAATTGGTTACTCAATTTAGTGTCCCTCTCATCTGTTACTTGCTTAGGTAACCTGGGGCACATTTACGTCACCAACTATCCCCTTGGGATATTATCCAATTTGTGATTTAGTCACTTATTCCAAATTTAATTCATCCATCACATCTTACCCATGAGTGATTAAATATTAAATATTTAATTACGCTTCTTCCCATGCATCTTAATCACTTATCCACCACAAATTTATTCTACCCATGTATCACATCTATTTTTAATCTTCCCTAAGCGGGATAATGTTCCCGTAGTCGGGATAAGTCTTATCTTTCTCGAAATCGATCATTTTTAGCCACCTCGGGAGTCTTTTCCGCGATCGGCGCCGACCCATATGGTCGGTGCCGATTTTATAGGAGCGGCGCCGATTATAAAAGCAAGTCCAGAACTCAGTTCTAAGGACCGAAGAGACCGAAAAGAGATCACAAACGAGCGAAAAAGTGAACAGGCGAAAAAAGAGAGCACTTACGCACGAACAGAGAGCGAGAGAGATACAGGGTGTGAGAAAGAGAGATCCTTTTAGCATCAATTGTCTCAGATTGGGACAGATCCTGTCTAAATCAATCCCTGAGAGGAGCACCGTTACTCTGTCCCTGTCACGACCATCTATCATCTGTGACTCTGTTCTAGTATCTCGCCAACTTTGGCACATCCAGCAGACCACATTCACCTTCCAATTCCCGAATCTTGTCGCACAGTCCCTGATCGATTGATCTGTCTCCAGTCGACGCCGATCTTATCCAGTCGATGCCGACCCTTCTCAATCGACACCGACCAGTCTCAATCGACGCCGATTCTACCCAGTCGACGCCGATTTCTCTGCAGATAGGTAAAAGGATACAGGTAACACAAATCCAGCATTTATTTCATAGTTCCCTATTTTCTGTACTTTCTGTCTGCTGTTTAGATTCTGTCTTATTACTGCGATCAGAAAATCTAGTCTTTATTTACATCTTTTATCATGTATGCTTCTTTTCTTAATTGAAAACATGGACTGACATCCGCCGAGGAAGCTTATCGCTTCTCGGACCCGCTTCTCGGGCAGTCCACTTAAATATCTTTTAACGTGGTCTTTTTCTGTCAAGCATCGGTGTTTTGCAGGTTATTCGGTATTGTGCGAATTGCTCGTGTGCGCCCATCTTATCTACATCGGCTTCCTCGTCCATCTACATCTTCATCAGGTATCAATTTCATTGAGGTTTTTCAGGGTTTTTGTGTTTAGTTTGGTGCATTAACTTGGACAGGTAACAAGCGCAAAATTCTTGATCTACAGTGAACACAGAGAAAATGAAGCCATACAAGCCAAGATCTAGAACATATGTGCAAAATTACACAATTTTTACTTAAAAACAACATGCCCATCAAAGCTTCGGGGTCCCTGATTTGATTTCAAAATCAAATACCCAGCAGTGCTTTTTAGAGAACAAACTATAGAAAACAACACCCAAAATTGTATAGTTCTTTTCGATTGAGGATAGATTTTTACCAAGATTCTAAAACAAAAATGGCATTAGCAAAAGGCTCAAAATCTAGGTCAAATACAAATTATCCATTACCAGACTCAAAATCATGTGCAAAAGGGAGCAACAATGGAATGCAAGTAACCCACAAGGGGTTTTCTTTTCATTATAAATATAGAGACCAAAATATGGAAGAGCACAGAAACAAAGTTTTACAGTTAAAAGAAAAAGAAGCTCATCTTCTTCCATGGTGGTTTCAAGTAGAGCAACCATACATTACAAAGTTCATTTCCCTAGTAAACAGAGGGGCATAAATCAATCATTTTACTCATTTGATGGAGTAAATAATAACAAATCAGGTCCATTACTTAAATGACAGACTCTGAAAACTGAATTATAGACCAAACATAACTGAGTGATATGCCCATAAGAGCACTCATAAGCTCAATAAAATGCTCAATGTGGCCTCCTTCACCAAATGGAAGTCAAAGAAAAGAAATTTCCATGAAAACGTCCCTTAGAAGGAGTTACAAGGTGAGCTTGAGATCAAAATTATGGTGGCCGTGAAGAAAATTTAAAAAGAGGTTACCCATCGCAAGAGCTCACGAGTTTTCCAAATGATTAGGGTTCAACCAATTTTTACTCATCAAAATTAACCCAAGGTGTATTCAACTCAACCATGGTTTATTCAAAGTATGTACGTTTTGAAGCCACAAAAACCCTAACTCCACTCGGGTTAGTCTCAAACGAAGAATCACTGACATGTTACAAAGGGTCAAGTCATCATGGTGAGAGGGCCAGCCCCAATAATTCAAAAAATCATTTACCTTGACTTTTCTAAGGTTTGTTTGTGCTACCGAATATTCCAAAAATACCAACTAATATATCAATGTAATGACTATAGTCAAATGCCTATGATTTATGCAATGATTATTAGGCTAGATATATTATGACTCCAAAGTGATCCATAAATGCTTTTCCAAGACCACATTACCTTATACTTTTAAAAACATCGTTAGTTTATCCAAAAAGGTGGCCAATGCAAGAATGATATTAGGCAAGTGTAGCATCAGCATGGTCCCCACAGAAAGATGGAGAGGAAGTCAATTTTACCATGCACAAGAAGACATAATAGATGTCAACACCAAGGTTTGCAAGTAGATGGAATACATGGGTGAATAGTTTGTAAAGTATTGTAATTAAAATAATTATTTCTCTCACACACAAAGAGATTTATTTTACATGTGTACCCAAGGGGCATTATTAAAGTTCTAATTTTGCAATTACAAGTGGATCAAATTATAATTGTCACATCAAGCATTAGAAGACAAAGATTGCATGCATTGGAGAAGACTTAATCATCAAGAAAAGGTCATTATTAGCCAAATTATTCATCCAAATTTATTAAAAAATAGAAAAAACAACTGCAGTTTGACTAAGATGTGTTTTTGTACCTAGGCTATTATGCCTCATTGTATTAGCATGTTTATTTTTATTCCTTTATTTATTCAAGATAAAGGATAAAAATAGGATGCATGGGCGAGTAGAATTTTTAGTCTATTTTTAGGAAGGGTGGGATGAATAAACTTGCTATATATTGTTTGTAATTGCAAGGCACAAGAGAGGTCTTTTTGGATACAAAAGTGCTGAAGCAGATTTTGCCAGTTTTACCCTTTGAATGAGAATTGATTTCTGCCTTTTCAATTATTTGCAGTGTTTTGTATACCTTATTATTTCTTGTGAATGTCAAATTCCTTGATTAATCATCTTACCTTGCTGTAAATTTAGTAATTTTTGCATAATATTAGTGTGCATGTTTATCTTAATAGTATTGTTGTGAATCATTCCCTCAATACATCAAGTATTTTTCCTTTATATTTCTACTAAAAACTTGCATCCAAAATCCATTCTAAAATTATTTGTGCATGTACTCAGTCAAATCCCTCAACAAGTTTCGTGTATCACCCCAGTTTTCAATTCATTTTACAGTCATTGTTTTACCCTCAAAACCCCAAAAATTAGTTTAGGATACATCAAAAAGGAACCGGCCTTGATATCAGAGACTCACCTCAAAATAGGTATATCAATAGACTTGAGGTGTTTCCATTGTATCTACGAAAGAGAGAGATTCAGAGCAAGCTTAGAACACCTACAATCATCTCTCTACAGGGCGCACTTTCGATAGATAACAAAATCCTATATTCTTGTTTTCCCCACTAGTGCGCCCTTTATTATGTTGTTCTCCTTATTCTTTGGATCCACTTGTGACACTAGTCTAGTGCACACTAGTATTTATGGATTCATGTATGTGATCAATCACTTTGCAGGTAAATGTATAATGAGTATAATTTTTTCAAAGCTTATAATACATGAATACGTTCTTATGGATCATGGGTTGTAAAAGAGGACATCTAATCACATCATGTTCCAAATGATAAATATCATAACACAACAACATGACATGCACCGACTTGCGAGGGAAACTATCCTTAGTGTTTCCTTCAACCTCGCAATCTATACACAAAATCCCACTGTGAGTCTCATGAGATGAATTAGCAGAGATATTTTCCAATTATATTTCCATAATTGCAATCTACGCTTCAAGAAACAGGCTCACACATGTGTCCACACTCCTAACTGCCTCAACGTGTAGAGTTACTTCCAAATCACCACATAGGTCTACAATAGTCTTATGAGATAGTGCCCTTCGGAAAGGAGTCAATTACCCACAAAAAAACCACTGCGCATGATGGCTAGGATGTATGTCATAAGATAGATTTGACAAAAAAGTTTTAAAACACGTGTCATACTTCTGAACACTTTATGATAAGCCTTGCTTGATGTCCTTAAGCACATTGATACTCTTCTATTCAAACTCAGGAATATGGAACTCAGCCAAAAATACAGAACGTAAATCATCATAATCAACTACAGTCTAGTACAGATCGTACTTTCTATACCATTTATGCGTGTGCCCTTGAAGAGTAGTAGAAAACTGACTTTCCTTTCTATTCAGAGTAGTTATTCCCTTAGTGCACCATAACAACTTACACTTGTGTACATGTTCTACAACATATTCAATACCTTGTATTCTGGAAAGTAATGAGACATCTCATAAAAAACTTGTTGGGGTTGATGTGGGGGTTGTTGGAGATGTGGGCTTGTCGTCCAGATCCAGAACTAGAACTGCCACCAATGTTTCCTCCACCACCTGATCTACTTGATCTTGAAGCTCCTGACCCACTTGAACCACCTCCTTTAGTGGGCACCAAACTAGTGGATGTACTCCCTTGGGTTCCAATAGTGGTACTAAACTAAACTCTAACAGTCTAAGAAGTTATAGTACTTCCAGATGTGTTCCCAATTTCTTGTGATGCCATTAATGTTTTCTGATGCACTTTCGTATTCAATGGGAAATGATATCTACCTAAACCCACTGGATTACCTACACTCATTTGTTTATCAATAGTTACTTCTAGAATTCAAACACCAAGTGAAAGGTCTAGGTCACTAGGTGGGATCAAATGTGCACCTATGGTCCTCAGTATTTCCTCATTAGTATATGAAGGGAATTACCTACTATAGTTTCCTAAATGGGGGAGCACCGGCTTCTCAAATTTCACGTCCTCTACATGAACCTTGAATCCTTCTCACATCACCTATCTCCACAACCCCATAGACTCCTCCACATTACGTTACTTCGATAATTCCCTCTCTCCTGCTTCATTATACCTAAGCCACCTTTCCTTTCTCTACCTTTCTTCCATAAGGTCCGTCATCTTTCCCCACACCTGCCATTGACCATGTGTGTGGTGGGGTGTTTAGCTAGCCATAAGAAGGTGCTTTAAGTTTAGTACCACCATTAAGATCTTTATTTCCAAAGGAATGATGTGAAGGTAATATCCTCTCGGTTTGTGTAAGAATTCAAACTCAGAAACTTTCAGATAAGTATACGTAGACACTGTGTATTCAAAAATATAATTTTACACAACACCATCCCACTAATGATCTAAAACACGCATCTAAGGTACATCCACATCAAACAAAGCCTGATACTCTTCCTGTATCTAAGTCCTCGGTCTATAATACTAGATTTTCTTTGATGCATACACAGACAACCAATCGTATAAATATATTGGAAAGGAGAAAAAGAACAACTCATAAAGCTCATGATAAAGATGTTATTCAACCCACTTGCGCACATTAAAATCAAGTCTAGTACTATATCTCTATGTAAATTGATCTTGTCCATCAATCACCCAATCTTTAATGGACAAAGGAGTTAATCGATACACCATCACTATACAACATCATGGTAAATTGTTTGAAAAGAGGTCCTAGAAATGGAACCAAAATGTAGTCTTTTATTTCTTGATCAAATCATATATGCACTGACACATCACTCAGACAGACCTGATTGCTCACACATCCCTTTTTGTTACAATATTACCATGGAGTTAGCATGTATGTTCATAAAAAAAGATCCCAAAGTGCATAATCCATTATAACTATCAGATCCATGAACTCAAGTTAGAAACACACATAATAAAGTAAACGTACAAATCACATAAAAACTAAGATATAATTGACCATGTAATCACCAGTAACAAGTACATTAATAACCAATATCTAACTAAAAATATCCATACACAATAGTTTAATACATCATAGTTACCATCACAAAGTCATGTGCGCAAAACTATACCAACCACATAACTCTGTAACAATTTAGTGCACAATGATCATCCTCTAAACTGTGTAAATCAATACACACACACACACACACACACACACACACACATGGATGGAGTGGGTACTTTCCCTTCACCTCCCATGCACTCTCAAAATATGCTACATACTAAGGATAGTCATGCGCCGCTACAAACATAAATACAAAACCATGCAAGCTTCACTTAATAAAAAATTATCTATAGTTAACTCTAGTTTTAATCCTATTATTATCTCTCATGCTTTAATTTTAACTACCAATTATTTTCTCCAAAAAGACTCTACTGGCTAGCAAATTCTCCTTGTGTGTCATGTACTCCAAGTCTATATTTAACCCCATATACATAAAATTCACTAAGTCTTCTACCTTTCTGACGAAGTTCTTGTGTGCATCCCCCTTCATGTTATACATGCAAAATCATGTCCTTCCTATTGGTACCCAAATGATTCCCACCTTACAAGCCGAGCAACATCAACAAGCTAAACATGATGCTTAGAAAAAGAAAAATTAGGATTTGAATCATTTTGTAGCCGGGGATCAATCTGGCAGTCTCTTTTTACTTGGACTTGGGGAATGTTAAATAAAACCTCACTAAGGGTATGACCTACCCTAATAATTTAGGTTATGCCTAAAACTAGTGTGAGAGGACCCATTTTGTAAACTATATTTGTGAAAAACGGTGGATAGAACAACAATAATTAGACTCCTTTTCTCAGGGAAGTGAAAAATAGCCTCAAGAAGACATGGTCAATACAAATATTATCTAACTTTCACGAGTTTTCACACTAGAAAATGTAGATATCTTCTAAAGAAGTCTCAAGTTACTAAAGACAACCATAATTCTAAATTGATCTTGCATACTTTGGACAAAGGGTGGAAAAATTTAACAAATCTACATAAAAATTATGTATAAACAATGCAAACAGGGGTAATTCAAGTGGATCCGATGGTTATTGGTTATAATTTTGATGTATTGTTGGGAAGTTAAGTGGGATAAAGTTAATTATACAAAAAACCTCAAATGATCCTTAAGAATATACAGACAATTGTTCTTGATGTAAAATATGGATCACACAGTCCAAAGCATTCCTTCAACCAAAAGGTTTGTATTAATGGAATCACAAGAACATAGGATTTCACACAAACTTTGAGAGTTAAAACACAAAAGCTCATGACCAAATCTCAAAAAATACTAACAATATCTGATCAAATACGTTCTAGATACACTCAGGAACTAATAAAGATCTTAGATCAAACTGATACAAATTGATTTTAAAACAGTTTACCACATTATGAAGGAAAGCTCCATCAATCATGTGATTGCAGTTACCAAATTTTCACTATTTTAACGAAGGATTTATGTAGTTCAGAGAGATTAATTACCATAATATTGAAACACAAATGCAGACAATCAATTCAAAACAATTCATCTTAAACAAAGTAATAGTGCTCATGACACTACACACAAATTAATTCAAAAAACACCAATTCTTCAATAATGGGACACAATAACTATGACCTCAATATTTTCCAATGACTTTACAATGCAATCATCATGGCGAGAAGTCTTGAGAACAAATGAATAACAATTTGGATATCTCAAATTGGTTCAGTTTTCAACTAGTACAAAAAGGTTATCTCCTTTTTTCTGTAAAGCTTTGAAAAATTTAACCCCCATATGCGAGAGTATTTTAATTGCATTTATACATTTTAAATCATTAACTCACTTTTCATTTCCCCCAAAAAGCATGAATATCTAGATAATATTCTTCTTCACAGCATACAGTTTAATATGTTATCTTATGTTGTCAGGTGGAGGAATTATGAGTTATTCCAGTTTTTCAAATCTTTTACATATGACTAGGATGCTATGTTATTCCTCTTTGCATTTGTTTAATCATTTCACCATTTTGGTGGGAAAAGAAACCCCATTTTGATATTTTTTGGGTTCCTCCATATGGCTTGATGTGACATGTAAATCCCTTTCACATTTTGAGGATAAATTTCGAACACCACACACTCATGTTCATGTCTTTCTAGGCTGAAGACTTTTCCATAAAGTATGTCACATCAGTCTAGAGATATTTTTTTTGCACAATGCCAATCTCTTTCAGATTTATTTCTTTCATGTGAGCTGAGTGAAAAATCCTTCTTCATTTGAAGGAAATGATTTTATCTAGTTCAAATCATATGTACCATTTTCATTATAAATTAAACTCCACTTCTTCATTGGTATACATCCTCGTTCAATTTTTAGACTTGAAAAGATATTGCAAGGATTTTTTATTGGTGTAATGAAAAGAGTAGTTGTGGAAACTAGTTTGAAAGAAATATCCTCAGAAGATCTAAATCAAATCTTTGATCTAACTGGACCAAATGAAGCATTCGTCACAACTTTACTTGAAATTGCAGACCCGAGGGATAGGAAAGGGCCCTTAACATATGAAGAGGTTCGAATTTCCATCCTCTTGATATTGATTAAGAACAACCCTGTTTTCTCAACTTTCTAATTGATGTACTATCATCTCTTCTATTGGGAACACAAAAAATCTCCAGAAGAGTTGAAGAAATTCTAGATTGAGAGGAGGCCTAATGTGACAGGGATGGGGGGATACAATTGTCCCTTTCTATGTAATGAAGGGTTTGTGCTGAAAGAGGTTCCCAAAGAGTCTTCCATACTCTATGAGAAGACTTCAATTGATACAATGCCTACTATTTCTCACAAAGTAGAAGAATTGGAGCAATGCATAATTTCTCTAGAAGAAGGTCAAGCAAGACCTGTGAAACATCATCAATCCACAATACCAACACCAACATCAAGAAGAAAGAGGGGGGAATCAATCTCTCAGCCCCAATTATCATTTTAGATGAGGAAGAAGCAAAGCCTTCATCTCCTCAACATTCTAAGACATCAATTTCTACTAATAAGGAAGGTAAGGAAAAGTATGCTCTCCAAATTTCCATTCATCCAGTGCAGAGGGCTCCCTTGATGGAAATTTTTTTTATCAGAACCTTTGCATGTTCCTCTGTCAAGAGAGTGTCCACCTTTTATGAGGAGGCACCAGGGTGAGTCTAGTTTGAAATCCCTTGTTCCACCAAGTCCCCAAGCTGTAATAATTACACTGCCAACCACTCCAAATGTTCCTTCTCAGCCTATTCCTGATCAGCCCACTTCTTACAAGGAAAAAGGGAAGATGACATTCCCTACATGTGGTTTAGATCTTCTGGACTGGGTATCATCTTACCAACAAGAAGATAGAGTTGATGAATATCATAGATGTATCTAGGATGGATGTTGAATCATTTGTGGATATGGGGATGTCTCAAAATTTGGCTAGGTTAGCTGTATTTTCTCAATCAAATCAAGGCTCGAAGGAGTTTATCCCGAGGAAGAACATGCTGTTAAATAGAATTCCCCCATTTACAGGAGATTTTAAAATAGAATTAGGGGATGATCAAATGCTTTTCTTCTCTTAATTTCCTGTTTTGATGTAATTTTTGAGAATGTATATATATTTCATGGGTAGGCCCCCCTATAGAATCCCCATTTTGCCTTTTTCACAACACAAAAAACTCAAATTGTTACATCAATACACATGCTTGATAATGGATTTATAATTCTATCAAAGTCATATAAAAGTCTAATGTATCGCATCAAATTACATTCATGTCTGAGAGTGAAAATTTCAAAGTGATATTCAATTTTCATGAAATAAGAGTAATGATTAAAATAGGATGAGAGAATAGTTCAAAGAAAACAAACCTAAGCTTGCTTATTGGTCTTCATATTTGCATCTTCATCTTCCATCATCTAGGCTTGTATGGTGTTGAAAAATCAAGGCTTTCCTATTCAAATCATTCCCACATTAGTCCATCCTTTGTTTGTATTCCCATGGAATTGATTGTAACTCTACAATTCCTCTAATCTCATATCAATGGTGTCCAAGGTTTTGTCAACCCACCTCTTTTCTGTCTTCCTTTTCTCCTTGACTTCATTCAAAACCTCAACCTTGATTTTAGCCAAGTCTTCAATTACATGCCTAGGGACCCGAGATCACATTCAATCCACCGAAAATTGAGTCTTCTACTTCTTTGTTTGGTCCTTTTGATGGTGGTAGCCTCTTTGTATGACACGTGGAGACCTCACACAACTTTGGGGCTTTTCCTTTTCTCTCTCTCTCTCTCTCTTTTAATTTGTTCCTGGGTGACCTGTGGAGGCCCGCAAGCTCTTCTTCTTTATCTTGATTTTTCAACCCACTCAAACTACCTTTCTGCACTTTATCCATGTGGTCGATCCTCACTCCTTGAAGGCCCTTGATTCTTTGTACCTTCTCCAAAATGCATCAAAGGGAAACATGGACACCTTCTCTGTAACATTCCCATTTTAAGACTTTAGAAACAAGGGAATTTTTTTTTAATATATAATGTTCTCTGTTCTAAATAATCATAATGTAGAACACACATTCCATGTCATTGAATCTCATAACAGATAACCATATGTAGCTGTAAATGACTTGGTGAACTACCGATCTGTCATTTCATGACTCAGTTTATAACCAATCTCTCATGTTAACTTAAGGTATTGAATACTAAGTGTATACTATGTATACTTGGTTTTATTACCCTATTCTGGGTATTGAGTGTTTTGTATAAGAAATCTATTTGAATATTTATCACCAATATTCATCTGCAATCCCATTTCTTAAACTAGGTGACACAGGACAACGCAAATAGTAGCTTGCGATACTTTGGCCAAAGATTTCCAACATACTGTTCATGTTACTATTCCTTGATGGCATACTCATCTAATGGAATACGTCCTTCACACCACTCCTCTATTATCTAAAATGGTATTCATTGAATTCTGTTAATTCACTTGTTAAAGGTTTGAACCTAACCTAGGTAAGTGACATATTTTGGTATAGGGAACCACTCACGATGACCTAGGGTATATAGACATACTCAATCGACCTAAGTCAATTGGATGTGCCTAGTTACCCTAAGACATTGTGAGTCACTTCAAATGCTAAATCATGTCCCTAATTTGAACTAGAGAGAAACTAAGTTCAAGTCCAGATTTGTGTAGATCTAGATGAACCAATGCTGAGGGGTGTTGCAACATGTCAATTGCAACATTGTATCCTCGTGAAAACCCTAGTCTTCACGAAGGTATAGTCTTGCAATTGGTGTGTGCCAACATCCGACAAAACTACCCATCTTGATGTACAGACCTTGAGAATAGGTCATTTACACCTATTTATTTCTTAATTAAGATTAAAATTACAACAACCCTGCTTAACCCTAATTCCAAGAACCCTTAAGTTTTTCATCCTTAATTGAGTTGTTAATGTAATACGAAACTCATAAACTTATGATTACTTTTATGTTCATTAACTATTGCATAACGTGTAGTTAATCGAAAATAGAAACAACATCCATCATAAGATTTACTTAATATAAATCAACCATTCATAGCCTTTTTAAGATCCAAAATAGGTTCCATTATAGTAGAATTCATAGAGATGAAGTATAATTAATTAATGACCTCGTATACTAAACATTTGTTTTGAAACCTATCAAGGTATTGTTGATGCAAAATCACAGCACCCCTGGATGCAGATCAGGTTTCTAGGTTGATCACTTTGGCATCCAGTGTGATTGCATAAAATTGAATCCTTTCTCTAAGTGTGGGACTTGAAAAATGAGAAAGAATTCTCCAGAGAAGGCTGGTTCCTATTCCTCTGTTCAGATGCACACGAAATATGCAGAGGGTTTTCTCAAAACCTAATCTAGTCTGCCAAGGAGACAAGGTAAGAGGATGCATAAAATAAATCTAAGCTAATAGAGGTGATGCACCGAGGAATGAAGAACACCTATTTTTCCAGTAAACACAGACCATTTGAATGTGATATAAGATTATGCACAGATGACAAAACCTGCAGTAAAAGACTAGGAGGATGCAAAAAATGAACATAGAGAGGGCTGAGAATCATCCACAGACATGCATTACTTGCTCCAAAGATTGATACAATACACCACAGAATGCCATGAGGCAAAATAGTATTACAGTTCAAATGAGAGGTTTGAATTCCACAAATTCACCTGAGGAGAAGAAGGGAGAGGCAAAACAGAAAAATGTTCGACCTCTGAAAAGAAGCTCCTCTTTACAATATATAGAAAGAATGAGAGAGGGAAGAGAGAGAGGAAAGACAAATCTACCCAAACCACCTCCAGGTTGCATTCCATTCATCTCATTATGGCAGAAGCGGTGGATCATGGAAAAACGACGGGCTGTCTAACAGAAGCAGCGAACTGTCTGCTACATTAAAGTTGTTTGTTGAAGCATTACTTCTGCTTGTTATTTCGTGCCAGAGGTGTTTCTTGATTTTGTCTCTCCAAAATGAACCAAAATGAAAGATTGACCCCGGAATCGTGTAGAGAATTTTACCATCTTTCCATTGATATAAAGAACGTGCCAATCCGAGCTCTGGATCGAAAGTTATGGCGATATGAAGATTTAGGGCAAAAACGGGCCAAAACATGTTTTGAAATCTTTCCCGTGCTCTGCCACCTGGATGACACGTGGCACGTGCTGATTGGACGAGCAATTCTCTCTCCTCTGCCTTTCGCGGGCTTTCCTTTTGAAATTTCCTTGTGGGCCCCTTAAACTTGGACACGTGGCGCTATTTCATTGGTTCAGGTCAGTGCTCGAAACCTCACCCTTTGACTTTTGGACTATCTCCCTTGTGACACGTGTCGTGATTTGATTGGTCCGCAGGTTTGCCGGCTTTTCACACCCTTCGTGTCTTTATGTCCCGGATGTCCCAAACTATTTGGGACAAAAACCTCCGATCCACCCGAAATGGGCTTCCTCGTCCCTCAT
The DNA here is from genome assembly GCA_019776745.2 of Taxus chinensis. Lineage (NCBI taxonomy): Eukaryota > Viridiplantae > Streptophyta > Pinopsida > Cupressales > Taxaceae > Taxus > Taxus chinensis. The sequence goes on from CM034149.1 coordinate 750,646,007, forward strand.
TTACCGATGAGACGTGGCGCAATCTGATTGGCTCTCAGCTTTTTCGGCTATCCACATCCCTGCGGCCCATATGTCCCAGTACGAACTTTCTCTATTTCGGCCGAACCGGCCGGTTCGCGTCCATTTGTCCCAAATGTTCCAGTGCTTCGTGGGAAAATTCTTCCGGTTCACCTGATCCGGCCGATTCGCGTACTTCTGGCCCAGATGTCCCTTTTGCTTCCGGACTGTTTGTTCTCATTTCGGCCGATCCGGCCGGTTCGCGTACTTCGCATACTTGTGTCCCATTTGTTCTGGATGAAGACTTGGGAAAAATTTTCCTTCTTTCGGCCGATTCGGGCATTTCGCGTCCCGCTCGTACCTGTGGCCCAGATGTCCCTTTGCTTCATGGGCCGCCTGGAGGATTTTCGGCCGATCCGCGCCTAGATGTCCCAAATGTCCCGACTGCTCCTAGGACTAGGACTTAGCCATTTTTCGTGATTTTTTCTGTTTCAATCTACTTGCCTGGAACTGTAAAACTCTGATGCATGTTATCGAAATTTACCCTGGGGGGTGAAATTTTGACAACAGTTTTGACGACTCAGCGGGGTCACCTGCCTGCTAGGTAGAAGATCAGTGGCCTTTTAGCGATCCATTGGGCATGGAGTTATAAGCAATAACCTAAAACGAGCCTGATACTACAACTTCTTCTCCAGCAACACTCTGAACTGTAGAAAACAACCTGAGAGCAGCAAAACCTGTGCCAAAGCACTTAGGGAAATAGAAACCTAACTACCACAGGACAATGTGCATACGCACTTAGAGGAATTAAAAAAATCTAAACTAATATTTACAAGGGAAAACCTTTTCTTTTTTAGTAGCAATGTTTAAGATAGATTCCGTTAACCGGAATCGGAAGTTCCTCTCCATCCAATGCAGACAATTGGAAGGCATTACTATTTTTGCATCCTGTGACCATGTAGGGACCACTCCAGATGGCATCAAACTTGGAATGCCTTCCTGGTTTTGCCCGATCTGCATCCCATTTCAGAACTAGGTCCCCTTCTTGGAAGGTCCTTGCTCTTGCTCTCTTATCAAACCATCTTTTTACTAAGGGCTGATCCTTTTCAATCATCTGAACTGCATGTTCTCTGATTTCTTCTAATTCCATCAATTCTACATACCTGACCTCCATTGGTTCGAACTCAGATAACTCAAACTGCTTCATGAGCTCCAAGGCTGGCAATTCTAATGATATAGGCAATACTGCCTCCTTCCCATAGACCAACTTGTAGGGAGAATTACTTGTAGACCTCTTTGGTGTTATCCTGTCAGCCCATAACGCTGATTTTAGCCTTGTATGCCATGTTCTTTGATTTTCATTCAGAGTCCTTCTGATGATTTTTAGCAAATTCTTGTTTGTGGACTCTGCTTGTCCATTACCCTGCGGGTAATAATTTGAAGAGGTGCTCAAATAGATTCCATTCTTGATAGCCCATTATGTAATTTTTGAACCTATGAATGCTAATGCATTATTTGATATGATGGTGGCCGGCACACCGAACCTGGTTGCTATTTCTTCATAAAAGTCTAGTATGTTAGACTCACTTGCCTCTTTGAGTGCTACTGCTTCGGTCCACTTGGTGAAATAGTCTGTCGCTGTAAGAATCCACTTGTGGCCTTGACTCGAATTGGGATTGATGACTCTAATGAAGTCCAATCCCCATTGCATGAATGGATGATCTACTGAAATTGGATGAAGGGGCAGTGCTGCTAACCTTCCTTTCCCTGTGAAGAATGCACATTTCTTGCATTTCTTAACCCATGAGTAGCAATCATTGAATACAGTAGGCCAATAGTAACCAGCTTTCATGATTTTGAGAGCTATTACTCGTGGGGTGAAATGGCCTCCTGCCTCCCCATCATGGAACTCGTGTAAGATCCTCTCAACTTGACCTGTCCCAATGCATCTTAATAGAACACCGTTGATGTCTTTTTTAAATAAAACACCATCAACAAGCACATATGGAACTGCTTGTAATCTAAAGTACCTTCTTTTTGCTTTGCTCATTTCTGGAGGGCACATGCCCATCTGTAGGAAATGTATCATATTCTGAGTCCAACAGGGAGTGGACACATCATCATTTTCCTGTTTTTGATCATCTTGTAATAGTAGGACATCGTCTTCTTCATCTTCTAGGTTGTCTGGTTGTTTGGTTGTTTGGAAGCGAGCTGCTCACACAAACCTTTGCCTCTTACCAGCTTGGTGATCTTGATCTCAATGTCATACTCCATGACATGGGTGATCCATCCTTCCCTTTTCTCATTCAAATCCTTGTTGAGGAGGAAGTCCTTAACCCCAGCATGTGAGACTAGCAACTGGACCTTGTTGTTTGAGACTAAATGCTTGAATTTCTTCAAGCTTCTGATTACTGCAAGCACATTCTTTTCAATAAAAGAGTACCTCACTTCGCAATCATCTAGGCTCTGGCTGAAGAAGGCAATCGGCTATTCATCATTATCTTTGTTCTGCTGTACCAGAATGGCAGAAATAGTGTCATCACCTCCAAATGCATAGAGGATGAAATCCTTGGAAAATTCTGGGTTGATGAGAGTGGGTGCTTGGGAGATGGCTTCTTTGATTGCTTCAAAACACTCCTTGCCTTCTGCCGTCCACTTGAAAGCCATGCTTTTCCTTAACATTTTGGTGATGGGCTTGACAAGGGCTGCAAAATCTGGGACAAACCTCCGAACAAAGTTTATCCTTCCCAGGAAACTCTGAAGGGCTTTCTTGTGGCTTGGCAATTGTTCTAATAAAGACAAATTGTCTCCCTTTTCTCCAAATTGATCATGAAGTGAAATACACAGTTGATTCCAGTTTGTGATAAAGCCAGCTCCAAGGCTCCTAAACCATTGCAATGCTTTCCCCTTGAATGAAGACGCCAATAATTTGATAGCTACATCCATTTCATTTATCTCATGGATTACACAGATGTTAGCAATGTCTTTTACATGATCACCAGGAGTGGTATGATTTTCTCCAGTAAAAAATGGAATGTTCTTCAATGCTGCAATTGGAACTGGATTCTGTGCATTGAGGACGAGTCGGTTGCTGCCAGTGAAATTGACAAAGGGATTTAGTGGTTGCGCCATTCTGATTGGCCTGAGAACCCTTGAATACTGAATGAAAGGCCGATCAGGTGGAGGAGTTGAGAGAGTTCTGTTTGGTGGAGATGGAGACCTTTGAATCCTTCTTCCTCTTGGCATTCTTCTTGGAGATAATTGCAAGTATTCAAACAACACTTCTTCTTCTCCAACTCTTGACCTTGTGATTCTTCTCATAAGCTTTCAAGCCTGTACTACTGAAACCAGTTGATTCTTCCTCTCGGAGTCGCCAGATATGCAAACAATAGCTTTTTTTTAAGCAAGAAAATTGCAGCAGATGCACATCAACTTTGCTGCAATAAAATTGAGACCTCCAGGTCCCACCGGGCGTGCCAAAACTGTTGATGCAAAATCACAGCACCCCTGGATGCAGATCAGGTTTCTAGGTTGATCACTTTGGCATCCAGTGTGATTGCATAACATTGAATCCTTTCTCTAAGTGTGGGACTTGAAAAATGAGAAAGAATTCTCCAGAGAAGGCTGGTTCCTATTCCTTTGTTCAGATGCACAAGAAATATGCAGAGGGTTTTCTCAAAACCTAATCTAGTCTGCCAAGGAGACAAGGTAAGAGGATGCATAAAATAAATCTAAGCTAATAGAGGTGATGCACCGAGGAATGAAGAACACCTATTTTGCCAGTAAACACAGACCATTTGAATGTGATATAAGATTATGCACAGATGACAAAACCTGTAGTAAAAGACTAGGAGGATGCAAAAAATGAACACAGAGAGGGCTGAGAATCATCCACAGACATGCATTACTTGCTCCAAAGATTGATACAATACACCACAGAATGCCATGAGGCAGAATAGTATTACAGTTCAAATGAGAGGTTTGAATTCCACAAATTCGCCTGAGGAGAAGAAGGGAGAGGCAAAACAGAAAAATGTTCGACCTCTGAAAAGAAGCTCCTCTTTACAATATATAGAAAGAATGAGAGAGGGAAGAGAGAGAGGAAAGTCAAATCTACCCAAACCACCTCCAGGTTACATTCCATTCATCTCATTATGGCAGAAGCGGCGGATCCTGGCAAAACGACGGGCTGTCTAACAGAAGCGATGAACTGTCTGCTGCATTAAAGTTGTTTGTTGAAGCATTACTTCTACTTGTTATTTTGCGCCAGAGGCATTTCTTGATTTTCTCTCTCCAAAATGAACCAAAATGCAAGATTGACCCCGGAATCATGTAGAGAATTTTACCAGCTTTCCATTGATATAAAGAACGTGCCAATCCGAGCTCTAGATCGAAAGTTATGACGATCTGAAGATTTAGGGCAAAAACGGGCCAAAACGTGTTTTGAAATCTTTCCAGCGCTCTGCCACCTAGATGACACGTGGCACGTGCTGATTGGACGAGTAATTCTCTCTCCTCTACCTTTCGCGGGTTTTCCTTTTGAAATTTCCTTATGGGCCCCTTAAACTTGGACACGTGGCGCTATTTCATTGGTTCGGGTCAGTGCTCGAAACATCGCCCTTTGAATTTTGGACTATCTCCCTTGTGACACGTGTCGTGATTTGATTGGTCTGCGGGTTTGCCAGCTTTTCGCGCCCTTCACGTCTTTATGTCCTAGATGTCCCAAACTGTTTGGGACAAAAACCTCCGATCTGCCTGAAATGGGCTTCCTCATCCCTCATTTGCTGATGACACGTGGCGCAATCTGATTGGCTCTCAGATTTTTCAGCTATCCGCGTCCCTGCGGCCCAGATGTCCCAGTATGAACTTTCTCTGTTTCGGCCGAACCGGCCGGTTCACGTCCATTTGTCCCAAATGTCCCAGTGCTTCGTGGGAAAAATTCTTCCAGTTCGCCCGATCTGGCCGATACGCGTACTTCTGGCCCAGATGTCCCTTTTGCTTCCGGACTGTTTGTTCTCATTTCGGCCGATCCGGCCGGTTCGTGTACTTCGCATACTTGTGTCCCATTTGTCCTGGATGAAGACTTGGGCAAATTTTTCCTTCTTTCGGCCGATTCAGGCATTTCGCGTCCCGCTCATACCTGTGGCCCAGATGTCCCTTTGCTTCACGGGCCGCCTGGAGGCTTTTCGGCCGATCCACGCCTAGATGTCCCAAATGTCCCGACTGCTCCTAGGACTAGGACTTAGCCATTTTTCGTGATTTTTCCTGTTTCAATCTACTTGCCTGGAACTGCAAAACTCTAATGCATGTTATCGAAATTTACCCTGGGGGGTGAAATTTTGACAACAGGTATTACTCTAGAGGGAGTGAACCTTCCTTTTTCTAGTTAAGTGATAGGGTTCATTATAACATTTTCGATTACACGAGTCATGATAGTTAAGTTATACATTTATTATCATCCTTTCAATAAACCATGCATGATAAGATAAAAGAACATCGATTCATGCAAACTTAATAAGTTGCATTCAAATAAGGGATATTGTAACTAATTCCCATACATACAACCCAATTAGTTATAACTGAAATAAGGATCCATTCAAATAAGAATGATAACAATGTAAATAAGATTACAAATTTCCTTCGTATAAGTCGCCAGGAAAATGACATATCAAGTATGAGCAACTCTCAATCTTCTTACATTCATCATGGTAAAATACATATTTTACAAGACAATGCATTTCAGACATAACTCACGTCAAACAACATCAAGATCATTAAAGAATACAACTTTTCTTCTTTCAATAAATTTCAATAATGAATCAGATTTCTCTATAAAATATCTAGACTTTAAGCAACCAATACATCATATAAGTTATTTCCTTCCTTTATCACTTACAAATTCCATCTGCCAAAATTACTAGCATGGGTCTAGTTCATTGAACTGAGCATGATAAGCACTAAGAATTAAAATAATGTGCTTTCAACTAACTATTTCATAAAACCAACTCTGCTTTTATGAAACAATAAGGCCAAACAAATAAATAAACCATAAGTAATACCAACCATAAAAGAAGAACACTTAAAAAATCTGAATTAACATTATGAAAAGATCGTGATAAAATCTACACCCTATAGCAATATATCATATAAGTAATATTTCAACCAAATTACTTATCTCCTTTTTAATAAAGATACTTACTATTTATTTCCTATATAATTCAATCTGAATTAGAAATATAGAAACTAACTCCATTATTTTTCAAAAATAGAGTTCACTCTAAGAAACATAGTACTGTCAAACTCAACATTACAAAATTTCATAAAAGGGCATCTACAATGAAGCTACTTCTCAGCTTCATGAAAGGCTTTAGGATGAATCATCTATACATCATAAGAATAAGATATTTCCTATTTCAGATGCTATATCCTAGTTTTAAGTCCATGATATAGCATAATTTCTCAAGTTAGGCCACACTATTAGAATTAGGAAAGTATACACTTAAAAAATAGCATTTCACATAAATCAACTATTACAAACATTGATTCCTTTAATACAAATCAAGTGAATAAGTAAGAAGTATCAATGACTACTCAAATGCATTCATGAAAGTAATGCAACTGAACCTGTTAAATTTATAACAAGATTTATACAGAAGAGGGAAGGATAAACGAATTGAGAGAAAACAAGTTAGAACTTCCCTCCCAATTCGGTTAAGCTGAATATCAATTCACAACTCAGAAAGGAGAATGCAACACATAATCTCAACAGTTTCCGAAAGAGACAATGATGAAAACTTTACCTCAGAGAATAGAAGAGCAAGTAGTCAATCAATCATGTTTAGATGAGGATTCCAACATTCTATCTCAAGTAAAGAAGATCATAAAAGGACTGGTACAGACCCAATCACAACATCCTTTAACTCTTTTTTTAAAAAAAATAGAAATCATGCACTAGAGGATGCTAAACGGAGTATACGACTGAAGTATTCAAATCAGTTCTCAAAATAAGGCTCCCCATCATTACACAATTATAGTATCAGTAGAACATTATCCATATCAAGAAGGAGATGAAATAACAAGAATTGTTAAACATCTACAGGAAAAATAACAGCCTTCAATAGTCATTCCAAATCATTAAAGTATCAGTAAAGAAGCCATAGACTACTCATTCCTTCCAGAAGATAGTGCAACAATCGGTAAGAAAGACTCACTCTCACATCCTCACAGAGGTGAGAGAAAACATATTTTGAATGGATAGAGAAAGATCCATCCTAATTCGATTTCAAAGAAGATGCAACATAAAGAATGACATGACTTAGCTACAGGTGCACAAATCAACTACATAGATGATTAGAATTCCTTCCATTATATTTCTATGGACAGGATCAACTGTACGCATCTACTAAGTCAACAAGACATTCTCTATCCTTCAACATACTCAGAGATCATAGAACTAAAGTATCTAGAAAACCTTTCATACTGAACCAATTGGTTAGTTCCAGATCATGAAACGTCAACCAAAAATTCCACATAAACATTCATTAAATCTTCATGAAACCACAACAGTAAGGTTTCAACAACTTACACTAGCAAGTTACTTATGATGGTTTACCCAAATCAAGAACAATAAGTTTAATCCAATCATTATCTAACTCAAAAGTGAAGAAGAACAGTAATATCGTCATCTTGCAAGCTCGAAATAGCTAACATGAATAAACTAAATATTAACTCAGACAAAACCAACTCTTGAAATATCCTTAAACATAAAAAGAACCTCCTCTATCCAACCTTTAGTTCAGTCTTCCACAAGATTCAATGAAAAACCCAACAACATTTAAAGTTCAGAAAGGAATAACTTCATTTGTTGTTATATTCAAACAAACGATTATTCAAAATCTAAGTATCCAAGTAACCATTACCACATAGTTTCCATAAAGGAACAAGATTCAACAACTAAATTTTAACTGAAAGGGGGGTGAGAGAATAAATAAAACATTCATTCTTGTTTCCACATGAGTTTGAATCCACAAATACAGAAAATCCAAACACCCATTATCACTCTCAACTTCCATTGAAATATAGAGTTTGAAAAGAAGTGAAATTTATACAGTAAAGTTCTAAGAAGAAGTCACTCTTTCATTATATTTTTCCATATGAAATTCCAGTTCACACAAAATTGAATACAAGCATCCATATATATATAGTTCCATATCATGGAAGTAAAAATACTTCAACCAATCAAAGATGCGACAGAGAAGGACACTTTTCTTACCTTCTAACAACCATAACAGACAAACCCAGTTCCAAGACTTAAAGCAACAACATATTTCCATAAACCCTTTTTAGCAGGCAACAGGGTTCAAAATGTTTGACATTTTTCAAACCCAACCAAATATCAAGGTACGATTCCCAATTCCAAATCTTAAGCAAAACACATATTCCATAACTAAAAACCAAATATCAAGGTATGCAATTCTTTATAAAGTAAAAATTCTATTATTACTGATAAATAGTTTTTAAAAGGACTATGACCCATACAAAAATTCCATATTATCTAACAAGACTCATTATCAGTGCATCTAAAAATACAGAGATAGTTTCAAGCAAGAATCAAAGGCATTCTTTATAAACATAAAAACCCATTGATCACAAGAGAAAAATTTTTTTAATGAAGATGATTAGAGAAAAGTAGAACAACTTAATGGGTAGAGCCTATCATGCCTGATAGTGCTTCTGTTGATTCGAAGAAGATTTCCAAGTGAGCCTCCACAATTCCTTCTTCTCCAAACGAAGTCAACAACCCAAAACTTCTTTCTCATATGCCTCTTATACCTCCATTGGATCGAAAATAGTCCAAAGGAGCCAAAAATAGAAACAAATTGCAAACATAACTACTAGTTTGAAGAACCAGATATCTCCATGCAGAGAAAAAATCGAAATGAATGAAAGACCAAACAACCTCAAAGAATTCCACTTGCATGGTTTCCTAGGTGGTTTTTCTCGCCAAAACCAATGGTCATTAATGCCATTGAATTCCACTTTCCCACCTATATCTCCATGCCATTGCCATCTAAAATTGGTGAACTCAAACTTAACTAAAGCATGCATCTCTTAACTTTAGTGATGATGCCAACTAGGACATTCCATCAAATTTCATGCCTCCTTGCCATAACTAGCAGTACCATGTCCCATAAATTCAAAAATCAAATCACTTTAATTCATTGAAACCATCGCCACCACCTCCCACTTTCCATGTGACCCCTTAGGTCCCCTTTCACCTTACATTAGTTTAGGTTAGATAAACATTAGTTTAGGATCTGAACCTTAGGTTAGTTAAAATTTATTTACCTTAGGTCATTTAAACATTGCCTTAGGTAAGTTTGCCATCATAGGATAAGCCATACCCCATAGTAGTTTAGTATTAGGTAATAGGTTAGATATAGACCTCTCATTACCTTAGGTTATTTCCAAATCCCACACTTGTAAAACATACAACTTAGATTAGGATGCAACATGCATAGTTAGAAATAGATCTAAGGTAGGTCTAGTTTACCTTAGGTTAGAATTCAGTTAGGATAGATCTTAAAGAATCTAGGATTAAGGTTTTACCTTAATAGTCCTGAAGTAAGTCTTTTTCCTTCTTATGCCAACCAACGTCATAAGAATATTAACTAGAGGATCCAATTTCGTATTTCACAGAAAATGTAAAGCAAGGACCTCAAAAGAAAGGGTCTGAAAAATTGTAAACATACAAAGACTCAATCCTCTTAATACCTTCCATTCCAGAATGTCGACTTAACAAACTAAACAGGTAAGAAACTGAAGCATACCTTGGATCAATGGAATTGATCCAAGGTTTTGCTGTTATTAAAAATAAGTATGCAAACAATAATTCTGGTTCACAACTTTTACAAATCCCAAGGAAGAATAATTTCACTTCCAAGCAACAACAACATAGAAAAATGAATCCATGAATAACAATAATTTATCCCTTTGCAAGCATGATTCCCAACAGTCAAAAGAATACACCTTCTTAGGAAAAATCACATATCAATGCTTGCAGTGTAAGGAGGAGAAAGCTATTAGTTTTCCAAAGATGTTACATACTTCCCTCCTAAAAAGAATCATCGTCCCGATGATTAACTTAGTTACACAATTTTCATCAAGGACAAATCAAATTATTATACTTCCATTCATATGTTTCAAACAAAACTGGATTTTAAAATTCCAAAATCAGCATTTACGTAGCTATTCATTTTAAATAATGTGATGTCTACCCAAAACTGGTAATTTTACTGACATAAAAAGAATAAAATCTTAAAACTTTATCAGTCAACAAAATCAATTCTGTTCAAACAAATATGGAAAAGTAGTTTTCATATCTTCCAGATTTTCCCAGGTTGCACTTTCCTCATTAAACTGATCCCACTGGACCTTACATTGACTTATTTCATGATTTCTTAAGTGCAACTGGCAAGTTTCCAGCACTCGTATAGGTTTAACCATGATTATTCCTAGGTCTTGGACCTACAAGGAATTCCAATTTAACACATGTGATAAATCTGAAACGTATTTCTTAAGCAAAGAAATATGGAAAACATCATGCATTTGTGATAAAGTAGGAGGTAATGCTAAATGATAAGCTACAGGGTTGATTACTTCAACAATTTCAAAAGGTCCCACATAACGAGGTGATAACTTGACAGCCTTGCCAAAAGTTATAGAACTCTTTTTTGGTTTAACCCGAAGAAAGACCTTCTCACCAAGTTCAAATTTCCTATCAACCCACTTCAAGTCAGCATAACTCTTTTTCCTATCCGCTGCTTCTTTCAAGCATTCACAAATCATTTTAACTTGTTGTTCCATTTCCATGTAAGGATTTCAGGTCCAACCACCTCTCTATCCTCAATGTTGTCCCAACTAACAGGGGTTCTGCATTTCCTTCCGTATAATGCTTCGAAAGGTGCCATCTTCAGAGAGGCGTGATATGTGTTATTGTATGCAAATTCAACTAATGGAAGGTACTCTTCCCATTTATACTACTGATCCATGCAATACATTCATAACATATCCTCTAAAACTTGATTAACTCTTTCAGTCTGTCCATCCATTTCCAGATGATATGCAGAACTAAAATTCAGCTTAGTTCCTAGAGCTGCATTAAGTGTTTTCCAAAATATTGAAGTCATTCTTGGATCTCTATCAGATATGATTAATTTAGGTACTCCATGTAATCTCAAAAATCTCATGTACAAATATTTTTGCTAAAACAGGTGAATCATCCTTAAGATTACCAACAATAAAATGTGCTACCTTTGTTAGTTTATCAACAACAACTAAAATAACATCATGTTTATTTCTTGACATAGGTAACCCTTGTACAAAATCCATGCTTATCACTTGCCATTTGTACTGCGGTATGCTATGAGGATACAATAAACCAGCTGAGTGCATATGTTCAGCTTTAACTCATTGACATTCTAAACAGTGTGTCACAAATTCAATCACGTCCTTTTTCATCCCTTTCTAGAAATATTGTTGTTTTATATCAGCAAGCATCTTTATAATACCAGGGTGTCCAGAAAAAGGTGAATTGTGAAATTCAACTAATAATTTATTTCTTAAATCATTTAGCAAAGGTATGTATACCCTATTTTCAAACCATAAGATTCCTTCATTATCGAAGTGAAAACCCTTATATCTCACATCATTTGGGTCTTCAGTAAGTGTATGTTTTTACTTGCTGAAAATAAGAATCAGATTCCATAACACTTTTTACCTCATCCTTAAACTAAGTTCTTAACGTTATAAGAGCATAAATGTGCTTCCTACGACTTAGAGCATCAACTACCCTATTTTCCTTGCCTTTAATGTAACTTATGTCAAAATCATATTGAGATTAAAAAATCTAACCATCTTCGATTGTCTTGCATTCAAGATTTGGCTGAGTAAAAATATACTTCAGCCCAAGATGATCAATTTTTAGTTCAAAAGGTTTACCAAGAAGATAATGTCTCCAAACTTGAAGTGCATGAACAATGACAACAAGCTCTAGATCATGTGGAGCATAATTCAGCTCATGTAACTTAAGTTTTCTACTTTCGTAAGCTATGACATGATCTTTTTGCAATAGAATACCTCCAAGACCTTCCCTGGATGCATCCGTTACAATAGTAAAGTCTCCATAAGGGTCAAGGTACAACCAAAATAGGTGCTGAAGTTAACTGATCCTTCAAATTTTCAAATGTAGATTCACATTTTCTCATTCCACACAAATTTCTTATCCTTTTTCTGTAATGAAGTTATTGGTGCAGCAACTTTGGAGAAATCTTTAACAAAATTCCTATAGTAACCAACAAGACCCATGAAGCTTCTAACTTCATGTACATTCTTTGGTGCAATCCACTCAGTTATAGCTACAATTTTAGAGGGATCTACAACTATTCCATCTTTTCTTATAACATGACCCAAATAGTGCACTTATGTGTCATAGAAAGAACATTTAGATAACTTACCAAATAATCGTCTCTTCCTCAAGATTTCCAAAACTATCTTTAAATGCTCATGATGTTCTTCAATACTTTTAGAGTATATGAGAATATCATCCAAGAATACAAGCACAAATTTTTCCAAGTATTCTTGAAAAATATTGTTCATTAAATTCATAAAAGCTGCAGGTGCATTTGTTAATCCAAATGGTAAAATTGTGAATTCATAATGTCCATACCTTGTTCTAAAATATGTTTTATGAATGTCCTCATCCCTAATTCGTACAACTGATGATATCCAGATCGAAGATCTATCTTAGAATATACTAATGCACCACGCATCTGATCAAATAGATCATCAATTCTAGGAAGTGGATATTTGTTCTTAATCGTTTCCTTGTTTAACATTCTGTAATCGATACATAATCTAAGTGTTCCATCTTTCTTTTTCACAAAAATTACCTGATGCTCCCCAAGGTGAGACACTCGGTCTAATCAAACCTTTTGACAAAAGTTCTTGTAACTGAGCCTTAAGCTCTACTAATTCAATAGTAGTCATCCTATAAGGTTCCTTAGAAATAGGCTCGGTTCTAGGTTTGATTTCAATTGTGAAGTCAAATTCCCGTTTAGGTGGGAGACCTGGTAGTTCTTCCTAGAAACACATCACTGAAGTTTCGTAACATGGATAACGTTCCAAGAAATCATTATTTTCTTCAGTAGATTCTAGAAATTTTTACTGCATATAAGGTACAACCCTTATTTTTGGCCTTTTTAAGTTGCATAACTGACAACTTCCTAATAGAAATTTCACGTTTTACACCTTGAATGTCTACTGTTTTCTGTAGGTCATCTAAACAACTAATATGTTTTTCAAAATAGTCAACTTTTTCTTTATGCTCAGCTAGCCAATTAACACCTATGATTACATCATAAGACCCCAAAGGAGCAACATAGAGATCAAATTTTGTGGAAAAACTAGGTAAGTCAAGGACTGCCCCAAAAAGACACATACTAACTGTATGAACAACATTATTCCCATAATGTACAACCCATGATTTATCCATTTTTCTAGCTTTTATTTTTAATTTTGATGCTAATTTACTAGAAATAAAACATTCAGTAGCTCCCGTATCAAAAAGAATAGTTACAGGTATGCCAAATAACTTACCCAGAACCTCTATGGGTGTGACTTACTTTTCAGCTTGTTTGTCAGCTACTGCAGCGTGTATCTTGTGTTGCTGATTACAGTCATCCTTTTTCAAAGGAAATTGATTTGCATAATGATCCTTGCCACAATTGTAACAGCCTCATATAGGTCCCTTTTTAGGCTCAAATTTATTTCTAGCCTTAAAGTTATCATTCTGACCTCCATAGGACTTCTGTCTGTTATTATTGTTCTTGAAAAAGTTATTTCATACATTAGCAACAAGCTTATTTGTTGTTGTTTTCTTATTATTATTAGTTGAAAACTTATTTTTCATACCAAACTTCTTCCATGGTCCTTTCTTAGGTGCAAGAGATGATGAAGAGGAGTTCAAAACTTTCTTTCTGAATTCTTCTTTATGAGTAGAAATTGCCTTCAATTTCTGTTCCTATGTCGTATGGCTTTTTCAACAACCCCTTCCATAGTGGTTGGGATGTGAACATCCACCTCTCCTCCTATAATGGGATTCAGTCCCATGATAAATTTCCATATCCTGAACTTCTCGTCAGTTTGATACTGAGGTACATACTTAAGGAGTTTAGTAAACTACTCCCAGTACTCTGTTACAGTTAATTTTCCTTGGGATAAGTTCTAAAATTTAGTCATTTTATGATCATAATAAAGTTATGGCAGCCATCGTTTCCTAAAATAACTTTTAAATTGATCCCAAGTAATATTCATTTCATCAATGTTTAACTCAGCCTTACGGTTGTCCCACCATGAAGATGCTTCATGGGAAAGATGATATGCTCCCCATATTGCCTTTGTTTCCTCTGAGAAATTCCTTATCACAAAGTACTTCTCCATTTCACTGAGCCAATTCTCAGCTCCATCTCCTAATGTGGTGCCATCAAACTTAGGTGGACTTATCCTTTTTATATCATTAGTGAGTTCAACTGCCAACCTTGCCTTTTTATTTTTTGGCTGATCAGGTAGGTTTAAATTATTGTTATCAACACCTAAATTTCCCAAATTGGCATTGTCCACAGGAGGTGGCTGATTGTTATTACCAGCATCTTCTTCCTCCTCATTTCCCATTACTTGTTGTTCAAGTACAACCAAACGATCTCTTGTGTCCAACAGGGAAGCAAGGATCTCATCAAGTTTTTGGGTAGTTGCTACTTCTCCACCTGGTGGTGGGTTGTTTGCAGCATTTCCTCTTGTTCTAACCATTTTCTATTAACAAGAAAATTTAAGTTTTATCAGATTATGGACACAATAGGTCTAAGAGCTGTAACCTTCAGCTCTGATACCAAGATGTAACATTCCCATTTTAAGAATTTAGAAACAAGGGAATTTTTTTATATACATAATGTTCTCTGTTCTAAATAATCATAATTTAGAACACACATTCCATGCCAATCAATCTCATAACAGATAACCATATGCAGTTGTAAATGACTCGGTGAACTACGGATCTCTCATTTCATGACTCGGTTTCTAACCGATCTCTCATGTTAACTTAAGGTATTGAATACTAAGTGTATACTAAGTATACTTGGTTCCTCTTACCCTATTTTGGGTATTGAGTGTTCTGTAATAAGAAACCTATCTGAATATTTGTTACCAATATTCATCTGAAATCTCATTTCTTAAACTAGGTGACATAGGACAACGCAACCAACAGCTTGTGATACTTTGGCCAAATATTTCCAACATATTGTTCATGTTACTATTCCTAGATGACATACTCATCTAACAGAATACATCCTTCACCCCACTCATCTGTTATCTAGAATGGTCTTCACTGACTTCTGTCAGTTCACTTGTTCAAGGTTTGACCCTAACCCAGGTTAGTGACATAATTTGGTATAGGGAACCACTCACGATGACCTAGGGTATATAGACATACTCAATCAACCTAAGTCAATTAGATGTGCCTAGTTACCCTAAGTCATTGTGAGTCACTTCCTATGCTAAATCATATCCCTAATCTGACCTAGAGAGAAACTAAGTTCAAGTCCAGATTTGAGTAGATCTAGATGAACCAATGCTGAGGGGTGTTGCAACATGTCAACTGCAACATTTTATCCTCATGAAGACCCTAGTCTTCATGAAGGTAAAGTCCTGCAGTTGGTGTGTGCCAACATCTGATAGAACTACCCATCTTGATGTACACACCTCAAGAAGAGGTCATTTACACCTATTTATTTCTTAATTAAGATTCAAATTACAACAACTCTACTGAACCCTAATTCCAACAACCCTTAAGTTTTTCATCTTCATTGAGTTGTTAATGTAATACATGTCATAAACTTATGATTAATTTTATGTTTAAACTTTTTGCTTAACATATAGTTAATCGAAAACAGAAAGAACATCCATCATAAGATTTACTTAATATAACTTAACCATTCATAGCCTAATTAAGATCCAAAGCAGGTTCCATTAAAGTAGACTTCATAGAGATGAAGTCTAATTGATTAACGATCTCATATTTACCAAACATTTTTTTTGAAACATATCAAGGTATTTCTCAAGAGGGAGTGAACCTTCCTTTTTCTAGTTAAGTGATAGGGTTTTTTATACCCTTTTCCATTACACAAGTCATGATAGTTAAGTTATACTTTTATTATCATCTTTTTTCAATAAACCATGCATGATTAGATAAAAGAATATCAATGCATGCCAACTTAATAAGTTGCATTTAAATAAGGGATATTGTAACTATTTCCCATCCATCCAACTCATTTAATTACAACAAAAATAAGGATCCATTCAGATAAGAATGAAAACAATGAAGATAAGATTACAAATTTCCTTCATATAATGCACAAGGAAAATGACATAACAAGTATAAGTAACTCTCAATATTTTTCAATTCATCATGGTAAAATACATATTTTACAAGACCATGCATTTCAGACATATCTCATGTCAAACAACATCAATATCATTAAAGAATACAACTTTTCATCTTTCAATACATTTCAATAATGAATTTTATTTCTTTATAAAAGATCCAGACTTTAAGAAACCAATTCATCATATAATTTATTTCCTTCCTTTATCACTTATGAAGTCCATCTGCAAAAATTTCTAGCATGGGTCAGTTCATTGAACTGAGCATGATAAGCATTAAGATTAAAATGATGTGCCTTCAACTAACTGTCATAGAAAACCAACTTTTCTTTTATTAAATAGTAAGGCCAAGTAGATAAATAAATCTTAAGTAATAACAACCATAAAAGAAGAACAATTAATCAACTTGAATTAAAATTAAGAAAAGATCATGATATAATCTGCACCTTATAACATTATATCATATAAGTAATGTTTTAACCAAATTACTTATCTCATTTTAATAAAGGTACTTACTAATTATTTCCTACATAGTTCAATCTGTATTAGAAATACATAAACTAACCCCACTATTTTCCAAAAATAGAGTTACTTTAAGAAGCAAGAACCATCAAACTCAACATTACAAAAATTTCATAAAAAGTCATCTACAGCCAAGCTAATTCTAGCTTCATGAAATGTTTTAGGATGAATCATCTAACAACATAAAAAAATAAGAGATTCCCATTTAAGAGGCTATGTCCTAATTTAAAGTCCAAGATATAACCTAAGTTATCAAGTTAGGACACACATTAGAATTAGGAAAGTATTCACTCAATAAATGGTATGAAACATAAGTCACTCGATACAAATATTGATTCCTTCAATATAAGCTAAGTGAATAAATAAGCAGTATCAACAACTACTCATTACATTCTTGAAAGTAATGCAACTGAACTGATCAAATCTATAAACCAGATTAAAAAAAGAAGAAGGAAGGGTGAACTAAGAGAAAACAAAATTAGAACTTCCCTTCCAATTTGGTAAGAATTGAATATCCTTTCTCAACTCAAAAAAGAGAGTGCAACGTATAATATCCTACAAACTCCAAAGAGATACATCGATGTAAACTTTACCTTAGAGGTTAAAAGAGAAAGGAGTCATTCAACATGTTTAAAACAGGATTCCAATGTTCCTTCACAATTAAATAAGGTCATAAAAGGACTGGTACAGTCTAACCACAAATCCTTGATCTCTTTTAAACATAAAAATATGCACTAGAAGATACTAAACTGAATTATGCAACTGTATTATGCCAATCAGATTTCTAGCTAGGGTTCTCTCAACATGAATAAAAATAGTAACATTAATCCATTACTCACATCAAGAAGTAGATGAATTAATAAGAGTTTACTAACAACTTACATGAAATGACAACCTTCAAAATTCATTCCCAGTCATCAAAAGTGTCAGTCAGGGAAACTAATGCCTAATCATTATTTCCAGACGATAATGAAACAAACAGAAAGATTGAATCATATTCACAACCTTTCAGAGATGGAAGAAACTGTATTTTGGATACACCGAACAAGATTCATTTGGATTCAATTTCAAAATAAGGTGCAATAATAAGGACAACATAACTTAGCTATAAGTGCACAAGTCATCTATTGAGATGATTATAATTCTTTTCATTACATTTCTATGGATCCCAGGATAAAATGCATACATCTAGTAATTTGATAGGACATTCTATTCCTTCAACTTACTCAGAGATCAAAGAAACTAGAGAATCTAGAAAACCCTTCATACTATAATCAATTGGATAGTTCTGAATCACGAACATCAACCAAACATCTGAATATACATTTATTAAATCCTCATGAAACCACAACAGTAAGGTTTCAACAAACTTACACTAGAAAGTTAGCTTAAGAGGTTTACCCATATCAAGAACAAGTAAGTTTAAAAAATCATTATCTAACTTAAAGGTGAATAAGAACAACAATATCGACATCTTGCAAGCTCGAGCATAGCTAACATGAATAGAACTAAATATTATCTCAGAAAAAATCAATTTGAAAAGTCCTTAAATATAATATAACCTCATCTATCCAACTTTTAGTTCAGTCTTCCAGAGATTTAAAGAAAACCCAAAACATATAAAATTCAGAAAAGGGAGAATTCATTCATTGTTATGTTGAAACAAGATAACTCCCAAAATCTTAATATCCAAGTAACCATTACCACATAGTTTCCATATAAGGTTCTAGATTCAAACAACAAAGTTTTAACTGAAAGGGTAAGAGGATAAATAAATCATTCATTCTTGTTTCCACACGAGTTTGAACCCATAGTTATAGAAAATCCAAACACCCATTATCAACTCATCTTACATTGAAATACAAGGTTCGAAGAAATGAAAGTTTCTACAGTAAATTTCAAGAAGAAGTTACTCATTCATTACTATTTCCATAAAAGTTCAAGTTCACACAACATTGAACACAAGCATCCATATATATACAGTTCCAACAGAAGTAACAATACTTCAACCAATCAAAGATGCGATACATAAGGATATTTATCTTATAAGTAATGTTTCACAACAAATTACTTATCTCCTTTTAATAAAGGTACTTACTAATTATTTCCTATATAATTCAACCTGAATTAGAAATACATTTAAAACTAACTCCATTATTTTGACATAAAATAGAGTTACTCAAAGAAACAAGGTACTGTCAAATTCAATATTACTAAATTTCTTAAAAAGGAATCGACAGCCAAGATAATTCCATATCTTCATGAAAGACTCATTTAGATGAATCATCTACAACATAAAAAGAATTCCAAGATGCTACATCCTAATTTAAAATCCAAGATATAGCCTTGTTCCCAAGTTAGGCACACATTAGAATTAGGAAAGTACGTTCAGAGAATAGCATTTCACAAAATTACTATTAAAAATATTGATTCCTTTAATATGAAGTCAAGTTGAATAAGTAAGAAGTATCCAACCGATACTCAAATGCTTCTCATGAAAGTCAACAACCCAAATGAACTTTTAAATCTTATAACAAGATTTATACAGAAAGGGAAGAACCAACTGAGAGCCAAAAAAAAATAGACTAAAAATTGAATTCTGGTTTGAAGAACCAGAATATCCATTCACAACTCAGAAAGGAGAATTGACACATAATCTCAACAGTTTCCAAAGAGACTACTTGATGGTTTACCAAGAGTGGTATAAGAGCTAGAAGTCAATCAATCATGTTTAGATGAGGATTCCTCACATTCTATCTCAAGTAATCACCATCTATAAAAGGAAGTATCAACCCAATCATAACATCCTTTAACTCTTTTAGTGATGAATTCCATGCACTAGGCGATCCTAAACATTTATACACTTACAGTATGTCAAATTAGTTCTCAAAATAAATCCCCTTAAATACACAATTAGAAGTATCATACCACATTATCCACTATCCAAGAAGGAGATGAAATAACCCCTTTTCTTAAACATTACAGGTTAAAATAACCCTTCAATTTAGTCATTCGAAATCATTAAGGTTCAATTAAGAAGCATTTACCTAGGTCATTATATTGCCATAGATATAAAAATCCACTAAGAAAACCATAATCCTCATAAGGTGAGAGAAAACATTTTTGAATGGTTAGAGAAAGATCCATCCTAATTTGATTTCAAAGAAGATGCAAGACAAAGAATATACATGACTTAGATTAGGGTGAAAATCAACTTAGAGATGATTAAGGTATTCCTTCCATTATATTTCTATGGAATGCCAACTTAGCATCTATAGTCGACAAGATATAGGATTCAACATACTCATAGATCATAGAACTAAATTATCGAAAACCCTTCATATGAACCAATTGGTTAGTTACAGATCACTAGAAGCGTCAACCAAATTTCACATAAACATTCATTAAATCTTCTCAAAAGAAGGGTAAATTTTTTTTGTAAACATACTTAAGACGGTTTACCCTATCAAGAACCTTAATTTCATAATGATCAACTTAACAAAGTGAAGAAGATAGTAAGATCGACAACTGCAAGCATCAACCTTGGATCTAATGGAATAAATTAAGGTTTTACTCAGATTAAAAATAAGTATCCTTAAACAAAACAATTCATCTTCCAACTTTAGTACAGTCTTCCAAGATTTAAGGATAAAACCCAATAAACATAAACATAGAAAGGAACAACAATAATTTATCCCTTTGAAGAACTCACATGTTATATTCAACAATACGAATTCAATTCTTAGTATTCGAAACAATTACCACATAGTTTCCAAAAAGGAACAATCTTCTTAGGACAACTAAGTTTTAACTGAAAGTGTAAGAGAAGAAGCTAAATCAATTCTTGTTTCCACAAGAGTTTGAATCCAGAAAAATATGAGAAAATCCATGCACCCATTATCAACTCAGCCTCATGTGTACAGAGTTGGAAGGATGAAAGTTCCCTTTCAGTAGTTCAAGAAGAAGTTACTGTATATCAAAGAGGTTTCCAGGGAATTTACGTACACTATTGAATAAGCATCCATATATATGCTATTTCTCACAAAGTGGAAAATATTGGAAACGAATCAATTCTCTAGAGAAGGTCCAATTTTTCTTACCTTCTATCAACCATAATACAAAACCTAGTTCCAATCTTAAAGCAACAACATATTTCCATAAACCCTTTTTCAGACAAGCAGGGATTCAAATATGTTCGATGATTATTCAAACTCAACTCAGCATATCAAGGTATAATCACTATTAACTTACCCAGAAGGCTAACCCATATTCATATTCTCTAACCTTCATTCACATAGAAAAATACAGAGATCCTTTCAAGAAAAAAATTATCAATACCTTTACTAAAGTTCCTCATCACAAGAGAGCATCCACCTTTCACAAGGAGATGCAGGGGTGAGTATAGTTCGAATCCACTTGTTCCACCAGGTCCTATCAGGCTGTAATACTTGCTCTCCTAGCTGACTCGAAGAATGATCATTCTCAGCCTATTCCTTATCAGCACATTCCTTCTTATCCAAAGGAAGTCAACAAGGGAAGATGACATTCTTTCTCATGAGTGCCTCTTAGATATTCTGGACTGGGTATCTTCTTATCAAAAGAAGATCCAAAGGAGCTAAGGAATAGAATCATGGATAGCAAACATGACTGACTTGTTCAAAATCATTGATGGATATGGGGATGTGAAAATCAAAATTTGGCTCGAAAAAGAAACAACCTTTACGTAATTCCATCTTGCAATTATCCAGAGGTGGTTTATATTGAGGAAGAACATGGCTCATTGAATTCCAGAATTCCCCCATTTCCCACCTAAATTTCAAAGTGCCAGTAGAGGATGACTGAATATCTTTCTTTTCTAAAGTTTCCTTTTTTGATGTAGGTTTTTGATCAAATGTATGTATCTTTCTTGGGAAGTAGTGCTTATAGAATTCAAAAAATCCCATCACTTACCTTTTTTGACAACCACACCAAAAACTCAAACTGTTACATGTGATACACTTAGGTCCCCTTGATCAATGGATTTACATTAGTTCTAGGATCAAAGCCTTGGCTAGTTAAAAGTCTTATGTCACCTTAGGTCATTCAACATTACATTCAGGTAAGTATGCCATCATAGGATAACAATTTCAAAGTGATGTTTAGTTTTCAAGAAATAAGAGTAATATTAAAATAGGATGAAAGACCTAGTTCAAAGAAAACAAGCCTAAGCTTATTTATCAATCTTCATACTATGTAAATCATTCAGCTTCCATCATCTGATGCAACTGTATGGTGTTGAAATAGATCTAAGGTAGGTCGTTTTCCTTAGGTTCAGAATCATCCCCACAGTTTGGATCCATCCTTTTTTTGTATTCCCGTAAAGTCTTTGACCTGTAATAGTAATAAATTACTATTAATCCTTCATATGCCAATACTATCATAATGGTTTTGGTCAGACCCATCCTCTTTTCTGTATTTCATCATAAAATGTAAAACCCTGACTTCTAAACAAGGGTTCAAAACCTCAACCCTGATTTAGACTCAAGTCTTCAGTTGCATGCCTTAGGATTCCAATATGTAAAATTCAATCCACTCAAAGGTATCGAGTCCTGATGCATACCTTGGATTTTTGGTAATTGATTAATGGTGGTAGCTGCTTTGCATGACACATGGAGACCTATGCAAACAGAAATTTGGGGCTTCACTTCTTTTGTAGAGCCCAAGGAAGGATAATTTTACTTGAATCTGCAACAACATAGGCAACACGTGGAGTCCATGTGAGGAAATAATTCTATCCCTTTACAATCTTGATTCCCAATAGTCAAAAGAATACACCTTCTTGGGCTCCCTTTCTGTGCTTTATCCACGTGATCTATTATTGCTTCTTGAAGGCCCCCAATTTTTTTACCTTCTCCAAAATGTGCCAAAGGGCATGTGGATTCCTTCCGTGTCTAGTTCTAGGACTTAAGAAAAAATTATTCTCGCAAAATACAAAAGAACATCAAAAGGAAAAAGGGGACGTTGATTTCTCATAGGGATTTTTAGGGGCAACATGACTATTATGTTCCTCAACCAAAAAAGAGGATTCATACCCTAAACATAAGGTTTTCATTCACATTCAATACAATTATATCTTTCAAGCATACATTTTTTACATGGGTGAACTAGTCAGAGAAATTTTTTCTAAGGCATATACAAGAAAAAGGGTGAGATCAAAGCGAGCACTAATACCAGCTCCAACTCGGGGATTGGCACCCCCTGTGGGTGCCACAAGAACCACACAAATCAGACATAAAATAGACCAAGTGACTATGTCCACTGGGTTACGGAGTCATTTAAAGCATACATATGGTAAAACTGAATCAACTTGAACATCAAAAAACATACCGAGATACCAATGAAACTAGTCATAGTAGACTAGGAAAACAAACACAAAAAATGAAAATAAGAAAGAAAACCAACATGACTATACAGTGTATAGAAGTTCGTACCTTGAGTGTGGTCAATCTAGGAAGTGCTTTAGATGCGTTCCATTAACATGTAAATCTAGCAAATCTCCATGCAAGTATTTCAGGAAAAAGGTGCGCTCACCAATTCTTATGTCAATAGAGTAAGGACCCATCCACAAGGCATCAAAATTACCATGTTTTCCTTTATCCTCATGCATGTTGTCCCATAACAAAACATGATCTCCAACATTGAAAGTTCTGAGAGTCACCTTTTTATCAAATAATTTTCTAAGTTTCTCTCTCAACTTTAGGTGTCTTTAGTGAGACTCTCTTCTCTCTTCATCTAAATCCACAATCTGATTAATCATTGATTTATAGGCACTCACCTCTTCATCCTCAAGTTGTTGTATAAAATGATAAGAGGAAAAATGCATATGTAGGGGAAAGAGAGCTTGGACTCCATAAACCAATTCAAATGGACTCTTTCCAGTAGACCTTTTGGCAGTAATTTTTTTATCTGCTCACGCAATTTTATTTTTTTAATCTCGAATGTCCTCCTAATGATCTTAAGAAAATTCTTATTGCTTGAATCAGCTTGGCCATTCCCCTGAGGATTATAATTAGATGCATATGTCAAATTTATCCCATACTCTTGGAACATAGCTACCATTGGTTTAGCTCTAAAATTTGTAGCATTGTTAGCAACTATTTTTGTAGGTACCCCAAACTTACAAATTATGTGATTCAAGATGAAATCCATGATAATTTGATGAGTTTATTTTTTAGTGGGAATAGATTTGACCCACTTGGTAAAATAATTTTTGGCCATCAATAGCCATTTATGCCCTGCACTTGAGGTAACTGATATTTATCCAATAAAATCCATGCCCCATTATTTAAAATAAGCTCTATTGACACTGGTTGCAAAGGAAGGGCACCTGAAGCTTTCATTCTTCTTGAAAAGATTTGGCAACTTTCACATTTCTTAACCAACAAGGCTGCATCTTTGAAAAGTGTGGGCCACTAGTAACCTGCTCTCAAGATCTTGTGGGCGGTCACTCTTCGACAAATTGGCCTCCACATACTCCCCCATGGAATTCTGTAATAAGTTTGGGAGCTTCTTACTCTGTGATACATCTCAAAATAACCCCCTCTTAGGATTCTTCCAAGCCTAACCCATAATCATGTTATGATATATTTATGGGAGGCTAACTTGAGGGTTCTTCTTTGATTTTTGTCCAAATGGTCAGGACACTCCAAATTCTTGAGGTAAAAAACTATGTCCTTATACCATGTGGAATTGATTACTTTTTCTAGGACATCCATAGTTCCTTCCTCAATCTCATTAATTTTTATTACCTGTAGGTTACTCTCTGACATTAACCTTGCAAGGCCTATAACTCTAATTGTCTTGGTGGTTTGTAAATCCATGTTATACTCTTGTAGCTTGTTCACCCAATGACATATCTTGCTAGAAACTTCCATCTCTGATAAGATATCTTTGACCATAGTATGAGGAACATATGCTACAATATTGGAACTCAAGATATAGGGCCAGAAAATTTTAGTAGCTCTTACCAAAGCAAAATCCTACTTTTCCATGATGGTATATTTTAACTCAGCAATGTGCAAAGGATTTACTGAAAAAGGTAATAGGCTTTCATTTCCTTCTTCATCCTTTTGCAATAACACAATTGCAATG
The DNA here is from genome assembly GCA_019776745.2 of Taxus chinensis. NCBI lineage: Eukaryota > Viridiplantae > Streptophyta > Pinopsida > Cupressales > Taxaceae > Taxus > Taxus chinensis. Next base: position 750,671,150 of record CM034149.1, read on the forward strand.
GTATTTTCAGATGCAAAATAAAAATATGAAATGCCTTTTTATAATATGGGGCTGCCAATACTAGGGAATTATTTAATGATTCTTTTATTCCAGTGAAATATTGGAGGGCTCTTTCTTCCCATTGAATAATTTGGTCTTTCTTTAACATGTTTGTAATGGGGATAGTCATTTTAGTAAAATTATAAATGAACCTCCTAATGAAATTTATTTGACCAAAGAAAGATTGAATCCCCTTTTTAGTTTTCAGGATAGGGACCTTACCAATTGCTTCCACCCTTTCAAGATCAATAATGAACCCTTCCTTTGATACAATGTGCCCCAATAAATTTTCCTTTTGAACACCAAAATGGAACTTTTTAGGATTAAATGAGATGGCATACTCTCTACATATTATCAACATATTTTCAACATGGCTCAAATGATCACTTCTTTGTTTAGAGAACACTGTCACATCATCCTGATAAACTGCAATAAAATCATTTATGTAGCTTGAGAATGAAACATCCATCACTCTTTGGAATGTAGCCCCAACATTCATCAAACCAAAAGGCATTCTCACATACACATAGGTACCCCATGGGGTGGTAAAGGAAGTTTTAATTCTCTCTGATTGTTTCACAAGCACTTGGTTGTACCCTGAGAATCCATCTAATGTAGAAAGAAATTCTAATCCAGTGACCTAATTATAGCATGCTATCCATATTTGGAAATGGATAGTTGTCTTTAATTGACACTTTATTCAAATTTCTGAAATCTACACACAACCTTATATCTCCATTTTTTCTTTCTTATTGGCACTAAATTTTCCACCCATGAAGAATATCTTGTGGGTTGTATTATCCCTCCATCCCTTAAATTTTTTAATTCTTCCTGCATCTTGAGGGAAAGAAGTGGATTGATAGGCCTCTATTTTTACCTAAATGGTTTATCATTAGGTTCTAAAGGTATTTCATGTTCAAATAAATCTTCCCTATATGCTTTCAATTCTGAATAAGACCATGCTAAGAAGTCCTGCTATTTCTTCAACAATTCAACATAAGACTGATTTTCCTCTTTACTCAAATTACTTCCTATCCAAATTTTTTTGGGTTTTTCTTTAGTTCCCAAATTGAATTCTTCAACATCCCTTGAAGTAGAGATGTGTCTATGAACCACCCTATCAACATTATCAAAATTTGACTCTAAAGCCACCAACCATCTGGGAATTGTGTTGGTTTTCAATTGAATTATATCCTTGCCAAACATGGTTTCCATTTCCATCACATATTGCAACCATTGGCTCCAAATCCATGCACTGATTGGTGAATTCTCCTTCATTCTGCAAAAACCTTTGAACCTAGGCATCATCATCAAATACTTTCCAATGTTTCACGTTATCAGGAAAAGATGGTCTTGACAACACTTCAATATCATAATCACAATAAGGAGAAACAGTGAAATTTTCAAACCTAGATCCAAACACGGCCAAGCTATTTGATACAACATTTTGAGTTCTGTTATGATACAAATGTTAAAGGAGTGAAACATTTCAATAAAATCCCATACTGCATGTTTATATTGTTTCATCATTTGGATTTTTTGTGGCATATAGTTTCCTTACTTGTTTCACTACAAGCTCTAAATCTTCTTTAACAATTATATCTTTTATACCATGCTTCCAAGCAACCCTCAAACCCAAGATTAATGCCTCATACTCGGAAATGTTTTTTGTGCATTCAAATTTCAATTTGAAGGAGAAATTAAAAGTTTCTTATCTTGGAGATATAAGTACAAATCCAAACCCATTTCCCATATTAGAGTAAGCTCCATCAAAAATCAAGGTGTAAGGGACACCAATTTGTTCCAGACATTTACTCTTATCAATACTACATTCTTCAAGATATGCATACCCAACCAAATTATTAACATCTACACTTGTATACAAAACTTCATAAGAAGCATTATTAGGATCTTCAATCATATGTAACATATTCTTCTCCCCATAAAACTTGACAAAATTCCCTTCTACTAGTATGGTGGCATATGACATATCCATCTTGCACACTTCCACCAACATTGGACAACCCACTTCCTTGACAACAACATACCCCATTTAGCAGGGCAATCAACAATGACTACATTCAAGGTTAAATACTTACCAGGATAAGTTGCTAATTGCACTACTAAACCCTTCACATACCCAATGACTAACACTTCTCTTGATCCCATGGAAGTGCAATTTCCAAAGGCTGTTATTACTTTGATATCCAACTCATTCATAACTTCAAGGGGCATCACATTACATGAAGCTCCTGAATCAAACATGCAATTGTGAACAAGTATATCTTTAATAATCAAAGTAGTATAGAAGGGATCAAACATCAAGTTGGGATTCAACAAGGGAGGTTCCTAGATATACTTTAGGGGATTCCCCCAAATTTTCCAATCTATGGAACTTCCAATTCTTCAATAATAGGAGGAATATCAAGATTGTTAACATCTTTTCTGGGGTCACTACCTCCTCCTTAAATCTCAAGTACTCAAATATGCTCTTCTTCTGTGCTCAGGGATCCTAAGAAACTCAATGATGGGTACAATGACCTTGATCTGGCTCAAAATTTGAGCCATATTCAGGGGGTATACTTGGGTAAAGATGTACTGAGAGGTAGGGTAATTTCCTTTTCTTGTGGTATGAGGTTCTTCATGGCTTGGGCAGGGTTACTGGGTTTATTGGCATTAGCTGGAATTTTGGTTAGCACATCTTTCTTGGGGGGATCCTTTGGGATATTAGTGAGGAGGGGATTATTTGGTTTAGGCTGTGGCCCTCCCATTTTAACAGTCATGTTTCTTAGATTATATTCTTTCTCCTGGGCCACCACTACATTCATTAATAATTATCTATCCTCCTCAGAAGGAATTCCACCATCATATTTCTTAATCATCAATTCCCTTAAATATTCAAAATCATGATTGGGAAAGTCAAAATCCTGGACCATATCAACTTCAAGATTACTAGTAGAAGGAAGAGGAGATACTCGGTTTATGTAGTCCAAAAAACATTCCACAGTCCTGACACTCAACAATTAGTAGAAGTAGCTCCTTATTGTGGAACTGTCAGGGCATTCCATCATGCACACATTACCAAAAGTAACATCATCATCAACCTCTTCAATTTATTCATTAATATCACATGGGGAATGTGGTAAGAAACATTTATCACACCACTCAATAACATGATTTTCTTCTATCATAGAAACTCTAGTAGTTAAAGGATCAAGGACCAATTTGTTTTCTCTTGGTTGTTGTTTATTTCCTGATCCCATGGGACCTTTACCTCTCTCATCTGATCTATGATAACCCCTAGGATGATTTCCAATTCTATTTTGACCTCAATTCTGGTGTTGGCCCTGAGAAATTTGTATATCCCTTTCTCTGCTCTAGCAAGTTTATAAGAGATTTATTTTACTCCCTGCTATAGTTTTAACAACTTCCTCCAGATCAACTCCCTTGCTTGGTTGAGGCTTTTCAAGATTAACTAACTTAACACCCTCCCTTTTAGGAGGCTTTCCTTACTACCTTGATATTATTTTCTATCTATACTTCCATGGAGAAATCTTATCTCAAAGTCCCGAGGTTTTTGTCCCTCAAATAGTATGTTAATTTCTTGTCAAAGGCATCACAATACTTTATCATGCATGACTCATCACTTGGCCTCAATGTCATTGGCAATCTAGTCAGGGTTTTGTTAAATCTGGTGTTAAAGTCTTGGACTAGTTCATTGGGGTTCTTCTTGATATTTCAAATTTTGAGAGGAGAAACCTAGGATTAGTCTTGTCCCCATATTGTAATCTAAAAGCATTTTTCATCTCATCCCATGAATCAATGGAATTATTTGGTAAGGCTTTATACCAATCATGAGAATCCTCTTCTAAAGTGTGAATGAACAATTTGACATACACATCTTCATGTTCAATCTCAAAATCCTCCATGATATTAACAAAAATTCTAAGGTGATGGTCACTAGTAATAACATTATTTCCTTGAAATTTAGGCAATATGTTCCTCACTTCTTATGGAACCACATTAGGATAACCCACCATACTCATGAAAATCTATGGGCCCAAAAACATTTACAACAAATGGAGATCTAGGTGGAGGATGAGCCATATTATTCTGAGGAGGTGTCCCAACAGGAGGGTTAAAATGGTATGGGACAAGATGTCTTTGAGGTAATGTGTATGATCCTCAAAGTAATGGTCCTTTAATGATTTAGTTTCACAGAAAACTCTATTACTTCTAAGTGATAAATGGGGGAGATGAGGAATACCCTTATCAGTTGCAAATGAAGGCCCCTCACAAGTTGGAGTATATAAATTCATGTGCAAGGACTGCTTGATATAGAACTATCTGAGGAGCTAGAATAATCCTCTATCAAAGGTTGATCACTTTCAACCACATGAACTACTTTATCTTGACCTTTGATCTCCCAATGCTCTCTAGACTTGTTTCTTAGTTGGATTTGTCCTTCCTAGCTCTGGAAACAATTTTCTAGTAGGATCTATCTTGAAGAAGGACCTTCTTCCTTCCATATTTACAGATCTTGATGAAAATTTTCAATTATTGAAGCTTGAGGCACTAGTATTTACCAAAAATTCTAAACAATGTGGAGTCACCACTAAGGTCTTGTACCTAGATGTGTAAATCATTGTAAATGACTTGTCAATCTGAACCTTAATGATAAATTTTAACAAATCTTGACAAAATCTCAGCATCCTTTGTCAATATTTACCCCTAACCAAGAAAATTTAATGGAAAAATTTCTTAAACTAGGAAAATATTAAGCAAATAACTTCTGATTAAGCCCATTTTTCACAAATCTCAACAAAGGATGATGTCTAGATCATGTATTTGCATCTAAACATATTCAGTATGTTACCAGAGATTAATGTTTCTTAGTATTTATATAAATAATCCCTGAAAATGGTGCCACGAGGGTGTTGGTACCCAAATTGATCCCTCCTTGTAAGACAACAACAACAACAATGAGCTAAGCATGATGCTTAGAGAAAGACAGACCAAGATTTGAGTCGTTTTATAGCCGGGGATGGATCTGGACAATCTCTTTTTCACTTAGACTTGGGGAATATTGGATAACACCTCACTAAGGGTATGACCTACCCTACTACTTTAGGTTTTTCCTGCAAACCAGGGTGAGAGGACCCATTTTGTAACCTGTATTTGTGAAAATGAAATAGATAGAACAACAATATTTGGACTCTCTTTTCTAGGGAAGTGAAAAATAACCTCAAGAAGACATGGTCAATACAAACATCATCTAACTCTCATGAGTTGTCACACTAGAAAATGCATATATCTTCTAAAGAAGGCTCAGGTTACTAAATACAGTCATAATTCCAACTTTTCTTCTACATATTTTGGATAAAGGATGGACAAATTTAACAAATCTCCTTAGCATTTATGCATAAACAGTGCAAGCATGGGTAGTTCAGGTGGATCTGATGGATATTGGTTGTGATTTTGATGTATTTTGGGAAGTTAAGAAGGATAAAGTTGATTATACAAAATACCTTAAATGAACCTTACAAATACTGTATATAATTGTTCTTGATGTAAAATATGGATCACACAATCCAAAGCATTCCTTCAACCAGAAGGTTTGTATTCATGGAAGCCCAAGAACACAGGATTTCACACAAACTTTCAAGAATTCAAACACAAAATCTCATGATAAATTCTCAACAAAATACTGACAATCTCTGATCAAATATGTTCTAGATACACTCAGGAACTGACAAAGATCTTAAATCAAATAGATACAAATTGAATTTAAAACCACGTTTACCACATTATGAAGGAAAGCTCCATCAATAATGCAATTAAGTTACCAAATTGTTTCTATTTAAACTAAAAATTTATGTAATTCAAATAAGATTAATTAGCATAAGATTGCAACAGAAATGCAAACAATCGATTCAAAGTAATTCATCTTGAAACAAAGTAACATTGCTCATGAGAATACACACAAATTAATTCAAGAAACACCAATTCTTCGAATAAGGGGACACAACAACTATGACCTCAATATTTACCAATGACTGTACAATGCAATCATCTTGGTGAGAAGGCTTGGGAATAAATGAATAAAAGTTCAGGTATCTCAGATTGGTTTAGTTTTAAGCTAGTACAAATAGGTTCTCTCCTTATTTCTCTAAAGCTTAGAAAAATTTAACCCCCCTTATGTGAGAGTATTCTCATCACATTTATACATTTTCAATCACTCATTCACCCTTCATTTTCCCCCCAAAAGCATGAATATCCAAAGAATATTCTTCTTCACAGCATACAATTTAATATGTTATCTTATGTTTCTAGGTGGAGGAATTATGAGTTACTCCCATTTTTCAAATATTTTACATATGACTAGGATGCTATGTCATTCCTTTTTGCATTTGTTTAATCATTTCTCCATTTTGGTGGGAAAAGAAACCCTTTTGATAGTTTTTAGGCACCTCCATATGGCTTGATGTGACACACAAATCCCTTTCACCTTTTGAGGATCAATCTCAAACAACACACACTCATGTTCATGTCTTTCTAGGATGAATAATTTTCCATAAATTGTGTCACATCAGTCTAGATATCTTTTGTTGCACAATGCCAATCTCTCTCAAATTTATTTCCTTCATGTGAGCTGAGTGAAAAATCCTTCTTCATTTGATGGCAATGATTTCATCTAGTTCAGCTTGTCTGTACCATTTTCATTATAAATTCAGCTTCATTTCTTCATTGGTATGCATCCTCCTTCCATTTTTAGACTTGAAAAGATACTGCGAGGCTTTTTGTTGGTGTAATGGCAAGAGTAGTTGTGGAAACTAGTTTGAAAGAAATATCCTCAGAAGATTTAAATCAAAATCTTTGATCTAACTGGCCTAGATGAAGCATTTGTCAGGGATTTGTTTGAAATTGCAGACCCAAGGGATAACAAAGGGCCCTTGACATATCAAGAGGTTTGGATTTCCCTCCTCTTGAGATTGATTAAGATCAATCCTATTTTCTCAGCTTTCCATTCGATGTACTATCATCTCTTCCATTGGGAGCACCAAAAATCTCCAGAAGAGTTGAAGAAATTATGGATTGAGAGGAGGCCTACTATGACAGGGATGGCTGGATACAAGTGTCCCTTTCTATGCAATGAAGGGTTTGTGCTGAAAGAGGTTCCCGGGAGTCTTACGTACTTTATGACAAGACTTCGATTGATATTGTGCCTTCCATTTCTCACAAAGTGGAAGAATTGGAGTGAATGGGTCACTTCTCTAGAAAAAGGTCAATGAGACCTTGTACCACCTCAAAAATCTACAATACCAACACCATCAACAAGAGGAAATAAGGGGAATCAAGCTCTCAGCCCCCAATTGTCATTTTGGATGAGGAAGAAGAAGATCCTTCATCTCCTCAGCATTCCAAGGCATCACTTTCTACTACCAAGGAGGGTAAGGGAAAGTATACTCTCCAACCTTCCATTCATCTAGTGTAGTGGGCTCCCTTGATGGAGAAAAAATTATCAGGACCTTTTCCTGTTCCTTTCCCAAGAGAGCATCCACCTTTCACAAGGAGATGCACTGGGGTGAGTCTAGTTCAAAATCCCTTGTTCCACCAGGTCCCTAGGTTGTAATACTTTCTCTTCCAGCCACTCCAAATGCTCCTTCTCAGCCTATTCTTGATCAGTCCTACTTCTTACAAGGAAAAAGGGAAGATGACATTTCCTACATGTGGTTTAGATCTTCTGGACTGGGTATCTTCTTACCAGAAGAAGATAGAGCTGAGGAATATCATGGATGGCCCTAGGATGACTGTTGAATCATTGATGGACATGGGGATGTCTCAAAATTTTGTTGGGTCAGTTGTATTTTCTCAATCATCTCAAGGCTTAGAGGATTTTATACTAAGGAAGAACATGGTTGTTGAATAGAATTCCCCCATTTACAGAAAATTTCAAAGTAAAAGTAGAGGATGACTGAATGTCTTTCTTTTCTTATTTCTTTTTTGATGTAGTTTTTTGAGAATGTATATATCTTTCATGGGCAGGGCCCCTATAGAATCCCCATTTTTCATTTTTTCACAACATAGAAAAATATCAAATTGTTACATCAATACACATGCTTGATAATGGATTTACAATTCTATCAAAGCCATATAAAATTCTAATGTATCACATCAAATTACATTCATGTCTGAGAGTGAAATGATTTCAAAGTGGGTTTTCATGAAATAAGAGTAATGATTAAAATAGGATGAAAGAAATCCCCATCTTTTTTTTAGTATTCATATCTGCATCTTCATCTTCCATCATCTGGGCCTGTATGGTGTTGAAAAATCAAGGTTTTCCTGTTCAAAGCATCCCCACATTGGTCCATCCTTTGTTTGTATTCCCATGGCTTTGATTGTAACTCTAAAATTCCTCTAATATCATATCAATGGTGTCCATGGTTTTGTCAACCCACCTCTTTTCTATCTTCATCTTCTCCTTGACTTCATTCAAAACCTCAACCCTGATTTTAGCCAAGTCTTCAATTGCATGCACTCAGGACTTGAGATCACATTCAATCTCACCAAACATCGAGTCCTCTACTTATTTGTTTGGTCCTTTTGATGGTGGTAGCCACTTTGTATGACACGTGGAGACGTCACACAACTTTGGGGCTTCTCCTTTTCTTTCTCTTTTTTGAATATGTGCCTAGGTGACATGTGGAGGCCCACGAGCTCTTCTTCTTTATCTTGAATTTTCAACCCACTTGGGCTACCTTGCCACACTTTAGCCACATGGTCGATTCTCACTTCTTAAAGGCCCCCAATTCTTTGTACCTTCTCCAAAATGCACCGAAGGGACACGTGGATACCTTCCGCATCAGTTCCAGACTTAGGAAAAATTGAGTCTCACAAAATACAAAAGAACACCAAAGGAAAAAGGGGACATGGCGAAAAAAGTGGCGGGCATCGAAGATATTTTTTGCACTTTGCACTTCATTAACTTATCATAAAGATTACAACATTGGCCCGATTCATGGTTGATTTTTCACAAGGATTTTCAGGGGAAAAATGATTATTATGTTCCTCAACGAAAAAGAGGATTCACACCCTAAACATAAGGTTTTCATTCACATTCAATATGATTATATCTTTCAAGCATATGTTTTTTACATGGAAAACCAGTCAGAGAAATTTTTTCGAAGGCATATACCAGATACAAAGGGTGAGATCAAATTGAGCACTAACACTAGGCTCCAACTTGGGGATGGGCACCCCCTGTGGGTGCCACAAGAACCACACAAACCAAGACATAAAATAGACCAAGTGCTTAGATCCATTGGGTTACAGAGTCATTTAAAGAATACACAGGGTCAAACTAAACCAACTCGAACATCACAAAAACATACCGAGATACCAAGGAAACTGGTCACTTGTAGACCAGAAAAAAAAAGGAAACAAAAACAAAAAAACAAAAACAAAAAGAAAACCAAAATGACTATACACTGTACAAAATTTGTACCTTGAGTGTAATCAATCCAAGAAGTGCTTTAGATGCCTACCATTAATAGGAATCTCTAACAAATCTCCATCCAAGTTCTTTCAGGAAAAAGGTGTGCTCACAATTCTTATGTCAATAGAGTAAGGACCCATCCACAAGGCATCAAATTTACCATGTTTTCCTTTATCCTCATGTCTATTATCCCATAACAAAACAAGATCTCCAACATTGAAAATTCTAGGAGTCACCTTTTTATCAAATAATTTTTTGAGTTTCTCTTTGAACTTAAGGTGTCTTTGGTGAGACTCTCTTCTCTCTTCATCCAACTCCACAATCTGATTAATCCTTGCTTCATAGGATTCACCTCTTCATCCTCAAGTTGTTGTATGAACTGATAAGAGGATAACTACATATGTAGGGGAAAAGAGCTTGGACTCCATAAACTAATTCAAATGGAATCTTTCTAGTAGCCCTTTTGGTAGTAATTATATCTTCCCATAAAGAAAATTTCAACTACTCACCCCATTTTCTTTTGTTAATCTCCAATGTCCTCCTAATGATCTTAAGTAAATTCTTATTGCTTGATTCAGCTTGGCCATTCCCCTGAGGATTATAATTGGATGCATATGTCCAAATTTATCCCATATTCTTGGCACATAGTCTACCAATGGTTTAGCTCTAAAACTCATAGCATTATCAACAACTATTTTTGCAGGTACTCCAAACCTACAAATTATGTGATTCATGATGAAATCCATGACAATTTGGTGAGTTTCATTTTTTAGTGGGAATAGCTTCAACCCACTTGGTAAAATAATATGTGGCCACCAGTATCCATTTATGTCCTACACTTGAGGGATATGAGATCTCTCCAATAAAATCCATGCCCCATTGTTTAAAAGGAGCTTCTATTGACACTGGTTTGCAAAGGAAGGGCACCTGAAGCTTTCATTCTTCCTGAAAATATTTGACAACTTTCACACTTCCTAACCAACAAGTTTGCATCTTTGAAAAGTGTGGGCCACCAGTAACCTACCCTTAAGATCTTGTGGGTCGTCACTCTTCCAAAAAAGTGGCCTCCACATACTCCCCCATGGAATTCTGTAATAATTTTGGGAGCTTCTTCCTCTGTGATACATCTCAAAAGGACCCCCTCAGATTCTTCCAAGCCAACCCATAATCAGTTATGATATATTTTTGGGAGGCTAATTTGAGTGTTCTTCTTTGATTTTTGTCTAAATGGCCAGGACACTCCAAATTTTTGAGGTAAAATATTATGTCCTTATACCATGTGGAATTGATTACCTTTTTCATTGGAAATACATAGTTCCTTCCTCAATTTCATTAATTTGCATTACCTATAGGTTACTTTCTTCCATCAACCTTGTAAGACCTAGACCTCTAACCAACTTGGTGGTTTGTATATCCATGTCATACTCTTGTAGCTTGTTCACCCAATGACATCTTTTGCTAGAAATTTCCATCTCTGATAAGATATCTTTGACCATAGTGTGGGGAACATATGCTACAATCTTGGAACTCAAGATATAGGGCTTGAAAATTTTAGTTGCTCTCACCAAATAAAAAGCTTGCTTCTCCATGATGGTATATTTTAAGTTTAACCGCCCTGCAAGGATTTACTAAAAAAGGCGATAGGCCTTTCATTTCCTTCTTCATCCTTTTGTAATAACATAGATGCAATAGTGTTTTCAGATGCAAAAGAAAAAATCTGAAAATATTTTTTATAATCAGGGGTTGCCAATACTAGGGCATTCTTCAATGCTTCTTTTATTCCAGTGAAATATTGGAGGGATCCTTCTTCCCATTGAATAATCTGGTCCTTCTTTAACATGTTTGTAATGGGGATAGTCATTTTGGAAAAATTAGAAATGAATCTCCTAATGAAATTTATTTGACCAAAGAAGGACTAAATTCCTTTCTTATTTTTGGGACAAGGACCTTACCAATTTCTTCCACCCTCTTAGGATCAATCATGACCCCTTCTTTTGATACAATGTGCCCCAACAAATTTGTCCTTTTGAACCCCAAAATGGAACTTTTTAGGATTCAATGAGATGCCATATTCTCTACATCTTATCAACATATTTTCAACATGGCTCAAATGATCACTTCTTTTTTTAGAGAACATTGTCACATCATCCTGATAAACTGCAATGAAATCATTTATGTTTCCTGAGAATGCAACATCCATTTCTCTTTGGAAATGTAGCCCCAACATTCACCAAAGCAAAAGGCATTCTCACATACACATAAGTACCCCATGGGGTGGTAAAGGTAGTTTTAATTCTCTCTGATTGTTTCACAACCACCTTGGTTGTACCCTGAGAATCCATCTAATGTAGAAAGAAACTTATGATCCTAGTGACCAATTGTAGCATGTTATCCATATTTGGAAATGGATAGTTATCTTTAATTGAGGCTTTATTCAAATTCTTGAAATCTACACACAACCTTATGTCTCCATTTTTCTTTCTTACTGGCACTAATTTTTCCACCCATGAAGAATATATTGTGGGCTGTATTATCCCTCCATCCCTTAAACTTTTTAATTCTTCCTACATCTTGAGGGAAAGAAGTGGATTGATTGGCCTTTGAATTTGCTAAAGGGTTCCTATAACATTAGGTTCTAAACACATTTCACTATTGAAATAATCTTCCATATATGATTTCAATTCTTAGTAAGACCATGCTAAGCAATCCTAATATTTCTTAACAATTCAACATAAGACTGTTTTTCCTCTTTACTCAAATTACTTCCTATCCAAATTTTTGGGTTTTTCTTTAGTTCCCAAATTAAATCTTCAACATCCCTTGAAGTAAGAAATGTGTCTATGAACCACCATGTCTAGCATTATCAAAATTTGGACTCTAAATGCCACCAACCCTCTAGGGAATTGTGTTTGTTTTCAATTGAATTATATCCTTGCCAAACATGGTTTCCTTTCCATCACATATTGTAACCATTGGCTCCCAATCCATGCACTTATTGGTGAATTATCCTTCATTCTTGTAAAAACCTCTGAACCTGGGCATCATCATCAAATACTTTCCAATGTTTCACGTTATCAGGAACAAATGGTCTTGAAAACACTTCAATATCATAATCACAATAAGGAGAAACAATGTAGTTTTCAAACCTAGATCCAAGCACTGCCAATCTATCTGCTACAACATTTTGAGTTCTTTCATGATACAAAATATTAAAGGATTCAAACATTTCAATAAAATCCCATACTACATGTTTATATTGTTTCATTCTTTGATTTTTTGTGGCATACAATTTCCTTAACTTGTTTCACTACAAGCTATGAATATCCTTTAACAATTATATCTTTTATACCATACTTCCAGGAAATCCTCAAACCCAAGAGTAATGCCTCATACTCAAAAATGTTGTTTGTGCATTCAAATTTAATTTGAAGGAGAAATTAAAATTTCTTGGCTTGGAGATATAAGTACAACTCTATCCCCATTTCCCATATTAGAGAAAGCTCCATCAAACATCAAGGTCCAAGGGCACCAATTGTTCAGGACATTTACTTTCTTATCAATACCATGCTCCTCAAAATCTGCATACCCAAAAAAATTATTAACATCGACATCTGTATACATAACTTCATAAGTAGCATTATTAGGATCTTCAATTAGGTGTAACATCTTTTCTCCCCATACAACTTGACAAGATTACCTTCTACTGGTATGGTGGCATATGACATATCCATTTGCACACTTCCACCAACACTGACACTTCCACCCACTTCCTTGACAAAAACATACCCCATTTAGCGGGGCAGTCAACAATGACTACATTCATGAGTTAAATACTTACCAGGATAAGCTGCTAATTGCACTACTAAACCTTTGACATACCCAATGACTGGTACTTCTCTTGAGTCCATGATAGTGCATTTTCCAAAGGTACTGTTACTTTGATATCCAACTCATTCATAACTTCAAGGGGCATCACATTACATGAAGCTCCTGAATCAAACATGTAATTGTGAACAAGTCTATCTTTAATAATCAAAGTAGTATAGAAGGGATCAACATCAAGTTGGGATTCAACAAGGGAGGTTCCTAGATATACTTCAGGGGATTCCCCCAAATTTTCCAATCTTGTGAACTTCCAATTCTTCAATAATAGGAGGAATATCAACATTGTTAACATCTTTTCTTGGGGCCACTACCTCCTCCTTAAATCCCAAGTACTCAAATGCTCTTCTTCTATGCTCAGGGATCCTAAGAAACTCAATGATGGGTACAATGACCTTGATCTGGCTCAAAATTTGAGCCATATCACATAGGGGGTATACTTGGGTAAAGCTGTACTAAGAGGTAGGGTAATTTCCTTTTCTTGTGGTATGAGGTTCTTCATGGCCTGGGTGGGGTTACTGGGTTTATTGGCATTAGCTGGGATTTTGGTTGGCACATCTTTCTTGGGGGGATCCTTTGGGATATTAGTGAGGAGGGGATTCTTTGGTTTGGGTTGTGGCCCTCCCATTTTAATAGTTTGTTTCTTAGATTATATTATTTCTCTTGGGCCACCACTACATTCATTAATAATTGTCTATCCTCCTCAGAAGGAATTCCACCATCATATTTATTTAATCATCAATGCCCTTAAATATTCAAAATCATGATTGGGAAGGTCAAAATCCTGGACCATATCAAATTCAAGATTACTAGTAGAAGGAAGAGGAGATACCTAGTTTATGCAGTCCCAAAAACATTCCACAGTCCTGACACTCAAAAATTCAGTAGAAGTAGCTCCTTATTGTGGACCGTCAAGGCATTCCATCATACACACATTACCAAAAGTAGCATCATCATCAACCTCTTCACTTTCTTCATTAAGATCACATGGGGAATGTGGTAAGAAACATTTATCACACCACTCAATAACATGATTTTCTTCTATCATAGAAACTCTAGTAGTTAAAGGATCAGGGACCAATTTGTTTTCTCTTGGATTGTTTATTTCCTAATCCCATTTCCTTTACCTCTCTCATCAAATCTATGATCACCCCTAGGATGATTTCTAATTCTATTTTGACCTTGAATTTGGTGTTGGCCCTAAGAAATTTTTCCTATCCCTTTCTCTACTCTAATAATTTTATAAGAGATTTCTTTTACTCCTCTTGTTAGAGTTTTAACAAATTCCTCCAGATCAACTCCCTTGCTTGGTTGAGGATTTTTAGGATTAACTAACTTAACACCCTCCCTTTTAGGAGGATTTCTTGCTTCCTTGGATATTATTTTCTATCTGTATTGCCATGGAGAAATCTTGTCTCAAATTCCCATGGGTTTTTATCTCTCAAATAGTATGTTGCTTTCTTGTCAAAGGCATCAAAATACTTTATCATGCATGACTCATCACTTGGCCTCAATTTCATTGGAAATCTAGTTAGGGTTTTGTTAAATCTAGTGTTAAAATCTTGGACTAGTTCATTGGGGTTCTTCTTGATATTTGTTGAATTTTGAGAGGAGAAACCTAGGATCAATCTTGTCCCCATATTGTAATCTAAAAGAATTTTTCATTTCAACCCATGAATCAATGGAATTATTTTGTAAGGATTTATACCAATCATGGGCATCCTCTTCTAAGGTGTGAATGAATAATTTGATATACACATCTTCATGTTCAATCTCAAAATCCTCCATGATATTAAACAAAAAGTCTAAGGTGTTGGTCACCAGTAATAGAATTATTTCCTTGAAATTTAGGCAATTTATTCCTCACTTCTTGTGGAACTGCATTAAGATAACCCACCATACCGTGAAAATATATGGGCCCAAAAACATTTACAACAAATGGAAGTCTAGGTGGAGGATGAGCCATATTATTTTGAGGAGGTGTCCCAACAGGGCAGTTAAAACGGTATGGGACAAGAGGTCTTTGAGGTAATGGTGTGTGATCCTCAAAGTACTGGTCCTTTAATGATTCAATTTCACAAAAAACTCTATTACTTCTAAGTGACAAATGAGGGAGATGAGGAATACCCTTATCAGTTGCAAATGAAGGCCCCTCACAAGTTGGAGTATATAAATTCGTGCAGAGACTACTTGATCCAGAACTATCTGAGGAGCTAGAATAATCCCTCTATCAAAGGGTGATCAATTTCAACCACATGCACTACTTTCTCTTCTAACCTTTGATCTCCCAATGCTCTCCAAACTTTTTTCTTAGTTGGATTTGTCCTTCCTAGCTCTGGAAACAATTTTCTAAGTAGGATTTTTCTTGAATAAGGACTTCTTCCTTCCATACTTTATAGATCTTGATGAAAGATTTCAATTATTGAAGCTTGAGGCACTAGTATTTACCAAAAATTCTAAACAATGTGGAGTCGCCACTAAGGTCTTGTACCTTAGATGTGTAAATCACTGTAAATGACTTGTCAATCTAAATCCTTAATGATCAAATATTCAACAAATCTTGAACAAATATCAACAATCCTTTATCAATATTTACCCCTAACGAAACAAATTTAATGGAAAGCTTTTTTAAACTAGGAAAATATCAAGCAAATAACTTATGATTATGCCCATTTTTCATAAATCTCAATAAAGGATGAATTCTAGATCATGTATTTGCATCTAAACATATTTAATACATTACTAGATATTGATGTTTCTTATTATTTTCAGAAATAATCACCGGAAAGGGCGCCATGAGGGTGTTGGTGCCCAAATCAGTCCCACCTTGTAAGCAAAGCAACATCATCAAGCTAAGCAGGATGTTTGGAGAAAGACACACCAATATTTGAGTCATAGTGTAGTCCGAGATGGATTTGGTAGTCTCTTTTTACTTGGAATTAGGGAATATTGGATAAAAAATCATTAAGGGTATGACCTACCCTGCTACTTTAGGTTCTTCCTAAAACCAGGGTGAGAGGACTCATTTTGTAACCTATATTTGTGAAAAGAGGTGGATAGAACAACAATATTTGGAATCCTTTTCTTAGGGAAGTTAAAAATAGCCTCAAAAAGATATGTCAATACAAACATTATCTAACTCTCATGAGTTGTCACACTAGAAAATGTAGATATCTTCTAAAGAAGACTCAGGTAAATAAAGATAGTCATAATTTCAACTTGCCCTTGGCTCTAGTATTTATGTATAAACAGTGCAAACAGGGGTAATTCAATTTGATCTGATGATTATTGGTTGTAATTTTGATGTATTATTGGGAAGTTAAGAAGGATAAAATTGATTATATAAAAAACCTCAAATAAACCTTACAAATACTGCAGACAATTGTTCTTGATGTAAAATATGGATCACACAATCCAAAAAATTCCTTCAACTAGATGGTTTGTATTCATGGAAGCCTAAGAACATGGGATTTCACACAAAATTTGAGATCTC
The DNA here is from genome assembly GCA_019776745.2 of Taxus chinensis. Lineage (NCBI taxonomy): Eukaryota > Viridiplantae > Streptophyta > Pinopsida > Cupressales > Taxaceae > Taxus > Taxus chinensis. The sequence goes on from CM034149.1 coordinate 750,688,063, forward strand.
AAACAAAAAATCTCATGAAAAACTCTCAACAAAATACTAACAATATCTAATCAAATACATGTGCATGTTTCTTCTGTGTCCCATTCTCGTGCACGTGAACCTATGCATACTTCAAATACTTAGCCATTTTCCTATGCCCAACAGTTGAGAAGCCCACAGAAGGCTATGCCTATTAGGAATTTAGTGTTCATAGTGTGAACATATGGTTTGAATATTAGTATTATTTAATATTTAAATAACATGTGAGTGTGCGCAATTAGTTTTCATGCACAACTCATAGAGATAGGAGTGTGTGAGAGTATCTTGGGATTGGGAGTAAGACTAGGGATTAGAGGATAAATATAGGGATAAGATGATGAGGCTTGACTCCATGATTATAGGAGAAAGCAATTATATAAAATACCCTCCACTAATCAATAGAAATTTCTCCATTATTCTCTATATTTTATTTGTTTATGTGTTTTCTCTATTTTCATGTGTTGATCTAAAATTATTATTGCTTAAATTCATTATCAAATCTAGAGTTTTGATATCATCTAGTATCAGAGCAGGCTAGGACGAGTTATGAGATTCACTGCAGCCTCTAAGATGGAAATCTGAGAGTTTTAAAGCTTCTGTCGCCATTTTCTAGAATTTGATCTTAAAAAAAAATGACTGGTAAATTGTGTATTTCTCAAAAACCTAGATTTCAAATCTTTAGAATTTTTTTGGATTTGAAAATACATATTTTTTTACTCTACAGTTATGTTGTCTCCTGTAAAACAACTATGCATTTTCATTGGAAAATCCAATTTTTTTGAGCTCACGCCCTTCACTGGTGTCTAAGGAAAGTTTGAGAATAAAAAATTAGCTAAAATCATGCCCTTGAGCTGTTTAAACCTCCGATTTGCTAATTTTTTAGAATCCTCATCTTCTTGGTCTATGCACGTAATATCCTCATGCTCCTCCCATTTTTGATCAAAATGGTTCACTTGTTTCATGGCCCGGGTTGTCGAATCATTGTTTTTCTTTCATGCCTCTGGCTCATGAAGAAAATTCAAAAATTGGACTCAAAATGATGAAGTTCTCTTCCTCCGTGTATTTTTTCCCAGTTGAGAACGATGGGCATTTCTTTCCCTACCAAATTTTGCCTCAGCATTCCTCAATGATACGTGGGTCTCCTTGATTGGTGTGGTCCAGTTATATTTTAAAGACTCATCAGACGGCTCCACGTGTAGCAATGACCCAATTCCAAGAGCAATTTTGGGGGTCAATCTTCAATTGAGCGTGGTCCCTCCATGTGTCCCAAGTCAAAAATAAAGGTAAAATTGGATAAGTATGGAAGGCTCAACAGATGGTTCCACGTGTCGTAATGGCGTAACTCCAGTGGTAGGAAAGGTCAATTACCAATTCAGTGCCAAATCGCCATGTGGTGGAAGACATTGAAAAGTCAAGGGGAATGAGTGGAACATCGGGTGAATTCGAAACTTTGAGCCTTTTTGTAAAAAGGAAAAAAAATAAAAACTAACCCGCAGCCCCGATCAGGCTACCAAGGAAAAAATCAAAGCTTGAGCCCATAGGGAAAAAGTTAAAGGAAAGGCCTGCCCTTGAAAAGTAAAATCAGAGGAGCGGGCTGATGGGTGAAGTTGAGCTTTTTAACCTTTTTGTAAAAAAGCTTAAAATGTTGAGAAAAAGACCATGATCCCATTTCCAATAAGAATGTGCCATGTGTCCTAGTTGAAAATTCAAAGCGGGGTTAGGGGCCAATTTGTTCCAAATTGCCAACTATCAAAAAAATTGCAAAATGTAAAGGGCTTCCCTTGTAACCGCTCCAATCCCTTCCTGCCACGTGGACAACCCAAATTCCAAGTTAAAGGAACAAATCAAACGGTCTAGATTTAAACTGGAAAATCAAATGTAACGGTTGCTTTGCAAGGTCCGGTTTTAGCCGCCATGAGCATTTTCTTCATGATAAAGGAATTCAAAGAGGTGTGAATGATTTGTAATGTTGTAACAGTTTCTTGCGAAGAATATAATGACTTCTCGATGTCATTCCAAGGGTTGGTGATTGATTTCAGAAAAACTAGAGTGCTCTGTACCTAGAAAAGACAGAAAACACCATTCTTCTTCTATTTTCTCTTCTTCCTCGAATTTCTTCCATTCTCAAGCTATGTACAAAATATGCTCGAGCTTCAATAAGAAAAGAAGGAATTATTGCCTCCTTAATTGAGGAATTAATTAGTACTTTGTGACCAATGAGTTTCATTCAGTCTTGTCGCTTCTCCTGTGGATTTGTTTTTCTTTTGATTATAAATGCATGTAAATGAAGTTTCCAATTGATGTGTGTGGGCATCTGATATTCTACCCACAACATTAGTTTTTCCTACCTCTAATCTCACTCCCTTTTCCCTTCTCAGACAAAGTTTTTCTCTAGTGAGAAATTGCTAGCTTTTCCACAGGGATAGTGGAGTGCCCCTGTTGGATCTCTGGTCAAAAGACCACCATTGAAATCCATTTTTTCACACATGCACATACAGAAGCTGCACCGTTCAAGTAGAGGGACTTATATTCCCATAGCGTTGGCTTGAAACCGACCAATTTGTCCACAAGACAAATTTTCTTACCAACAGTTTTTAGCACCCACCGTGGGGAAGATCTTACAGCATCTGTACCTAAAAATGACCTCAGGGTCATATAAAAAAAGAAGATTCTAAGTGAATATTTTTGGAGATTGAATAATCACATGAACTACATGGATGTAAATCATGACTATTTGGGGGAATCCTCATATTGAGAGACCTGATTTACTCTTTCACATCCAAGAAGACATTGCTTTTGATATGAGAGAAGACATTTGGCACAGTAGACAAAGTATAAATCAATAGTTCATTGTCATAAGGATTCTGGAACTGGAAGAGGAACGTGCTGTCGAATTAGAGAGACAGAGACAAATTCTAGCACCCCAAAGGAGAGCATAAATCTTCAAGTTGGCTGAGAGAAGATACACCTGAAAAATGAGGCAAGGAGGACAAATTGATTCCACATTTGAAGAGCTTGAAAGAGAGGCAGTTGCTAAAGAGGAGATAAGAGCTCAACTTGAAGAAATAGAAAGACTCCAACTCAAAGCAGAAGAAAGAGCAGCAACAAAAGTAACCTTAACAAGACTTGAGGCTAGAAATGGGAATAGAATGGGTGATCATGAAGATGAAGTACATAGGCCTAACGTGTCATGGGGAAGGAATACTTGTCCACTTGCCCTTCCAAAACCACTCCATGACCTCCCAAGATGCTCAAGAAAGAACTTCCCAAAATTCAAAGGGGATGGTTCTCAACTCCAAGAAGAACATGTAACAACATTCATCGCTTCTTGTGGAGTGTTGGGAGTTGAAGATGAAGATGTTTCACTTAGGCTATTTGTGGAGACACTCCAAGAAAAGACCATTGAATGGTTCTACATGCTGCCCCCAAGATCTATCACATGTTGGGAAGACATAAGAAGTGCATTTGAACATAGGTTCAAGAGCATCAAATATTTTCAGTATCTGCTGGTCTAATTGGTTGACATGAAGAATGAGACCTTTGAATCAATGAGATATTTTGTATCAAGGTATAATAGGTTAACAAGAAGGATCCCATAAGATGTGGTCCCCCCTAAAAACAACTTGAAAAGTTTCTTCATCAGTGCTTTGCCATGAGAAGTTGGTTTCTTCCTCAGAAGATCCCAATTAAGAACATTAAGGGAAGTTCAAGACTTTTCAGTTGAGACTGATGATGATATAATTATTTCAACTAAAGTGAAAGGACTAAATGGGAAGCAAAAAGGTCAAAGTTAAAATTCAGTCATCACTGATCCAATGTTTCAAAAAATGGCAAATGACCTCGTTGCTTTGAAGAAGCAACTATCACAAATCACAATGAGGAATGCTCCTAGGAGACCAAACCATCCTAATAGACCAAGAATTTCTCCACCCCCTCTTAGGATTGCTCTTGAAGCACCACCGGTCAATGCCATCTGTGACACTAGGGAATTAGAAGAAGGAACAAATATTGAGGAAACTAAAGAAGAAATCATGGATGACCATGAAAACTATCTTGAAATTGAAGAGGTTGGCATGCACAATGGCCTGATTGGGTACATTGATGATGAGGAGGAAGGTGATGAAGAAGCTCCAAGTTTTTCATGTGTTGTTTTCACTCGTGTATAATTCAAGAATGGTGTTTCAACCTCAACAGTTGTAGCAAATGATAGGAAGAGCAAATTAGATAGGTCTTCAAAGCCTCCACAAAACAAGATCATCAGTAGAGGATCACCATTACCACCTTCCATGGAATCAACCAAAGAGAAACTAGATTAAGTCGTTACCAAGGATCATGCTGCTCTGCCAAGTAAGCTATTTAACTCTTCTTCCAACTCAAAGGTTGTTAAGAGAAATTCTCTTCTAAATTTTGGTTCTACAAGAACATCTAAATTTCAATCAAGGGCTACACCTACACCTCCTTCCAAGTCAATTGCTACATTTGAAAATGAGAACCCAACACCAAAAGTAACAAAACCTCTGCCATTTAAGTCCTCATCCACTGCTGGAACCTCTTCCTCATCTACCATAGATCCTTTTGACTTTGTGGAGCATCCAAGAAAAACCAAGGTTCAGCTCTTTGAGATTGAATACCTACAAACACATCAAGCCCAATTTGACAGATTCATCAAAGCAGTTTGGGGTGGTAACTCTACATCCCCAATATATAATTCCAAAGGATTTCTTCCCACACCATCTTCTCAAAGCATGCTAGCCCTCAGTGCCTCCAACACAAATAGAGTTGAGCCTTTTTACCTGTCACTTCTCATCAAAGGTTTCCAGCTGAACAATTGCATTATAGAATATGGAGCCTATGTTCATGTGATGCTAGAAAAAGTTGAAAATGCTCTTGGTCTTACTTTGACTCAGGTAAATGGCACATGCTATTCAATGGAATCCAAATAAGTTCCATTGGTAGGAAGGATTAAGGATGGCCAATTCGTACTAGCTGATTACCTTGACAAGAAAATACTCATGACCATTCTGGTGGCAGACATCCCAACATCATTTGGTATGTTGTTGAGTAGAAGTTTTTTTAGAGATCTAGGTGGAGAATTAAAAATGGATTGGTCATATGCAACTATCCCAGTGAAAGGAGAAATGAATAAGTTGTTACCAGTCAGGAAGATGAAATTCACAGTAAGGAAATCTGATGATCCAAAAGCTAACATCCTTTTTCAAGATGGTGGGCTAGGAAATTACTTCCTTACATCAAAAAATGAAGAGAGCTTGCTACTCCTCATGGAAGAAGAAGAAGATAAAATTTAGACAATGGAGTTTGATGTCAGTCATTCCAGAGTAGGTTCAGGGGTTGGTGTAGTATTATACTCTCCCTCCAATGAGATATATCCTTTTGCCTACAAGTTGCAATTTGACAATACAAACAATACAACAAAGTATGAAGCATTACTCTTAGGCATGAATGCAGTAGAGGACATGGGAATTAAAAAGATGGGATGCAAAGTTGATGCAAAGATGGTGGTGAAGCAAGTCCATCTGCAATATAAGGTAAAAAGTCCTAGACTCAGGCATTATAGAAAAAGGGTGTGGGACTGCATTGAATCCTTTGATGCATTATCCATTGAATCTATCCCTAGGGAGCATGATGAAAAGGATGATTCTCTAGTAGTTTCAGCTTCCTTAGTGACACCTCATCCCTCTTTTGGTAAGGATAAAGTGACCATTGAGATGGTGTTCAGACCCAGCGTACCAGATAATGCAAATCACATACAGGTCTTCAATGATGATAATAAGATCTTATCCTTATTAGAACAAATGGATAAAGTCAATAATATTTTCTTTGAAGGAAGTGAAAACCCACACCGTGAATTGGCTCCCAAAGAAGAGAAGGAGGGAATTGAGGGGATTGATGAAGAGGGAGTAATCAAACTAAAAGGAAACAAAATCCCTAAAGGCCTAGTTTCTTTGGAAGATCTCTTTGACAAGCATGATAGGTTCATCCAAGAAAAAGAAAAGTAGTGTTCTTGGATTCCATTTGATTTTGATCAAGAAAACATTGGCACTTCAGAGAATCCAAGGAAGGTTAATATTGGTAAATGCTGCTCACTAGAAGAGAAGAGAAAGTTTGTTGCTCTGCTAAAAAAACAATTAGATGTGTAGGTTTATTCCTATGATGAACTCAAATCTTTCCAGCCAAAGGAAATGAACCACTCCATTCCTTTGAAGCAAGGAGCCAAGCCATTTAGGAAAAATAAAAGGCCCTACAATCCAAAGATTTCTGATGTTATCAAAGAAGAGGTGACAAAGATGCTCAATGCTAGAATCATTTTCCCCATCCACCATTCAACATGGGTGGCTAACATTGTGCTTGTAAGGAAGAAGAACTAGGTAATAAGAATTTGTGTAGACTTTCAAAATCTAAATCATGCATCTCTCAAGGAAAACTACCCTCTTCCAATCATGGATCATATTTTTCAAGTAGTCACTAGATCTGAGATGCTCTCTTTTCTTTATGAATTCTCAGGGTACAACCAAATCAAGGTGGCAGAAGAGGATTGCAACAAAACAACTTTCACAACACCTTGGGGCACTTTTGCCTAAAGTAGAATGCCTTTTGGCTTGATCAATGTTGGAGCCAGTTTCTAGAGGGCAATGGACTTGGCCTTCAAAGTTTTGAAATATTGCATTGTCATTTACTTGGATGACCTCACGGTTTTCTCAAAGAGGAGGGGAGATCATATCTGTCACTTGGAGCAAGTCCTTACAAGAAGTAGAAGACATGGCATTTCTCTAAATCCTAAGAAATGAATTTTTGGAGTCACAGAAGGTAAGTTACTAGGACACATTATGAATAAGCATGGAGCACACATTGATCCTGAGAGGATCAGAGCTATCCAAGCACTATCCTTACTAACCAGCAATAAGGGAGTCCATTCATTCTTTGGAAAGGTAAACTTCCTTCGTCGTTTTGTGCCTGAGTTTTCTGAACTGACCAAGCATATAACTTCCATGATGAAGCCTCAAACATGTTTCAAGTGGGATTATGAAGGAAAAACATTTAAGGAGATAAAGAAATCCATTTCTGAAGCTCCAACTCTCATATCTCCAGATTTCAACAAGGAGGTCATCATGTATTGGTATGCATCAGAACATACACTCTCTGTTATCCTTGCTCAGAAAAATGATGAAGGTTTGGAAGCACCCATTGCTTTCATGATCTGTCCCTTGAAAAATCATGAGGTAAAGTATAGTCAATTAGAGAAACATGCCTACGCAGTGGTTAAAGCTATTAAAATTTTCAGATTCTACATCATTGATTCCCATATAGGGGTGATGGTCCTTGGAAGTGCACTCAAGTCCATTTTGACTCAACAAGATCCCGGGGCTAAGAGAGGAAGTTTTATGGAAAAGATCCAAGAGTTTGACTTTGATATTAGACCCTCTAATATGGTGAGAGGAAATGGTTTTTGCAAGTTGATTACATAAGATAAAGACCTTAAGGCTTAGCAAGGAGAAAAAGATGGTGTTTTCTCAACCTGTTTAGGAGATAGTCCACAAGTGCTCTTTGTCACCACTATTGATGAGTGGTATGCTGATATTGCTTACTACCTCACTTATGGAGAATGCCCCCCTCATCTTGAATACAAAAAAAGAAGGACACTCAAGCTAAAGGTAGCCAAGTTTGTGATCTGGAATCATGTACTTTACAAGAGAGGCCTAGATGGTTATTTCCTTAGGTGTGTAGATAAGGAGCAACAAGAAAAGTTTCTCAGGGCCTATCATGATAAAAATTGTGGTGGAAATTTCTCAGCAATGGTCACTGCACATAAGATCCTCAGAGGAAGATATTATTGGCCCTCCAATATTTGTAGACACTCGAGATTGATTTTCTAAATGCAAAGCATGCCAACAATTTGTTGGAAAGTCATAACTAGCTGCATTGCCACTCAGGCCTGTGGTGATTGAAGAACCATTTCAAGCAATGGGGGATATATTTTATTGGTGTTTTGAATCCTCATTCAAGTGTAGGGCACACTTATGTACTCACTGCAACTGATTACTTCACCAAGTGGGTGGAATCCATTCCAACCAAGCAGGTCAGCTCTGAAATGGTCTGCAACTTCATTAAAGAGAATATCATTGTCAGTTTCAGAATACCACAGAAGATTGTTATAGACAATGCAACCTATTTCTCTTCCAAGGAGCTCACAGAGTTTTGCTATGGCTTTGGAATCTCTCTATCTCACTCCTCTGACTACTATCCACAGGGAAATGGTCAAGCTAAGTCAAGCAACAAGAACATTGTTACCATTGTTCGTAAGCTGGTTGATGAGAAGCAAAGGAACTGGCACAAGAAATTATATGGTGCATTGTGGGATGATAGGATCACTTCCTAAGAAGGAAACAAGTATGCCTCCTTTCCAAATGTTGATATGGAGTTGAGGCAGAGATTCCCCCCATAATTAAGATGCTGAGCTTTCATGTTGCTACAAGAAATAGAAGATGGTCAATACAAAGACTCCATTGACAAGAGGATCCTCTTCCTAGAGAAGCTAGAGGAAAGTAGATGCCAAGTGGTGGATAGAAATAAGGAATGCACCAATTGAAAGTAAATAAGATCTTTGACAAGATGGAAAAGGAAAGAGAATTCAAGGTTGGAGATTTTGTCCTGCTATGGGACAAGAGAAGATAACCAAAAGGCAGCCAATAGAAAGTTTGATTCATTATGGCTTGGCCTATTCCAAATTCATCAAGCTTATGGTGAGAATGTTTTTCTCCTCTCATACATAGTATGGAACACCATTAGAATTGCCTCTAAGTGGGAAATACTTGAAGTTGTATCATCAGTAGAAGTGGGTTGTCTGCCTGCCTTGTACGATAGGTGCTTTCGTAGGTGTGTTTTTCCCTTTGTTGTTGTGTGGTTTTGGTTTTGGTTTTGTTTGGTTTTGTTGTGTGTGATTTGGTTTGTGTGTTTCCTCCTCCTTCCTTTCTTTCTCATAATTGTAAATGAATCTACAAGGCCTAATGGATAAGGCACTGGTCAAACGTAATATGTTTTTAAACTCGAGATTATGGATCCTCTTGTCATTCCCTAGCCATGCTCGGTTCACGACCATGTCCCCAAGCTAGAGCCAGCTGTTGTCTCCTGAAACAAAAGTTCCACATTTTCATTGCCAAATCCAAATTTTTTTTAATCTCATGACCCTTCATTGGTGTCTAAGGCAAGTTTGAGATTCAAGGAATTGGCTAAAATTGTGCCCTTGAGCTGTTTAAACCTCTGTGTCACTCATTTTTTAGAAATCCTCCTCTTTCTGGTATGTGCACATAATATCCTTTTGCCCCTCCCATTTTTGATCGAAATGGTTCACTTGTTTCATGGCCCATGTTGTCATCGAATCATTGTTTGGAATTCATGCCTCTAGTCTCGTGAAGAAAATTTGAAAATTGGACTCAAAATGACGAAGTTCTCTTCCTCTATGTATTTTTCCACAATTGGGAACGATGGGCGTTTCTTTCCCCGCCAAATATTGCTTCCTCAGCATCCCTCAATGATATGTGGGTCTCCCTGATTGGTGCAGTCTAGTTATACTTTAAAGACTCAACGGATGGCTCCATGTGTCGTAATAGGTGTAATTCCAAGCTGTAATTCTGGGGGGCAGTCTTTAATTGAGCGCAGGCTCTCCACGTGTCCCAGGTCCAAAATGAAGGTAAAATCAGCTAAGTGTGGAAGGCTCAGTGGATGGCTCCACGTGTCACAACGATGCAAAACTCCAAGGGTAGGAAAGGTCAATTACCAATTCAGCACCAAATCACCACGAGGTGGAAAGACATTGAAAAGTCAAGGCGAGATGAGTGGGCCATCGGGGGAATCCAAGACTTTGAGCCTTTTTGCAAAAAAATGAAAAATTAAAAAGTAACCCGCAGCCCTGATCAGGGTACCAAGGAAAAAGTCAGAGCTTGAGCCGTAGGGAAAAAGTCAAAGCTTGAGCCCACTAGGGAAAAAGTTAAAGGAAAGGCCTGCCGTTGAAAATTCAAATCAGAGCAACGGGCTAGTGGGGGAATTTGAGTTTTTGAGCCTTTTTTCCAAAAAAGGTTAAAATGTTGAGCAGAGAACTGTGACCTCGCCTACAAACAGAACATGCCACGTGTCCTAGTCAAATCGGAGTAGTGGGTTGGCAGAGGAAATTGAGTTTTTAAACCTTTTTGTAAAAAAGGTTAAAATGTTGAGAAAAAGAACTATGATCCCATTTCCAATAAGAATGTGCCATGTGTCCTAGTTGAAAAATCAAAGTGGGGTTGCAGGCAAATTTGTTCCAAATTTCCAAATCTCTAAAAAATCACAAAATGTAAAAGGCTTCCCTCGTAACTGCTCCAATCCCTTCCTGCCACATGGACGACCCAAATTCAAAGTTAAAGGAGTGAATCAAACGGTCTAGATTTAAACTAGAAAATCAAATATAATAGTTACTTTGCAAGGTTTGGTTTTATCCGCCATAAGAGTTTTCTTCATGATAAAGGAATTCAAAGAGGCATGAAGGATTTGTAATGTTGTAACGGTTTCTTGCAAATAATATACTAACTTCTCGATGTCATTCCAAGGGTTGGCGATTGATTTCAGAAAAACTAGAGTGCTCTGTACCTGGAAAAGATAAAAAATGCCATTCTTCTTTTGTTTTCTCTTCTTCCTCAAATTTCTTCCATTCTCAAGCTATGTAAAAACTCTGCTCGAGATTTAATAAGAAAAGAAGGAATTTTTTCCTCCTTCATTGAGGAATTAATTAGTACTTTGTGCCAATGAGTTTCATTCAGTCTTGTAGCTTCTCCCATGGATTTTTATTCTTCTGATTATAAATGCATGTAAATGAAGTTTCCAATTGATATGTGTGGGCATCTGATATTCTACACGCAACATTAATTTTCCTACCTCCATTCTCACTCCCTTTTCCCTTCTCAGACAAAGTTATTCTCTAGTGAGAAATTGCTAGCTTTTCCACAGGGACAGTGGAGTGCCCTTGTTGGATCTCTGGTCAAATGACCACCATTGAAATCCACTTTTTCATGCATGCACATATGGAAGCTGCACCGTCAAGTAGAGGGAATTAGATTCCCATAGTGTTGGCATGAAACCCACCAATTTTTCCACAAGACAAATTTTCTTGCCAACAGTTTTTGGTAGCCACCATGTGGTAGATCTTGTAGCATATGCACCTAAAAATGACCTCAGGGTCATATAAAAAAAGAATATTTTAAGTTAAAAATTTCTAGAGATTGAATAATCACATGAACTACATGGATGTAAATCATGACTATTTGGGGAAATCCTCCTATTGAGATACCTGATTTACTCTTTCACATCCAACAAGACATTGCTTCTGATCTGAGAGAAGCCATTTGACACAGTAGACAAAGCGTAAATCAATAGTTCATTGCCATAAGGATTTTGGACTTGGAAGAGGAACGTGTTGTCGAATTGGAGAGATAGAGACAAATTGCAGCACCCCAAAGGAGAGCATAAATATTCAAGCTGGCTGAGAGAAGATACACTTAGAAACTGAGGCAAGGAGGAAAAATTGATCCCACATTTGAAGAGATTGAAAGAGAGGTAGTTGCTAAAGAGGAGATAAGAGCTCAACTTGAAGAAATAGAAAGAATCCAACTCAAAGCAAAAGAAAGAGTAGCGGCAGAAGCAACCTTAGCAAGACTAGAGGCTAGAAATGAGAATAGAATGGGTGATCATGAAGATGAAGTACGTAGGCCTAATGTGCCATGGGGAAGGATTACTGGTCCACTTGCCCTTCCACAACCACTTCATGACCTCCCAAGAGGCTCAAGAAAGAACTTCCCAAAATTCAAAGGGGATGGTTCTCAACTCCTAGAAGAACATGTAACAATATTCATCAATGCTTGTGGAGTGTTGGCAGTTGAAGATGAATATGTTTCAGTTAGGCTATTTGTGGAGTCACTCCAAGAAAAGGCTGTTGAATGGCTCTACATGCTGCGCCCTAGATCTGTCACATGTTGGGAAGACATAAGAAGTGCATTTGAACATAGGTTCAAGAGCACCAAATATTGTTAGGATCTAATGGTCTAATTGATTCAGATTAAGAAGGAGACCTCTGAATCAATGAGAGATTTTTTAGCAAGGTATAATAGGTTGACAAGAAGGATCCCAGAAGATGTGCTCCCCCCTAAAAATAACTTGAAAAGGTTTTTTATCAGTGCTTTGCCACCAGAAGTTAGTTTCTTCCTCAGAAGAGCCCAACCAAGAACATTGAGGGAAGTTATAGACTTTGCAGTTGATACTAATGATGATCTAATTCTTTCTGGAAAGGTGAAAGGACCAAATGGGAAGAAAATAGGTTAGAGTTCAAATTTAGTCACCACTGATCCATTGTTTCAGAAAATGGAAAATGACCTAGTTTCTTTGAAGAAGCAGCTGTCACCAATAACAATGAGGAATTCTCCAAGGAGACCAAACCCTCCTGATAGACCAAGAATTTCTCCACCCCCTCATAGGCTTGCTCTTGAGGCACCGCCAGTCAATGCCATCTATGACACTGGGGAATTAGAAGAAGGAGCAGACATTGAGGAAACTAAAGAAGAAAGCATGGATGACCATGAAAACTATCTTGAAATTGAAGAGGTTGGCATGCACAATGGCCTGATTGGGTATATTGATGATGAGGAGGAAGGTGATGAAGAAGATACAAGTTTTTCATGTGCTGTTTTCATTCGTACACAATCCAAGAATGGTGTTTTAGCCTCAGAAGTTGCAACGGATGATAAGAAGAGCAAATTAGATAGGTCTTCAAAGCCTCCACAAAACAAGATCATCAGTAGAGGATCACCATTACCACCTTCCATGGAATCAACCAAAGAGAAACTAGATTCACTAGTTGCCAAGGATCATGCTACTCTGCTAAGTCAATTATCTGACTCTTCTTCCAACTCAAAGGTTATTAAGAGCAATTCTCTTCTAAATACTGGTTCTGCAAGAACATCTAAATTTCAATCAAGGGCTACATCCTCACCTCCTTCCAAGTCAAAATCTACATTTGAAAAGGAGAACCCAACACCAAAAGTAACACAACCTCTGCCATTTAAGTCCTCATCCACTGCTAAAACCTCTTCCTGATCTACCATAGCTCCATTTGAATTTGTGGAGCATGCAAGCAAAACCAAGGTTCAGTTCTTTGAGATTGAATACCTATAAACACATCCTGCCCAATTCGACAAATTCATCAAAGTAGTTTAGGGTGGTAACTCTATGTCCCCAATATCTAATTCTAAAGGATTTCTTCCCACACTATATTCTCAAAAAATGCTAGCCCTCAGTGCCTCCAACACCAACAGAGTTGAGATTTTTTACCTGTCACTTCTCATCAAAGGTTTCCAGCTGAACAATTACATTATAAACTTTGAAGCCTCAGATAATGTGATGCCAAAAAAAGTTACAAATGCTCTTGGTCTTACTTTGACTTAGGTAAATAGCACATGCTATTCAATGGAATACAAACAAGTTCCATTGGTAGGAAGGATTAAGGATGCTCAGGTCACACTAGTTGATTACCCTGACAAGAAGATACTCCTGACCATTCTGGTGGTAGGCATCCCAACATCATTTGGTATGTTGTTGAGTAGAATATTTTGTAGAGATATAGGTGGATAAATAAAAATGGAATGGTCATCTGCAACTATCCCATTGAAATGAGAAATGAAGAATTTATTACCAGTCAGGAAGATGAAATTCACAGTAAGGAAATCTGATGATCCAAAAGCTAACATCCTTTTTCAAGATGGTGGGCTAGGAAATTACTTCCTTACATCACAAAAGGAAGAGAGCTTGCCACTCCTCATGGAAGAAGAAGAAGATCAGATTTGGACAATGGAGTTTGATGTCAATCATTCCAGAGTAGGTTTAGGGGCTGGTGTAGTATTATACTCTCCCTCCAATGAGATATATTTTTTTTCCTACAAGCTACAATTTGACAATACAAACAATACAACAGAGTATGAAGCATTACTCTTAGGCATGAATGTAGTAGAGGACATGGGAATTAAAAAGCTGATATGTAAAGGTGATTTAGAGATTGTGGTGAAGCAAGTATGCTAGCAATATAAGGTAAAAAAATCCTAGACTCAGGCATTATATAAACAGGGTATGGGAATGCATTAAATCCTTTGATGCATTCTCCACTGAAGCTATCCCTAGGGAGCAGAATGAAAAGGCTGATTCTTTAGCAGCGTCACCTTCCTTAGTGACACCTCATCCCTCTTTTGGTAAGGATAAAGTGACCATTGAGATGGTATTCAGACCTAGTGTACCAGACAATACAAATCACTGGCAGGTCTTCAATTATGACAATCAAATCTTATCCTTCTTAGACCAAAGGGATAAATTCAATAATATTTTCTTTGAAGAAAGTGAAAACCCACACCGTGAATTAGTTCCCAAAGAAGAGAAGGAGGGAGTTGAGGGGATTGATGAAGAGGGAGTAATCAAATTGAAAGGAAACAAAATCCCTAAAGGCCTAGTTTCTTTGGAAGATCTCTTTAACAAGCATGATAGGTTCATCCAAGAAAAAGAAAATTAGTCTTCTTGGTTTCCATCTAATTTTGATCAAGAAAAAATTGTCACTTCAGATAATCCAAGGATGGTTAATATTGGTAAATGCTGGTCACCAGAAGAGAAGAGAAAGTTTGTTTCTCTGCTAAAAAAATACTCAGATGTGTTGGCTTATTCCTATGATGAACTCAAATCTTTCCAGTCAAAGGAAATGAACCACTCCATTCCTTTTAAGTAAGGAGCCAAGCCCTTCAGGAAAAAGAAAAGGCCCTACAATCCATAGATTTCTAATGTTATCAAAGAAGAGGTGGAAAAGATGCTCAATGTTAGAATCATTTTCCCCATCCACCATTTAATATGGGTGGCTAACATTGTGCTTGTAAGGAAGAAGAAAGGGGAAATAAGAATTTGTGTAGACTTCCGAAATCTAAATTAGGCATCTCTTAAGGATAACTACCCTCTTCTAATCATGAATCATATTTTGCAAGCAGTCACTGGATTTGAGATGCTCTCTTTGCTTGATGGATTCTCAAGGTACAACTAAATCAAGGTGGCAGAAGATGATTGCAACAAAACAACCTTCACAACACCTTGGGGCACTTTTACATAGGGAGATGAAGGTTTTTTCTTCCTCCCGATCACACACCTTTCTAAGTAGCAACTCCTTTCCCTCCATAATAACTAGTTTAATGTCCTCTCTTTATGTGTCTATGCATTTGTTTTGTCTTTTGATCTCACCATCGAGCGTGAAGATGTATTCAAGGGTTACTATCCCCTATGGAATTTTTTAAGTCCACAACTAGATGATTTGATCAAAATAACTCTTTTATAACCTGGATTACAAGTTGGAGGAGAATTCAGCCTCATTGTGGATGAATTGAACAATTTTTTCATCACACTCAAATACTTTCTAGATAACTTTATTGTCAGGGATGGTTGGTATTACAACCATCTTGACGTGTTGTTTTCCTTAAAAAATTTCTTCCATCAAGGAAAAATGAGAGCCGACAACCACCATTTGATTTACTTTCTTATTTTGTTTCTGTGGTACTACTTGAAGGTTGGTAGTTTAATTTTTTTGAAAAGGTCCCAAAATTGGTGCAGATATGCTCTGAAAAGCTTGTTGGAGGCACACTTTCCTCTGACTTGATGGATTACTAACTCTATGTTACCAAATATCCGTAATGCCTTGATTTTTCTCTTTTCCACAATGAGTATACCGTAGATCAATGCTTCATACTCCACCACATTATTTGAGCACGTGAACTGCAACCTATGTGTGATAAATAATTTCTTATGCATTGGAGAAATATGAATAACACCCCTCCCAATTCCATTTTTCTCCTTTAACCATAAAATACGTCTTACATATACTAATAACATTTTATTCTTTCATAAACAACATGGGGGTGGTGAATTATTCTTCATGGATGCAATAATTACCCAAACCTACTTGAATGGTGGTGTCATATGTGAAAGGAATGATAACAATATTGTTCTAAGCCATGATCTCAGATGATAATAGCACACCACATTAGATTTGCAAAGAAGAAGAGCTAAAATACCATATATGGAAATCCATCAGAATCCATATAGCTCAATACATTACAATAGAATGACTTTAATTATTCAATAAGAAAGATGTACATATAGGAGGAGGGAAGTGAAACTACTACCTACATCAGTGGTGAAGAACTCCCACTAACAGATACTTGTAGTTAAGTTAACTCCAAAATACTAATAGGCTAACTCCACATAACTGAGAAGCTAACTCAACACAACTAGTACACCTATGCAAGCTAACCCAACAAGTGTAGGGATAACACAACTGTAAGAATTATCCTGATAAATAAATAAAAGGATAAATAATAACCTACACTAACACCCTCCCGTAAGCATAGATTAGGTGGGTGGAAAAGAAGGTGGGTCCCCGCAACAAGGCCTGATGAGGTACCCACGTATAATAACTGGGAAAATTGGACACCGCAAGGTACCCAAAACTAGTAATAATAACGTAGAGAGAGAAAAATCCTGCTGCAAGATATCCTCAGAAGCTTGTCTCCAAAAACATGTACAATACTAAAGAAGTGTGGTGCACACTATGGTCTGAATCCACTGCTTGATTATATAACTCAAAAACAACTGACATTGGGCTTCACCAGAATAGCTCCATGCAAGGAGACTATCAATGGAATGATGTCAAAAATGTAAAAAAAACATCAAACATAATTTGATCAACTACTACAAATAGGTGTGCCATGATCCAAGAAAAACCAAGGCAACAAGGCAAGGACACGAGATCCAAATAAATAGGAGTGTCACGATCCAAGAAAATCCAAGGTAACAAGGAAAGGACACAACACCCAAAGAAGCAATATCAACACCACACCCTCCCATACTGCTGAATGAGTAGAGTGATACCACAGATCTGTATGAGTTGCCAAAATCAACTACTCAAACACTGAAAAAATAACACTGGCCTCCACCAGAATAGCTCCCCCACAAGAGAGAAGATGGATGTCTATATCATCTATTACTCTGATACCATGAAAGTAACGAAAATAATATTATTCCAAGCAGCGATCTCAGATGATAATAGCACACCACATTAGATTTGCAAAGTAGAAGAGCTAAAATACCATATATGGAAATCCATCATAATCCATAATGCTCAATACATTACAATATAATGACTTTAATTATTCAATAACAAAGATGTACATATAGTAGGAGGGAAGTGTAACTACTACCTACATCAGTGGCGAAGAACTCCCACTAACAGATACTGGTAGTTAAGATAACTCCAAAAGACTAGTAAGCTAACTCCACATAATTGTGAAGCTAACTCAACACAACTAGTAAGCTAACTCCACATAGCTAGTACACCTAAGCAAGCTAACCCAACAAGTGTGGGGATAACAAAAGTGTAAGAATTATCCTGATAAATAAATAAAAGGATAAATAATAACCTACACTAACAATATGGGTTGAAATCATAGTTCTCTTTAGCCCATTCATCCAACATAAGATCAATTTTGAGATTGGTGAATGAACTATTTTTACAGATTCAGAGTCACTGTTTACTTCTCCTTAGACCATGCAGTTAACACTGATGGGGCTAGGATCATGAAATTTAATAAGGTAAATAAATAGGTTCAACTTGGATTGTAAATATAGTCCCATATCTTGTCCTTAGTAGCATATGGGACCCATCTGAAGACAAATATACACCCACCTTGGCTATGAAATCTCTAGAGAGGAAAATGGTGATCAAAGGTGACAAGTCAATCACATATATGAGATACACTATAGTTATACTTGGGCAAGCATGAAGAGTTAATTCCATATATTTGATTAGACCCAAGACTTGCATTATTGATCCATCAAGTTGTAGAACACCTTTTGAGTTTAGAATGTATTCAAATCCTAAAATATATATAATTTTCTTGGGTATAAATGAGGTACTTGTACTAGAATCTATCATGTAGTTATGTAAAATGTGCTTTCCAATACTTAGAGAAATGTAAAAAAATGATGAGGTTTGATAACTGCACTTACATGTTCTTCCTTGGGCCGACATATGTTCACTGTGGAATCTACTTTTTGCATGACAGGTTCAAGAGGTGGAAGTTACTTCAAGGATTCTTGTAAGAGATCCATTTGAGATGGGATAGACATGATATCCCACATTGTTAGATTTAAATTTTTTCTTTTCATCTGCTTGACAATGTTGAGGGGAGTACCCGCAGATTTTTACAATGGAGTGGAATTTTATTTTCTTTGTTCCATATTCATAAGATTTCTGGATGGTGGGTTCACTTAATTTTTTTGAAATTCTTTACCACGTGAGTGTATTAGATTTGTAAGGATTTTCTATAGGAAAAATTTTCTGTAGTCCGCGGATTACTTATTGATGTTGAATTTTTGCTCAAGTTCATGGGTTGACAAGAATTATTGTATGGAATTGGAGAAATAACGGTTGGAGACCTTACTTCCATTCATCTCTTTTTTGATATTGTGTTATCCACCACATGGAGTTACGACCTATTTGAATCATCCGTGGTTTGGTTAATTGCAAAAAAACCTTCAAGTCCAAAGAGCATGAAGTTAGGCTCTAGGGAAGCTTCTTGGATCTCTTTCGCACTATGTCTAATAGAGCCACAACTTTTTCTTGTTGATAGAATGGATTCTATAGCATGACAGCCTTATCTTGAAATGAATTCATTGTAACCTCACAAGCATAACTATTATGGGGTTGCTTACAAGGATATCACCATTCAAAACCTTGGGCCATATTGTTTTGGACTGGAATAATGTCTTTTCTCAAGCTAGGAGCTGGTGGAGGTTGTGGATTTATATTTGGTGGCCTATTTGGCAGGTAATTCTGTCTAAATATCTAGTTTGGGTATTAGGATCCTTGTTATGGATAACCATGAAGAGGATTAGGATAATTTCTTTGGGCTTGAGCTTGTTATCTCTTAAGGGAGATAATCTCATTTGTCAATTTTTTCAGTTGGACACTTAGGCTTTCCATTTCTTCCTAATTTATAGAGGAACCAGATGTAGATGTGTATAATGAATCAAATGGATGAGGGATAGGAGAAATAATGAGTTAGGTAGTTTGCAGAAATTAAGGGAAAATATGCATTATCAATCTAATGGCTAACTTACCTACTTGGATCAAATAGTTTCTCAGACCTAATGAATATTTAAAAACAATTGGGTAATTGGATAATGCCCATAGACTGAATCATTATTGTTATATCAAAATTAAAATCTCTAATAAAGTATAGAAATGTACCTTACGAAGTTGGTCTTATAAGGGCTAGAATTTTGTCCATGTCTTTTGGAACCTAAAATTGAAATCCACCATAATTTCTCTTGGAGCCTACTTGATGGGTGTCAAATGCTCGAGGAGAGAAATTGATGTCCGCATTCTCATCAAAAATGTCGGTAGAGGGTGGTTCCAATATCATCCCAAGTGTGGATTAAAGTGGTTAGAAAACTTCTATAACACTGTATATCCTTCCCTTGAGAGAAAGTACCAAAAGCCACACCCTGACATCATCCTCCATGACTGAATGTACTTAAAAATGTTCAAAACATCTTGAAATGTGATTCATGGGTGTGGTAGCATTGTCTCTGGTGAATAATGGGATGCTCTTTAAGGAAGCTAATTGTATATCATGTTGTGTGGGTTGTTAAATCTTACAAATGGAAAATTATTTTGATGTTCCATGAATGGAATGGGTCTCAAACTTCTACTGAACAAGGGGAAAGATCTATGATGAGGAAAAGTTAAATTTTTTTTTCTTGGAGGTGATCCATACCTCCACATATTTCTTTCTTTTCTTCTTTTCTATGGGGAAATTTTTAGGTATTCGAATAAATCACCTCTAGATACACTTATCCTCATTTACACTCTTCTCATGAAATGGGGGACATAACTACTTGAAACTAGGAGATTTAGCATTTGGGAGTCACCAGATGTATTGAAGAAATTCCTTTGAAGGATGAAACTACTAATTTACACACCCAAACTCAATATAAATGATCTAAATCTCATCATTCTCACCCCACTGGGCATGTCATAACTGGTGGTCCTCAAAATTTCACCCTATATTTAATCATGAAAGATAAGGAATTTGGGCCAACATGGGACTATCTCTAAGTGTAGGACTTGTATCTTGAAACAAACCTCTGAAGAAGGCTGCCTTCCTAAGTTCCGTGGATTTTGAGAATTCATGGAACACAATCTAACCTAATGTTAAGAGTACTCATACAACTAATCTACACTAACACATCAAATGAACTAGGGAGAGAGAGAGGAGGAAAGAGATACATAAAACAAAATCCTAAGCTAAAAGGGACAGTGATATCACTAAACTAAAATGTGGAACTTATCTGGTTATAAGAGACAAAAATACAAGTTTGTAAATGAAGATATTGAAGGATTTACAAAATTATATTACAAGCAACTGAAAGAGTGTAAATACATAAGAGAACATAGATATTCATGGAAAATTAATAATATTTCAAGGAAAGAAATAAGCCACACTTGTATTAATCAATAGTTAACAATTTACATATAAGGTTGATGCAAGAGAATCCTCCATTCATCAGTCGTAGAGGTTGAAAGAATGAAATTTGAGTTCACAGGCATGAAAATCCAAAATATACGAAGAGGGAAGGAAGGACCATCATGTTAGAGTACCAATCCTTGAAATATTATTGAAAAAGCATGGACATCATAATTTCTTACAGTGTTGACTTATAGTACAAACATGAGAACTATCTGGAAAGAGCCAACTACCACAACAGGGTGCCTTGATTCAATCGCATGTCATCAGACTATACAATATGATACCATACTTCATTAAATTCTAGTGGTTTAAGTGGTTGGTTTTTAGGTTTGGAAATAGACGTGGCTTTCGTTTGTGCCCCATGGGCTTGCTTTGATTTATGGTTCTCTTTAAACTTCTACACTCCCTGAATGATGAGTATAATTTCCTTTGCTTTGTGGGATTTGAATGTTCCCACATTTCCCCCTTAACCATTTAATGTTCCTTCTATACAGTGGAGGTAATTTCTTCCTCCCTTCATGGTATTCTATCAGTGACTACATTCCATCATTCTGTGGCTCTTGAGGACCCAAAAAATGCTACAATTGGGAGGCTTGTGAAACACTAGGATGGTGTTTTGTGTCTTCCAACCTTACTCATTTTCCAATTTTTTTTCCTTTGTTGTGTGGTACCTTGCAACACCTTTTCCCTTTGCATAATGGTGTTTCCTAGTGGACTATAATTTTATTTGTGTGGAATTGAAAAAATATATGGAATTCTATTCCTTCCAATTCCATATAACACCGTGTTTTTCCATTCTGTGAAGTGTGATATTCTCACAAATAAACCCATGGACTCCATCCTTAGCTGATTTTAACCCTTTCCACAAGTGTGTAGAACCATATTCTGACCTGCCTTCAATCTGCAAGAAATTGATTGGTGCCACAGAATGTTAATTTTGTCAATGCCATGAAGGTAGAGAAAACTATGCGAAGTACTATCTCTATCTAATATCCACCCAAGTCTTGAGTGTTCATTCCTTTTTTCGATGGGTTAGGAGAACCCACGAAACACTACATTTTCACACTTTGCAAAAGGCTGACTTAATGTACCATGAATTTTCTTGAGAAAATTTTTCTAAGTACCAAATTATATAATCTGTTCAAAATTACATGGGTGTGCAATTTTGGACAAAAAAAACCCCTATAAAATCTTTTTTATCCTAGTTAGGTGGCCAAAACTATCCTGGGTTGCGTTTTCTTGACTCTCCCCCACATCTTATTTGAAAAATTGATAATGTGTTTCTCTGTCTTAGTCAAAACCTTGATTTCATAATACCAATGAGGATAAAATCTATATGAGTTAAGCCTTGTTCTATTGTGTTGACATCACACATCACAACCTGAAGTTATTTTGAAATCAAACTAGACTTTTGACATCCAAAGTTAAACTTTTTAACCTGGTTAATTGATGTAAACACATCATTATTTTGTCACGATTTACCTAGAATCCTAAACAACATCAATCAAATCCAAAACCTAGGTTAAATTTCCTATTTTAGTAATTTTAGCTTGAGTTATTTCTTTAAGAAATGCAACACTAAAAATCAGAATAATAACATGGTATAAAGTTACCTGTGGGATGGAGAATGTGAACTGTTGAATCCAAGCAACCTAGGAAATCCATTTTGGCTAGGAAGGAAAACCTATACAAATGTAAATAAATTGACAAAGATATATTAGTACAATAATAGGTGAGTTTCCTGACAAGTTCCATTCCTGAGACAGAAAAGACTCCCTTTCATGGATGTGAACCCAATTTTGAGCATTCAAGCTAGATATAATAAAAAATGGAATTACAATAGACAAGATTTGATGATATGGATATCTAATTACTAATACGAAATGTTTGGATACTAGGACTCGATCAACATCTTCAATGATGGGATGAGGTGGATTGAAATGATTGGCCCAATAAATATTGGCTTTGTCACTATCTTCCAGAAGGAGGTCCAACTATTCGGGGATGTCATTTAGATTAGGTGTAAGGATGATGACACATATAATCAATTCATGATTGATGTCAAATTACTCCCATATGAAAGTTTGATGGACTACGGGGAGGTCATAGATGCTTTTTGGCTTCAAAAAATGATCCTCGGATGGTCATCTAATAGAGAGCCATGCTTACACATAGGAGAACATTAGTAGTGACTTCAAGATTTGAAGGAAACCTATCAAAATGTATGAAACATGCAAGTTTAGATATTTTTGATGAGAATCAATTTCGATCATGTAGATCTATGTTGATCCATATGATCGACACATATTACTTCTTAAAAGTGTGTTTGTAATAAAAAATGTCTAACAATGTAAAATTTCAAAGAGAATGATTAGATATGGATGTTTCAGGGTTGAATGCTTTAGTGGAGTAAATAATTTTATTATCAAATCTAAAAATAATGGCTTACAAATTCAAATGAAAGGTATACCTTCGTAAAAAAGATGAATCGAATGGTCAAATGATGAAGATGAATTCTCCAAAGGGAGGCTAGTATAACATGGTACCTTTGTTTCTTCATGCCAATAAGGGGCTTATATTTAATCTCTCTAAGGGTTTAGTCAAATAACATTTCCACCTGAAATTTAATCAGATCCTTTAGAAAAGGCTTGTTATGGTTTATATAGAATTGACACCGTTCAATGGAATTGGTACCATTATGCAATAATCAGTGATGATTCAAGGATTTGGTACTGATTCTTGGATTTTTCAAGGAATTTGGTTGGGTGTAATTATAACTACATTCTATTTGGGGTTAATGCAAGTTCTAATGGTTTTGGTCTCATGGGGAGTTTTTAGGGGGTTAGCGTTGTTGAGTTTGTTTTTTTATTTGTTTTATATAGTATGGGTGGTTGGTGAGATAAAATAGTGAATATTGGTGTAGATAAGGGTCGGTGAATATTGTGATGGGTAAAGTGGTCATGTTTTTTTATAGAGGGGTATTCTAAGGTATGTATATGTGGGTATGAATTTGGGTGACCTAATTATAGTGTCTACATTTCCAATCTACAACAGTTATGATGCTAAGTTTTCCTAGAGCTTCTTCAAAACAAGAAGAATCCAAATCAAAATTCTAGGTCAAGTTTCAAATCTTGATAAAAATGGCATCTAAATTTTAGTATCATTTGTTTAACAATCCTCTTATTGATAAACATTACGAGAATGCAATCCAAATCAAACATAATATAGAATTCATCAATCCTTTGAGCACCAATCTAATCACCAAATCAACAACAAATCCTTTCTCAAATAATTCATTCACCCATCAAAATGAGGATGGTCACAACCATTCACACATTAAACAAAACAAATCATGAACTACACCTTTCATGGATAATCCATTCTTCCATCCAAAAAAGGTTGATAATGGTTATAGCATAATAAAACATATCTAATAAACACCAAAATCCTCAAAGTTAAATCTAAAATCCAATAATAATAACCTTTAGTCAACCAAATCATATTTCATCTTACCACCTCATATCACTCTCCCTTGGGGAAAACCTAAGCGATAAAACAAAGACAATATAACCATTTGGTTAGATATTTGAACACTATGTTCAATCAACTACAAATGGTGAACATGATCACGTATCCAAAAAACAAAACCATTTAATGAAAATGTCCCTAAACCATCTTAGTATCAAGAAAATGAGTATTGTGACTAATATTGAATCTAAGGGAATTTGATTGATTGATGCACGAAGCTAAAAAACTACATCCAAGATATCATCAACCAAAAATAACTTCAACTTGATAACATTTCCCCCTAAATCAAAAAATCAACCATGGGATCCTATTCCTAAGCCCAAATCACAAACCCATCATCAATAAAAATCAACCACACAATAAACAATGGGATCCTATCCGCAAATCCAATCCAAATAAATCACACACTCAAACATGCAATCCTATCCCCAAACCAATCTAAACCAATCAAACAATCCACAATAGGGGACACGTTACAATGTTTTCCACAAGCACAATCTAATAAATCTAACATTAACATAAAGTAACATAAATAAATTCAATCATGATTCCCTCATTGAAGAGAGTAATCTTACCAAAAATCCAATCACATCCATCAAAATTAAATCCCTAGGTTGTGCCACCAAAACTAGGAAAATTAAAATTATTTCCTAATCGCCTCCTCTACCTACTCTTAAGAGCACATACAACCATAGCCAACAAATTGAAAGGAATCCTATATATATTTTGATATGGGAACTTCTATAAACATCCAATGTTCATATGAACATCCTATATAAGGCCCTAAAATATTTAAGAGTCCCTTGCAAAATTGACCAATTTAAATTCCACACTTTGGTTGGAATTTTTTCCATAACCCATGACTCACATGTATCCAAACCTAAAAGGATACCATATACATCTCAAACCAAAGAGGTCCCATCCACATCCAAAAATAAATCATCCAAATCCTATTTCATAATCAATTCCAAATAACTATGTGAGTGTGAAATTCAAAGTGACTTTTATGTCACCAAGCTTATACAACCTCCTAAAATCCATGTCAATCCTGACATGAAAAAACACAAGGATCAAAAATCCTATCAATTGAGAAATTCCTCCATCATTCATTTAAGCATACTGATAAATAAGGAAATCATATGCTCATACATCCATTAACCTAGTGATGATAAGCTCTCTTCATGCTGTAGACACCAAATTTGGGTCACACTCCCCTTTGTCCCCTTTCAATCAATTAACGTAACATGTTCACCTAACCATGACCCCTTTACCCCACATTCGTATTAATTTAATTACTTATAATTGAAATACTGTTCATCCTCACATTATTAATTAATTTAATTACTTTAATTAAGTTAATTTAAACATCACCTAGAAACCTCACCCTGGACCTATTCCAGGGGCATTTAACTCACAGTGACCGAGTCATCACTCTCAGTACTAATTCATCACTCCCAGTGTTGAGTCACCACTTGACCTAACTAACTGAGACTTCTTCCTAAAACCTAATTGGAGTTCTTCTATGACCTTCCTACCTTATCTCACATGAACTCCACTTCCCTAAGAGGACTCAATCAGAACCATGCCAAAAATAGTAAATAATTTCCTATTTTTTGTAAACATATACTTTCCTGCCCTAACCAGTGTTGATCACCTTAACCATCATCGGTTACCTTATATACACTTTCACAATCCTTTACTCTGAGTTGGTCATTTTCAGTTGGGAGAGTTATATTGCATTCAAGAATGAATCAAGGACTTCTCAGCATCCAGACGATGGGATATACTCAACCACACGCCCAAGTAAGCACCTGATATTCATCCCAAGGCATTAGAATATTCATGGGAACACTCTAGGAAGTATTACCATGAAACTGACCAAAAAATTTCTTCATGGATCGACTACTACCTTCCTTCACCTACAGACCTGCAAATGCAAGTAAGTATACTTGATTTTCATCATTCTATACTTTCTTAAAGTGTAAGTTCATTATCTTTTGGTATTACATCTTATTCCGTCTTACATTACTCTATATGAACCTTCTTAATAATCTACCCATCCAACCACCCCAGCCTTCTGGCTCTCCATACCTGACCTCTATGCATTCTTGAGTCTTCTTGGCATTATTACAAACCCAACCATTCTCCCTTAATTCTCTATGCAATCAAAGAGAAGTCCAACACTAATTTTATTTAACTACCACCAAATTTCCCCTATCGACACTGGTCACCTTAACTGTTGTTGGTCTCCCCTCTTTATCGGCATCGGTCGCCAGACCGACATAAATCACGGTGTTTTCTGTTAACCTTCACCAAACTACCTCTAACATCACCTAAATTCCACCCAGACCTTACCAGATACATTTGTGACATTACCTAACACCCTTATGACCTGTCCCAACTAGAATACCTTTCCTGATGTTAGATTAGTGTAGATTTCAATACCTTTCTTAATCTAGTTTGTTAGTGACATTTTGAGATACCTAAATCAAAGTGTTAGCAATAGGACCTTTATTTCTTGAATTTAATTTCATTAAGTTAATAAAAAATAGAGGATGGAAAGATATTCGAGGAAGCATAATGATTCCCAGATATAGCCTTGTTAGGCAGTCCTCTGACCCTTGCTATTTAATATCATTTGGTGTTCTCGTTTTGTATCTACAGGTAGTCCTTTCTAGACAAAATAGAGTTTTGTACAAGAAGCTTGGATAAAATAAACAACGCGTTCACTTAACCTTTGAGCAATATAATCACAAGTATTCCTCCTTGACATTTTACCTTATATTTTTTTATCAACAATAATTTGGTGTAACACATGCTTCCAATCATTTGAATACCCTATCACCCATAAGGTGCTTTAAAACATGAACTATACAGGAAGATTCCTAAGAATCCGTGAACAAGTCATATATGAGAATATCCCTACTTCTAAACATATAGGTCATCATGGCATAAGTTACAAACCTTTTTTCAACATGCACAGTAAATTAAAATCCACCTTCATCACAAATTTTTTTTTACTTTTCCAACATTAACACAACATCCACTAGTAGTATATCTAGAGATATTTCTACCAATAACACTTTTCATGACACTTATAGCCAAACCACCCACATTGATCATTAATACCTTAACCAAAACACATGGGACCATCAAACTCAAATAGATATCTTCAATAACGATGAAGTTATAACAACACTACTTGGAGTCGACAATGATATCTTTCCAAGAGTCCATGCAAATGGATTTAAAATCGAATTGGACATAAAATATTACTTAGAATCCAAGTCCCCATCATCACAACATGGTCAAAATTTAAATCAATCTACAAGATCCCAAAAATTCCATAAAATCATACAAAATCCAAATAGTCAAAATGTCCAAAATAAAAAAATCATAGTATCAAGAATCACAGTAAGATCTCACTACACAGATGTTTTTGCCTTCTCTTTCATCCTCACGCACATCATCCATCATGGCCATAATTTTTTTGTATTTGTGATTAGCCTATCTGCACTCATCATGAGGAAATTTTATCTATTACAATCATTTGAACTTTTTCTATTATTACCTTAGTAAATCAAAGAACGAATATCATCCTAGATATTATATCACAATCACACAACTTAATAATATTTTCATGAAGACCCCCATGCATATATGTTGACACTATATTATGTTATTAGCGTAGTCGCTTTCATCTCCTCCATTAAGCTACGAGTGGTTATTAACCCTTTAAGCAAATAAAGAGAGTTGCATATATTTTTAGAAACCAATCAAAAGTCAAAAAAAAAAAAAAAAAAACAATATCAAACCTATCTAATAGGGCATCTCCAATACCTCTGCCGGGGTTGTGGATGCTTAGATGATAATAGAAAAATGTTGTAAATGAAATAAAATACATCTCTCTAAAGGATATAAACACCTAACTAGCAATACAGAAACATACATATCACTTCAACATATGCCTCATCCACCAATTAACTATCGATACCAATCATTATTATGCATTGGCTAGTTTATTTTTAAGTTCTCCCCATCAAATTTTCATTTCAATTAAGAATTGAATGTCATGCACACACTTGGGATCTTTATAAACAACAAGGCTAATATGTTTCTATGTGTTGTTTGGACCATTTCCCACTCTTGCTTTAGTCCATCTTATGTTTCATGATTTGTTCCTTTGTCTCATTACTTGTTCATCAACAATCTTCAAACTATTTTTCATCACAATCCATAACACTTGCATTTACTTTCTACTTTTCTCATAACATCTGTGTGCATCTAATTCCTTTTACAATGGATAGGGGTAAAATTTTCCTCTCTGCCATAACCAATCTTGTACCAAGGTTCCTTTTTCTATCATTTGTTTATTTGCCACTTTGCACCCCACATTATGTTGGGGCTACACGTGGCTCAAAAATAAATTGTCACTTGAGGTGGGATGCCATATAAAATATTTTTCTTGCCACTCTTTATAAAATCAATTGTTCTTTTAAAAATTTGACCAAATAGTCATCCAACTTCTGAAATCATCCTATTTATCCCTTTGCAACAATTTTCTAAAGTGTCCCATCGATTAACATTTCCAAGTCCCCCCACATGCATCATTTCTCAAGGAAAATCATCCAAGTACCCCTACATACATCCTTTCTTATGGAAAATCGTCCAAGCCCCTTGCATGAATATTTTCTTAGGGAAAATCATCCAAGTCCTCTTGTAAGCATTATTTCTCTAGGAAAATCATTCAATTCCCCTTGTATGCATCCTTTCTTAGGGAAAACCATCCAAGTCCCCTTATATGAATCCTTTCTTAGGGAAAATATTCCAAGTCTCCCTGCATGTATCATTTCTCAAGGTAAATCATCTAAGTCCCCTTACATACATCCTTTCTTGGGGAAAATCATCCAATTCCCCCTTAAATGTATCCTTTCTTAGGGAAAATCATCCAAGTCCCCTACATGCATACTTTCTCAAAGAAAATCATCCAAATCCTTTCCCCTTACATCATTTATCAGGGAAAATCATCCAAGTCCCCATACATACATAATTTCTTCAGGAAAATAATCCAAATCTCCTTGCATATATCCTTGGGCAGGGAAAATAATCCAAGTCCCCTTGCATGCATCCTTTCTTGGGGAAAATCATCTAATTTACCTTTCATGAATCCTTGTTTAAAAAAATCATTCAAGTACCCTTGCACACATCCTTGCTTGGGGTAAATCATCTAAGTGCCCTTGTATGTATCCTTACTTAGGAAAAATTATCCAAGTGCCCTTGCTCGGAGAAAATCATTTAAACCCCGTTGCATACATCCTTTCTTATGGAAATTCATCACATATCCCATAAATCTAAAAAAACATCAATAAAACAATCCAAAAATAAAAAGATAACATATAGCTCAAAAATCTAAAAAACATAAAAAACCAAATATTTAAAAAAATCATTAAATAATCCAAAATCCTAGCTAGTACTTAACCATGTGGTTACAAATATGTGAAACATCATCAATATCTCACCACCAATGACATCATTTTTCATCCAAATCTCCCTGACGTATATCATTATCTGGGGCAAAGAATGGATTGTTTTGTCATTTCTTGGGACATATCAGTCCCCCATCCATCTCCCTCATGTGTATCCTTACTTGGGGTAACATTGTTTCCCTTATCTTCATCTTACATCACCATTCGATTTTGAGTGTGTTATGCTTGTTTTGTCATTTTATTAATTATATTACATTGTGTTTACTTTTTATTCAATCCTATAATATCTTACAAACATTTTGACTGTGGTTCTTTATATCATAGTACTTATTATTGAATGTTAATATCAAATAAAAGTTATCCATAACTGTATCACTGTGCAAGATACGAAACATCCCCCTTGTACCATTTCTCCCATCCCTTTATTTTCTATCTAGATCTTTCCATCCATCTTATATCTAACATTCCTCTATCTTATTACTAATGTTATATTATTCATCATTCTTTTATCCTATCAACCATTCATCTTAGAGGCATCTCTTTTTGAAATAATTATTTAACTCGTGAATTAAGTCCATCGACCCCTTCCCTAAAATAATTGGAGAGGCTCATCGATCAAAATTTCCAAGTGTTATCTATCATGCGAAATCAACCCATTGATCCCTTCACTGAAACCATTAAAGTGGCCTATCAGTCAACATTTCCATGTCTTTGTCTATTCTTATCAATCATGCCACTAGAAACACCTCCTACTTTTGAGAGTCCATCCCCTTATTCTATCACCACATGGTCTCTTAAGGGGGGCATCCTCATATCAATATTCTCATTCCTCCTATGTCCGATCGTGCCTACTAATTTATTTTAAAGGGCATTGCTTCTGTGACACCCTCTTGAAGAGGGAAAAATGTAGACACCAGAAATTATCCATGCTATATTTACACAACTAAGGGCGTACAAATCATTCTAACCTCATTCTTTTTTATTAATTAACTACCCTTTGTTAGTTAATTAATTTTCTCCTCTCAAATAAAAATTAACAAAATTTCATTAACTATATTCCTCTTTGTTTATTAATCAATGACCCATTAATATTTAATTAAAATTTTCCATCCCCTATTAATTAAATCCAACTTCAAATCATCTATAAATATCATTAAATTCCTCTAAATTCACCACTAAATAGCTTCTACAAGCTGATCTAGGCATATTAATTAATCCCCATTTGATTATGTAGACACCAGAAATTATCCATGCTATATTTACACAACTAAGGGCGTACAAATCATTCTAACCTCATTCTTTTTTATTAATTAACTACCCTTTGTTAGTTAATTAATTTTCTCCTCTCAAATAAAAATTAACAAAATTTCATTAACTATATTCCTCTTTGTTTATTAATCAATGACCCATTAATATTTAATTAAAATTTTCCATCCCCTATTAATTAATGAACCTTCATTAATTAAATCCAACTTCAAATCATCTATAAATATCATTAAATTCCTCTAAATTCACCACTAAATAGCTTCTACAAATTGATCTAGGCATATTAATTAATCCCCATTTGATTACATAAGCCCCCTTTCTTCCCATCTAATTCCCATGGAATATTAATCCTAATCAATTACTCCTAATCTTAAATAACTAATCATAATCCTACATATCCATTATCCCACATTCACTACAAGTTGCACTTTCCCAAAAAAGAAAGCTATAAAAGCAACCCTCTACCCACTTAAAAAAACACACCTACTTCTCAATGCCAAACATTTATACTTGTGGAAATTTCAAAGAGAAAGTAAGAAAAACCCCTTTGGTTAAATAACAAAAAGGAGATCCAAACATGGATCTTTGAATGGAGCTCTTTATTCAGCAAAACCTCTCCTTTAAACAACATTTTTTTTTTCATTTGGTTCAATAAGGATATCCACACATTAAAGAAAAAGCTCAAACATCCACGAGAGAGGTTGAGGTTTTTTTTCTAAAATGATTTTTATTTTCCTTATAAATGTCTCATCTTTGATGTTTTTATCCTTAAAAATGTTTAATCTTGAATGAACTTCTAGGTGTAAGTTGCATTCACGATTTAAACTAAATTACATGTCTATATAAAGCTAGCATACAATAAGGACCACATCACAAAGGCTTGATCTTTTGTTGTGGATTGTTGAAGTGTTCTTTTTAAATTTGCGAATTGATTTTATTATTAACTTAAAATTCATGAGGTGTGTGATGTACATCATGACATTTTGTATACATGTGATTTAAATGTGAAACAATTTTTGAACCTATTCGATGAACAAATTGTATGTTTTGTAGGAATTTTTATGGTTTTCTTGCTTCCTTTTACTATTTATGTGTCTCAATGTTGATTGGAATGCAATAAGATATATTTATAGGTGTTGTAGGTTAAACCCAATATATGTCTGAAATGGAATATACTATGTATAACTATGAAGATATTTTTTATAGGCATGATGCATGTAAAACAAGTTATCATCCCATATTCAAGAATGCACGCAGTTGTAAACAATAAAATTAACACAAAATCATTGATACATCATGCTTATGGAAAAAACTATATATGAGAGTATTGAATGATGAAAATAATTCTTAGTGGTGGAATTCCTTATTGTTTCACTTTTACATTGCTTGATTTGTCTTTTGGTTTACAACTTATTTAATCCCTCATTTTTTTATGTTGGGTCACAAAGATCTCCTATCTTTGTAATTTATTGTTTTACTTTTAGTGACTTTATTCCAAGACTATACAACTTGGTCAAGAACATACTACGGTTTTGACCTAAGTTGTACAATTTTGGCCCCTTTTATTTTTGGGTATCTACGTTCCTCTTTTTTCTTTTGGATCTTATATTTTGGGTCAGGATTACATGCCACTAAGATTCAGATTTCAAAGTATAGGAATCCTATATATATACAAGTTTACTCTATGTGTTTAATATCTAGCAAATGCTTAACTAAGTACCACCTATTGAGCTAATAAATTAAGAAACTACTACTCCATACTGCATATCACAACACACGAGGACATAATTATGATGTTCACATTTGCAGACAATGGTATTTATGGGAGAAAAGTATCATAACCCGTTATAAATGTGGAAGCATGAGTAAAAATATAGGTCAAGGGTTTTAGTTACATGCATACTTGCATGAATCACTAGGAAAACTAAATTGAGCCCAAATTGTAGTGCACCGATTGATGAATCAAAAATGCAGTAATCGTCGAGGTTAGTCTGACTTAAGCATATGCATGTTTAATTTTTAATATAATGTGTGATTAAGGTTTTTGTAGGAAGCTATGGTTTTTTTTCACATGAAGGCGTGAAATCTATAGTATATGTGAAGTTTAAGATATTAAAGTGTGATACATGTGACAAAAAATAAACTAGGTTTTCACCATCTATAATTCCAAAACCATATAGTTCAGTATGTTTCTGAAATCCGGTCTTGCCTTATCTATATGGTCATGCCTTGAAGTAACAACCATTGATATGGAAATATTTATGGCTCTTCATCCATTCCATATTTATCAAAGAAACTTTCAAAATCCAATGTAAATCAGCTAAGTCACCCCTCAAACCCTGATTACTCTAATTTCCTTTACCAATTTATCACACTTGTAATATTATAGTTTTCATTGAGTTATTGTAAATGATTATGACGTAAATTAAGTGAATTCCTATACCATCTATTAATATCTATTTAAATAAATTAGATAACACCATTTAATTAATTTAGGGTTGATACATTTTGGTGAACCTACTATTTTTTGAACCCTTCACCTAGCTTAGGGTTTAGAATATATATTAGCTAGGCCTTTTCATTTCCAGAATCCTCATGACTTAAGGGTTTCTTATTGGATTGGGATAGTTATGTCTTGTAATCCTACTTTGTGAAACCATAAAGGTTACCATATTTCTAACTAGGCCAATGCTTCTTATGGGTTTAATATCAAGGTTCTATCCACACCATACTCTAGTGTATAGTCTTCCACTATTTGATTTCTAGATGATGTGGCTTTATTACTTTGTCTTATATTCCTCCTACTCAACAAAATAATTTCCACTTTTCATCTTCTTGTGTGATACCTATTGTTAGAATATGTCATTCAAATGCCTCTTTAGCTAGCTCTCTACCCATGTTAGAGGTACCTCATGAGTTTATTACTTTGAAAACTTTTGTTTATTATCCACAAGTACTTAACCTCATATCTATCAACTCATTGGATCCACATTTTGATGATGATATTAGTTATGAGTATACATCCAATGATAGTGATTGGGTTAGTGTTAATCCACATGGCCATGTATGCACATATAATCTTGAAAAGTTTCCTAATTCAAATAATAGTACACTTCTCATTGATATAGAATATACTAAGTGTGTAAGTAAATACTTTTTTGATGATGATGATGATGTCTCACTTGAGTGGTTTTTTCCTACATGTAAATTCAAGAGTTAATGGTACTTCTTACCTTTTTGACAATGAAACAAATATGGATAGTGATGATGAATGTTATTCTACTTCTATAGATGGTGATGCACATATTAATATTAATATTTTAATGTAATAATGATGTTTCTACTTGTGTTTGAAAGGAACGATAACCAGATCGTACCAAGCCAAGAACACAGATGCTAATCAAACACCATGATCAATAAGATGAAAGCAATTCACCATAATAACTTTACATAAAACCTTTGCAAACAAATGATCAACAATATCATATATTATTATGGAACTCAATGCAATACATTGAGAATGGGCCTTGATTAAATAGGCAAGGAATAACAATCTAAGAACCAGTCAAGGTTATAGATCAAGCCATAAATCAAGGAAATAACTAGTCATCAAAGAACTAGTCAAGACCATAGATTTAGGAGAGAACTAGACATCAAGGATCTAGTCAATACCATAGATCAAGGAAATAACTATACCTAACAACTAGATAATATCTCCTAATATATAAATAAGATAAAAGAAATATCCACACACATAAGTGGGTGAGGACAAATACAATAAAGGTAAATAAAGTACCTAGGTGAACATGAGCTAAGGTAAATACCTACTCTAATAGTGTTGTTTCTCCTCCTAAAAAAACAAATGTTATTACTTATGTATCAACTCTCTATAATGAATGCAGAAATGATATTCCTATTGTTTTTTCTTCCATGCCTCTTATAAAGACTAATGTTGAGAATAATAGTATGAATTTTTTATGCCTTAGAATAAGTGAACATTGTTACTTCTTGATGTGTTGGTCCCAAACTTATCTCTTCAACTAAGCATATTGTATGTAAATTGAATGTGAATAATGACGAGGTAACTTTAGATCCCTTATACTAAAATAAATCATTGGTTACTGATGTGCTTAGTAATGATATAATATACAACCCTTATTTTAAACAAAATATTGTTCCCACAAACACTGTAAATAGTAAATCACATCCCTTGAATGGGTTTCTTCATATCAATATTATACCTCCTCAAGAGGTCATTTATATCATGCATGTCGTAGGTGATTTAAAATGTAAGGTACATACGTTGACCTTAGAAAGTAAGTCTTATCACTTTGAAATTGATTCTAATGCTATATATGGAAACCCTAATATTTCCAATCTTCATTCTCTCATGATTTTGCTATGCCTAAATTACAATTGTTTGTTGGGACCTCTTACCCCTTATTCTATCATATGTACTATAGATTGGCTACGTACCATTATAACTATGATAGGTTGTTTTTAAAATCTTTCTCACATAGTCTAATAGGTTATGAAATGTATTGGTTTACCCACCTTCCTAGTGGATCTATGAACATATTTTTAGAACTTGAGATATAATTTATCATTCACTTTATTGATAATAAGGGTCCTTAAGTTAGATATGAGTGTTTACCTTATTTATATCAAGGAAACGATGAGCCAACTATTGATTATAATCTACACTTTAAGGCTAGTATTCAAAAGTTACTATATTAACCCATGGATTTAGAAATGTAAGACAAATTTCTTTGAGGCCTCAGCTTCCCTCTTAAGGAGATATTTATATATGACTCATGTGTTTCTTTTACTACTATTTTATTATATGTTATTAATATAGATAAAAAATTCATTCCCACACATAATTCCGCACAATCTCATGATATCATTTCCACTTCGTCCACATAATCCACATTTACTGCTTTAGGAGATTCACCTACTACTTAGAGAAAGGTTAAGGTTTTACAATGTGAAAATAATTCATATCATATCACACCTAAACCTATAACTATTATGAATCCTTCTACTTTACCTGAGTGAGAAACCATCATGTTTTGATAAGTCTCTAGATTGTTTTCATGATATTTTACTTAATCTACTCAATAAGAAATTGATTCAGGCCACCCTCTAATAAGTACCATATTTGTCATCAATTAGAGATACAAAAAGTACATTTTTTTTTATAAATTTCATTGTATTAATGGGCACCATGATAATGATTTCTATGCAATGGACCCAAAACTCAATTTTCTTAAAGATAAAGGAATTATCACTTTTAATACACAAAATCCTTGTAGATATCCTTCCCCTCTTTTTGCAAAATCAATTTGTAGAAATTGTGATCTCCCTTGATGGTCCTTCCTCAAATGTACTAGTTTCTCCTCCTCTTATGAGATATGCCCATAATAATGGAGATCATAATACTCAACTAATATAGAAGGATAAGATCAAATAGGTTATAAAAGAGTAACAATTTGTACTAAAAACTAATTAGGCTAACTATATATCTTCTTTGGTAATTGCTCACAAAACCATATACACAACCATCTAATACTTCACATCTAATTTATGACAGTGCATATTTGGGGTCAAGAGTGATTGTGAATCCCTTATATAGCTAGACTAGTATGACCTATCATTCATAATTTGTCATGAATATTTCATTGACATATTTACTACTTATTTAACGTGGAATCCCTTATCGAATAATTAGGGGCATACAAGGATCACCCTTCCTTATTTCTTAATAATATATTTCTTAACATTAGAATTTCTCTCGCTTACTTTGATGGAGGGAATCCTTCTGATATATTTACATATTATGTCTTACGTGTTTTTATCATACAAGTCATTCCACATTATTTTATTCATCATACATGATCAATTCTACAAAATTCAATCACAACCATTGTACTAACTAATTAATGTAATTAAAATAACACTCACTCACTCACTCACTCACACACACACACACACACACACACACACACACACACACACTCACACACACACACACACACACACACACACACACACACACACACACACACACACACACACACACACACACACACACAAATTTATATACAAATCATTCACATTATATGCCATATGTAAATTAAAATTACTATCAATTAAGTACTCATAACATAAAGATGCCCCATTTATAAAAACATATTTTTTTGGATATATGTGATATTTCAAAAATTCTAATACAATGAGGGTCATGCCCTTATACAATCATATATGCCTCATCATTGAAATCCTCATCCTTACTAGAAACATCCAAAAGAATGGGAGGCCTTCCTTATATCTCCATGACCATGGGAGTGTGATTAAAATCTATATCATCATAGGTTCTCTCATAGGGTCCTTATCTTTTCCATGGCTTAAGCATACTATGCATGAACACTCACCAATCTCCTTAGAAATTCATGCATAAGCTCTGTCCTAGGTGGAGGATGGGGCCTCTGTGTTTGATATTCATAGTTCTCAAATTTCTAACTCTATAACATAATGAATGTGGTAGATACTACAAAAAATAAGATCAAATAAATATGTGAAATCACCTCTAACATCATCTATACACTCTAATATACCAATGACCACAACATCACCATGAATGTTTCTCTTCAGGTTTTTTATGGATGAATTTGTAATCATGGCCGAATATGCATAGCCTATAAACACAACATACCACGTCTATGTATATCATACACCACTTGATCAATAATTTCTTGGTCTCTCATATCTAACTATAAAAAATTATTATACTACAATTACACATTACTCACATTATGCAATATTCACTAGTATGACATCATCATTAAAAACATCTCCCTCTCTAGTGAAATAACCTCCTACGAGTGGGGGAATCCCTACTCCACCTTCTCTTTTGAGATGTAGCCCACCTCTTTGGCCACCTATGATCACTAGAAACAATATGACCCATCAGAAATGTTTCCACCAGTAAGTTTATGCTTTCGTGCACCTAACATCATCCATCACACTCACATCTACCACTAGGCCCACCTTTTCTACGGGTGGGGAAACATATTGTTTGGGGTTGGTCTTGGATGATTTCCATCTCTTAGGGTTGCATGCATTAATATCCTCCCCACATAGGGATCTAAGTCACATCCTACACTAACCCATAATGGTGTATAACACCTTCATACTGATATAGCTTCCACTTTCCAAGAATTCAATCCTCTAGCCACATATTCCTCCTCACTCTCCATAGCTCTACATCATCCTCTTCCTCGCCCCATAAATATCTATGCGGTCTCTATATGACCCCTCGCAGGTTCAACCTATCTAATAAATCTTGGTAAGACATTTCTAAGACTCACCTCCTGGGTATCACCCCTCATGTTGCAAATATCTATTGATGGGTCCAATCATCCTTGATCCTCCAATTGGTCCCATAACTAAAATGTTCTCATAGTCCCATACATGTAGTAAAATCATTGATGCTACACCACATCTATAGATATCCAAAGTAAATCAATACAAGTCCCTATATAGGTGGGCTAGCGTGTATCAACCCCATGTATACCTAATAAAATCATATTCTATATGTTGTAAAATATGACACATCTTATATGAGATAGATACACCATCTCCAAAAATTTTGATTAAAGAAGCTAATAATACAGCAATAAATTTATTCACTCGCGGAATACCAACAATCACAATATAACTCAGGTGGATAGATGGCT
This sequence comes from Taxus chinensis, assembly GCA_019776745.2. Taxonomy (NCBI): domain Eukaryota; kingdom Viridiplantae; phylum Streptophyta; class Pinopsida; order Cupressales; family Taxaceae; genus Taxus; species Taxus chinensis. The sequence goes on from CM034149.1 coordinate 750,726,748, forward strand.
CTATAATTCTTCCTAGCCCCAACCAAAATCTTTACACCCTATACATCTGATATGGAACATTAGTTGGTGCCACCTACACACACACACACACTCTCTCTCTCTCTCTCTCTCTCTCCTAATATTAGTAGCCTTAAAATATGATAAACATCCTCCAATTTCACAATCATCTCCCATGTGAGGAGCCAAAATGTACAAGTATTTGGGTTCCATGATCACACAATGTTGTAATCAAGTACGTGATTAGGGGAATGTCCCCTAATCTTGACACATGTCACAGTCTAACCCTATCTAAAATATCCCAATCCTCATTATCTAAGCCCAATGCAAGAAGGGTCTCTATATAATTATTACCATAAACACTTTGGATTGTACATATTCCTGTAATCTCCAACCAATCAGAGATAACATGTATTAGTTTATTTTCTATCAAGCAATGATCCAAAATAATCAAGTAACATTATAACATCTCAATTAAGCAATGAAACATCAATTTTATTCATTTTTTCAATATCAGGCCTAACCCATACACTTTTGGTCATAACCATATAAACTAGGCCAGGACAATACCTTGAACTATAGGGTTATGCCCTTTTATTAAAAACCAAACCATTCATTCATATATATTCTAGATAGCCCAAATTCATCAAAATTGAAAATTTCACAAAAAATCTAAAATCTACTACTATCTTTGACTCTAATAATGAATCATAAAATTTTACCAACTCATCAACTGTCTAGGATTGAATGACATTCACTACTTAATCAAATTGCAAGTGTAAAAAATCCATGGATTGTGGCATCCTATCTCACTTAGATAAACAATTGTTATCACTCATAGTACAAATGAAGTTACTTTTTTGACTTTTCTAACTTACTATTTATAGTAAATTTACTCTTTAGGCTATAGTTACTAATTAGGAACAACATTGGATAGAAAATTAATCCCTCCAGATTGCAGATCCCATATCTTGGTATTTGTTTATTTTATTTCTACTCCATTCGTGACATTAGGATTGTTATTCCCCCTATATATTTACTAATGCATGACTTTGCTATATTTCACCTCTATTTGGATTCCATGATCATTTATTTCTACTGTGCTATTTATGCACTCTTCACCTATTTGATTATTACTTTAATTATATGATTTCTATAGATTTATTTATTTTTCACTCTATTAGTCACTCTTTATTATAAATTCAATAATATTATATCCTATTTTATATAACGATCTCTATTCATAGTATCTACAAATTCATTTCCATTTTCTAGTTACTACATCTATCAATTTCACTCATAGATACACGACATCACTATAAATTCTATGTGCATTATCACAATTTAATATTTGGTACTATTAGCATTCTATTTGGCTCTACTACAACATTCCAATCTCTACTATCACTTACTTTCACCTCAAGTGATTCTATTTTCTCTCACCCCTTTCATTAAAACGAGGGAAACTATATGGGTTGGCCACCAAAGGTCATCCAATCCTCTAAAAAATTGTCTACACCCTAATTATATTTAACATGAAACCTTATTAATTTTTAGTAAACCAGTACACTAAAGGATGTAAGGGTTAGTAATAGGTGATTATTCTAATTATTTAATTTACAACATTAATTACCACAATCATATTTTTTTTGCTTGAGTTACCTAGGGAGAGGGCCCCAGCCTTTTTGGCATCACCAACCCAAATTGGTCATGGAACCATCCAAGGATGGTAGTTTAAGCTCTTAGAGAACCCACAAATTAAATTTCATTATCATGGTGCCCTATCACCAGGGTATCCAAACCATTGATAGTGGGTTTCCTTAACACAAAGCTGAGATTTGAACCTTAGACCTCCCAATTACAAGGATACCCAAGAACCGTTACACCACTATCTGTTGGATAATTACCATAATCATAATAAAGATTTATATTTGTAATCGATATTCCAGATAAGATATGAACTTGAAAACATAAAGGAATGAGTGCTCTTAGCTAATTACATATGATTCTAGAATGTTTTGGGAGGATGAATTGTAGGAACAAAAAGATCTAAAATTTACTAAAATTCATTTTGGAGACTAACTAGAAAATTACATGGGTCTGGGTTGTACCATACTGTCTTATACCTATGGTATAGTCTTAGATTTGCTTAGTTTTGGGTTATGTAATTTTTTGACATTGCCAGTTGTATGAAACTATCTTTCGTTGTCAAACCCTATTTTGCAATCATGATGCAAATATCTTTAAACACTATGATCATCATCTCAAACCCTATCCATAGGTGAGAATTTTTGCAAAATAAACATTAGTTGGTTATGGGTACCCTAATGCACTTATGATATTGACAATACTTTGAAGGGGCCTCAAAACACACATCATTCTCCACCTAGCATGTGATATCTAAATAAATGTAATTGGATTTGACAACCATCTTTGACCATGATTGAATTGAGTTTACTCTTACTAAGATACTTGAGGAAGGAATATTTGAATGCTTCTAGATGAGACATATTGTTGTCTTAACTTGGTAAGAAGCTTTAAAACCTATAGAGATTTCTACCTTAATTACCGTAGATGAGATATTGTGAGATTTAGGGATCCTTGGATGCCTTTTGCAATAGTAATAAGTGAGTGTATCAATGTGGTTCCATAAAATTTCACGGTTAGCAAATGGGGAAGTGTTTAATTACTTATATAGGGTTTCATAGATGATTTATCGAGGAAAGGATGACCTAGAGAGATTATAATACCCAACAAAATATATGAATTTGAAAGAAAATTTGGAGGACATGTTGGTCCAAACATGTACAAGTCATTCTAGACCAGATATACTAAACTAACCAATCTATATGACCTTGACCAAGGAAGGAAAACATATAATCTAAAGATTGGAATCTGTTACTTGATGTTTGTCAATGGATTTTATGCATTTTGTTTTCAGAATTTGATGACATGTCATTGTGCAAGGATAAAAAAGCTAAACACAAAACCTTGGAATGTAATAATTGGGAATGGGAAATTTGTATTTATCTTAACAAGAGTACATTGTCAAAATTAGCAGTTTTTAAAGAGTGAATTTCCAAATTTGAGTGTCTATATTTTCCGCTCTTTAAGTATGAAATAAAATTACATGCTTAAAGGAATAAGATACCTGAGTGTGTACACACACTTTTTCTTTTCGATCATATATATATATATTTGTAGAATCCCACTGTGCTTGGTGTTGGCATACTTCAGTGATGAAACTGTGCAACAAAAAGTGTAATCAATATCCATGGTAAATAATTGAAATTTAACTCGAAATGTAAAGTGTAACATGAAATATTTTCATTTGCATAGGAGAATGAAATGAAAGAGATGTAAATAGAGGAAGTGAATACACTTGTTTTTGTGGAGGGAGAAACTCATGTTGCTTTGTTTGTGCTTAGGATATTCTCCATTTGTTGAATTTGTTGAACTTTGTACTGAAGGAATTGGGGGTAATCAGCTCCCCATTTGTGGCTGAGGATAAACTAAATTAGTTAGGTGCATGTAACCCAAAATAGAATGATGAGGAGATAAGAAGAAAAATGAAGGAGTTGAAACACCCCGTTAAGGAAGAAGACTAGTGTATCAAAACTTATTCTGCGAATATGATATCTTCTCCTTTGAATAAAAGAAGAAAGGAAAGTATACCTATGATGAAATTAGATACGTTAATACTTTCTATAACACCACAGACCACACCACTGTAGACAAACCTATGCTTGATTATGTAAATAAGGAAACACATTATAAAATGGGTTAGATACCCCCATACCCTTCCAATGTGTCACACAATACTAATGTACTGACATGTTGATAAAGGAAGGAGGATCATGCACCCAAGATCCCTAAAATTGTAGTAGAAATTTAATTTGATAATGAAGGAGTGAAGTACTTCATGCCCCCTACACTATTCTAAAATGAATTTGAAACTGTACTAAAAATCTGAAAGTGTATATGGAAATTTGACACTACTAATAAAGTTGATGTAACTACTCTTAGGAAAAATATGTGATAGGGTCAGGACCATATCATACAGTCTTAACCAAACTATATAGTTCTAAACATGTGCATTTTTTCTAAATTTGTTTATTTAACTGGATTTATGAGTACCTATACCTTGTTTATACCTATATGTTACCCTAAAATTCTACTTGTGCCTATTGTAAATGTAGAATATACATAGATTAATGCACCCTATTTTGAGGCATGTGTGAAAACCATACATTGAACAATCAGCTCAAAAGAAATATATGTGTGCCCATGTACAAGATGTATAATAAGTTGTAATGGACTGTAGAATGTTGGAGAGGTGGATACCTTGAATAAGTGTACATATAAAAAGGAAGGTGTTTACACATGATGGAAACCATGGAACACAAGAAAATCAATGATATAAATAAAGAAAAAATATATAACTGATAACACGAGTAGTCTAAATTCATGTAAGTACAATAAGAGTAAAAAAGGTGTAAGAAGAATATTAAAAATGTGTAAAGATGCAAACAAGGGACACCGATGGTGTCACAAGCCATTCAAGGCCCATAGGCCTACAAACAAGAGAAAAAAAGATAGGAATGCTACCTAAAACATGGGACACCCATGGTGTTAAAACATAATTGAGGCACACAGGCCATAAGCAATGTATACATGCAAACAATAACACACACAAAAAAACAAGTATGCATGAAACAATAGTGTCAAAACATGATAACATGATATAATATCCAATTTAGGTGAAATTATGTGACACAAGAGATGTCAACACTACACGAGACACATGTGTTAGTATTTTTAGCTCAAAATATAACAAATACATAATAGATGTAATCAAGCATAATGAGGAAGTAAAAATATACTATAATGGGCCCAATAACACTTAGATGTAGTATAAAATATATTCCCTTAGATGTATATGAGGTATAGGTAAAGGGAATACCAACATTTATCATCATGTACCACTTTGTGTGTGTTCTACATCATGCTCAAAAATACCTCATGAATGCATGTGTGCAAAACGTAAAGAAACATGCTATTTATATACATAATAGCTGTAATTAAGCATTATGATGAAGTACAAAATAACTATAATGGAACAATAACACCTGGACGTAGTATAAAATATATTCCCTTAGATGTATAGGAATTCTAGGTAAAGGGTTTTCCAACATCTATCATCGTGTACCATTCTATGTGTGTTCTGCATCACGCTCAAAATACCTCGTGAACATATGTGTGTAAAAAGTAAAGAAGCATGTTATCTATCAAACCAAAGTGACAAAAAATCTATAATTTAAATGGATAAAAAATCAATAGAAGTGTATAGGTCCTCATTTTGTATTTTTGTAAATATATGAATGTTTTTGTATTTTCGAATTGCTTAGCTATATGCAGAAAAAAAGAGGGGTAACATTAAGATATCCAACAAGATTGTTTGGAGGAGGTGGATCAAATGATGAAAGTGATAAAGGCTTGGTACTATATTTTGTGGAATGATATGCCATAAATATGATGAGGTATAATAGTGGAAATGGTTGCAAACAATGGTCTAGAGGATGACAAAGATGTATGAGGAGTGTGAGAAGTAACATATCTGCAGGGAGGAATATAAGAATGAGTACTCCTAGAAATACCATGGGAACTAAAATTCCTGTGAGAAATATGGGAGAGAACATGTGTACTATAATATCAAGAGAGAACCATGTGAGGGGAGGATCCATGAGAACTAGTGTGTGAAAGAAAAGGCCTATCATAAGACCTAGGAGAGCGAGAGTTGTGAAAGGAAGTGCATGCAACCAAAAGGGATCTTAGGGAAAATATAAGATCTAGATTTGTGAGAGATAGTGTTTGTAACTAAAGGGCCATTAGGATACCTAGGAGAGATAGAGCCATGAAAGGTAGTGTGTGTAACCAAAGGCCTATCAGGAGACTTATGAGATCTAGAACCATGAGAAGTAGTTGGTAGCACCACACACCTAGGGAAAAAACTAGGAGGGATAGAACTATAGTGGAAATAATGTGAAACCAAAGACATATTCATAGATGCACTAATTATAGTAATAATAATTGTAGAAGAATGAGTAGGAAAAATAAGAATATAAGCCTCAAAGGAAATACCTTGAATGGTAATAAATTGTTGGTTATGAATGATATTAATACATTAGTATATGATAGGAGTATCCCTAAGAGATTGTAGCCAAGGGAGACCCAAACATAAAGTACTAGAACTAAGAGTAGCAGTAATCAAGAATGAATTTGAAGTAATGATAAAACCAATAGTGATGGGTAGAGTAATATTTCAGTATCAAGGATTAATATCAATTGCAAGATTCTATGTAGAAATGGAAAGATATTGAAGTAGTTTTAGAGTGTAGACATTATATTTATTGTGAGGGTCAACTACAACACCGTGGAGAGGTAATTGATTAAATAGAGACAATATCATAGATCAAACACATCATTTATATCTGAGTCATCAGAAGTAATGAATAGTGCATGAGATGATGTATGAGTGATAGTGTCTAATCATTGCATTCAAGGGGTGATAATAAGAGGGTGGTAGTGGGATTGCATGATAAGTATTTTGTAGCTTAGATGTAGATTTATCATTATTATTCTTAAGAAGTGGATCATTGAATATTTTGAGTTTAGCATTATCATTGGTTGGCTTGGAAGATTATGTGGGTTCATCTAATTCAATAACATGGAACTCTATGAGATCTTAGGGTGATATGGAAAAGCTTAAGACACATATCCATGTGAAGTGGCCGATACATTGATGATAGTGTCAGTAAGCATTGGCATAAAAATTATTGGTTTGAGGCTTTTTTATATCAACCTCAAATGGTGGAGGGAGAGACACAATATTATACTCAATCAATTATTTCAATAAAATGTGTGGGGCACGAGGTAGGTGGGTAAACTACATGTGAGTGGGTTGGAGTTACAACTTAATTGATTGAGAAACAACATTGAAAATGTCCCGAGAAGTAACTTTAGCATCATTAGTCTTTCCTTTGAATGTGGATTTAGTTGGCACTTGGAATTAGGTTGTAGTAGGAGTGATAGCAATGTACTTGATATTATTCATATATACAGTAACTTAGCTTTTTTCTCCTTAAGCATATGGCATTGGAGGTCAAAAGATAGGAATTTGAAAAATAGGGCCGATTCTTGCAATGGTGACAACAATATTTGTGTGAATAGAGGTTGTAGTTCACTATTAGCTAGTATATTACTCATCTTGGTAATCATGGTCTTGTATCATAAGACATAATTAATTATAGGATCAATTTATACTTGTCACAATTTAGAATAATTTGTGCATAAGAAACTTTATCGCCAATGTTAATAGAGAATTGTGCAAAAATTTGATTTTCTAAAGTGATAAAAGAGTGGATGGAATGCGTGGGGATTTTATAGAACCATTGCAATGTAAAATCCTTAAGGCTTCGAAGAAATATATTTGTGAGAAAAATATCATGAAAAGCGTAATCAAAACAAGCCACATAGAAGGAGATAAGATGCTTGATGGGGTATCCTTTTCAATCATACATATGGAGTTTAGGAGCAAAAAATAGTGAGAAAAGAGTTAAGAAACCACTTTAGGTGGAAAGAGGATTGTGAAGTAGTTGAGTAAAATCTATATCATGAGTAAAAGTGGAGGACCCTTTATTGTAATTGCAAGATTTGAGCTTGTAAGGTATGAACAAGAATTTTAAGGGCTTGTGTGATAGATGAAGAAGTGTGTGAACCATGAGGAGTGGATGTAGGATATGTAGTAGAAATAGTGGTTGCATGAAGAGGCATAGAAGAAATTTATTATTGAATGATTAAGTTCCCTTAAGGAGGTAAGAATAGACTTGAATATCTCAACATGAGAGAGTGAAGCATGCTTAAGCCAATTTCTTACAATATAGAGGATAAGATTAGTATGTGAGAGGATTATCTTTTAAGAAGCGTGTAAGGTTTTTCAATTCATCTTTAGGGAGATCATGATATTGAATAAAAGGGTTGTTATTGGAACCTTTACCTTGGATAGGATCAATATTAACAGTAAAAGCAATAATAACAAAGATATCAGTTGTAAAATAGGAGCCTAAAGAAGGTGTCATGGTGCCACTATGTATACCTGACATAAATATGGGATTAATATCTCCTATTCTTGGTAGAGGAAAGTGAACCCAGAGGTTGAAGGAAAATATTTTAAAAGAGTTGAGGGTTGATCATGATGATAGATAGGAAAAAAATTAGAACACTAAGAAACAAAGAAGAGCATAAGAAGGCCCCGGGGCATCTAAGGGTGGATGCAAAGATATCGAATCACAAGTTAGGTTCACCAAAAAATTTACACCCTAATTAGATTTAACATGAAACCTAATTGATATTTAGTGAATTAGTACACTAAATGATGTAAGGGTTAGTAACATGTGATTATTATGATTAATTAACTTCCAACAATAATTACCACAATTAGAATAACACTTTTATATTTATAACTGATATTCTAGATAAGATACAAACTTGAAAATAACAAAGGAATAAGTGCACTTAGCTGATTAAAAATGATTTTGGAAGGTTCCAGGAGGATGTATTGTAGGAACATGGAGATTTGGACTTGACTAAGCTTCATTTTCAGAGACTATCACATATAAAATGAACTTAGGGTAGGGCCTTACAACTCTTCCGGGGCCATACCATACAATATTGCACCTCATTATACGGTCTTGAACCTATTTCATTTTTGGTTCTGTAACTTTCTAACAATTGTTAGTTGTTGAGAACTCTCTGTCACTATCAAACCCTAAGTTCTGATCATGTTGTGAAGCTCTCTGAAACATTCTAATCATCATCTCAAACCCTAGTCCATAGATGATAAGTCCTGTGAAGAAAACATTAGTTGGTTTGTGGGTGCCCCCATGCACCATTGACATTGGCACTACTTCAAAGAGGCCTCAAACCACACATAATTGTTCACCTAGCATGTGATATTTGAATGAATGCGACTAGATTTGACAACAACATTTGACCATGCTTGAATTGAGTTTTATCTTTATAAGATACTTGAGGAAGGTATATTTGAATGCTTTTAGATGAGAGATATTGTATCTTAACCTAGTAAGAAGCTTCAGAGCTATAAATATTATTTCTATAATGATTATAGATGAGCTATTCTAAGATGTAGGGAGCCTTAGGTGCCTTTTTAACTGTAGAAAGTGAGTATATAAATTTGGTTTCATAGGATTTCTAGGTTAGGAAAAGAGGTATTGTATACTTGTTTATATAGGGTTCTATAAATAATTTATCAGAAAAGGCTGACCAAGAAAAATTATAAAACCAAAAAAAGGTATGAATTTTAAAGCAAAGTTAAAGGACGTGTCAGTCCAATACCATAAAAATATGTCAAAATAGATATACTATCCTGACCAATCTATACGACTCTAACTAGGGAAGAAACAAATGTAATCTGAAGTTTGGAAGTTATTATTTGATGTTCGTTTATATATTTTATGTAGTATGCTTTACAATTTGGCATTTAATTGTGCGAGGATAAACAAGCCAAATATGAAACCTCATAATGTACTAAGTGATAATGGTAAATTTATATTTATCTTAACAAGAGTGCATTGTTAAAACTAGTAGTGTCAAAGAGTGAGTTGCCAAATTTGAGTGTCTACAAAATCAATATGTAGACCTAGTGACCAAATGGTTAACTTTGGCTACGAAGGTGCACTAAATACTAAATCAGTGAGTTTTAAATGAATGTGCCATTTTATTTATTGTAAAAAAATTTAAATTTTACAAATTATTGACACCACAGTTACTACAATACACTTATATAATGCATCATTAGGGCATGAAACATCATTCCTTTTTGAAATTTCAGGGTTTTCAAAATTTTGACTTAGATCTATCTACAAAAGTGCAGTCTTGCAAAATGGGAAGCATTATTTTGGGGTGACCACAAATATTTGGGACACTCTTCCCTTGGAGTTAGGATACCCAATTCCCACCTAATTATCAAATACACATAGGGGATTAATCACCCCAACATTCTATGAGATCTAATTATCATCTCCATATATCTTAGTATGTCTTTTATGTCTATTACACCTTTGGATGTCAACAACAAACTCCTCCAGGTTTTGTGTGGGTTAAGTTGATGGCTCAATTTGTTTTCCGTACTATGATTACTCACTTGACATGCCTAAAAAATTTCTTGTCTTGAACACTATCGTGTATAATCCTCTGCTCATTTGAACTAGTAAATTTTATTAACTAGCATAAAGGTTGGGCTAATGTAAACACTAAAATTACCACACAATAATTATTAAGTCATTATTTTGGAAAACATTATATATAAAAGTCTTGAACGATTAAACTAAGTCTTGAACGATTTAACAATAACAATTATGTATATTATCAAGTGATGGAGATAGTGACAGAGGTACAGTCAGTGTTGTTTCCACTATTTTGGCTGCAGAGTGTCTGCGTTCTAGGCCAATACTCATTGAAGGGAGGCTGCTTACTGACAAGAATTAGATAGAGGAAAAGCTGTGAACTGAAAAGGTGGACACGCTGGGATCCACACCTTTGGCCTGGAACAAGATTCTTCAAAACCCTAACAGTGAAGTGGGTCCACAGTCGGCTGTAAGAGGACATTTCACGTGGGAAAAGGACAATGAAGGAGCTACCTATCTAATGTTCCCAGATGGATGCGTGAATAGGGCTTTAAACAAAGTGAATCTCTCTCTTGTTGGTAATTTTCTAGGCTCCAGACCTAATATTGATTTATTAGAAAATGGGCTATTAGAAAGTGGAAACCTAAGAGGGATCTGAGTATTACTATCATGCCACGGGGTTTTTTTCTAGAAAAAATTAATCAGCAGATTGATTTGGAATCGGTGCTTCTGGGAGGACCATGGTGGCTGGGTAATATGGGCTTATTTTTGAAAAAATGGTATCCAGGGTTCGACCCGAACATTGAAAATATAAACACCATTCCAATCTGGTATAGACTCCCTGGGCTACCATTGCAATTCTGGGATGATGAAATCTTGCTAAACATTGCTAAATCCATAGGTGCTGCCGATCGGGCTGGACGAACCCATGAGAAACAAATCCAAACTTTCGTTTGCTTGATTCTGCATCTCTTCTGAAATGGATTAGGAGTTACCGGAGCACATCATCTTAAAATCTAAGTATGGAATGTGGACCCAAAAAATTGAATTTGAAACCTTCCATTTAAGATGTAAGTAATGTCATCGTATAGGACATTTCACCAAAAAATGTCCTAATAAGGAGATCTCCATAGAGGAAGATAAACACAAAAAGAAAGAACAACATGAGGGGGATTCAGAAATGACAAAGGAAAGTAGGGTTCTAAACAGTGAAATCTGGAGAGAATAAAAAGCCCCTAACCAGCCTGAGCTGAAAAGGGCAAAAAAAGGGGGGTTCAGAACTTCAATAAGGAAACACCTGGTCTGGCGTCCTAAAAACCCCAGCGACAGCGTTGCATGGAGCAACAATCAGAAATAAAGAATATTTAGAAATGTAAAATCCAGTAAAGGTGACTTTGGAGGTGGACGAACAAAAAGAAACTGTAAAGGTGAATATCATTCCTACGGATCTAGTTAAGACCCCAAATGACACCAAGGAGGCTGAGATAGATAATTCTCTGGGCTTCATTGAGGAAATGTTGGAAAATAACAACATGAGTTCAGAAGAAACATTACACACTCCAAGGGGTGAAAGTAAAATATCAACCACAAAGGGAAACTCTTATTTTAGCAACAGATCTACAGATCTACCTCCTTGCTTCAGCAACATGTCAGCAAATACGCACTTAATTAACAGTAAACAAAAAGAGAAAAGAGGAGGGAGAAGTAACGCCAGTAAAAGAAGATGAGGAACTAACTTCTGGATTTAGAGAGGTCATTTTAAAAAAAAGAGAGAATGAAATGATTTGAATGATCCCAGAATCGCTATATAGTGAGAAGAAAAAGAAACTTGACAATTGGGAAACTTCAACATCTAGAACTACTAGATCTTCTGTTAGAAGACTGGTAGATTTTTGAAGTAGCTCTAAAAGAGGAAGACCCTCAAAGAAGACTCTTAGATGCAAGAGAACAGAGAGAGACATTGCAGATGGAACTCAACGTCAATTGAGCCATCAGGCAATACCAGCCCCCATTCCTATTTAATGAAGATTATCTCTTGGAACATCCGAGGTCTAAACATAAAATCCAAATAGAGAATCATTAAGGAGTTATGGGAATCTAGTAGTCCTAGTATTTTGATTTTGCAGGAAACTAAGATGAAAGCTAAGATCCTTGAAATTAGTAAAAATAATTTTTGGGAAAACTCTGACATGGTTGCAGTGGACTCTCAGGGAGCATCTGGAGGTCTGGCTACTCTTTGGAATAAAAGACACTATACTGGTATGATTCTTAATGCTAGCACTAATCATCTTGCTATTAAATTTCATGCTATTGAGAACAATAGTGAATGGATCCTTTCTAATATCTATGCCCCTAATACAGTTAGTGGGAGACGTAAACTACGGAATAATCTTAAGATCTTTAGAACCCAGCATACTACAGCCAACTGGCTTATTATGGGTGATTTTAATTCTCCTTTAAACCTAGGTGAAAAATATGGAGGAATCTCCAAATTTTTCATAGGTATGGAGGAATTTTCTGATTTTGTTGCTGACCTCAATCTCTTGGATGTGGATCTCCATGGGAATAAATACACCTGGAACAATAGAAGGTTGGGAAAATATCTTATCCAAGTTAGACTAGATAGAGCCCTGATTTCTGCTAGTTGGATTCTTAGTCAGGACTTCCATCTCTTCACTACCCAGAATTGGATCAGACCACAATCCGATTGCCTTAAATCTTCTCAATTGGACTAAGCCCACCAGAAGCTCATTAAAATTTGAAAAGATGTGGATGGAGCATGATGACATTTATGACAAAATTAAAGAATGGTGGGTTTGGAATGGTGAAGGTACTACTCAATATAGATTGATTCAGAAGCTCAAAAATTTTAAAAAACAAGTTAAAATTTGGAATAAAAGAGATTTTGGTAATGTATTTGAAAAAAATAAGAATTTAAAACAAAAGCTCCAAGATCTAGAAATTAAAATGAATACAATGGGGAGATCTTTTGAAGACCAAACTAAGGAAAAGAACATTCTTGCAGAGCTGCATACGATTTGTGGTAGAGAAGAATCCTTATGGAGACTAAAATATAGGGCTATTTGGCTAAAAGAAGGAGATAGAAATACAAAGTTTTTTCATATGACCACTTTGAAGCACATAGCTTGTAATAGGATTATGGAAGTCACTAAAAGTAACAGCACTGTTATAAAAGATCCCAACAGCATTAAAGAGGAAGCTCTCAATTTCTATAAAAACTTCTCAATGAGAGGTATATCATTACTGATGAGGCAATCTCTTTCATGTCAGAGGCTATTCCCCAAAACAAAATTGAGGAGAAGAGATTTAAAGATATCACTAAAGTTGTCACACTTGAAGAACTAAAAAAAGATGTGTTTACTTTAGAAGGCGACAAGGCCCCAGGACCAGATGGATTTTCTATTAACTTTTTTCAGAAATTTTGGGAAATATGCTCGGATGATCTTCTCAGAGTGATGAATGAGTTATATAGAATTGGCGATATTTTGAAAGAGCTGGATAACACCCACATTGTGCTTGCTCCCAATAACATGGATGTTAAGGACTTCAAATATTTCATACCCATTAGCCTTGTGAATGTTATCTATAGAATTTTTACCAAAATCATTGCTACCAGGCTTTAATTTATTATGAATGATTTAATCTCAAGGCAACAAAGTGGATTCATTAAAGGTAGGATTATCCAAGATGGAGTGATAATGGTTCATGAAACCATACACTCTATGGAGAATAACAAAAAAGTGAATATGGTCCTTAAGCTTGATATGAATAAAGCCTTTGATAAGGTCTCTTGGGTTTTTTTAGACAAAGTTCTAATTAAATTTGACTTCCTTGTTAAATTTAGAAAAATTATTAAGGCTTGCATCACTATTGTCAGATTCTTAGTAGTGGTTAATGGTGAACCGGTGGGATTTTTTACAAGCAGCAGAGGGCTAAGACAAGGGGACCCCATATCCCCCCTTCTCTTCATTCTTATGGCAGACAGTCTTAGTAGATCAATTGATTAAGCAATTATTGATGGTCTTCTAAAAGGTTCTAAGCCCACTTCCATTAGCCATGTAGCTTCTCATCAAAAATTTGCGGATGATACAATTCTTCTATTAATGGCATCTGTCCTTGAAGCTAAGGCTACCAAAGCTATTCTACAACTCTATGAAGCTGATTCTGGGAAAGAGATCAATTATGACAAAATCTCCATTTTCTTCTTCAATACGCTTGAGGAAAGACAACTTAAAATTGCAAAAATTCTGGGATGTAATATAAGTGCACTTCCAGCCACTTACTTAGGACTTCCTCTGGGTACTAAAAAAGTTGCTACCAAGGTGTGGTATGATCTGTTGGAGAGATTTCAAAAAAAATTGGCTGGCTGGAAAGGAGCCATTCTTTCTAGTGCTGGTAAATGCCTACTCATTAAAAGCACTCTTCAAAACCCGCCTATCTATATAATGTCTCTTTATAAGATCCCTGCTGCCTTCAGGGATACAATTAAGAGGATTCAAAAAAACTTCTTATGGTAGGGCATGGAGGAGAAATTTAAATATCACTTAGTTGCTTGGGATAAGGTTTGTACTCCAAAATCTATAGGAGGTCTGGGCATAAAATACATCAAGAAAATGAATGAGGCTCTTATTGTGAAAATGGGCTGGAGAATGCTAACTAAGAAGCAACCATGGATAGAATTAATTAAGGCTAAATACCTTAATCAACAAGTTGTCTCTTATTTTCTTCAAGATGAGCATCTTCCTTATGGTTCCATTTTTTGGAATAACTTAGTTAACATTAGAAATTTCATAAAACAAGGAAGTAAGTGGAAAGTGGGAGATGGTTGTGATATAAAATTCTGGGATGATAACTGGTTTAATGGAAGCCTCATGGACAGATCTGGAATAGTCAAAGACAACCTTGAAAGCAAGTATGGCACTAGAATCAAAGATTATATTGTAAGAAAGGGAAAAAATAAGAAATGGAAAAAACTTACTGTGGATAGAGATGATCTGAACCAAACTATTTCCTCTCTGCAAGATCAGTTGGACCTTATCCCCTTAATTCAGATCGAAGTTAAGGATGAGTTGGTTTGGAGCAGTTCTATTTATGGGAACTACACTATTAAAACTGGCTATAATAATTTCTTTGACAATAGTCAAACTGAGTTTAATTGGAATATAATTTGGATGAAGGAGCTAACACCTAAAATTAACTTCTTCTTTTGGCTTGCTCTCAGGGGTAGAATTCTTACCACTGACAATCTGATAAGAAAAGGTTTTATAATACCTAATAGGTGTCTGTACGCCGGAAAAGCAACAGGCGAGCGTGAGAATCTACAAGTGACTCTTCCGCGTACCCGACCTCTTGAGGTCGTGCTGAGACAGCCGGTGGGGGTAGAATATGCAGAAAACTAGTTAGGCAGTCTAATGTCTTCGACACGCACTAGTGGAATTTGTGAATCTAAGGCAAAGAAGGCCCTTCTAACTTAGACTGGTGTGATAGATCGATCAACAAGGATGAATGCTCGAAGGCTCCAATCAATATCGAGCTCTGGCGTGATTTGATCTATGGGTTGCGGAATACGTGGAAAATGACCTGGGATTGTTTCATGTATATCTCCCAATAAGGTCATATAGTGGATGATGAATATAATTGACTCTATGGACGATTTTCTGGCCTAGTCCAGAATTCCCTAGCTTCGTTAGCTGCTATATCTAGTAAGGACAGTTGTTCGATGATGATAGGTGGAAGTGGAGTGGACCTGAATACCAAGATGCGTAGGCTAGTGTCTATGTCTAACTGACTTGTGGATTCGTTGGGCTGTGGGATCTGCAGATCATAACCATAGACTCTTGGTTGTTGCGGTCCTGTTATGGTCATACGTGGGATCAAGTTCTAATCCCTAGTATCTAGTAATCGTATGCTTTCTTAGCTTATATGTTTAGAACAAATAGTTGTGCAATCTTCTCAGAATACCTTACAGGCATTCTCGCAACCTGGATTCTTAAGCTGGTATCTATATCTATGAGGGTGTCTCTAGAGTCTAGCTGTGAAACTAGAGGATCGCACCTGAATGTTTGTTGTCTTTCGAGCCCTTCTACAATCATGTGGATGTTTTCTAGGGTAATCTGTAATTTGGCTGACTTGACCAAAACGCATGTGCTTGGTCGTCTTCTATGTTTAATCCTCTTAACTGAGAAACTGATCAGTTGTAAATCTGTGGTTGTTCGGAATACTTGTATTCTGAGATTTTGGTCTATGCCAACTATTGCTGTGACTAGGTTTGGTTGAGGCACGATTGGCTCAAATATATATTCCCTGGGCTCTTGAGGTCCCATGATTGTCATACGAAACAAAATTCAAATTTAACTGTAACGAAGAAAATTCTAACTATGTGAAATAAATCTAACTGTATAAATTTTATTCTTCTAAGAAAACTTTTAATAATTTTAAGCAAAGCAAACTATTTTAAGCATATCTAGAAATAATAACTAAACAATAATTTGAAACAGACGAGATAACCAAGTGTAGTTATTTGCCTGTGTGATTTTGTAGAATTACTCTAAATAAAACAGTTTGTCTAATCTACCAGCAAGATTCTCGATCCTACCTCAAAAGTGAGGAGTGAATCATAGTTTCTCAGAAACTATCAATCCCCACAGCTTCCCTGGTAATATCAAAAATAGAATTTATTGAAATAAAGAGATTAAATACTCTATTTGATATGATTCTGACTAGAACTTTGAAACTTAAAACCTGGATTCCGCATAACAGTGGCGAATCTAATGGTGTATGTGATCTCATCCCCTCAGTATGATATCCTCATTCTTTCATGTTCACGTGGATCCAAAAAAGCGTGTGATGCTAGCACCGATAGGAGTAGATTTTGGGACAAGGACAACTTAGAATGCAGACCGAAAATGCGAGTAGGAGAGGGATAGCGCAAGAGTACTGAGCTTGGCTTATGTGATTCCTAGCGGGATTTTACTTCGAGCCATGCAACATGAAGTGACCAGAACCTGCAACTATCCTATACGAAGAGAAAAACCTTCAACTTTAATGGCTTCTTAAGCGATTTTGTTCCAATGGATTGGATAAAATAAAGACATTGCTTGCAAAAGTTGGATATGTGGATTACCAACAGCTGAATAAAGCTAACCAGGCATATAATGGATTGAACTAAGAACTCCAAGACACAATAAAAACAAATCTACAGCAAAGAGAAATTCAGAGGCAAGCTTCTAACTGGATTGGGATGAGATAACAGCACTGCCTACACAAGATGGGTCTGTGGCTTACCAACAGCTGAACAATACTAACCAAGTATGAAATGAACTATGCTATCAATCCTAAGCAAGCTGACAGACCAAACCAGCCAACTGAAAAATTAGAAGACTCTAACAAAAACTGGTGGCCCTTTGCCTCAGCACAAGCTATGCATTTATAGGAATTCCAACACTCAAAAACCAAAACCAAATTGAACTCCTAAACAATAAACAAAGGAAAAAAAACTATTCCAGGGGACCAAAAACATAAATGCATGCTCAAGTCCGCAAAGAAAAGCTGGTGAATCGTGATATTTCACGCGATTCACATCAAAAGAGCGTTCTAGAAAATGCACACAGGACCGCCGCTCTGAGTAGGGCGGCGGTTACAGGACCGCCACCCTGCAGGGCGGCGGTTTCATCACTGAAGGTCAAGAGGCCAAGGAAAGAGGGAAAAAGGGGAAAAAAAAGGGCGCGGGGGCTAAGTGGGGCATGCGGGATGTTAACGCATACTCCGAGGGCTTTTCTGGATCTCGAACACCTTGCGAGGAGACCTGTATCATCATCGGGGCATTTGTAACATCTTTCCGGTGGTGCAGTACATACAATTTTGGGTACGTACATATTGCCCCCTCGGAGAAGCGTTTTAGCCATGAAGAGGCATAAAACATTGGGTCCGAGTATGGCGGTCCCAAAATGGGGAGTTAGAGGCTATACCTGACATGCCCGTGTGTTGAAATGCCACCAACTTTCACATGCTTTTCAGAATGTATGCAATGGATGACAAGTGATAACAAATGTTAAACAGAATGCTTTTACTTTATTTGCTTTTGCAATGCTGATTATGTGATGACAAACATGTTGTAGTATTTGAACTTTTGGCCTCTTTGGGCAATGTCTATGATTTCTTCTTATGTTGGCAAAACGTGATGAATGTATAGCGATAAAGAGATGAACTTGCCCCAATCCCAAATCCATGCAACTAGTAAGATGCAAGGGCTCAACACCAAGAATTGGGAAGGGGCACAAGTTGTATGAGTTTGATTTGAGTGGAATGATCAGAGACATACAAAACAAGAACAAGAACCAAATTTGGACCTACACATCTACCCTACTGAGAACTACTACCAAGCTTAGAAGGCCACTTACTTTTTAGTTTATCTAGACTTAGATTCATAAATGGCAACCTGGTTGACAAAATCTGGTTTTGAGGATTTGATCTCTTTGGAATTTAGATGTTTGGATATTTGCCTTCTTTTAACAGAATTTGACTTGTGTTTTTAGCATACCAAGATTTGTTAGTTTGTGTGACTGGACCCCCCCACACCTTGTCTCACGCCACTAGTAAGAAGCATGGGTTTGTCACCAAAGACAAGATACAGGTGAGTAAGGGCACTTCTTTCCTTTCCCAACCTCACATCACCAGTAAGAGTTGTGGGCTTATCACCGAAGGTTGATGGGGCAAAGAAGTGTGTAAAATAAAATATTTTGTTTGCTTGGCGCTTTTGATTTCATTTGATTTTGACATTTCTGATCTATGACTTTGGGATATCCTTTTGTTCCAAGAGATTTTAAGAGGGATAGATGTGACACCAAGAAGCTTCTAGAATAGACCGTAGGCAAGGACAACTTTACCTAGTAGAAAGAACAAGCAAAGCCAAGTATGCATGTCTTGGTATGGTTTCCGTCAATGTTTGTCTGTCAAACTTGATGAGAAGATTTGAAAGTACTTGATGATGTTTGAAGAGATGTGATTTGAATATTTTTGCCAATATCTTCAGAAATTTGTAACAAATTACTTAAGAGTAAGTTCCTGGACTACAGTATTTATGAAACGATGTGAACAAAATGAACCAACTAAATTACTAATGTAATGCAACTGCAACCCATGTACATATGAAAATGTAGGTGGAACCATATGTCATGATGTCTAAGGTGAAGAAAGTTGACAAATATCAAATTCTTCACCCCTAGAAGTACACAGCAGAGAACCATTATCCTCAAATTTTTCATTTTCTTGACGAGGGCCCACCATTCTGGGTTTGAACTTACAACCCTTGCCCAGAGGTATATATGTCCCATTATTAAAAACATTTTTCTGAAAGAGGTGTTCACAATGCCTCTTTGTCATGTTTTTGAGAGATGGCATGTGGGTGAGAATGACTATGCTACCCAACCTTCTCTCTCATAGTGAGCATTGTGTTAATGATAAGGTCTTGCCCCATGGATAGGGAAAACTTAGCTTTAGACACGCATGGGTCAAAAATAGGCTTTAGAATAGGGCAGTGCCTAGAGATGGTTTTGATAGGCATCGTTTCAGTTTTAAATTTCCTTTCTTCACTTGTTAATTCTATCATGTTTATATCTAGATTTAGGTCATCGGAGGGAAGAGATGCTATGCCGAGAAGACTACCCATTCCTTGAGGTTCGAATGGGAGAAAGATCGGTTCGTCATTCTCCAAGAGTTTCATAATTCCTGCTGTGGCTTTAGTGGAGACTGTTTCCATAGAAATTGACTTATCTTTATTTGTCTTTGCCACCTCGTATATTAAATCATAGGATCCTACCGGTTTAGCATTTGTAGGAACTTCATCTCATGTGGAGAAAATATTGGGTAGGGGTTGTGAAACATACTCCTTTGTTCAAGTTGTTGCATTAATTTCACACTCAACCTCTAGCTCAACTAATCCCAAGATTTTTGTATTACCATTTGAACCTAGGTTAGGAGCAACCTGAGAGTTGTTAGGAGTTGAGGCGTCTTGATTGTTATTTCTTATTATGATACCTTTGTTTTTCCCATTTGGATCTAACCTATTATTGTTAGAATGATTTGGGAGAGGATCATTGAAGATCTTGAGAGGTGCATTTTGAGGGGAAACTACCCCTGCAAAAGTATTTGGTGCTGGTGACACAGGATCTGCCAAGAACATATCTATGAAAAGTTGTTTTTTGTTCTTCTGGCAAGCGTTGCATGAATTTATTATATTCATGGCAAGTCCTAGTATCATGACCCCTGATTTTGTGGAAACCAAAATATAGATTGGGATTATAGTTCCGTGGTCTTCGGTTTGAATCCTGTTGTGGCCCAAAGTTCTGATTGGGCTGTTGGTTGTTATAGTTGAAAATTTCAAGGTTGTGGCCTTTGGCTTTGGTTTTGATATCCATCTGGGCCCCAAGCAAGGCCTTGTGGCTGGATTTTCTATTGTGGAGGATGATTAGAATCCACCGTATTGATCGCTGGGGTGAAGTTATTATTGCGTTGATTGTTATTAGGTGCCGGGGTGTTCACAACATTTGGTCCTTTGACTTGATCAGTGAATCCATATGTTGTAACCCCCATGGTTTTCATTAAGGATATTGGGTCCTTGATCGGCATTCGTTGTAGTAGGATAAGTTGTAGTGTTTTGGCTGGAGGTGATTAACCTCCCGTTTGCTCCATATGTTTTGCAGCCACTATCAATTACTACTTGGTCTATTCGAAGGGCGCTCTCAAGTACTTCATCATAAGTTCTTAATGGGAACTTCTGGACTTCTTCTTTCACCTTCCTACTGAGAGAATGAAGGAATAAATCGCATAGTTCCATTTGATCCATGTTTGGAGCACTTGCTGAAGAATAAAGAACTGTGCGCCACCTTTGGATGAAATGGGTGACAGATTCGTTGTGTTCTTGTTTGATGTGCAAGAATTCCCTGATTCCTGTTCTCAACAGTTTGTTCATGTCGAAGGCCTTGATGAACTCAGACACAAGTTGTTTGAATGAATGTATGGAAGCCTCAGGTATTCTGTAATACCAATCAAGAGAAATGCCTTCCAGCGTTTTGGGGAATATTTTAGCAACAACCCCATCCCATGGGAGTAATTCCCGAATGGCTGTAGCGTAAGCTTTGATATGTGCATTTGGATCTCCCTCACCCTTGAACTTGGGTAAATCAGGGAGAGGTCTTGGAAGCATGACGCTTCGTATGGTGAAATCTAAGGGTTCCTTTAGGTATTCTGAATAAGTCCCTATCGCATAGCTTTCGACCATTGATGGTGTTTGCTGAGGGAGTGGTAGTGGGATAGGTTGTTGATACGGTGCAGCGTATGCATTGGCAGGGGCATAGGGAGGTCCCTATGTTTGAGAAAACATGCCGGGAGAGGAGAACATATCTCCTTGTGGTGATTTAGAGTATATGTTTAAGTAGGACGGGGTATTGTCAAGGAATGGACTGTTCGACATTAGACTAGGAGGAATTGTGTTAGAGATGATAGGCCTTGTTGGCGTTTGTTGTGGATATTGAGGAGGCATGCCTAACGTGCCTACTCTCGTAAGGAGATCTACCTAGCCAAAGTGGTATGGAGGATTGGAACTTCCTGTTTGTATGAATGGAGAATTGTGACTTGCTTGAGCCAGTTCTAACCCTCTCACTCTTTCTACTAACGTTGAAATGACTTCATTTGGTGAAGTCACGGTACTTTGCCTAAGTGGCATTTCTTGTATACCTTGGTGTTGTAAAGGTACGTGATATCTTGTCATAAACTAATCGCTATCTTGCCAAGTTTCTCCAAGAATATTTCCTGTATGCAGTGGCATAGAGGTATTTTCTTGAAAAGAGATTTTGGGTTGTATTTGTAAACCTCCTACAGGTGGGTACATTCCCTGGGAGTGTTGTTCACTCCTAGGATAACGTATTGATTGTCCATCATCTAAGACCAGGTATGGATCTGATTGCCTACTAATTTGTGGTCTGAGTAGCATTTGAGGAGACGAACCAGATTCTCCGGTAAATGTCATATTGTTTGAACCTGAAGGCTCTGTTTGTTGGGTTCGAGGGGGTTGATCTAACTCCTCAGTTTGAAAAGACGAACTATATTTGATTCTTGGGGTTTGTGTTAACAACTGATTAGTTGAATAGTTATCACCCCATACTGAGAGCGAGGGTGATGATTGCCTATTCTGTTGGGTGTAATATGCCTCAAGACCCAGGAGGGGTCTGCCATATGCATCGAATCCCGACATATTCGGGGGGTATATGAATACCCACAGAATAATGGGAAGGAGCGAAGGTGGATGAGAGAAGATTTGAAAACTTCTCAAAGAGAAGGTGAAACAATTGTTTGTTTCACGTTGGGTTCACCAATTTTGTACGCCGGAAAAGCAACAAGCGAGCGTGAGAATCTACAAGTGACTCTTCCGCGTACCCAACCTCTCGAGGTCGTGCCGAGATAGCCGGTGGGGGGTAGAATATGCAGACAAACTAGTTAGGCAGTCTAATGTCTTCGACACGCACTAGTGGAATTTGCGAATCTAAGGTAAAGAAGGCCCTTCTAACTTGGACTGGTGTGATAGATCGATCAGCGAGGATGACTGCTTGAAGGCTCCAATCAATATTGAGCTCTGGCGTGATTCGATCTATGGGTTGCGGAATACGTGGAAAATGACCTGGGATTGTTTCGTGTATATCTCTTGATAAGGTCATATAGTGGATGATGAATACAATCGATTCTATGGACGATTTTCTGGCCTAGTCCAAAATTCCCTAGCTTCGTTAGCCGCTATATCTAGTAAGGACAGTTGTTCGATGATGATAGGTGGAAGTGGAGTGGACCTGAATACCAAAGTACGTAGGCTAGCGTCTATATCGGATTGACCTGTGGACTCGTTGGGCTGTGGGGTCTGTGGATCACAACCGTAGGCTCTCGGTTGTTGCAGTCCTGTTATGGTCATACACGAAATCGAGTTCTATTCCCTAGTATCCAGTAATCATATGCTTTCTCAGCTTCTATGTTTAGAACCGACAGTTGTGTAATCTTCTCAGAATACCTTACAGACGTTCTCGTAACCTGGATTCTTAAGCTGGTATCTATATCTATGAGGGTGTCTCCAGCGTCTGGCTATGGAACTAGAGGATCACACCCAAATGTTTGTTCTCTTTCAAGCCCTTCTACAGTCATGTGGATGTTTTCTAGGGTAATCTGTAGTTTGGCTGACTTGACCAAAACATGTGTGCTTGGCCGTCTTCTATGTTTAGTCCTCTTAACTGTGAACTGATCAGTTGTAAATCTGCGGTTATTTGGAATACTTGTATCTTGAGATTTTGGTCTATGTCAACTATTGCTGTGACTAGGTTTGGTTGAGGCACGATTGGCTCAAATATATATTCCCTGGGCTCTTGAGGTCCCGTGATTGTCATACGAAACAAAATGCAATCAAACTGTGATGAAACAAATTCTAACTAAGTGAAATAAATCTAACTACATATAAATTTTATTTTTCTATGAAATATTCTAACAATTTTAAGGAAAGCAAACTATTTTAAGCATATCTAGAAATAATAGCTAAGCAATAATTTAAAACAGACAAGATAACCGAGTGTGGTTATTTGCCTGTGCGATTTATAGAATTATTCTAAATAAAACAGTTTGTCTAATCTACCAACAAGATTCTCGATCCTACCTCAGAAGTGAGGACTGAATCATAGTTTCTCAGAAACTATCAATCCCCACAGCTTCCTTGGCAATGTTGAAAATAGAATGAAATGAAATAAAGTGATTAATTACTGTATTTTGATATGAATCTGACTAGAACTTTGAAATGTAAAACCTGGATTCCGCAGAACAGTGGCGAATTCCGATGGTGTATGTGTGATCTCATCCCCTCAGTATGATCTTCTCGTTCTTTCGTGTTCACTTGGATCCAGAAAAGTGTGTAATGCTAGCACCGATAGGAGTAGATTTTGGGACAAGGACAGCTCAGAATGCAGATCGGAGAATGCAAGTAGGAGAGGGATAGCGCAAGAGTACAGAGCTTGGCTTATGTGATTCCTAGTGGGATTTTACTGCGAGTCATGCAACACGAAGCAACCAGAACCTTTGACTATCCTATACAAAGAGAAAAACCTACAAATTTAATGGCTTCCTAAGCTATTCTGTTCCAATGGATTGGATAAAATAAAGACACTGCTTGCACAAGTTGGATATGTGGCTTACCAATAGCTGGATAAAGCTAACCAGGTATATAATGAATTGAACTAAGAACTCTAAGTCATAGTAAAAACAAATCTACAGCAAAGAGGAATTCAGAGGAAAGCTTCTAACCGGATTGGGTGGAACATGACAACACCGCCTGCACAAGATGGGTCTGTGGCTTACCAACAGCTGAGCAATTTAACAAAAGATGCAAGTGAATTCAAGCTATGGCTTCTAAAAAAGGTAACTAACTAAAGCACTAAAATGAGGGAATGAGAGCAAAGATCAAACTTCAAAATCCAGCCAAGCTTCAGACCAAAACTCCAGACCAAATTCTTCACCAAAATCTTCACCAAAATCAGACCATTTGCATGTACACAAACCATGCATTTATAGGAATTCCAAGCATCCAAGAAGCAAAACCAAATTGAACTCCTAAACAATAAACAAAAGAAAAAACACTGTTCCAGGGGACCAAAAACATTAATGCATGCTCAAGTCAGCAAAGAAAAGCTGGTGAAATGTGATATTTCACATGAGTCACGTCAAAAGAGCGTTCTGGAAAATGAGCATAGGACCACTGCTCTGAGCAGGGTGGTGGTTATAGGACCAGCCGCCCTGCAGGGCGGCGGTTTCGTCATTGAAGGTCAAGAGGCCAAGGAAAGGGGGAAAAAGGGGAAAACAAAGGGCGTGGGGGCTAAGCAGGGAATGCGGGATGTTAACACATACTCCGGGGGATTTTCTGGATCCCAAACACCTTGCGAGGAGACCTGTATCATCATTGGGGCTTTTGTAACCAATGTTCTGACTGGTACAGTACCTTATAATTTTGGGTACGTACATATTGCCCCCTCGGAGAAGTGTTTTAGCCATGAAGAGGCATAAAACGTTGGGTCCGAGTATGGCAGTCCCAAAATGGGGAGTTAGAGGCTATACCTGACATGCCCGTGTGTCAAAATGCCCGCCGATTTTCACATGCTTTTCAGGATGTATGCAATGGATGACAAGTGATAACAAATGTTAAACATAATGTTTTTACTTTATTTGCTTTTTGTAATGCTGATATGTGATGACGATCATGTTGTAGTATTTGAACTTTTGGCCTCTTTTGGGACAATGTCTGTGATTTCTTCTTATGTTGGCAAAACGTGATGAATGTATAGCGATAAAGAGATGAACTTGCCCCAATCCCAAATCCACGCAACTAGTAAGATTCGAGGGCTCAACACCAAGAATTGGGAAGGGCACAAGTTGTATGAGTTTGATTTGAGTGGAATGATGAGAGACAGACAAAACAAGAACAAGAACCAAATTTTTACCTACACACCCCACCCTACTCAGAACTACTACCAAGCTTAGAAGGCCACTTACTTTTCAGTTTATCTAGACTTAGATTCATAAATGGCAACCTGGTTGACAAAATCTGGTTTTAAGGATTTGATCTCTTTGGAATTTGGATGTTTGGATATTTGCCTTCTTTTAACAGAATTTGACTTGTGTTTTTTTTTAGCATACCAAGATTTGTTAGTTTGTGTGACTGGACCCCCCACACCTTGCCTCACGCCACTAGTAAGAAGCATGGGTTTGTCACCAAAGGCAAGATACAGGCGAGTAAGGGCACTTCTTTCCTTTCCCAACCTCACATCACCGGTAAGAGATGTGGGCTTATCACTAAAGGTTGATGGGGCAAAGAAGTGTGTAAAATAAAATATTTTGTTTGCTTGGTGCTTTTGATTGCATTTGATTTTGACATTTCTGATCTATGACTTTGGGATATCCTTTTGTTCCAAGATATTTTAAGAGGGATAGGTGTGACACCAAGAAGCTTCTAGAAGAGACCATAGGGCAAGGACAACTTTA
Source organism: Taxus chinensis (assembly GCA_019776745.2). Taxonomy (NCBI): domain Eukaryota; kingdom Viridiplantae; phylum Streptophyta; class Pinopsida; order Cupressales; family Taxaceae; genus Taxus; species Taxus chinensis. The sequence continues at coordinate 750,753,030 of CM034149.1, forward strand.
CCTAGTAGAAAGAACAGAGCAAAGCCAAGTATGCAGGTCTTGGTATGGTTTCCGTCAATGTTTGTCTGTCAAACTTGATGAGAAGATTTGAAAGTACTTGATGATGTTTGAAGAGATGTGATTTGAATAATTTTGCCAATATCTTCAGAAATTTATAACAGATTACTTAAGAGTAAGTTCCTGGACTACAATATTTATGAAACGAGTGAACAAAATGAACCTATCTAAATGAATAATGTAACGCAACTGTAACCATGTACATATGAAAATACAGGTGGAACTATATGTCATGACGTCTAAGGTGAAGAAAGTTGACGAATATCGAATTCTTCACCCCTAGAAGTACACAGTGGAGAACCATTATCCTCAAATTTTTCATTTTCTTGATGAGGGGCCTACCATTCTAGGTTTGAACTTACAACCCTTGCCCAGAGGTGTATATGTCCCATTATTAAAAACATTTTTCCGAAGGAGGCATGTCTCGCATGCCTCTTTGTCATGTTTTTGAGAGATGACATGTGGGTGAGCATGACTATGCTGCTCGACCTTCTCTCTCATAGTGAGCATTGTGTTAATGATGAGGTCTTGCCCCACATGGATAAGGGAAAACTTAGCTTTAGACACGCATGGGTCAAAACTAGGCTTTAGAATAGGGCAGTGCCTAGAGATGGTTTTGATAGGCATCGTTTCAGTTTTAAATTGCCTTTCTTCACTTGTTAATTCTATCATGTTTATATATCTTAGATTTAGGTCATCGGAGGGAAGAGATGCTATGCTGAGAAGACTACCCATTCCTCTGAGGTTCGAATGGGAGAAAGATCGGCTTCGTCATTCTCCAAGAGTTTCATAATTCCTGCTGTGGCTTTAGTGGAGACTGTTTCCACAGAAATTGACTTATCTTTATTTGTCTTTATCACCTCGTATATTAAATCATAGGATCCTACCGATTTAGCATTTGTAGGGATTTCATCTCGTGTGGAGAAAATATCAGGTAGGGGTTGTGAAACATACTCCTTTGTTTGAGTTGTTGCATTAATTTCACCCACTCAACCTCTAGCTCGACTAATCCCAAGATTTGTGTAATACCATTTGAACCTAGGTTAGGAGCAATTTGAGAGTTGTCAAGAGTTGAGGCATCTTGATTGTTATTTCTTATTATGATACCTTAGTTTTTCCCATTTGGATCTAACCTGTTATTGTTAGAATGATTTTGGGAGAGGATCATTGAAGGATCTTGAGAGGTGCATTTTGAGTGGAAAATTGATCCCATACCAAGTGGCAGTTGTAGGATTTTCTAGAAACATATCTACAAAGAGTTGTTTTTTTCTCTTCTAGTAGACGTTGTAAGAATTTGTTGCAGTCATGGGGGGGGGGGGGGGGGGGGGGCAAGTCCTAGTATCATGACCCCTGATTTTGTGGAAACCAAAATATAGATTGGGATTATAGTTCCGTGGTCATCGGTTTGAATCCTGTTGTGGCCCAAAGTTCTGATTGGGCTGTTGGTTGTTATATTTGAAATTTCGAGGTTGTGGCCTTTGGATTTGGTTTTGATATCCATCTGGGCCCCGAGAAAGGCCTTGTGGCTAGATTTTCTGCTGTGGAGGATGATTAGAATCCACTGTATTGATCACTGGAGTGAAGTTATTATTGTGTTGATTGTTAACAGGTGCCGGGGTGTTCACAACATTTGGTCCTTTGACTTGATCAGTGACTCCATCTATTGTAACCCCACGGTTTTCATTAAGGATCTTGGGTCCTTGATCGGTATTCCTGACATTAGGATAGGTCATAGTGTTTTGATTAGGAGTGATTAACCTCCTATTTGCTCCATATGTCTTTCGACCACTATCAATTGCTGCTTGATCTATTCGCAGAGCGCTCTCAAGTAATTCATCGTAAGTTCTTAGCGGAAACTTCTGGACTTCTTCCTTCACCTCTCTGCTGAGAGAATGAAGGAATAAATCACATAGTTCCATCTTGATCCATGTTTGGAGCACTTGCTGAAGAATAAAGAACTGTACGCCACCTCTAGATGAAATGGGCGACAGATTCATTGTGTTCTTGTTTGATGTGCTAAGAACTCCCTGATTCTTGTTCTTAACAGTTTGTTCATATCGAATGCCTTAATGAATTCTGATACATGAGCTATTTAAATGAATGGATGGAAGCCTCAGGTATTCTATAATACCAGTCGAGAGCAATGTCCTTCCAAGTGTTTTGGGGAATATTTTAGCAACAACCTCATCCCAAGGTGAGTAATTCTTGTATGGCTGTAGCGTAAGCTTTGATATGCGCATTTGGATCTCCTTCGCCTTTGTACTTGGGTAAATCAGGGAAGGGGTCTTGGAAGCATGACGCTTCGTATGGTGAAGTCTAAAGGCTCCTTTCAGATATTCTGAATAAGTCCCTATCGCATAGGTTTCGACCATTGATGGTGGTTGCTGAGGGAGTGGTGGTGGGATGGGTTGTTGATATGGTGCAGCGTACGCATTAGTAGGGGCATAGGGAAGTCCGTGTGTTTGAGAAAACATGCCGGGAGAGGAGAACATATCCCCTTGTGGTGATTTTGAATACATGTTTAAGTACGAAGGGGGTACTATCCAGAAATGGATTGTTTTGACACTAGACCAGGAGGAACGGTGCTAGAGATTGATGGGCCTTGTTGGCATTTGTTGTGGACACTGAGGAGGCATGCCTAACGTGCCTACTCCTGTGAGGAGATCTACTTGGCCAGGGTGGTATGGAGGATTGGAACTTCCTGTTTGTATGAACGGAGAATTTTGACTTGCTTGAGCCAATTCTAACCCTCTCACTTTTTCTACTAACGTTGAAATGACTTCATTTGGTGAAGTCATGGTACTTTTGTCTGAGTGGCGCTTGTTGTACACCCTGATGTTGTATAGGCATGTGATATCCTGTCATGAACTGATCGCTTTCTTGCCAAGTTTCTCCTAGAATATTTCCTGTATGCAGTGGCATAGAGGTATTTTCTTGAAAAGAGACCTCGGGTTGTAGGTGTAAACCCCCTATAGGTGGATAGATATCCCCGAGAGCGTTGTTTGTTCCTAGGATAACGTATTGACTGTCCATCATCTACGACCAGGTATGGATTTGATTGTCTACTAATTTTTGGTCTAAGTAGCATTTGAGGAGACGAACCAGATTCTCCGGTAAATGTCATTTTGTTTCAAGCTTGAAGGCTCTGTTTGTTGCATTCGAGGGGGTTGATCTAACTCCTCAGTTTGAAAAGACAAATTATATCTGATTCTTGGGGTTTGTGTTGACAATTGATTAGTTGAATAGTTGTCACCCCATACTGAGAGCGAGGGTGATGATTGCCTATTATGTTGGGCGTAGTATGCCTCAAGACCCAAGAGGGGTCTGCCATATGCATCGAATCCCGACATATTCGGGGGGTAGATGAATACCCGCAGAATAATGGGAAGGAGCGAAGGTGATTTTGTGAAATGAACGTGATATTATGACTCCAAAAGTGAAAGTAGGAAGTTTACGTTAGCTTTACCAATTTTGTTTGTTTCACGTCGGGTTCACCAATTTTGTTGGTGAAACTGATGTGAATGCTAATGAAGTACAGAAGGTGAAACAGTTATTTGTTTCACGTCGGGTTCACCAATTTTGTTGGTGAAACTGATGTGAATGCTAATGAAGTACAGAAGGTGAAACGGTTGTTTGTTTCATGTCGGGTTCACCAATTTTGTTGGTGAAACTGATGTGAATGCTAATGAAGTATAGAAGGTGAAACAGTTGTTTGTTTCACGTCGAGTTCACCAATTTTGTTGGTGAAACTGATGTGAATGCTAATGAAGTACAGAAGGTGAAACAGTTGTTTGTTTCACGTCGAGTTCACCAATTTTGTATGCTAGAAAAGCGACAAGCGAGCGTGGGAATCTACAAGTGACTCTTCCGCGTACCCGACCTCCCGAGGTCGTGCCAAGACAGCTGGTGGGGATGGAATATGCAGACAAACTAGTTAGGCAGTCTAATGTCTTCGACATGCACTAGTGGAATTTGCGAATCTAAGGCAAAGAAGGCCCTTCTAACTTGGACTGGTGTGATAGATTGATCAGCGAGGATGACTGCTCGAAGGCTCCAATCAATATCGAGCTCTAGCGTGATTCGATCTATGGGTTGCGGAATACGTGGAAAATGACCTGGGATTGTTTCGTGTATATCTCCTGATAAGGTCATATAGTGGATGATGAATACAATCGATTCTATGGATGATTTTCTGGCCTAGTCCAGAATTCCCTAGCTTCGTTAGCCGCTACGTCCAGTAGGGATAACTGTTGGATGATGATAGGTGGAAGTAGGAGTAGACCTGAAATACTAGTGTGCATAGGCCAGTGTCTATATCCGGATTTTCTTATGGATTCGTTAGGCTGTGGGATTTGTGGATCACAAACCGTAGAATCTTGGTTGTTGCGGTCCTGTTATGGTCATACGCGAGATCAAGTTCTAATCCCTAGTATCCAGTAATCGTATGCTTTCTCAGCTTCTATGTTTAGAACCAATAGTTGTGCAATCTTCTCAAAATACCTTATAGACGTTCTCGTAACCTGGATTCTTAAGCTGGTATCTATATCTACGAGGGTGTCTCCAACGTCTGGCTGTGGAACTAGAGGATCGCACCTGAATGTTTGTTCTCTTTCGAGCCCCTCTACAGTCATGTGGATGTTTTCTAGAGTAATTTGTAGTTTGGCTGACTTGACCAAAATGCATGTGCTTGGTCGTCTTCTATGTTTAATCCTCTTAACTGTGAACTGATCAGTTGTAAATCTGTGGTTGTTCAGAATACTTGTATCCTGAGATTTTGGTCTATGTCAACTATTGCTGTGACTGAGGTTTGGTTGAGGTACGATTGGCTCAAATATATACTCCCTGGGCTCTTGAGGTCCCATGATTGTCATACGAAACCAAATGCAATCTAACTGTGATGAAACAAATTCTAACTAAGTGAAATAAATCTAACTACATATAAATTTTATTTTTCTATGAAATATTCTAACAATTTTAAGGAAAGAAAATTATTTTAAGCATATCTAGAAATAATAGCTAAGCAATAATTTAAGAACAGACAAGATAACCGAGTGTGGTTATTTTCCTGTGCGATTTATAGAATTATTCTAAATGAATAAAATATTTTTTCTAATCTACCAGCAAGATTCTCAATCCTACCTCAAAAGTGAGGAGTGAATCATAGTTTCTCAGAAACTATCAATCCCCACAACTTCCTTGGCAATGTCGAGAATAGAATGAAATGAAATAAAGTGATTAACTACTCTATTTTGATATGAATCTGACTAGAACTTTGAAATGTAAAACCTGGATTCTACAGAGAACAGTGGCGAATCCGATGGTGTATGTGTGATCTCGTCCCCTCAGTATGATCTTCTCGTTCTTTCGTGTTCACTTGGATCCAAAAAAGCGTGTAATGCTAGCACCGATAGGAGTAGATTTTGGGACAAGGACAACTCATAATGCAGACCGAGAATGTGAGTAGGAGAGGGATAGGGCAAGAGTACAGAGCTTGACTTATGCAATTCCTAGCAGGATTTTACTGCGAGTCATGCAACATGGAGTGACCAGAACCTGCGACTATTCTATATGAAGAGCAAAACCTGTAACTTTAATGGCTTCCCAAGCTATTCTATTCCAAAGTTAAGACACTGCTTGCACAAGTTGGATATGTGGCTTACCAATAGCTGAATAAAGCTAACCAGGTATATAATGAATTGAACTAAGAACTCCAAGACACAGTAAAATAAATCTACAGCAAAGAGGAATTCAGGGGCAAGCTTCTAACTGGATTGGATGAAATGACAGCACTGCCTGCACAAGATGGCTCTGTGGCTTACCAACAGCTGAGCAATTTAACAAAAGATGCAAGTGAATTCAAGCTATGGCTTCTAAACAAGCTAACTAACTAGAGCACTAAAATGAGGGAATGAGAGAAAAGATCAAACTTCAAAATCCAGCCAAGCTTCAGACCAAAACTCCAGACCAAAATCTTCACCAAAATCAGACCATTTGCATGTACACAAACCATGCATTTATAGGAATTCTAACCCTCAAAAAACAAAACCAAATTGAACTCCTAAATAATAAACAAAAAAAAACACTGTTCCAGGGGACCAAAAACGTTAATGCATGCTCAAGTCGGTAAAGAAAAGCTGGTGAAACGTGATATTTCACATGAGTCGCATCAAAAGAGCATTCTGGAAAACGCGCACAGGACCGCCGCTCTGAGCAGGGCGGCGGTTACAGGACCGCCGCCCTGTTCAGGGCGGCGGTCACGAGACTGCTGCCCTGCAGGGCGGCGGTTTCGTCACTGAAGGTCAAGAGGCCAAGGAAAGAGGGAAAAAGGGGAAAACAAAGGGTGTGGGTGCTAAGCAGGGCATGCGGGATGTTAACGCATACTCCAAGGGATTTTTCGGATCCCAAACATCTTGCGAGGAGACCTGTATCATCATTGGGGCACTTGTTACACTGTTCTGGCAGTACAGTACCTTACAATTTTGGGTACGTACAGTGTCATCTATGTAAAAAAGACTATGAGGATATCAGTCATTTGCTTATCCATTGTGAATATGCTACCAAAATGTGGAGTTTTTCCCTTTCTAATTTTAAACCTTCATTGGTGGTTCCGAGGGATTTTAGTCAGCTCTGGATACAATGGAGCCCACCATACAAACATTTTGTTGTGAGAAGGCTCTAGAATTTGGTAATGCCTCATATTATTTGGAGGATATGGAAAGATAGAAATGATATCATCTTTAGAAATAGTAAATAGAATTATAAGCTCAGTATTGAGAAAATTTCTAATGCTATTAAATAGAATATTGCTAGATTTAAACCCCCCAAGAATAAGAGCTATCTAGAAAATGAAGAGCATATCTTGTCCCAATGGTAGATTGGAGCTGACAATATCTGAAATAATTCAGGTAATAATATTGATAGATCTTTGATACACTGGCATCCTCCTGATCTTAACTAGTATAAGTTGAACTTTGATGGGGCCTCTAAGGGTAACCCTGGAATTGCAACGGGGGGAGGGGTGATCAAGGATCATAAAGGTAGTTTGGTTATTGATTATACCGGTAAGATGGGAATTCAAACTAATCATTTTACTGAAGTATTATCTACTTTATGGGGCCTTAGAATTGCTCAGACTCGTAATATCCAAAATCTCATTCTAGAAGGAGACTCGCTCAATATAATCAATTATCTTAATCAGTGTTCGCCCCCAAGTTGGAACATCAAAGACTTCATCTTGGAGTCCATAAGTATTTTCCAAACCTTCAATAATATCCATATCAAGCATACTTACCGGGAGGGTAACAAGGTGGCAGATGCATTGGCTAACTATGGCATAAATGTTAATCACATTATTTGGGATAATAGTGACCACATTCCTGAGCAGATTCAAAACAACATTCAAGCGGAGACTTATGGGCATACAAATTTGGGATAAGATTAATAAGTATTTGGAGTGGGTCTTTATGAATAATACTTTCATATGCGTGGATAAGTTTAAAGCAAAACTTAAACAGATGTTGATGGGCAATCAAAGTTATATAAAGTATAATGATGATATAAAATGGAATCATCTAAAAATTAAAGCCACACATGCGGGAAATTCTATGCCTATAATAGCTGTTAAACAATTTTTTATGGAGTTTCAAGTCCGTGGTAAGGCTGATGATGATCTAGAATAGATTTCAAAGGGGACTGATGCTCACGCATGCGGGATCTCACAAGTACAGAGCAGAAATAAAGCAAGCATTCGTGGGAAGTGCTATAATAGAACCAGATACACTATTCATTATTACCATAGCATGAGACAAAATAGAAAAAGGTAGGTTGGGAACTGTGGCTACTGTCGAATCACCCATAGGGATTGTGAAGCTTACACTGTCAATCACTTAAGCCCAGTGAAAATGAGAGGAGCCCCTTGTTAGATCGAGCCTAGCGTGGACCCAGAGTGGAAAAATAATGCAGAACTTTGGAATCTCCTCAACTAGGGAGGCATCACTAATTTCATTGAGAAGATACAAGGTCACGACCAAAGCATCTCCATGCAATTTGTGAAGAACTGGAAATACCGCAAAGTTGAATATGGAGGACAAAAAAATTTGATCAACGAACAGTTAATCGCTAAAGCTACTGGCCTTGGAATGGATGGATACTGATTCTTCAATAAAAGGATTGATAGGCCGACTAAGGAGAGGAAATTTTTGGAGGGAAATGAGAAACTGGTTTTTGTCATGGTGGGTCTACAAGTCAGTTCTATCCCTCTGCCTTTTGACGAGGTCACCCGTTTGATGGTGAGATACATTTCTCTTAAGGGGAGATTTGTCACAGTGCCCTTAAAGCATCTTGTGTTCCTCAATCACTTCCGCAGAAATTACACAGTATGCTTCCCTCATTATTTGCTTAATTCTCTTGAGCGTTCCATCTTGGAGTTTCAAAAACATGTTCATGTGGTCCCTTTACATCAAGGTCTCATTTTCTTGTTGCATAAACTGTGTCTTCGTAAGCTTCCCGACATCCCGACCTACCCCATTTCTATCCCTTCTTTTCCCACCACCGCTGCCACTACCACTCCTACGGCTGCTACCCCTTTGACTTCCTTCTTGGCTCCCCCTGTCATCCCCCCCACCTCTGCTCCCACCCCTTTTGCCTCCACCTCAAAAAGACCTATCACTAGGTCTTCTAAAAGGCTGAACCTTGATACCCCTATCTCGGGGAATACGCCTCAAGATTTGGAGGTTGCTCATAATCTCCTACACATTAATAGCATGGGTTCTTAGGAGACACACGCTGAGAGCTCCACTAAAAGGCTAGAAGATTTAGAAACTGACATGTTGCTCCTGAAAGAAGTAAAAAACTTGTCTAAGCAAAAAGGTAAGAGAATGAAGGAGGAGGAGGCTGATATTGACAACAATCAGGTTGAGGATATTTACAAAAAATTTACTCCCTAGACAACTGACTTGGAAAAACCAAGACTTTCCATGATCATAATATGTCTATTTTTAGTGTAATTGAGGAGTTTATTGAGAAGCATGTCCATTGCGTCTCTAATCTCAGCGGCATACTAGCTACTCTTTGGGGCACGGAAAAATAAAGCAAACAAACCATTCAATAGCTGGGCACTACTGACCATTCTCACATGACGGCTTGGCTATGTTCACCTCCTAACAGACTATCAATTCTAGAATTGCCAAAGCCGCTAAGAAGTAATTATGGATCTGCGATGTTCTTGTTGACTTCTATCGGGTTTTTTTTTTGTTTTGTTGCTATTTTTTGGCTGCTCTTCTACAATGCTCAAATTGGTTAGTTGTTTTGGGGTAACTGCTCTTTGGATGCACTGGATTCTTATGTATTATCTAGATCTTGATCCTTCTTATATTTTTTTTCATTCCTAATCTAGCTTCTAGGCCCCTTTTTGTATACAAGGGTATAGTCCATTTCAAAAAACTATTTATCAATAATAAAAAAACTAAGTCTTATTGGTGCAAGTCCTTGTTTGATTTTTATATTACTTAATTTTTCTTTTGATTTATAAGTTATTTGATCCCTCCTTATGTTTTTTATTATGCAAAAAGATCTTTAGCATTTTTAATTTATTGCTTTACTTTTGATGACTTCAATCCAAGATCGTACAACTTGGTGAAGAACATACTAATCTCCTAACCTAAGTTGTATGGTTTCGGCCCCATTTATTTTTGGGCCATTTTTTATATTATATCTCTTCATTACTCTTTTGTGTTTTAGTTCTTATATTATGGGTTGCTCTTACACACCAATAAGATTCAAATTTCAAAGTAAAGGACTCCTTTATATATATATAATTTTACTCAAAGAATTTAATATCCAACAAGATGATGTAGATAAAAACAATTTCATTCATGTAATTCAACAATCAAGAGATTTCATTGCAACAAATTTCACCCTTACTTTGCATTTAAGGATCAACCCAAGCCCAAAAGGCTTAAAAATTGCAAAAAATAACAAATATCACTTAGAAGTGTCTTACCATCCTCATACTCTGCTAACACCTACATTCACTTCCAATTCAATCATCAAAACCCATCTAATTTTCATAGAACTTTTATTGTTCTTACTTTTCTCCAATTTTTCCAACATCTAGCTTCTTAGCTCCTTTGCTCAAGGATACAATGTTTGAATTTTTGATTTCTTGATGATTCAAAGGCATTCTACCTTGCTTCAAAAATTCAACACACATGTTAGACAACCATCAAAATGATCAAAATGACTCAAGAATTCATCTTTTAAAAAACTTGCTCTATCTTGCCATTTGTGCCCTTAATACAAGCTTGCTTAGATCATTCATGGATGTATACTTTTGTAGCTACCTAGAAAGATTCACCTGATTCATTAGAATCCTTTTACCACCCCCATGGTGCATGGAAAATATTATAAGTCAAATCCTTGGTCAACTCCCTATATATCTCCTTTTATCTTTAGACTCTTAAGCACCCTTCTAGCCCTAAGACAACCTCATATTACTTATATATTCACTTATAGAAGGCATAAAGACACAAATAATACATTTTTGAACACCCATTAAGGATTTCTAGGTGCATGTAAAATATTAGTCTTGAAATCCATATAAAACTATGACTTCCTTTGTAAAATACCCTTCTAAATTACCCCCTTGACTGCGTTTAACCACCTTCACCTAGACTGCCATAGAAATATTGAATTCTAACCCTTAGTTCCTTAATATCATTACACAACCCTCTTCTTTATCTCATCATCATGATATATTAAGAATTTCAGAGAAAAAGGAAATGATTAGAGTCTTCAAAATGCAAAACCTAGCCCAACTTGACTATATTCAATAGTACAGACTCGAGAAGATACAAATGGTTATAAATTTATTTTCCTTTGGATTCATGGTATAAAATTTGAAAAATGTTTTTTTTTTTTACCTTCTTCATGATCTTGATTTACCAATAGGCTATGGAAATAAGCATGAAATATTTATTCAAGAGATAACTATCTCAGAAGTACGCGAAAAATAGGGTATGAAACCCTTAAAGGCAACATTTAAGTTTCCAAGTTTGTTTAATGGAAAATATCTACTTCTTATTTTTGTTACACATCTAATATAACCTATTTACTGATGTATCACCTTCCATAGTTGATATTAATGACAAATACACTCAAACTTATACAAAACATGATACTACAATCATAGTTTTGGTTTTCTTAGGATTTATTCAACATGCAGGGGAAAACAATGAAACTTTCAATCTCCAAGATTTTCCTGATCATGAAAGGACATTATATCCACTCTTAATCACATGAGTTAACTAAAACACATCAAAATACCATTCAAAATTTATCAAAGTCACATTCCTTCTTCACATCATTCAAGGATTAATTCATTCACCAAAATAGAGTATTAGTTTATCATTCCAGCCTGAGGAAGATGCATACAAAGGCTCCTAACAATCATCTAATGGATTTATTTGAGAATTATGGAGAGGAGATATAATTTCTTAATATAAAAATCAATGATATCCTTTAAGAGGCAACATAAAACACACTAAAAATGAACTTATATTCATATATCACTGTATTTATTTAAAACGCTTGAGTTCTTATTTACTCCTACCTTATTCTCATCCTCCTACCCGAGGAATGAATCTCTATAAAATGACTAACTCATTCCTATCCCTCACATATTTGAATTTCCGCATGCATGCAACTCCTACTTGAACATATTGCCTAACCTACAAGTCTCATAATGACTCACAATTGACATTTTGTGACTCTTCAACTTCCTATATGCCTCTTTTCACATTATTGGCATTTTTACATTATTTTAACATTTCTATGAATCTTTCACATCCTAGGACCTATTACCATGTAACCAGACTCCACACACAACCACCTAGACTATTTAAAACCCCATATAAATCCTTTACATACTCTTGAAATTTGAATTCATTATGGAGGGAAAAAGAAGATTTTGAAAATTGAACGCCTTAGTCATCCAGTTCTACCTCTTAATACCTCATCATCCACTAAAAAACTTGTGTTGTCCTCATAAATAAGACTTGATTGGGAGATTATAAAATTGTATGTGTTTCATGTGATGCAATTGCATCACAAACACTTAACTAAGTACCACCTATTGAGCTAAGAAAGTAAGAAGCTACTACTACATATTGCATATCATAACACAGGAGGGCATAACTCTAATTTTCACATATGTATCCAAGTGTTTTAATGGGAGTAAATTAACATATCCTAATATTGGTGTGAAAGAATAAGGGAAAATTTAGGTCAAGGGATTTAATTTCATGCATGCTTGCACAAAGTACTAGAAGAAATGCATTCATTCTGAAATGTAACGCAACGCTTGGTGAATCACACATGAGGTGACCGCCAATGTCATCACAAATGAACTATATGCATGTTTTATTTTTTTATAATGTGTTCTCGAGGGTCTTGCAAGATGCTAGGGTTATTTTATAGATGTGTGAAAGATAGGGTTATAGCTGAAGTTGAAGATATCAAAGTGTGACAGAGGTGAAGAAGAAGTGGCACAAAATAAACCATGGTTTACCATATAGTTTGGTTTGTTTATGAAATTTGGTTCTTCCTTATTTTTCGGCCCTAACCCTACATATTGAAGTGAGAAACATTTGATCTGGTAAAATTTATGGGTTTTCATCCATTTCATATCTATCAATAAAACTTTTAGATCTCAACCTGAAACAACTAAGTATCCTCTCGAACCTTGATTGCACTCTTATTTGTTTTATCAATTTAGCGTGCTTACAATATTCTAGTTTCTATCCTGCAAATGTAAGTGAATTTTATTTGAAAATTTATTGTAAAATTTATTTATCTCTATATAAATTAATTAGATAACACCATTTCATTAACTTAGGGTTGGCACCGTCGTACATACAAAAAAAATGAACAATTATATGGATTATACCTACCGTTTTTCCATTTCTCTGAGGATGAAATGTTGTCAACTGATATAACCATAAACCTAGTAATTCCCATTTCCCCTAGAAATAACTCATAAAGAGAAATTCATATGCAAATACATTAGAGGTTAGGATTCTAAATTATACCTGAACATGGAAAAAGAAAGTGCAAGCAATTTTAGCTACATTTATTTGTTTCTAGCAAGAAGTTGTGATGGCCATCTTTGAAAACTTATCCACTATAAAAAACACAAAATTTCAATGTTTTTTTTTCCGTAGGCATCCTAGTAATGAAATTTATGTTTATGGATTCTCATGGATTGGATGGAAGTTATAAAGGTGTGTAAAGTCATAACTTCTTATTTTGGTATTTTATAATGTAATAATGATCGCAAGACTTAATGGGGAGATCTATATCAACGAATATGTATGTCCATTAGTAATGTCACTACAATACAAATAAAGTCTTTGCAACATCAAATTATTATGGTATATTGATGTAGTGTACCTCCCAAATGTGTTTATGACAAGGTGTGTCATTCAGGTGCACAAGAGATGTTAAATATTATTGGAGAAGTAGAAATCCCACATGTGTTTAATTTGTTAAATAAAAACCTTTGTTTGCGAAGGCCTTGTTATATGAGTATAGATATAACCAATCTATGTAGTTATGTACATGTGTCTCTGACGCTTTTATCAGCATGTGAAACAATGGTTGGTTGAGGAAATCATATTCTTATTATCCTTTCGCTTATTTTTCTTTATCTCAATATGGAACTAATGCATATTGTATATAAATAAATGAGCCACTTATAATAGTGTTAGAGATGCTATATCAAATAAAACTCAATTATATTGCTATGAAAAATAATGGGTTTAGAGAATCAATGTGAATATGTTGTGGGACATCATGTTGCTTCTTCTCTTTGAATAAAGTAAGATAATATATCAAATTCAAATTTACACAATCATAAACGTAAAGAAATGGTGGTATTTTTAGTTAGTTAGGGGAATTTCCTTAGCTAGATCCCAAACCCTTTTTAAGGAAGTTAATAAAATATATTGACAAATGATAAACAATAAATGATTTAAATGAAAATAAACCTAACTGTGAATGACATGCACAAATGATTTGAAACCCATACTAGAACTGCAAGCTAGTTACACACATGACTAACAAATATGTGAGAAATCTATAAAAATCAAATGTCGTAATCTTATGGTTGTCCCAATGATGCACCGTCACCTCACTAAATACTTGAAAGAACTAAATGAAATAAAACAAGGGATTGAGGATTTTGTGTTAAAAAGAGTTAAGGGGCGATAATAGCTATGAGGCCTCTTTTATATATTTGTGGCGATGGGGGTAGGTGGGATGTTATGGGTTATACATAGCGCATCAGATATTGAGAGGGTTATAGGGCATGATTGGATAAGTGAGAGGTGGTGTATTTTATTAAATGTAAGCGGGTGAGGTTTATTTTATTAAAATTGTATGGGATTTTATAATTTGTATTTGCCTTTATGGGATTTTATAATATTTTATAGATTTGTGGCGATGGAGGTAGGTGGGATGTTATGGGTTATACATAGCGTGATATTGAGAGGGTTATAGGGCGTGATTGGATAAGTGAGAGGTGGTGTATTTTATTAAATGTAAGTGGGTGAGGTTTATTTTATCAAACTTTTCTGGGATTTTATAATTTTTATTTTCCTTTATGGGATTTTATAATATTTTTTTCGTAATTTATTAATTGACCTCAAGTACAAGTTCTATTTTCTAGTGTCTACACAGATAAGTCATCCACTTATTTTGGTCTGCATTATATTTCTTCCTTTGTGTCAATGGGAACTAAAGTGACTTGTGTTCAGAATGAATGACCTTTTCTAAACCCAAAATGTAATTTCACCATTTCAGTCCATTTACAAAAATAGTGTATAATTATTTCTCTTAGGAAAAGTATCATTAAGTTGTGTCGATGATAATTTCTAAGCAATAGAAAACCATGTGTTCATGTTGTATGAGCATTACACTGAATGCATAGTCAAAATAATCATTGTGAAGTTCAATGGATTGAGTAATGTAGAAAATTGCAAGAATAGGTTTTAAACATAGGTATTGTTTAAGCTTCTCAAAGGTATGTTGTGTATGTTTCTAGATGAACCTATTGATCTTATACATGTGAATTGACTAAGAAGCCACACTATTTCCAAGAACTTGAGTTTGAACATGGGATATAAGATTTCGAGCCAAATAAAACTCCTTAATGCAAAAAAATATGCAAATTAGGTTGTTATTAGATCACCTTGAGCTTATCAAGTTCTAAATTAATATTAGTATGATTGATGATATTTACATAATATTGGATGTTAGTGACACTAAATGTAAAATTATATAGTTTGAACTACAACTTGTGTTTACACATAGTGTGTATGATGTGTGAGATATGATCCAAGTTCTCCTCTCAAGTATTGTTATATATGTAGATGTCATACAAGAAGATCATAGAGAAGGATTTAATCAATAGTAAAATTTTGTTAACCATTAAGCATGAATATTATCAATTCATTATTCAATTTTAAATGTATAACTAACCATTCATAAGGCCCTTCGCGTGTCTTGAAATTTATCCTCTTAATATCTTCAAGATGGATTGGAACTTAGTCGTAACCTGACTTTAGGTTGATCTTTGTGAAATATTGATTGTATAAAATTTGGTCTAAGAGTTTTTCAATATGTGGTAGTGGATAATGATTCTATACCATGATGTTTTGAGTGTGTGATAATCTATGTAGAGCTATCAAATCATATATTTCATGGGTGCTATAACTATCATATTCATATAAGTATAAGAGATAGAATGGTTTTTTTTCCTAATCTATAAGTGATTTTTTCCTAATCTATAAGCTCTTGTATTTGGTTTTGGACTTCATCATTCTTCCAAATTGACCTATAGTATAGGTGGATATTTAGAAGAGGGGATTCAAAAAACAAATTGATTTGTTGCTTTATTTCTAATTGTTTGAAATTACATTCAATCATGCAAATACTTATTTATGTCATTATATTAACTTTTAAATTGTTGTTGTTGTGACTATAATTGTGTTAGTGTGTGTTACCAATGTTTTCCTACTCACATGAAAGTGATTCTATGTGGACCAAGAGGAGAAAAAATATGCATTTTGGATATTTTTTATGATTTTTTTGGGAATATACCAAGGTGAATTCGGTTGAAGGATCCAATCAAATAGGTTAGAGAATCAATATTTGATGTGAAAAGTATAACATTATTGATCAAATTGATATGTATAATCACAAAAAAAAAGTATAGACTTCCCAATAGTGTTTCACATACCTCTAGAGGTACAATTTCACAAGTGTTTTTGTCTTTCATGGGATATAATTCATAATAGAAAGTAACTTATCATCAAACTTGTATATATTTTCCCAAATGGAGTCATCCAAGAGTGGGGGTAAGGACTTTCTACTATAAAAAGTGAAAGGTTTTGAGCTATGTATTGTGAGATGTTGTTATTTGTTTCATGTTATTGATGATGACATGGGGAGGTAGTCATTTGACGATAAAATTCATGTGGATGCTATGTTTTCGTTCCTCCTAAGTTTTAGTGGAAATAATGTTATTGCTAAGATAAAAACTATTTGGATTGGTGTTGTCCCTTGAATATTTGGTGGTAGATTTCAACAAAAAAACCCTCATGTACATAGAAATGATATATTTTGATTAATTCATATGGGAGTATCACATTACATATATATATATATATATATATATATATATATATATATATATATATATATATATATATATATATATATATATATATATATATATATATATATATATATATATATATATATATATATATATATATGCATAAGTACTCCTATTTACAAGGAGCTACAACCACTCTCCCCAAAAATCACTCTATATGCATATTTACATGAGTAGTTATAACTTATGTATAACTAAACACATTACTATCTAATATATAAATTGTTAAATAACAACTCTTTTGTACATCTTTACTTATTTACTCACAAATACATATTATATAATGTGTGATGGGTGTCATTATTCCTTTCATTTAATTAACTCTTGGTTGATGTCTTATTCAAACCAAGGGTGTGTCTGAATCTATATGCAATAAGAAGAATCTTAGTGATTTAGTAATTTATTGTAGGTATTTATTATTTTCATTTTATGGGGGGTTTTAAAGTGTCTTTAAGATTTCCTGGCCAAAGCCTTATTAAAACTAAACTCTAAGAAACTTGATGAAATAAACACTCATTGCTGAAATAAATAAATCTTCTAGAATTGAACATGCTGCTGGAAATAAACACACTTTTGCAGAATGAAACAAATTGCTGGAAATAAATCTACGTTGTAGAATTAAACACACTTCTATGAAATAAACACACGTTTAAAAATGTTGTTGAAAATGTTTGCAAAGAAATAAGAGTTTAATATATAACACGTGCAGGAACAATTACGTAACAGATTTCAAGTGAAGAACCAAAAACACTTACAAAACTAATACTTAATAGATTTACACGAATTTCTTAAAAATATAAATACCAATAAAATAAATATCCTATTTCTTGGAGGAGTGGGCCCTTTCTCCACCTTGAATTAGGATTTGAAAAAGTATGATTCTCTTAAAATGGAATGACTATCTTATTATTGAAATGTTATGCCTTACAAAACTTCACTGCATATCTATATCATATATATCATATCTAATCTATCTACAGGTGTGTGTGTGTGTGTGTGTGTGTGTGTGTGTGTGTCTATATATATATGTGTGTGTGTGTGTGTGTGTGTGTATATCATCATCTGAAGATGTATTTACAATCATAAGTGATCAATAGCTTTCCATCCAGCTATAGGTTCTAGTGAAGCAAAATAGTGCTCAAAGTAGATGTGGAATTTAGAAACCTTGCTGGACATACAATTGTTTGGTCCTACATAAGTATTTTTGGAGTACAAAGAATCAAAAATTCATTGATTTGTTCCTGATTGGAGGGCCTATTAATTTATCTATTGCTAAATTTTTTCAAAATAAAATAGATTCCCATTTATTCTTGAACTTAGGAGAAGTTCCGGAGCTAAAGGGAAACATTCCAGAACTAATTTCGAAAGTTCCGGAGCTAAGCGTAGGAGTTTTGGAACTAAGTGATGGAGTTCTGGAACTAAGTCTGAAGGTTCTGAAACTAAGTGATAGAGTTACTTAGCTAAGTGATGGAGTTCCAGAACTAAGCCTGAAGGTTCCAGAGGTAAGCCACATTAAAGCCAATGTTCTCAAAAAGGTGTTGGTTGCTTCATACTTTTCTTATCTGACCGAATGCAACCTTTTTTATTCCAAAAACTTAATTTCCACACACTTTGTTAGGAATTACAAATTTTTTTAGATGTTAGAAATAAATCAAACAAGAGATGGAAAATTACATCCTAACTTATACTAGATCAAACAAAAGCCACAAAATTCAGTCAAACTTGATTAAAAGGAGAGTAAAATAAGATCATTTATTGCACTTTGATAAGGCATATTTTGGCCTTATCAATGTGAGAACTAATTATTTTCCTAACATTCCCACCTTAGTGTGAACATTGTAGGAAAAAAATTACACTTCTTACATAGTAGCATGCCACATCTTCTTGCTCATAATCTTGGTCCACAACTAAAATTGAATGTAGAAAAGGAACTCATCAACCTCTCATCAACCGTGCACTACTAGAAACTCATATAACCATACCACTGTGGGAACTATGAACAATAATTTTATGTTTGTTAAACCTTCACAAATTGTTTTCAAAGGATGACCTCTAATCTAGGTATGAATAGGGACACACACATATGCTTATCATCTTAAAGTATGATGATGTTGTAGTACACTACATTTTTTTGTTTTCTACTACATTTTAGCATTATGGGATTACAAAGGAATTTCTCACTTATTACATTTGTTTTACAATAATTTAATTCTATTTTTATTTTAAATGCCACACAAAACAAACTAAAAGTAATAAAAACATGCCACCAATGTTGTACATGAATCCTTTGATAGCAAGTGATGAGAGGTCGTTGATTTACCTCCAACATCCGATACCTCCATCATGCTAGAATGTTATGCCAAATCAATGGAATGTGATGATTAGGCTTATTTGTAGGTCATTTTAAGGAGAAAATAACACCCCTATAGACCTGAAAAATACACTGGACGTCAGATTACACTGATAATGAATGCATCAGGTTAAAATGTAAGATTTTTTGTTTTTACTGATGTTTGACACATAATTGATGCACAATGAATTTATTTTGTTAACACAAATGAAAACTTAATGATACAATTGATATATAAATACACATGAAAACTTAACAAAACCAATAACATACTAAATGAAGCTCTATATGCTTTAAGCTTAGATAAAAGTTGTGAAAATTAAAAAAACCTATGGCACCACATGCTACAAAATATAATTTATGCTCTAGTTTTGATGCTTCACATTGACTTGAACATATATGAAAATAATATATGTGTGTGGAAAAAAATATTCAAGTAGTTCTACTACATTATGTCACAAAGTATGTTATTATATGCATGATTCCTAAACAAGAAAACTAGACATTGATAACACTTGTTTTGATTTAAATTGACATTGTTTTATCTTTCCATGCTTTCTGTTGGCTCCCAAAATAGAACCCTTGGGAGAATGAGTAGCTAACCTGAGTTGGTTGGATATGAGAGAGTTATGAAAAATGAAAATTTGTTGTCGTTGATAGTCAAGGATTTGTTCAACACTTAACTCAATGACTCAAATATGAGAGGTGATTAGGAGACACCTTCAAAAAGGGGATGGCTTTACCTTGCTACTTCTGGCTCTACCTAGACCAAGGTAAGAAAAACTAGTTAGGGGATTTAAATAAAGGAAAATATTTCATGGCTTGGTTTCCTCTATGGTTGGTGTAATTTAATTTGAAGCAAGAGCAGCCACAGATACAATACTTCTCTCAAAAGAGTTTTCAATCAATTTATTGTAAGCACTTGATAGTCAAATACAAATAAAAAGGAAGATAATGAACAACTTTATATATTGCATTTGCATAAAATTATTGATCAGGACTACTTTAAATGATATTGGATCACAAAATTGGTGAGAATGTTAGCAAAGCTGACTGCTAATGAACAAATTTAAATCTTAGTTTTGCAGAATAAATATATGTTTGGTTTTCAGGTATGATATGCTTAGTTGGTATGAAGATAAATGGTATTTGTTAATTGGGATTTGGAGGGGGGAGGGAAGATGGTTTTATAACCTTGATAGAGTAGTGTTCCCATGGAATGAATCCATCCTTAGTTGTGATTCTTGAAAAGAACAATCATTTTAACATGATATGTGAAATAAAATTTACATTCATTGATATTCAATTAGCAAAAATGTTGTCTACAATATTCCCAATCCTAACTACATATCATGGATTTAGATATGATATAAAACACTCGCTATATTTTTCTTATACACCCAAAAGACCCTTAAGGGATAAAAATAACTCTTCAAAAGTGATGTTGCCTATAGGATTTTACAACTAAGCTGAGTTATTACCTAATATGCACTATTATGTAATAATTTTACAGTGACCAGAAGAATAAAATGACTAAGAAAGACCCTTATATACTTAAAAAATTAAAGCCAATGCAAGATAGTACCAAAAAAAATATTGTATCTTTCATTCCTTTAAAACATAAGAAAGGGAAAGTATAACATGATCAATCATAGAGAGATCTATTCATGTAAGTTATAGCTAGGGGACACAAAAAATGCCCTCAAAACCTGTTAGTGGCTATACAACGCAACCACTTTAGGTCTTCCTTACAGAATGGATACAAAAAACTAATTTCCAAAAGCTAGAAACTGGAACAAAAAATTGAACTTAATAAAAAACTCTACAACTACCCCCAATCACTCTCCTCGGGAAAATGAAAGACTCTTACATTATATATAAGATGAGAAGGAGAAAGAAAGAAGAAAAATATGATTTCTTTTTATAACCATGACCAAGAAGCATTAAAATACTATAAAGGAGCATGGGATTCTTGTAATAATCATTCATTACTTCTGTCTTGCATGCATAGAGAAAAAATAGACACCATACTTCATCAATTTAGGTGGTTGACAAATAATGTAACTGTATATTTAATGCAAATGAAATTTCACTCTTTCTCTACCACAAAATATCATCAATTTATGAATCTGAAGATGTCAAAGTGAAAGGCTTGAAGAGACCTTTCCAACGATACAAATTTTATAAGATTTGGAGCTTTGGATCAAAAGATATGGCCCTCTGAAGTTTTTTTATGTCGGGATGCATAAAAATGTGACATGTGGCAGCCTTTGATTAGCTCGGGGTATTCCTCTACCAACGTGTGCACTTCTTTTCCATTTTCAATATGTTAGTCTTTGATAGGCTTGATAGGTTGAGCTTTGCTTCTTTCCTTTCTTTAACACTTATTTCACTAAATTTGGACATATTATAGTAAATATGGACTCCAGTATTTCAAGTATTGGAAGAAATCCATCTCTTTTTTTGCGTATATTGGATTCCATTTTTGTCTATACTGGATTCCATTATTACTATTATTGGAATCCATTAGTAGCAATATTGGATTCCAATATTGTCATTATTGGAATTATTCTAGTTCCAATTTCACTATTATTGGATTCCAATTTCACTATTATTGGATTCCAATTTTGATTCCATTTTTTAGATTTTCAATGTTGGTAGTATTGTAAGGTTAGCAACTGCTAACTATTATAAGGCATGTGCTTGTTGGATTAATAAAAAAAAAAATTACAATAACTTCCTGCAAAAGCAAGTTTAAAGTCATGAGTGATTTCTAACTATTTATATGGTGAACCCGTTGTATTAAGGTGAGCGGTCACTAACTATTTATATGGTGAGCCCGTTGTATTAAGGTGAGCGGTTACTAAGTTATTATAAGTCATGAGCCTCGATGTAAGGTGAGAGGTCACTAACTATATTGTAAGTGTGAGGCTCTCAAAATTTTCAAAGTGCTAGCCTCACACTTTCAAAATGTGAGCCCCACACTCTAAAAAATCAGAGAATCTCATGCTTTCATAGTGCGAGCCCCACAGTTCTAAAAAATTGAAGTCTCACACTTTCTAAGTTTGAAGATTCGCACTTTGAAAGTGCAAGCCTTGCACTTTGAAAGTGCAATCATCACACTTTGAAAGTGCGAGCCTCACACTTTCAAAGTGTAATTCTCAAACTTTGAAAGAGTGAGGCTCACACTTTCAATGTTTATTATGCGCATAATCCTATAAATTTGACACTAGCCTTAAATGCTAGTAGTGTTATGTTGATTTCTGGTGGAACTTACCATAAAATTACATTCTCACCCTGAAATATACCTTGTAACAACTCAAGTATTGTTTTCTTAGATTGTACATGGTATTAAGTTCACTAGTGTTTATTATTATAAATTATAACTCTGAGTAATCATTAAAAGAAAAAAATATATCAAAAATTCTATTACTCTAAAAGATAGTAGAATTTATGCTTGTAAATTGTTCCATTCTCCATATAAATGATGAGTCACTTCCGTGAGTAAGAAAATGAAATAATCCTGGACACAATTCAAGAAAAATGTTTGTGAGAAACATTGTCTTACACCCTCAGAGATACATTGAACCAATATTTTATAGTTTACATCATTCAAAAGACTCATTGTGCCACTATTGTATTCTTTGTGAGTCAAGAAATAACACAACTGATCTGTCATCATCTTTACATTGAAAGGTTCTATCTGTACATTTCAAATGTGTTACAAATTCATACATATACAGTTGTAAATATTATATGAGGAGTGGTTACCTTTTGTGGACAATTTTATTTGCACAAAACATGAATACCTTTGCTGCCTCTTGAACAAGACTACTGCTTTGGATACAAATAGTGTTGAGTAAAGTAGCAATGGAGGTGCTATCAAAGTAGAGACTAGTATTTACGAGAAGACAATCAACAGAAGAGTGTAATACTACTAGTATCGGAAGTGGATTGATTTAGCAATGAAGAAAACAATCCTATTGGGAAAGTGGAAAAGGAAAAAAATTCCCAAAACTCAAATTTTGTCCCTTAAAAAAGAAATTTGGGTGCACTTTTTTCTGTTTTAAGGGTTTGGAGTGGTATGAAGTAATATGGAAAAAATTATGGACTGTAACAGGTAAAACTGGTCATTGTTTACTTGAAAATTGGCTCAGTCCGTTGAGAAAAGTAGATTGTCTAAAATCGTTGGATAGAGAGGAATTCGGTGGGGATGCTTTTTTTTTCCATCACAACATAGTCCAAGTCTCATTCCAGTCAAAAAGTGTTTTGTTAAATCACCTCACTAAATCTCACAAACAAATGCCTATCTAAAGTGCAACTCATGCTAACTGTAACATCACTATGCTTACCATCTGCATATCCATCCAAATACCTCCTGTAATTATTACTAGGGGTCAGTTGGTTCATTCAGATACTAGGTATTTATAGGAAGATAAGGCACTTGCGATGTCGACTTTAGAACTATGGAAACATCATGCATGGTGGGTCAAATAGATGACCATTTCTTGGTGTAAGAAAGGCCAACTAGAAGTTTTTTCTTACAATCCCAAGATCCCTGTAGGTTGCTAAAACTTCTGTATCAACAGTTTCCATGACTTGTGTTTTGTCTACTTTTGATAGAATCTAGGTTCACTAGCCAATGTCAAAGACAATTCCACCCACATTTGATTTTCTCAGACAACAAACATTAAAAATACTTAAACAATGTACAGTGTAAGCTCCAAATGAAGATTAACAAACAAGAATCTTACCAACTTTGGCAGATTTGAGTTATTGGCCACAACTTCCTTCCTGTCAATAACTCCAGAAGAGCAATCTCGTAACTGTTTACATCAGATTTCTCATTAAGCCTTGATGTTCTTACATATTCTAGGTCAATGCAACAAATGGTACCCATAACATATGTAGAGGTGTGTTTTTTGGCTGAGGAAATGCACTTGGAAATGCCAAAGTCTGACTAATGTGCATCAAAATTATAATCCAAAAGAATGTTTGAAGTCTTCACATCCCTATGAACAATGTGTGGGTTACAGTCATAATGAAGATATGGCTATCCTTCTTCAACACCAAGAGAAATCTATAGTCTGAGTGTTCTAGTCTAGCATAATCTTCTTTGATGATCCTATACGAAAATAAAAATTAATAAAACACTTGTTAGATTTTCCAACAATTCATTTTAATATGAAGGTTAGAGATTGATTGGATGATTCTATTTCAAAAAAATGAATCTACAATGTACATCTGATCCATTTTTCTTCATAACATAATCATTTTACTCACCATGTAGGATGTACCACATACTTTTGTTTACCATGTAATCATAAAACATCAGGTTTCCAAGTGGAGAAAGAGAACATCCATGCAGACTCTCAAGATTTTGATGCTTGATGCTTCTAACTGTTTCCACATCAGTTTCAAATGCAAGCAAGCTTAGTTGGTGTCGACTGTACATTCTCTTTATAGAAAATGGCTTAGAATTATTTAGATCACAGTTATAAACAGTGCTTGTAGCACCATAGAAAATTACATATTTCTCTTTTAGATTTTTTGTGATTGTCATTATGTTTTCATACATGTAAAGAGCCATGTTCATGTGTAGTATGACCAACCTTGGAGAACCTAAATGTAACAAATAGATATATCAATAAAGAAATTGTAATAAGATATATTGCTTTCTGATGTGTTGTCTGATAATCTATACAATATGAAATCATGTCTAGCCATGTTAGTGTATACACCTTGCTCCATGTTGTTTGCAGAGCCTTTTGTAAATACCTTTGGATGTTTTGAATGATACAAAGCTATAATTATGCATAATAGTAGTACTTAACTCTAACAGATACAAACGATTGTCAGTTTTGAGATGGATGTTGTTCATTGCATTGGGCCACAATTTTGTTAGACAACATCATACTATTCCAAGTTTGCCAAATTTTTAACAACAATAGAAGAATGTCTCTGGAACCTGAGCTATTTAAAAGACAACTATTATTTCTTGCATTAGTTAATTGATGATATCCAAAAACCATAAGAAACAAAACATACTTGATATGCAGAGAAAAGTTGTGTTTATATCTACACCGGTCTAGAGGAAATAATGAAAAAATTATTAATGACAGGAATTTCCCCAGACAAATTGTTGTAGGAGAGTTTTCTGTAAGAGAAATAGAGCCATTTACAATATCTTCTATTATTAGGGAAAGAGAATTAAAGTTATTCCTTTCTCAAAGACCTCCATAGATTTCGACAGTGAAGACCTCCTCGTTTCCATAATGATGAACTGTAACTCAAATATGTTTTTTACAATGACAGGAAGATAGCCATCAATCCACTATTATCTCCTCTATCCTAAAGCTATAAAGATTTTTTTTTACATTGACGAAAAGATATCCTATAATATATTGATGTCTAGTGGCCGCTATTCTTCACTTCTAGAAAAAAATTGACATCTTCAAACAAACCAAATTTAATAGTGATTAATTGTTGAAATTGCTTAGTGCAATGCACAATTTTTTTTTTATCAATGATTTATTATTTTTTATAACTAAAGGAGGGTTGAAGGGTCCCTTTTCCTTTACATTACAGATACAATGAGAGGATTAGTTTAAAAAACCTGAACGATCCAAAAATACTTTGGTGAAAAAAATCTTAAGGGCCTATGACAAAAACACAAGTGGTTGGGAATACAAAAAAAACCTAGACCAGTAAGACATACTTGATGATTCAATAACAATGGAAATGGAAAGGCTATATAAAAATCAAAACAAATTTACAAACTTAAGGATTTTAGAAGCACTTATTTATTTGAATTCAGATGACACCTTCGTAACCTCCACTTTAATAGGGATGAAAATAGTTTCCGCAAGTGGTTCTAGAAAAAGATGCTCTTTTCCAGTAGCAGCCTAACTCTTTAACCAATTTTATGCCTCATGGCCTTGTTGGTGAAGAATATCCCAACCTGCTAGTTCCTATTGCAAAAAAGAAAAAATATCATATAGGTTAGGCAAGGGGATCAAACTATGTCCCACCCTCAATTTCTCACCCCATTTGGGCACACCAAACATGAATCACATTAGGACGTCAAACCATTTGTACAACTCTAAAAAAATGGCCACATCCACCAAACCTTCCTATTTATAGGGAGTCCTCAAATAGTAAGGGCCACAACACACTCATGGTTTTGTCTATTTCCACTTCCATGCCAACCCTATACGTTGGCTTGATCCAGTGACGACCCATCTCTAAAGCCCAATCCTTCGTTGGGTGTATGATAAGAAGATGACAAACGAATGCTAAAGAAACTTCACATTTACCCTCATACCTACCTATAGAGAAAGATAATAATCTCCAAGAACTCCCTCAATAGCAACAAGGTCTTTCTCTGTTTCAATTCGAAAAATGGATTTCAAATGACGACGCAAAATTCTTGTATAAAATCCCATTTCATGCACAGACGTGGAAAATTGCATGAAAGGAAACATTAGAAAGAACATGAAAGATGAAATGAAAGCCATTAAAATAAACCTGAAATGTGTGAAAATAAGGAAGAGAGGATCGGTAAATATATGGAGTGACTATGCCATCGCATGCTTGTAATTAATACAAGCTTGCTAGGGGATTTAATATCAACCTTTCTTGGAAAAGGTGATGAGTTCGGGAAATCAGCATATTTATTTCCAATCTTATCACAAAATGCATTTGTCACTCTTGTGATTTTCTATAAAATCCACCATTTTAGTAGCCTCCCAATATATAAGATTTAAGGTCCAATCTGTAATTAATGAAAGACATAAAAAATGAATTTTAATCACACAAGCTTTTTGATGGTGGTGTTAGCAATAATATGAGAGTTGCCTCCAATAATTAATTCATTACTATTCAAGTCATTAGCAATGGACCAAAAATGTTCAAGCACTTTAATTTATCTATTCATACATTTATTAATTTACATTAGGTGGGAACAGGGTCCATAATCTACAGGCAGGGATAACCTTGGTAATTAGTATCATGATACTGCACAATTTAATCTTCAAACTATTAATAATCATTGATAAAGAAAAATTCTATATTTGGTCCTTCGAATAATCTCAATAATGTTTACATATACTTTTAATTTAATAATTTTTAATTGATGGTGTGTTTTATATATGAATAAAATCTTATGTTATATTAACAAGTAAAATGATATAAGAATACTAAAAAAAAAATTGGATGGTATGGATGCACGCCCCAAAGCCACAAGTTCAAACTAGGAAGACAAAAAGCCTAGGAGTACATCTGATTACAAAACATTACAAGACAAAGAAGCAAAAAAGGTAAGCCACCACTATGAATTACTTGTCAACAGGGCACAAATCTTGATCATGCCATCAAGAGCTAGAAAAGTCTCGAGGATAGACAATTCCCTTCTGTTGCTTTCCTTCAAAATAAATAATATTGGTGTGGTCTTGAACAAAAAAAACTCATTACTTAAAATTTAATGAAAATAGTCTAAAACTTTTATATTGCATCTTGTTTCATGATACAAATCATATAGCTGGGCAATTGGAAAAAAAATTGATCGATACAATATTGCATCAAAAGGGTTGGTTATAGACAATTCCTTCTACACGAATTATACACAACAAACCTATTGAGATTGTTTTTTGTGCATTGTTAAAATGGATTCATCGACAATATAGAGGATAACGGCTAATAGCCTTCTTGCCAATGAATAATTGGTAAAATTAAAACATGCATTGCTCTTCACAGACTCATGTCATTCGTTCTTGAGCAAGACCCATGTTCATCTTTAGCCTCCATTTTTAGTAAAACGTTTAGGACTATTTTTTTAACAGATTATTTCTTGAAATATGTAGGGCCAATATTATCATGATATGTCTTCAGGTTAAAAACATGTACTTCTATTATTATGCTCTAACTCTTATCTTTGTTGATAAGACAAATAATGATTTTTATTAGTTTGATATTAAAAAAATAGAAATAGTAGAGCCTAGTGAGCACCAAACCACTCCTTTCATTAAGTAATGTAGCTTAGCGGTCGCTACACATTTTCTTTGATATGAACCAACATAAAAAATTCCTTGTGACCCCATTTCATCCATTCATATGATATGTTATCCAAGTGCAATGTTCTGTAAGTATTGTAGCTTAGTGGTCGCTAAGCATTTTCTGTAATACGAACTTTTTTTATATCTCTATTTTCGTAATTAAGAAATAGTTTATCCTAGAGGCCACTAATCTATTCCTTTCTCATTCAACAATAAAAAATAAGCATAGAGCGCTATGTTTGTAAGTATTTGAGGTTAGTGGTCGCTAGGCATTTATTTTATATGAACTATTTTTTATCTCTATTTTTGAAATTAATAAACAGTTTATCCTTGAGGCTGCTAATCTATTACTTTCTCAAAGACCTCCATAGCTTTCACATAAATTTTTCATATCTCACATATTTAGCATTTAAATTTTTTATGAAAAATGCCTAGCACCCAATAATATCTATTACTATGATATGTTATTAGAGTGCTATGTTTGAAATAAGATATTGTTTAGCCTAGTTGCCTCCAAATCATTCCTTCTTGTAAGTATTCGAGCTTAGCGGTCACAAAAAATTTTCTTTAATTTGAATTGTTGTTTGATCTCTATATTCAAAATAAAAAATTAGTTGAGCCTAGTGGCCACTAATATACTCCTCCTAAGTACGGAGCTTAGCGGTCACTAAGAATTTTCATTGATGCACACCGATGTGTAAAAAAAGAAAAGATGCAAAGGTGTGTGTGCCTAACAGTCCCTATGATGTTATATGAGCACCATGAAAACATTTTTAGTAACCATCTTTCTTCATGACTATGCAAATACCTCCATAGCTTTTGACAATAAAAATTGCCCATGTATCTCACATAGCTGTCATCGAGATCTATTATGGAAAATGCCTAGCGACCACTAATATCTATTACTATGATTTGTTCATAAAACATCTATGTTATCAATAATTTTTTAGCCTATTTGCTGCACAATCATTCCTTTTGGTAATGTATTTGATCTTAGCGGTTGCTAAACATTTTATTTCACATGAATTGTTTGATTGATCTTGTTCAAGTAATGGAGCTTAGCGGTCGCTAAGTATTTTACTTGATACGAACTAATATAAATTATGTGTTAGACACCAAAAAATTATGAGTAATATAGAAGTTGTGATATCTTTCAATGGTATCTAGTGCCACCCTTGGACGTGGAAGGAATGTATAGTCAATAAGATAAGATTATAGTTAATGAAAATACTATTGATTGAAAACTATAGAGCTATTTATTTACATTGCTAGAAATGAAACCTAGGAGTTGTAGAGGCTAGCGACCGCTAGGATTCTTCTCAACAAATAGACAAACAACATACGACATGCAAATTTTTTCATTAACACGTGCTGAAGAGAATACCCTGATCCCCTATAAAATCTAAGTATTTATTATTTTGAATTCGGTGTTACAAAAATATCATTCTAATGGAGCTTAGTGGTCGCTATTTTCTTTCCTATCTATAAGGTCACTCTCAAATTCTGGTGAAGGGTAAAATTATGTTTTAGTTTTTCTAGAGTAAAGCGTAAATAACTTCAAAATATTGACAATCATGAGATAAATTAGAAATTTCATGCCACGTGTTAACATTTTAATGGATTATAGTTATAGCTTAATAATGCAGATTTTTATAGGTAATTTGGTTTTTGTTAATTCTATCGCTAATTAAAAAATTCTTAATAAATGTGTCAATTATATAATTGTGTAATTAACTGGTTCAAACTTGCAAGATGCCACATTTTATTGGATTTTTTTTTCAATTAACGCAGACGGTAGCTAAAAAATATTGAATTCGCACTCAATAAAAATTAATAATAAACGAGGCATATATTGTTCTCTTAAAATTTAAATTTTTTTATTTCCTAATGTTCACTTATGTTTTCTAATTGGTTTTTTATTATAGAAAAATTAATAATTGTTATTTTTTTACAAGTCCACAAAGAAATTTATTTGCTATCCCACTTGTTTCTAAAGTAGGTAAAATTAATAAATTTGATTTCCTCGTATCCCACGCACTATCCCCCAAATCAACGCACATTATATTTAAAAAATATCGAAGTCGCACTCGATAAAAATTAATAATTAACAAGGTGTATATTGCTCTATTAAAATTTACATTTTTTGTTTATAATGTTCACTTCTATTTTCTAGATGGTTTTTTATTATGCTTAAATTAATATTTGTCATTTTCCCGAGTGTTCAGAAAGAAACTTTTGTCGTTGTCCCACTTGTTTCTAAAGTAGGTAAAATTAATCAATTTGATTTCCCTGTATCCCACGATATCCCCTTAATAAAAATTAATAATAAACGAATTAAATGTAAATATTAATGATGGGTGAATTCAAAGTACGATATGCAGAATCCCCCACATTAAATGCCAATATTTGAAATATCAAAATCCTACACTTTCGCTTTAAGAAGGGGAAATTCAAGTTTTGAAATTTCCTATTCCCACTTTTTTTTAGTTTTCAGAATTTCTTTCGTTGAATGCATTTGGAAAAAACTAAATACACCAGAGAAATATAAATTAGGGTTTCTTTTTTATTTTGTAATCATAGAAAATAAGCTCTTGAAATCATAATACAACACGTGAAAGTATTGATTTACTGGTCGGAGTGCTCGATTCTTGGACATTTTTTTGAACATTAAGTTGAGGTAGCGGTTGTAATCGTGTTCAGAGGCACAAAAAGAAGACAAAAAATAGTGATCATGGATAGATTATGAGCATGAGTGCAAATCAAGAGGCCCATAAAGAATGAAATCAAAAGAGACAAGCAAAATAGGTTGCAGATAGAATCTCACAGATATTGTGTTTTAGAGAGAATACGTAGCTTTAACAAACATTATCAAGAACGACAAAATTTTAGATACAACTAAAACATGTATTTATCAAAAGCATCTATGTTATTGTATGGGTACCATAGTTGATGGTGGGCACTTACAGCCACTCTATATTCTCCTAGTTATTTTTTTTGCACTGCAATTCGTCCTTGCCTTTCCATTTGGCACGTTTGTAGTTTCGTTTCATCTTCTTGTCAAAACATGTTTCTCTGTCTGAAACCACATTTTTGTCTACCCATGACTGAAGATTTTGTAATCCCTTTTACAATATTTATTCCTTCCAAAAACTCATTTTTTATGTTCAGCCATAGCTTAAGTATTCATATCTGTTAAACAGGTTCCCTTTTTAACCCTTTTATTTGTCTCTCTGGTTAATTTTTTGTTCTTCTTCATCCATTTATTTTTTCTCATAAGTGCTCATATCTATCTCTAGAAACAAAACATGAGTTGCATATTCTTTTTTAATAAATCATAATGTTTTGCTTTTGTAGAGTTTAAGTAATCATTTTGACCTCCTTTAATGATTTTTTAATATGAAAGAAATATTCATGACTAATTATTCAATATTCGATTCGTACTTGATTGTCGCGTTGATATATATAGTTTTTAATATTTTTTTTCCCATGTAGAAATAATTAAATGCAATGTCTTTATAAAAAAAAATTATGTTTAGTAAAAGGTAAGAACATTATATGTACTTTTAAATATTAATAAATATAAATGTTAATCCTTCTATTTACAAACATATATTTCATTTACAATTAGTAATGACTTGATAAATGAGCCAATATAAAGTAACAATTTTTAAATTATAAAAGAACATATTCCAAGAATAGAGGCCACTAAGCTGGAAGTTTACGACATTTCCTAGCTATTACAAGAAAAACAAGGCAACAAATATTCCATGACAAGACAAATATTAAAGAGTTTTCTGAATACATTTTTGAAACAAGAATGAAGACTAACAACCACTAAGATTATGTTTGAATCACATATGATACAACTAAGACGAAACACTTGAAAACTGATTTAAGCATCATTACTATATTTATATTTCCGTATTATATTTGTTTTTGCTAGGATATTTTTTGCCTTTCATACATGAAAATTAGTAAAAAAAACTAAGATCCTTTATTATATTTGGATGTTACAATACTGTCTTCTATGACTAGCGACCACTAGGGTGGACGTCTACTTTATTTTGTTGATGTTTCAAGACAAAAAATATTCCAAGACAAGATTAATTTAAACGATTTTCCAGAATACACATATTCCAAGATAAAATTTTCTACATTGTGGCCGCTGAATAAAATATGTTATTCAAAGTCTATCACATGATATTCAAAGCTTAGCAGCTACTAAGGTCGTAGATTATTCCACTGTGTTGGTGCAACATAAAAAATACTTAAGATTAGCAACCGCTAGGATAATTATTGTCTTACATTCAAGATATTGATTAATGACCCAACTAAAACTAAAAACTGAACTAAGATCCAACACATGTTATTCAATTGTTTAGTTAGGTGGCCTCTGCGTACAACATGTTATTCCTAGCATCTAAGTTACGATCGAAGAATACTTTTCAAAGACTGAAAAACTATTTTACTAGGCTTGATACTCATGATTCCAAATGAAAATTTAAGCCTAGAGGCCCTTGAGCTCAATAGGATATTCAAATTCTATCGCATGAATTTCAAATGAAATTTTAATCATAGTGGCTATTGAGGTTCAATTTTAAGCCTAGCAGCCACTAGGTTCAATATGTTATTTAAATTAGCGTTGTTGCAACATCAAAGAAGCTTGAGGTTAGCGACCACTAGGATATTTGTTGTCTTGCATACTGGACAATTAGTAATGATTCGACAGAAAAATGTACTAAGCTCCATTATTATATTTAGAATTTAGCAAATAATGTTCCAAGACTAGTGGCCGCTAGAGTGGATGTTTACGTTATTTCTTAGATATTTGAATATATGGCTAGAAAAAATATATTCAAAGACTGGATAGATATTAATAGTTTTCCATTAGTACACGTAGCCCCTAAGATCAAAGCTTATTATATTCCCGTCGTGTAACATAACAAATTTTAACAAATTTCCTGATTACACACATTCCAAAAATAAATTTTAGCCTTGCGACTATTGAGTTCAATATTTTATTTGAAGTCCACCACATGATATGCAAAGGATAGTAGGCACTAAGTTCATAGATTATTTCACTACGTTGGTGTAACATAAAAAAGTCTTGAGATTAGCGGCCGCTAGGATAATTCATGTCTTACATTCAAGCTCTTCTAACCTAAAGTTATAAATATTATTTTTTTACATTGATGGAAAGATATCCTAGAATATATAAATGCTAGCGGCTACTATTCTTCACTTCTACCAACAAATTGATAACTTGAAACAAAACAAATTTAATAGTGATTAATTGTTTAAATTTCTTAGCGCAACACATAACATAAAATTATACTAATGATTTCTTGTATTTTATAATTACATGAGGGTTTGAGGGTCCCTTTCCCTTTACATTACAAAAAAATTCACAAGTGGTTGGGAATACAAAAAACCCTAGACTAGTAAGCCAGATAGTATGAATCGATAACAATGGAACTCACAACGCTATATAGTAACAAAAAAAGATACATCCTGACAGATTTTGGAACCACTTATTTATATAAATCAGATGACATCTCTGTAACATCCACCTTGATGGGATTGAAAACCTTTTTCGTTGGTGGTTCTAGAAAAATATGCTCTTTTCTAATAACAGTCCGACTCTTTAACC
Organism: Taxus chinensis; assembly: GCA_019776745.2. NCBI lineage: Eukaryota > Viridiplantae > Streptophyta > Pinopsida > Cupressales > Taxaceae > Taxus > Taxus chinensis. The sequence continues at coordinate 750,786,872 of CM034149.1, forward strand.
AATCGTATGCCTCATGACCTTTCTAGTGAAGAACATCCCAATGTGTCACTTCTTGTTATAGTGGAATAGACATAACATCTAGGTTGGGCAAGTGGAATGACCTACCTCCCGTCACCAATGTCTCACCCCATTTTTCCCCTTCATACAAGAAATGATTTAGGATGTGAAACCATTTGTGCAACTCTAAAAAAATGTCCACGTCCACCAAACCTTATTTTTTATAGGAAGCATCAAAAAGAAAGGGCCACGATGCACTCAAGGTTTTGTCCATTTCCACTTCCATGCCAACCCTATAAGCTAGATTGATCCAATGACAAACCATATCTAAAGCCCAATTCTTTGCCAGATGTATGATAAGAAGATTACAAACAAACATTGAAGCAACTTCCGCATTCACCCTCAGATGTCCCTTCAAAGAAATATAATCATCTCCAAGAACTCCGTTAATAGCAACTAAGTCTTGCTCTGATTCAATCCAAAAAATGTATTTCAAATGACAAAGCAAAATTTTGGTATAAAATCCCATTTCACGCACCGACGTGGAAAATTACATGAAAGGAAACATTGGTCTGACCATGACAAAATAAATGAAATCTCGTGAGAGAAACTTGAAAGGTGTCAAAATAAGGGATACCAAATAGATAAATATATGGAATGAATATGCCATCGCATACTTGTAATTAATACAATCTTGCTAGTGGCTTTAATATCAACATTTATTGGAAATGGTGATGAGTTGGCCAATCAACATATTCATTACCAATATTATCGCAAAACACTTTCTAATTCCCTCAATTTTCTATAAAATTTTCCTACTTATTAACTATCTTAATATATTAGATTAAAGGTTCAATTTGGAGTTGATGAAAATATACGAAGGGAATTTTATTCAAAAAAGATTGATTTTACTTTAAAAGGTTTTCTTTTTAATGGTGGCGTTACCAATAATATAAGAGTCTCCTACAATAATTAAGTCATTTCAATTCAATTCATTAGCTAAGGCTTAAACTTACTGATTTATATATTTAATACTTTATTAAATTTCTAATAATTAGTCAAGTTATTAATTATAAGGGTAGCCTATAGAAAAGGCTCACCCATTAATTTTTTGTGGCTACCTTTCCACACAAGCTTCAAGGATACTTATTCTACTACGATCTACTTCTACTACTATGATTTAACCTTGTTGATCTATGTGGCTATGTTTGTTACCAGAAACTATTTATCTTCGCAATAGTAAAGCCTTCCCTATCATTAACTAATAGTGCTTACCAGTTGCCATGCATTTTATTTATATAAAAAGACATGAATTACATTTTCTGCACAATATATCAAATAAGATCTACATAAGGCGTCAACCTTATCAAATGTATGTATTTAAGGACTTGGCTCTGTTAGGGATAGTCCAACGAACATAATATAATTACAAATAATGACAAAAAAATTGTTCAAATTGTTAAAATGAATTCCTCGACAATGTGGAGGGTGACAACCACTAGCTTTATCATCAACGAATCATTTATTCGTGAGCAAGATTTGAGTTAAAATGGATTGTTATTCTCGAAGTTAAAATAAATTCTGACAAAATATAGAGCATACAAAGGGAAATTTATTCACACAAGATTGATTTTCCCTGAAAAGGTCTTCATTTTTATGGCAGAATTAGCAATAATATGGGGCTCTCTTGTAATAATTAATTCATTACTATTCAAGTAATTAGCCAGGGACTGACAACATTGTAGCACGAAACTAGTCATTAGTCAAGTTATTAATTATGAGGATAGACCCTAGAAGAGGCACACCCATTATTTGTTTGCATCTACCTTTCTATACAAGCTTCAAGGATACTTCTTCTACTATTATCTACTATTACTACTATGATCTAACCTTTCCTAACTATGTGGTTATGTCTATTACCAAAACTTTTTTATCTTAGCCCATGATCATTTATTCCTTAGCAAGATTCGTCTTCATCTTCGCCCTCAATTTTTTACTAAATTGTTTAGGACTATTTAGTTTAATGGGTAATTTCTAGAAATATGCAGGGCTAAGATGATCAGGATACACCTTTAGGTTTAAAATGTGTACTTCTATTATTGTGTTCTAATATTTACATTTTTCACTAAGGTATACAATGAATTTTTATCAGGCCGATATTTTTGGAAAAAAAAGCTATAGCCTAGTGAGCTCCAAACCACTCCTTCCAATAAGTAATGTAGCTTAGTGGTCTCTAAGCATTTTCATTGATAAGAACCGACATGAATTACGTGATATGACAATATATCCAACTAGTAATACATAAGGATCTATCCTTCCAATTGTTATTCTCCAAGTTAAAATGGATTTCTGAAAAAATAGAGAAGAAACTACCTAAGGGAATTTAGGAAGCTTAGTGGTCACTAATGATTTTCCTTTCTTTGATGTTCCAACACAAGAGAAGACAAAAAATAAAAATACTTACATCTTTACTGAATACACGTAATTAAAAACAAAATTTTAAAGTTCAATATGATATTTGATGTCTATTACATGTTATCAGCCGCTAGGAGATCTAGTCTTGCATATGGAACACGTAGTAATGACTCCACTGAAAAAATAACTATGCTCCATTATTTTATTTATATTTTTCAAGACTAGCGATTGCTAGGGTGGATGCTTAATACATTTCTATAATGTTCCAAGATAAGAGAAGATAACAAATAATCCAAGACAAGAAAATTATTTACTACTTTTTTTGAATAGACGTATTTAAAAAAGTAATTTCAAGAGAGTACAATATACATAGTCAAACATGTAATCTTAAGCCTAGTGCCCGCTATGTATATTATCGCAATCTAGGATCCTAGTAGACACCAAGGTTGTCCATGTTTTTTTTGTTATTCGATCACTAATTTTAAAATAAGAAACTATTGAGGCTTGGTACCGGGTAGCCATTAATTTCAATTACTAATTGAACCTAGTGGTTGCTAGGACATTTTCCTTTTTACTACCTGATTTCAATTATGTGATATACACGATATATCTTATGAGAACCATAAAAAAAGTATCTATTTACATAACACCTAATCACATCACGACATGTAATATTTGTTATTATTAAATATTCAATTCTCAACCATTATCACTCATGTTGGATTCCAAGTTTCCAAAATTAAGTAGTGAATCTAAAATATGTTTTTACAGTGATGGGAAGATAACCATCAATCCACTAATATCTCCTCTATCCTAAAAATATACAGATTTTTTTTACATTGACGAAAAGATATCCTGGAATATATAGATGCTAGCGGCCGCTAGTCTTCACTTCTAGCAACAAATTGATAACTCGAAAAAACCAAATTTAAAATTGATTAATTGTTTCAATTACTTAGTGTAAAGGATAACAAAAAGTTTTATTAATGATTTCTTGATTTTTTATAACTAAAGGAGGGTTGAAGTATACCTGGAAACCGCTTTCCTATAAATATCTATTCCTATTGAATTTTACTCTATGAAAATAATGACATCAAGATACAACATCTCCTTGCTCTTGCACTATTGAGAAACAATATTTATCCTTTCCAATTACTTACAAATTATTAATTTGTTTAATTCCTTTTTTTAGGAAATATGTCTTCTATTTTTCGCACTCCCTTCCTACAAATTCCTTTGATTGAAGGAGGAGAGGATATGAAAAAGATATACAATGAATGGTTTATGGATATGCATTCCCTGGAAAATTACCACTGTGATCTGTGGTTATTGTTTGTTGACGAAGATGTTGTCAAAGAAGCCGATATAGTACTAACTTCAAAGGTTATTGATTAGCAAAAATTGTGTATTCAAGGTTGAACGTATTGATGTTGTAATGAATAAGTGCCTTATTTTTGACACGGAATTGGAAGTTTCAATGTTCAAGAAACTGGAAATGAAGGCTTATACAGAAAATAAAATGTGTTCTTGTTTTAAATATGGTTGGAATTTGGGGTTGTTCATACAGTAAGAAAAAAAAAGCTATGAAAATGCCCTCAAAATTCATACTATCATGAATTTGGTATTCAAAAAATTATATAGAACCGAGAATACATCTTCTATTTGTCATTATTTGAATAGAAAAAAATTACTTTCTCCACCAAAACATGTAAAGTTATTTACAACGCTGAGGCGATATTATTTTTCTAAATTAGAGATAGATCCCTCTAAGTCAAAGTTGTAAGGGCTTAAAAATAATAACAAATTGGCTGTGTTGTTGAAGAAAGTGACCAATATATTTGATCAAACAGAAATTACAATTGCTGAACAATTAAAGTTGTTTTTGTTGAATGGTGATGCTTTTCTAGTTGAAGTTTCTAGGTGCCATGTAATGCCTCTATAATATAAATTCCATGTTGTGCATGAAGAGAATGTTGACCTTATTGTCCATTTAATGTTGATTAATTCTATTCCTACACCGAGTGATGAAATTCTTCTTCCATTTTTACCATCAACAAAGGAACTTGTGCTACTTGAGGATCCAAATGACCTGAAAAGGGATGATGTGTAGTTCGACATTCTGGATGACCAACATACAATGTGTGCTTGTTGGTTGTTCAAATGTGCACCTGTGTCTTAGATTTGGAAGAGCCAAGTTATTTGAGACAACAATGGAACCATCTCCAAGTTGTGGGACCTTGCTTGCTTGAGACAGATCTCTGGAGAAGGCTAGTTCATCTACCTATTCCTATTGCTAATGCTACTCCTACAGAAAAAAAAAATCCTAAACTAACCGATGCCAAGGGACTAGGGATAGAAGGATGTGTAGAAAGGGGAAATATTAGGCTAAGGGAAGGTGATAGCACTGGAGAAAGGGGTCGATCACTCTCCACAAGGGGCAAAAAAGGGAGCAAGCGCATGAGAGAGGGAGGACATGAATGTATAATAGACAAGAACCACATAAACTGAGCTTCCATGTATGGCAACATAGGAATATGGGGAATACAAATGGGTAATATGCACATCATGCCATAAACAGAGAGATAGAGAGAGGCGAGATGCAATGAAAATGTGAAAGGGAAGACAAGAGTTCCAAAAAACATGATTTTATTTCTTGAGATAATCAAGTACATTCGTGACAGGAGGAAAGAGGCAAGAATACATTGTAGAGACCAATTCCAAGGTCTAAAACCCATGGGTAGTCAGCCACCATTTTGGCATGGTGCAGTTATAAAAAAGAGGATCCTTTTTACAAAGTAGAACTCTACTATTTATAGAAGAAGGAGAGAAGAGGAGGGGAAAGAGAAAAGAAATATGAATTCAAACTCCAACCACCAATAAACAACAATAAATTTCTACAAATCCACCTATAATGTTGTTAGATGCACCTCCCCATGTCTGTTTGGCATGTAGAAGAAGGAAGAAGGTAAGATCTGGTTGAAATTTAGGTGGTTGGATTGATTAGATGTGTGCATTGATAATTAAAATGATGTTTCCCTATTTTCTGCCTACAAAATCCCGCCTAAATCTGATTTTGAAAATTCCAACATGTAGTTCACGCTAGTAACTTTCCAATAAGACCGAGTGTGTGGGAATATGATTAATGCAATAGAAGGTATAATTGTCAAAATATCTATAGTGAAAACTGGACACGTAAGACACATGCTCATGCTGATTGACTGTTGGAATCTGTAGTGCCCACATTTTCATAGCTCCAGTTATCTGTTGGTTCCTTTATTCCTAGACATGTTTTGATTGAGACTCTGATAGACTTTGGAATTTTTACTATGATATTTTATCCTCATGGACATTATGGAATTTTGGGCGCATAGCACCAATTGGACTAGATTCATATACTGATATATTTCTTATGATGTTGATGACACTAAAAGGGTTATATGATAGACTTATTGGTTAGATGTTAGTCTTTTGTGGTTGATTTGATTAATGATATAGTGTTTTGGATTTAATGATGGCAATTTTCATGCTAACCTAAGTGTATGTCGTTGCAATTTTATTTGTGGATGATTCATGGCAAACTATGTGGATAATTATATGCATTGCACTATCAATTGTAAATTATGTTAAGACATTATAAGTTTGATTGATATTGTGATGTATAGATGGTGTTTATTATATTGGATAGATGTGGTTAATGTGTGCAATGAGTGTGTAGGTGATAGGTATAGGAGAGCATGGGTTTTAGGGCAGCTACGCAATTGTGCACAAGCGGCTCACGGGATGAGTCCTAACCATGCTAAATGTTTGAGGCCTTAGATTAGATGTATTTAATTGGGCACCATGGGTGAACCCCTAAATTGTAATGTAATATTGTTTTGTAAAATTAATTAGGTTTAGGGTGTATTTTATTAAGTAAACTAGCTTAGGGGTTTAATGATCTTATCTTAAGTGTTGGTTTTAGGAAAGTGTGTGTGTGTTGGTAGAAGGGATTGGGGACCACATGTGACCCTTGGGTGGACCCCACACCCTCCACCCTTGTGCCCAAGCATGCCAAACCCGAAATTGGGTTATTTTGGGCATTTTTAGGGACCCCTTTTGAGTTTGGGGGATCTCTTAACATGAAAATGGGCCCTTGGACCCTACCTAATAGGTAGGGGGGCCTATTTCCAAGGTTTGGAGGGAGTTTCCCTCCCATTTTTCCCTCTTTAGTCACCATCCATGTAAGATGGTTGGGTTGTGTGAAATTGTTAAAAGTTGCTCCACTTTTTTTTATTTCAGTTTTTAGTATTTTGGGTGATAAGGGCAAAAAGGTGAGTTTACTCTTACTTATCTGGTTTTTGGAATCTTTGACTCTTGAGAGGAGAGGGGGTGACACTTGTCACTTTCTCATTGGCGAGGAAACTTTTGGGTTCCTCTTTTTATTCTTCCTCATGTGGAAGGAATGGGTCTTCTTGGTTCATTTTTTTTTGAGCACTTGGAGAATTTTGGGAGCTTGGAGGGGAGCTTGGACAAAATGGAAAAGCTTAGAGTCTTGGAAAGAATTATAGAGGTAGGGTTCTTAACCTTTTTCTTCTTAGTTGTGCCTATCTTGTTAACTATGTTTAATCAATGCATTGGTGTGTGTGAAATGATGTGTTGTGAGTTGTATGGTAAATGTAGTTGTTTGTTTGTTCTTGTTATTTTCTTTGTTTTCTCTCCACCATCATTTGGATTGATGGTTTTTGGAGAATGTAGGGGAAGAGAGAGGGATTTCCCTCTCAAACCTCATGGTTGTTGGTCAAGCCATGAAGGTCCCTTCTCATCCCCTCATATGGTTTGAGGTGGGAGAAAGGTTCATATGGCTTGAACCTTTCCCCATTCTTGGTGAGGAAACCCTTTTGGGTTTGAAAATCCTCCCAAGAAGGATTTATAACATAAAGGAGGAATAAGGAGGATGAATGATTAGGAGGTATAAGGATTTTTGTATTCATGATTTGTTGGTGCTCCTATGGTTGCTTCCCCCTTGTGAGGTTGACATTGTTATCCTCATGTTGTTGTTTTCATGTGTAGTAAGTGATTAAATGGTCTCATGTTTTTCTTGTTGTGTGTTAATCCCCTTTATACTTGTGCACATTGTGGAAGCTAGTTCCTCTCTCCCATGGGCTTGGGGGAGGCTAGCATGACTTCCAACCATGGAAAGACATGTGATGATGCCTATTGGTTGGGTGGTAAACAAGCCATGTTCTCTTGGAGTTGGATCCTTGTAAGAGTATTGGAGTTTGGAGTTCAAGTTGAAGATAGATGGAGTTCCCTATTCATCTTGGTTCTTAATGTATATTTATGAATGTGACAATGTGAAGCCTTCTTTTTCTTGTAAAAACACCCACTTTGTATGTGATGTTACTTGTAAACTTAAGCCATATTGCTTAAGAAAGTTTCCTTCAATAGTGCAAGGATCTTGTAAAAAGGTTGTTTTGAATAGCTATGTAGTTAAGCATATTTTTACAAATGTGAACCCTTGCCTTGGAAAAGTAAGCTTGTAAAATAGATATGAAAAATCTCTTCACAAAGAAATTCTTGCAACTCTATTTTGGAATGAAAGTTGTTTATTGGAAACATTGTGTTACAAAAGAAATAATGTGAAGTTACTAGCATTAAAAGTAAACTGGTTTTTATCCCTTGTTGAAATATCTCTCTTGTAGAAATCTAAAATAGCTATATAGTTATGCATTACATGTTAAATCTGAAAATTTAGCGTGCTTGCATTTGAAAAAAATATTATGGCATTACATAATCCGTTAACTGTTCATCTTATTTTTCGTTCCTGCCACGTGTCACACACTGGTTCGTCATCAGGATTAGGCACCCAAATGAAACACTTTGATAGGTTACATGTAGGACAATCAAATTTGATAGGTGATGATGTGGAATAGTGACTGGTGTGGAAGAAGGCACAAGGTGCAGAAGAAAGAGGTGTGAGACTACAAAATGTAGGCATATGAAGGTGCCAAATAAGGGCACACAAAAGCATGCACGTGAAAGCAAGGTGCATAGATGTAGGAGTAGAAAAGTATGCACGTGGGCGCAAAAATCAACAGAGAGAGGAGCATGGTAAAAGGTAAAGGGGGATGCGATGCGTGTAAGAAAAAGAGAAATCACAAGACACGTAATCACAAAGGCATGCAAGGGACTTAGCCGATTTGGGAGTCTAGTCAAAGGTACACGCAAGGGGTGCATGATAGACTAGGAATGAAAATGGGTACACATAAGGAATGTGTAAAAGAATGAAAGGAGATAGAAGAATTATGAGAGAAGGGGAACAAAAGAAAGAAGGAAACAAGGTACACAGAAGAAATACATCCAAGAAAATTATGTGAGCAAGCTTGAGTGTGCATAACCTAAAATGTGAAACATCAGAGTCAGGATAAAATATAAGTTATCGAAATAACTAGGAGGGTTATTTGGGTAACATTTTTGGTAAAATTTGGGGGCCATATACCTGCTAGATGAATATACCAGTAGTCTTAGAAGCATCCATTAGGAATGGATTCATGTGCTAAACTTGAAGATCTGATCTCTAACTTGAAGAATAGTCAGGAGTAACTTGAAGCTTTGTCTGAACTCTGAACCAAATTTCTACTCTCATGTGAAGATGTTCTAACTTGGATCCTAAGAGTGGAAAGTAGTGCATGAACTGTTAGAAATGTCTCTTTCTAGAAATTGAACTGTTATCCCAGGAAATACAAAAAGGGCATGCATAAGGATGCACAATAGAAAAGGATACAACACTAGATGGAGTACACAAAGCATAAATACTATGTACAAGACTAAAAATCATACATGTCTCAAAGGGGAACACATGTTAGAGTGTGTGTAAACACTTGTTTTTACTGAAAAGAAAACCTAAACTACACTTACACTAACTAGAGGAAAAGGGGCACTCAAGTAAAACCCATAACAGGTAGGGAGAAGTAACTGCCCTTCCTCACAAATTATGACCATGAAATTGATTTGGATTTGGACATGGTCAGAAACAGGAGTGAAAAACTACCTTGCAGATGGTCTTCCACCCTCCTCAAAGTATCAACAATAAACAAAAAAATACCTCTATTATTTCTATGTTTGGGATCTGGGAGGGTGTTGCTGCTGACCTTTTGGCATGCTAAAGCTTAACCTCATGCTCTAAAGTGAGCATGACTAGTGGCAACTCTTTCTTTGTCTCTATGCTAGCCAGATATTCTGATTGGGCACGATCTGATCTTTGTGTTTTGTACACTCCTTTGAATTTTAATCCCAAAAATGATATTTTCTTATAGAATGACCTCTTAAAGGTGACTTCTTATATGCTAGATTGTGTGAAAATAGGGCACGCATGGTTCTACATCTACAAGAAACTTGGTCTCCTCCAGAACACCCCCTCCGAAACTAAGTGGTTTTCCTCTAAAATAGGTGCCCTGATGATCTCATCATCCCAATCAGAATTTCACCAATCTTCAACAATTCTACAATCATCGAACATAATGATATTGGTTGGGGATGACACATAAGTAAGGGGTTGTTCATTTTTAACATAGTTAGGTAGAGGGGAATCAGAAGGAGATGGGAGGATGGGCACAGAAGGGGAGGAAAGGCATGTGCAATGAAGGAATGGAGGGCACACGTTAAAAGGGGTAATGGTAGAGACCCGAAGGTAGGATGGAAGGGAAGAGGGAGAAGGGATGGAACTCTTAGTGGGGGCACTAAGTAGAAAAATAGGAACATGGGAAGCGAGCTGAGATGATAGAAGTTGGGGAGGAGGAATGAGAGAGTTATAGGATGGTAGTGTAGGGTTACCCCATTGAAAAGGTTACCACACACTAGATTTTTGAGCCTTCATTAACTCTACCCATTCTGTGATCTAAGGAAGCATCTCAGTGATGAAGTGCAACTTCTACTGGGTGTTAAACTAGCTTGGTATAGGGCCGACCCCATGGACAAGGGACCTTGTAGCTAAATCTAGCTACCTTTTATGGAGAATTTGACTCTGAGTTGCACCATCTCCATCTCCATTTTTCACAACTGCATCTAAAAATCAGATTTGGCCATGGAGTTATCACTGTCATCGGCGTAAACCTATTATGCATAAACATTTTAGTTAGAAAAAATAACCATATGACTGAGTCAAGGTCAGGTTATATTGCATATTCAGGATGACAGGGCTTAAAAAAAATAATTTGGAGGAGGGTTTTGAAACTGTGGGGATGGATGGAAATAGTTCTACTACTACAAATGAGAATTCCAGGAGGGGAAAGAAGTCATGATTACACGAATTCAAAAGAGGAAGGTAGAATAATGAAAAAAGAGAAACGAATGGAAGAAGGAAGAGAGATTGTTCTATAAATGAAATAATGGGTGTGTTCGGATCAGTGGAGTTTCCATATGTGTTGAAATATGCCTCTAAAGTCTAGATCTCCAACAATACACATCAACTTTCTTAGATGAAGATGTAAATTTATTTAAACTAGTCCCATCGTGCATGCTAGAAAATTTAGGTTGTTCAAAACATGCACCCGCATCTCATATCTAGAAGAGCTAAGTTGTTTGAGAAAATAATGGAACCATCTCCAAGTTATGGGACCATGTGCGCTTGAGACGGATCTCTGGAGAAGGCCGGTTCCTCTATCTTTTCCTACTACTAATGTTATTCCTAATGTAGAAAGAAAATCCTAAACTAAACGATGTCAAGGGACCAGTGATAGAAAGGATGTACAGAGAAGCAAGAAATCTTAGGCTAAGGGAAGGGTGATAGCACTAGAGAAAGGGTTCAATCAATCTCCATAAGGGGAACGAAAGGGATAAAGTATGGGAAAGAGGGCACACAAGCATGTGCCACAAACAAGAACCACACAAACTCATCTTCCGCACGTGATAACACAGGAATATGGGGACTACAAATGGGAAATATGTACAGCATGCCACAAATGTAGAGAGAGAGGTGAGATACAATGTAAATGTGAAAGGGAAGACAAGAGTCTCCACAAAAACAAGAATTTTATTGCTTGAGGGGACACACAGTCAATTACATTCAAAGCAGGAGGTGAGAATACATTGCAAATACAAGTCTAAGGTTTGAAACCCGTGGGTAGGTCAGCCACCATTTTGGCATGGTGCTATTACAACAAAGAGGATCCTTTTTCCAAAAAATAACTTTTATATTTATAGAAGAAGGAGAGAAGAGGAAGGGAAAGATGAGGGGAAACCCGAATTCAAAATCCAACCAACAATAAATTTCTATAAATCGACCTGTAATGTTGTTAGATGTGCCTCCCCATGTCTGTTTTGGCATGTAGAAGAAGGAAGAAGGCAAGATCTGGTTGAAATTTAGGCGGTTTAGATTGGATTAGATGTGTGCATTTATAATTAGAATGATGTTTCCCTAGTTTCTACCTACAAAATCCCTCCTAAATCTGATTTTAAAAATTCCAACATGTAGTCCATGCCAATAACTTTCCAACAAGACCGGGTGTGCGGGAATATGATCAATGCAACAGAAGTTATGAATGTCAAAAGATCTACAGTGAAAACTAGACACGTAAGACACGTGGCTCATACTGATTGACTGATGGAATCCGTCAACTGTTCATCTTATTTTTCATTCCTGCCACGTTCTCACACACTGGTTCATCATCAAGATTTGGTGCGCAAATGAAACACTTTGATAGGTTGCATGTAGCACAATAAAGTTTGATAGGTGATGATGTGGCACAGTGACTGGAGTGGAAGAAGGCACAAGGCATGGAAGAAAACATGAGACTACAAAATGTAGGCATGTGAAGGTGCAAAAGAAGGGCATGCAAAAGCATGCATGTGAAAGCAAGGTGCATAGATGTAGGAGTAAACAAGTATGCAAGTGGGCGCAAGTATCAATAGAGAGATGTGTGTGGTAAAAGGGAAAGGGGGGACGCAAGGCATGCAAGGAAAAGAGGAAGTGCAAGGGTGCGTAATCACGAAGGCATGCGAGGGACTTAGCTGATTTGGGAGTCTAGAAAAAGGTGCATGCAAGGGGTGCATGATAGACTAGAATGAAAATGGGTACACATAAGGAAGGTGTAAAGAATGAAAGGAGATAGGAGAATGAATAGAGAAGGGGAACAAAATAAATAATGAAGAAAGGCACGTGGGGTGTGCGGAAGAATTGGCGGCCAAGAAAAGTGTGCCAAGTGAGCAAGCTTGAGTGCACGCAACCTGAAATGTCAAACATCAGAGTCTGGATAAAATATAAGTTATCCAAATAAATAGGAGAGTTATTTGGCTAATAGTTCCCAACAAAATATTTTGGATGAAATAAAATATAAGTCATTACATACTAAGATGCAGTCTAGAAAGGCTCACATTATTTCTTCAAACGCGTCTGAGCCGAGACATTATTAATATTTGCAGGCAACAAAATGAGGTAAACAAAAATTGGATTGATACCAATTTTATTGATATATTATACAAGGCTTGAATGATTTTGAGATCCCTGAGGATGTCCTAGGAAGCCTGAACTGGGAAACGACAAGGACAGATGAGTTGAAGGTAACGATACTTAATTTTAACTCATTTGTTCTTAAAATTTAATTTTTTAATATGCATAAAATAAATATACTATGCTTCCTCTTTCAATGCATATTTTCGAGAAACAATTTATTGTTATTTTCAAAGTGGCTAGGGTCAGAGAGTCTTTCTAACAAAATTAAATTTCTATTTTTACCCAAGGACATATGGATAAAATGGACAATAACCTTTGAGTTATTTCAATCAGGTGGGCTTGTTTGTTCTCCTTTTAAGGATAACCAACCTAAATTTCAAAAAAATTCACTCGAAAGGTTCATGATAGAATTCCTTCAGGCCTACAAGAGGATTGACCATGATGAGGAGCTGTCAATTCTAGCAGATAAAGGTTCAATCAAGGAAAATATGGACTAACTGTCTCTATTGAAGAAGGCGTCATAGCGAGAGAATTTTGATTCTTAATGCTAGATAGAGTAAAATATGATAAAAGAATGAGAGGGAAATTTTCTAAAATATATTAAAAGTAAATATCTAGGTAATATTGTATTGGCATAATGCACTGAAAAAATATTGTTGAAAAATTTGGTCTGCATGACTCTCACTACTGCCAGTTGTGTGTATTCTTAGTAGAAGAGAATAAAGGGAAAAGAAAAGATGATTCCAGAGGAAGTGAAAAATTAGCCAAAAAGAAAAATTGATGTTGAAGTGGTAGAGGTTCTCTTAGTGGTAGCTCAAACAATTATTGACAACTACATGATTTCAATGGAAGAACAAATTCCAACAAGGATAGAAGACAAAAAGACTTTACTTGTCAATGTGCATATCTCTTCCAGCTCTAGTCAACATTATCTTCTATTCCATCAACTAATCCATTCAATGTAGAATGTGTGATCATAGATTTCTATAATTTATCTAGCGTACTAAATTTTAATGCAATAATGGGACATGCTTATAGTTGTCAGATCTAGTCTTTCAAATTATGTTATTATTATGCTCTTACCTGTTTCTTCTTCAAAAAATGTTAAGAGAGAATAAAAAATACATGCAAATAGTTAAAGAAAAGGGGGAATCATTTGTGGAAGGATTTCACATATTTTATGATAGTAGTGGAAAATTTAATAACTTATATACATAATAACTTGATGTGCACAATTGTGAGGTTGACGATGGGGATAGAGCAAAAATTACCCTCGATTGGATGGATAAACTACTCCACACTAATTTTTGACTAGCAAGAAAAATTGGCCTACGAGGAAAGAAACACCCTTTTCTTTAAGAAATATGTTATGGGTTTTGGTCACATATGTTTGATCGAATCACTTCTAAAAATTCTCCAGTTATAGTGTTGTACGGTGGTAGTTTTGTAGTGCATGCTTTAGTTGACTCGAGTCTATCTGCGATTTTTTATTTTTGAATCACATGATCAAGAAATGTTTTTAAAACATTACTATTCTCATTTGAAAAAGGGACGTTGATTATGATCACTTAAAAAAATTATATTTGTTTAATGCATTTGAACTGATACATACAATATCTATGCAGACAACCAACCAGTAGAGGAAGACATTGTCTCTTCCTCTCCACATACAAATAAAGGATACGAAGATGTTCTTAACATGTCGCAACAAATTGAACTTATTGCCCCAGATGTCTCTAACCATCTATCCAATGAGTCTATAAAAGGTGAGTGTGAAATACTCGTATTATACAGTGTATCACTAGAAGAAGTTTTCGATTGTCACTGTCTATATATTTTTAATTAAACTTCATTTTTTTCTAGATTTAATGACAAATGGGAAGGATATTGGCATCATCACACACAAACGTCGCAAACAGAAAATGGTATGGTAGTTCATGTAAAATTATAAATAAAATCATTTATAAGCCCCTAATAATTGCAAGAACCTAATATCAAAGCAGTTTATTTGTTATATGTATTACCCTAGCAGTTGCTAACATAAATATTTTAATTAGATTTATTTTGAATCGAGTAAATTTTTGGTTTATTGGTTAATATTGAATTGTGGAAAATTGAAAAAATATTACTTCTGTACAATTTTCTATTTAGGGCCACTAAGCTAATCAAAGTAATGTCATACCAAACATAATCCACGCAATAATGAGCTAGCCCAGTAGACACTAATATACATCAATATCTATAAAATCTTGTCCATCAAAGGTTTTTTCATTGAATAGAAGAAAGTTATATCACGAGATTATTTACGTCGCCATGGTATTTAATTTCAATTGATTAATGATTTTTCATTTGTTAACAATAAACTTACGAGAGTTGAAAACACAAATAATTATGTGCAGTTGGCCATTAATGGTCACTAATCCAATCAAAGATTGTCAATCCAGATATAGTCCATGCATTAATGGATTATGCCTAGTGGTCGCTAATATACAATTACATCTATACAATATTGTATAAAAGAAAGTTGCATCACGTATTTTTTTACATCGACTTAAAATTTATTTTAATTTGATTGGGATTTATTTAAATAGAATTTGCATCACAAGAACCTACATAGGGGGAGTGTGAGGGAATCCAAGTTGGAGAGTCTTAATCAATAAGTGTTAAAAATTATGTATTAATTGAATTGATTAATATTGAATTGCGGAAAATTAGATTAAAAAAATACTTCTTTGCAATTCACCAAAAGGATTATTTAATTATTTTAGATTTGGAGGGTTTAATCTTTATGAGAAAAACCAATCCCTTAAGGAGTTGGTAAATCAAGTTCGGTAAGGAGTTTATTAAGCTTCCGAGGTGGGCTCAAGGAAAATTTAAAGATACTGAGCAACAAAATGTGAAGTGGGATTTTGGTCTAGCTATCTCTCTTCCACTGAAGTTGAAAAGTTGATTAAGGCTCTGAAAACAAATTTAGTGCCTTGAATTCAAACCATATTCATTTTTTGGGTAAAGAACATTGTTGTGTAGAATATGAAATTGCAACTAAATGATCTCCAAAATATTTGGAGCAGAGAGGATGTTGTTTTCGGCCCTAGAGACACATTGTGTATAACAATGGGCCCAAAGGGAAACCCTCTAGAAAATTTTATGGTGGGGAGGAAATCCATTGAAGAAAACTATTTCAAAGATAAGTGTTTTGATGACCAATTTGTACACAACACATATCATAGATATTGTCTCATGGATTTGATTGGTGTAGAGGACATACAAAAATTGCAGCAAATAGAAAATATATCTCTTTATTATTTCAAAGTTTTTTTTACAATGATTATTCAATCAAACAGTCATATGGTCACTCTTTATTTTATATGTTGAATTTAATAAATTTAAAAGTTGGCGGTATTTATATCTTCACTGTGATTGATTTGATATTATAGTTTTATAAGTTGTTTTTCGTGAATTACCAAAATAAAATATTGTCAAAATAATATGATTACCTATTTTAAATCACTTTTGGAAGCTTACATTAAATATGAGTTGTTTTTATAGATCCAATTCGAAATCCTCGAAAATTGCTAGTTTTTGGAGTTGAAGGTTTGTTGTTTGGAATTTATGGTATTGGTGACAAAATACCTCGTAATATGGTTAAATATTTTAGGTCTAGGAATACTAAATACTTTGAATGAGAATTTAGTGTTGACTTGATAATTACTAGCATCAAAATATTTTTAAAACTACCTTATGGTCTTCATTTATGGATTTAAGAATGGTGAAGTACATGTTCATCGAAAAATTTAGGTGGCTACAAGATATATCAACTTTAGGTTCATTTGGGAACACCACCAATGTAAGTTCAAAACAAATAATCAGTCAGACAGATATTAGACATTTATGGTAATTTCTATGGTGAAAACAATATACTTTTGGTCGATGATGCAATATTATTGTCACACGAAGTTCAAAGAATAAGTTACTCTCAAAACCCCAACATACCGGAGATTTGATGGAAAGTATAAGATGGATTCAAAAATTTACATTGAATTATGTACATGGTTGAAACATGTAGGAGTACACAAGAACATGTGTATATTATTCAAAACTTTAAAACACACCATTGCCATTTGAATTGTATACTTTGCTTCCAAATACAACAATGTATTATGCATTTTTATAGTAATAAAATAATTACCTTAAGGCTCTTAAAAAATTTGCACCAGTGCACAATCATTTTTTTTAGATTCTTTTTTTTGGCAAGAAGAATTTTTTTATTCTAACTTAGGTGAAGAGACAATCATGGATAATGGACCAATAAAAGAATGAGTTGTTCCTAGATCTACATAGTTTAAACTTAAACAAATTTTATAACAGGTAAGTCCCTTATTCAGAATAAAAAATCAAGCCTAGCGGCCATTAGGCTTAATTAATGGAAATATATAATTTTTATTATTTCGCATAGATAGATGTTGGATTGTTTGAAATCTAAAAAACATTTTTTTCCAAAGTTATACATTACTTAATCTTAAAGATGTTGGCTTGAATTTTTTCCCAAGATATGCACATATTCCAGAAGCAAAAATAGTCTTGTGTTTAATGTTTTTTACCATCATAAATTTTAAAGATTTTTTGTTTATTGATTGCATGGAATATTGCATCGTGATCATACAGGAAGATTGCAAATCATAAAATGATTTTTTACCATATCTTTATATGTTAATCTTAATGACAGTTTGAAAATGATAAAACCATGTTCAAATGAAAAAATAAAGCCTAGTGGCCACTAACATGTATAAAACATAAAAAAAAATTGTTTAATGTTTCGCAAATGATTATTTTAAAGATTTTTTATTTATTGTTATGTGGAAGATTTGCATCGTGATCATACAAGAAGATTGCATCATCATTAAATGTAATTTTTATCGAGGATCCAATAATCAAAACATATTTTTCAAAAATATTAGCGCCATTTAGAGAAAGTGTAATTCATATTAAAATTGTAAAAATATACCTATTTGTTGGTTTGAAAATATGTCGGGTAGACAGGTTGTGGGGAAACAGGCCAACAGTGTGTAGGGCATAGCCCCTCTTTGAGACAACAAAGCAAAACTAGTTTATTGCTATTCTATCAAGTAGGAATCTGTGCAAATCTACACTATTCTAACTTCAGGGGGTTTGGGATCTCATCCCAGTAGGGTTAGTTCCAACTGCGAACAAAAATGTAAGAGGGAAGGAACGGAGGAAGGTAGATTTGAAGGGAGAAAATAAATGAATTCCAAGACAGAAAGGTCAGAAGGTCTATGCTTTGGGCTGGTAGTAAACAGATCCAAAATTACTTGCATAAACAAACAAATAAATACTGATGAACATATGATGATAATAGGAATGAATCCAACAGAATAAAAACATAGATCTAACTTAAGAGATATCTGATGCAGATAACACATATATTGAGCACAAAGTATGAACATATATATTAATATTTTTTATGTTACAAGAAAGCACAAAGTCCTCTCTTCACTTCTCTTTTCATACAAAAAATTTCGACCTGGAATACAAAAAGTATTCCAGTATTTATAGAAGGAGAAGGAGAAAGAAGACAAAAAGAAACCAACCACTATTTACAAAATATCTACAAAATCAAAAGTTGACTTTGGGCAAGTTTTGGATGGCAACATCCCATGATGCAACATGGATGACATCATCGTAAATGCCAACATAATTTTTAAATATTTTTACAAAAAGTTCGAAGCATACACCAGAGGAGAAACTACTCGTCATCATCTCTTTTCTTGAACAGAGTGTCTTGCTTTTGATCAGGAGAGGCAATGTGATACTGAGCTCGGTATTCCATAAACTTCTTGATCATTGTCTAAAGTTGATTATGATCAGGACCCTTGAAATGATCGCCAATGACTTCGCAAGTTTCCTTTTCATTTTTGAGCTTGTTTGGTATTCCAGCGTACTCTTCACATGCCTCAATCAAGTATCCAATGAAATCATGGCAAGCTAGAAGGTTATTGATTGATTCCCATTCAAAAGTGACCTCTGGCACCAAACCTTGGGTTGAAATATCCTTGAAGATTTGGATGGTATCATCTACCTCCCTCAAGGTGAAAAATTCACTGAGCATCCCTGGAGACATCTTAGTAACCGTCTGCTCCATGTTGTATTTTACATCCAGGGCTTCATCCTTGATTTTATCTATCCTCTCTAGGATAAATTCCATTTGATCAACCCAATAATCCAATGCAACGAGAGCTTTGTTATGTGCCCGCGGGTGATCAATGACACCAACCTTTAATAGGTCGTCAGCCGAGCAATCGACCATGGCTTGAAATGTTTCATGTTACAATTTGGCATTTTCCAAATCCTTGGAGAGGGATCCTGCTACTGCTTGCGGCTCCTTATTTGCCTGATCTATACCCTGGTAGAGCCTTGTGAATTTCTTGATTATTTTCTCACTATCTCTGAGGATTCGCTCTATCCAGGAGGATACTTCCGCACCTTGTTTGCCAATCTTGGTGTATTCATTTATCTTGTCTTGACTGAGAACTTCAGTAGGCTTAGTGGCAGTCAAAGAAGGTGTGTTGCCCATTCTTTGTAATGCTTGGAGAATATGTTTATTCTGTTCCTTGAGTATTCTCTTCTCCTCCTTTGCTTCTTGAGGTTTATGTTAGTGCAAATCAGTAGCACCCCTGGATGTTTATCAGATTTCTAGTTTGATAATGGACATCCAGTGTGATTGCACAACATTGAATATTTTCCCCAAGTGTGGGACTTGTAAAAATGGGAAAAGATTCTCCAGACTAGAGGCTGGTTCCTCAACTCCTCATATAAGATGTATTGCTTGAAAGTTGCAGAGGTTTAAACTCAAAATCCTACTCTAAATTCCAAGGGGATAGAGATAAAGATGCAAGGAAATAAAACTAAGACTAATAAGGTGATACACCAAAGGATTGGTCGCAGGCCTTCCCCTTACCTTTTTACGCCTTTTTGGTCTTTGGAAAATTTTCCAAAAAATTTCCGCTGCCCTGAAACTCTGATGCCACATGTCATGTTGTGATTCGTTGGCATGCCACCGCTTCCAAATTTTCCATCACTACTGACCACTACCCCAAATGGGACACGTGGCATGTTCTGATTGCCTTGGGCCTGAACTAGCTCTTTTCCTTTGCGGACCCGCCTTAAGATTTTCACTGGCCATGAGGACACGTGGCGGCTGCTGATTGGCGTGGGCCATCATAGGCGGGCTTCCAATCCATAATTTTCCCCATTTTGGCTTAAAGGAAAATTTCCTTCCACCCCTCTTCCTTCCGATGCCCTGAGGACACGTGGCAGGTTGTGATTCATTAGCGGGCCTTCGGGCCGAGATATTCCATTTGCGCCAACTTTGATTTTTTTTAACTTCCTCCCGCCGCTCTGACCTCTGACGGTCCTGAGGACATGTGGCACATTCCTATTGGCTGGTGGGCCTTCAGGCCCAAAAAATTCTTTGTGCACCCCACCAAAATTTGATGACAATTTTCTAAGTTACCTCCGCCCCCGCCATTCCACCGATGACATGGCACGTCCTGATTGGACCGTGAACCTCCCATGGGAAAATTTCCCTCGAAAACTCCACCGAGTCATAACTTAAAAAATAAAAGGAGTTAGAAGGAAAAATTTATCATTCTGGAAAGCTGAGAAGATGCTCTATCCAATGAAACCATTTCTAGAAGGTTTTGAGTGCCTGAAAGATAAAAAATTCTGACTGAGACACAAGGAAGGAAGGAATGAAGGGAGTTAGCCAAAAAATAAGCAAGGAGCTTATTTTAGATAACAATTTTGGTGACTTAGAGGGGTCATCTACCTACTGGATTAAGTTACCAGTTTCCTGAAGCAATCCATTGGGCATGGAGTCATAAAGTTATCTGCTTGGTACCCCAACTGATTAGAAAATTATAAGGAGGAAAATTGTGAGAGTAGAATCATCACCTGATCTGGAACATGGCCTACAAAACTACATGTTTGGGACAACAAGCTTGTGCCAAAGCACTTAGGGAAAGTAAAAACTAATCTATAACAAAAAAATGTGCAAAAGCACTTGGGGGAATGAAAATCTAAGCTAATATGTACAAGGTAGAGAGTTTACCTCAAGTAGTAATGCTTTAAATGGATTCCATTAACTGGAATCTGCAGTTCTTCATCATCTGATGTAGACAATTAGAAGGCATTACTATTCTTACACTTTGTGACCATGTAGGGGCCACTCCAAATGGCATCAAACTTTGAATGCCTTCCTGCTGGATTTGCTCAGTCTGTATCCCACTCAACACTAGATCTCCAACTTGGAAGGTTCTAGCCTTAGCTTTCCTATCAAAATTCTTCTTGATCAAGGCTTGATCCTTCTCCATTGCTTGGGCTACATGCTCTCTGATCTCTTAGAGATCCATTAATTCTACATATCTAACCTCCATGGGTTCAAACTACAACAATTCCAATTGCTTCATGAGTTCCAATGCTGGCAACTCAAGTGACATGGGCAAAATTGCCTCTCTTCCATAAACAATCTTGAATGGAGAATTACCTGTGGATCTCTTGGGAGTTATCCTATCAGCCCACAAGGCTGATTTAAGTTTAGTGTGCCAAGTCCTCTGATTTTCATCAAGAGTCCTCTTGATGATCCTTAAAAATTTCTTGTTTGTAGACTTAGCTTGGCCATTACCTTGAGGGTAATAATTTGATGAAGTGCTCAGATAAATCCCATTTTTGACAACCCATTCAGTCATCTTTGATCCTATGAATGCCAAGGAATTATCTGATATTATGGTGGCAGGTATACCAAATCTAGTTACTATCCCCTCATAGAAGTCAAGAATGCTAGATTCATTTGCTTCCTTAAGTGTCATTGCCTTAATCCATTTGGTGAAGTAATCTGTGGCTGTTAGAATCCACTTGTGCCCTTGGCTTGAGTTTGGGTTTATGAATCCAATGAAGTTCAAAACCCATTGCATGAGTGGCTGGTCAATTGAGATTGGGTGCAATGGAAGGGCAACTAATCTCTCCTTGCCTGTGAAGAAAGCACAACTCTTGCACCTCTTGATCCATGCATAACAATCACTGAATACCTTGAGCCAATAATAGCCAACCTTCATGATCTTGAGGGCTATCACTCTTGGAGAAAAGAGACCTCCAGCTATTCCACCATGGAACCCTTCCAATGTTATATCAATCTGATTTATTCCAATACATCTCAGCAGCACTCCATTTACATCTTTCTTGAACAAAACACCATCAACAAGTGCATATGGGATAACCTATAATCTGAAGTACCTTCTCTTTGTTTTGTTCATATCTAGAGGGCATACGCTTGTATGTAGGAAGTGCATTATGTCTTGGGTCTAGCAAGGAGTGAGGATACCATCATTCTCTTCTTGAACATTACCTTGTTCTTGGTTGTTTTACAACACCAAAACAACATCCTTTTCATTGCATGCTTCCATTGATTTGCTTAAGACCAGCTGTTCACATAATCCTTTTCCTCTATCCAGCTTGGTGAATTTAATCTCAATGTCATACTCCATGACATGAGTAATCCACCCTACACATTTTTCATTTAAATCTTTGTTGAGGAGGAAGTCTTTAACTCCCACATGAGAAACCAACAGTTGAACCTTGTTATTTGAAACTAGATGCTTAAATTTTTTTAAGCTCTTAATCACTGCAAGAACATGCTTCTAAATGAAAGAGTACCTCACCTCATAGTCCTCTAGGCTTTGGCTAAAGAAAGCAATTGGCTGCTTTGCCTTTTGTTTATTTTGTTGTACTAAAATTGCAGAGATTGTGTCATCACCTCCAAATGTATAAAGGATGAAATCCTTGGAGAAATACGGGTTAATGAGGGTTGGAGCTTGTGAGATAGCCTCTTTGATTTCCTCAAAACTTTATTTGGCTTCTGCTATCTATTTGAAAGCCATTCCTTTCTTCAACATCATGGTTATTGGCTTGATAAGGGCTGTAAAATCTGGAACAAACCTCCAAACAAAATTGATCCTTCCCAAGAAACTTTGAAGGGCCTTCTTATGACTTGGTAATGGCAGTGCTTTTATGGCCTCAACCCTCTCTAGATCAATTACCAGTCCTCTTCTAGAAACAATGTGGCCAAGGAGTTTTCCTTCATGAGCAAGAAAAATACATTTTTTGGGATTCAAGGATACCCCATATCTTCTACATCTTTGGAACTCTTGTCTCAAATGAAAGAGATGATTTGCTATATTTTTAGAAAAAATAGTGATATCATCTAAATATACCAGCACCATTTTGTTGATTAATCCCTTGAACACCATATCCATTGCCCTCTTGAAGGTAGCTCCAGCGTTGGACAACCCAAATGGAATTTTTCTATATACATAACTCCCCCATTTGGTTGTAAAGGATGTTTTGAACTAGTCCTCTTCTTTTACCATGATCTGATTGTACCCTAAATAACCATCTAGACCTCTCAGAGCTAGCAATAACTTGCAAAGTATGCTCCATAAAAGGAAGTGGGTAATGATCCTTGAGAGATTCTCTATTCAAATCTCTAAAGTCTACACACAATTTGATTTCTCCACTCTTCTTTCTAACTGGAACCAAGTTTACAACCCAACTAGAATGCTTGATAGGAAATATGATACTTGCCTCTATTAACTTATTCAATTCCTTCTTCATAAGAGGCTCCATGTGTGGATTGACTGGCCTTTGTTTCTGCCTGATGGGTTTAGCATTTGGATCCAATTCAATAGTGTGTTGAGCTAGCTTGGGATTGAAACCCTTCAAATCCTCATAGCTCCAAGCAAATATATCAGGGAATTCTTGACAAAGTTACATAAACTCATACCTCTCTTGCTCGCTTGTCACTTTACCAACTTGAAGTGACTTGCCTTCTCCTACTAAGATGGGCATTGAATCTTCTCCCTTGACTTGGATATTTGCTTTCTCTTTCCTAAATTGATCATTAGGATTAAAAATGGACTCTAAAGTGATAATTCCCTTTGGTAGTTTGTTGGTTCTTAGCTGTACCACCTAATCACCATACTACTTTTCTAATTTTTCCTAATTTTTGGCTGAGAATTCAGCTTCTTCTTGCAAGAAATTGATGATTTGTTGATCATTTTCAAACACTTGCCAACTCACATTATTTTCTAGAACTGATGGCCTTACAATCACATGAATGCTTAGTTGTACTTTATCTTCTTTGATACTTTCAACAACATCAAAGACTTCCCTAATTGCTACAAGCCTGTCAGTGGCTTGGTTTTGTTTCCTAGGGATGGAATTTATGCCGAAACCCTCAAAATCCTCAATGAGGTTCCACACCCTATTCTTATAACACTTGAGCATATCATTTTTGGTAGCATGCTGCCCTCTAACTTGATTGAAAATCAGCTCACTGTCACCAAAGACTTGTAAGTTCTTGATACCTCTCTTGATTGACCAATGCAATCCTTGTATCAAAGCTTCATATTCAGCAGTGTTGTTAGAGCATGCAAACTGAAATCTAAAAGCTGAATAATATTTAATGTCTTGAGGTGAAATAAGCATTGCTCCCCCTCCTGCACCTTTCCTACTTCTTGATCCATCAAAAAATAGCTGTCATACCTCATTGTCATCCTTATGGTCTGGCTTGGTGATGCTAAGAATAGGCTGATTTTCTTCATGTATGCAATAAACTCCTAGTTTAGACTCTTATATTTCTTGGTAGGGATAAAAAGCATGTACTTTGTTTGCCCACTCATCAAGATTCAAATCTAGGATGCTCCCAACTTTGGTGTCATCTTCATCAGTGCTTGGATAATCCTCTTGATCAAATGCTAAACAATTGGCATTGATTGGGCTTGGAGTATGAGGCTCAATGTGAAATTTTGCAATAGGCTCAGATCTGATTGTGGCCTTAGTTCCATATCTGGTTCTAAACAAAATGTGTGACCAATCAGAAGATAAATATCCCCCAATTCTAGATGTGAAATCCTTTGACAAGCATAAGGAAAAGAGTGGTGACAAATCTATTACTGACACATCTTGTAAAACAGTAACATTGGGACATGCATGTAAGGTAAGGTTCAAATATTTGATCACTCCCACTACTTTTACTGTTATCCCATCTAGTTGTACCACCCCTTTGGATATGAATTCATATTGTAGGCCCAACTGATTAGCTATTTTCTTGGGCATTACAAAACTACTTGCCCCATAATCAATCATACAATTATGTACTAGTTTATCCCCAATGATCAATGAAACATAGAATGGGGGGGTTTCATAACTTTACCTTGCTGTCCTCCATGATTCCCTTCAGGTTGAGCAACATTT
Organism: Taxus chinensis; assembly: GCA_019776745.2. Lineage (NCBI taxonomy): Eukaryota > Viridiplantae > Streptophyta > Pinopsida > Cupressales > Taxaceae > Taxus > Taxus chinensis. The sequence goes on from CM034149.1 coordinate 750,812,040, forward strand.
GTAACTTCTCTTGCACATGATCCTACTGATTTGAAGTTGACCAATTCTTCATGGCAGCTTGTAGGATATCCCTTTGGCCTGGAATGGATAATGATTCCCACATAGATATATTCACATTTGTCTTCTTCATCTGATCAATGGTGCTAAATGGGGATGAAAAATTCTTTGCTGCCCCTTGGTCTGCACATTCTTTTCTTACACATTAGAAACAACATATGGCATTTGAATTGGTCTAGAAGGTGGCTTGGGCTGTCCTTGCATGTTTAGAACTACATTTTGCTTGCCAACACTTTGTGGAGTGGTGGAAGGTTGTGGATCACTTGGAGCCAATGACTGCCCTTCACCAATATTCCTCTTTTTTGACCTTGTATTGGCTTCTACACCTTGAGACATTACTTGATTTATGCCACAAAAATCCTCAACCTGCCAATTCACTAGTGTAGTCTCATTTGGAGCTACATTTTGTTGGGATGTTCCTTGTTGTTGGTTTGTATCCTAGCTCACCTCACCCTCTACACCGGTTGTTGTCACCATCAAGGCTTGGTTCAAGGCACAATTGAAGCACTTAGATTGGTTGTGAGGTTTATTACATGGGAAACACGAATCATACTCTTGTGCTACATTATTTACACTGGCATTAAGGCTTTAGAGGTAGATGTAGCATTGGGATTATAGGGCTGAAATGGTCTATTGGCAGGAGGCCTTGTTTGATTTTGATTTGCAGCTAGATTGGGTGGCCTATTGGGCTGATATGGTTGCTTATTAGGCTAAGCTTGAGGCTAATAAGAAGGTCTAAAACTTTGGGCCTACTGCCTCTTAAGTGTAACCAACTCATTGCCTAAATTTTGCAACTGTTTCATGATTTCCCGAAGTTCATTTGAGGCACTAGAGGATGAAGTAAAAGTTTCATTTGAACTCTGATTTCTAGGAGTGGGAATAAGAGCTATAGTAGGTGCTTGAATAGTGCTTGGATTTTCTAAATTTGGATACAAGGGCATGGGAGGCCTAGGAGCCAGCTTACCAGCTTAAATTAGCTAAGTTTCAGCTGTAATGGCAATGCTATAAGGAGCAGGTATAATTGTACCTCCCATGGATTGAATTAACATAGAAATATTAGAATTCAAAGCTTTAAGATAGTATAAGAAAGCACCTTCAGCTGTTGGCCTTATTGCCACTGGAATTCTATCCCAAGTCCTTTGAAATCTGAAGTTGAAGTCTGTCAGCTACTCATTGGGAGCTCTCTTGATGGTTGTCAGTTGTTCCAATAGAGACAAGCTATCTCCATTTTATCCAAACTACTCATGGAGAGCTATGCACAACTGATTCTAATTTTAGATAGAACCAGCCCCAAGGCTTCTAAACCATTGCATTTATTTCTCTTTGAATGAAGATGCTAGCAATTTGACAACAATCTACATCTCAACAATCTCATAGATTGCACAAAAATTAGCAATGTCTTTAACATGATCACTAGGAGTGGTCTAATTTTCTCCAGTGAATTATGGAATGTTATTTAATGCTACAACTGGAACTAGATTTTTTGCATTGAGAGCAAGTGGGCTACTGCCAGTGAAGTTGACATAAGGATTTTTTTGTGCCATTTTGATTGGCCTGAGAACCCTTGTTGATTAAGTGAAAGGTATAGAAGGTGGAGGAGTTGATAGAGTTCTATTTGGTGGAGATGGAGACCTTTGAACCCTTCTTCCTCTATACCTTCTTCCAGGAGATAGCTACAGATATTCAGACAATCCCTCCTCTCTGGCTCTTGACCTTGTGTTGAGTCTTCTCATGAATCTTCAGACTATTGCTGCTGAAACCAGTTGATTTTTCCTCTTTGGAGTCGCCAGATGTGCATATGAGGGCTCTTTTCAAGCAAGAAACTTACAAAAAATGCACATCAAATTTTTTGCAATGAAGATGAAGACCTCTAAGGTCCCACCCGACGTGCCAAAATTGTTAGTACAAATCAGTAGCACCCCTGGATGTTTATCAAATTTCTAGTTTGATAATGGACATCCAGTGTGATTACACAACATTGAATATTTTCCCTAAGTGCGGGACTTGTAAAAATGGGAAAAAAATCTCCAGATTAGAGGTTGGTTCCTCAACTCCTCAGAGCAGATGTATTGCTTGAAATTTGCAGAGGTTTAAACTCAAAATCTTACTCTAAATTCCAAGGGGAAAGAGATAAAGATGCAAGGAAATAAAACTAAGACTAATAAGGTGATACACTAAAGGAGTGGTGAACATTTACTTCTATAAAATTGACACAGATTAAGAGAACGTAACAAAACATCATGCACAAACTGATAAAATGTAATGAAAGATCATAAATGAAGCAAACAACACAAGAAGAGGACTGAAACTCATTCATAGAGCTTGTATTGTCATTTTCAATATAAAAAATACATGCATTACAACAGCAGAGAGGTAGAAAACATGTTACAGTCCTGAAAGAGGTATGATATTCCACAAAATCACTTTTTAGGGTGAAAAAGGGAGCCTGCAAAACATAAAAATGTCTAACCCTTACAAAATGAGCCAAATCTGGCTTTTAACAATGAAAATTCAAGTCCAGGAAGGAGAAAACATGGGAAAGCATGAAAGGATGTTTCAACCACCAATCAGATTGCATTAAAATAGCATGGGAACCCTCAAAAGTTCATTCCCCAATGTTTTTGACCATACTGGGAGAGAATGTGAGCCATACTTCATTAAAAATGGTGGTTGAAATGTCAGTTATGTTCTCCTTCCCATGCCAGATGCGTTTTTTGATTTTCTCTCTCTAAACCTTACCAAAACAAAAAATTGAGACTTCCATCATGTAGATAATTTCACCATCTTTCCAATGACACCAACAACGCAAAAATCTGAGTTTTGGATCCAAAGTTATACCCTCATGAATTTTTAGGGAAAAACTAGGGCAAAATTGTTGGCGGGCCCGAAATTTAAAATTTTCCCTCTTTTTGACCTTTGGTAAAAATTCCCCAAAAGGCTCCACCTCCAACTGGCCTAATGCCATGTGGCACCTTCTGATTGGTTGCGGGCCTTCCCCTTACCTTTTTACGTCTTTTTGGTCTTTGGAAAATTTTCCAATAAATCTCCGCCACCCTGAAACTCCGATGCCACATGTCATGCTGTGATTCGTTGGTGGGCCACTGCTTCCAAATTTTCCATTGCTGCTGACCACTGCCCTAGATGGGACACGTGGCATGTTTTGATTGGCATGGGCCTAAACTAGCTCTTTTCCTCTGCGGACCCACCTTAAGATTTTCACCAAACATGAGGACACGTGGTGGTTGCTGATTGGTGTGGGCCATCACAGGCGGGATTCCAATCCATATTTTTCCCCATTTTGGCTTAAAGGAAAATTTCCTTCCACCCCTCCACCTTCTGATTCCCTGAGGACACGTGGTAGTTTGTGCTTCGTCAGTAGGCCTTCAGGCCAAGATATTCCATTTGCGCCAACTTTGAATATTTTTTTAACTTCCTCTCACCGCTCCGACCTCCAATGGTCCTGAGGACACGTGGCACATTCCTATTAGCTAGCGGGCCTTTGGGCCAAAAAATTTCTTTGTGTGCCCCGCCAAAATTTGATGAAAATTTTCTATGTTACCTCTTGCCCCGCCATTCCGTCGATGACGTGGCATGTCCTGATTGGACTGCGGACCTCCCATGGGAAATTTTCCCTCCAAAACTCCACCGAGCCATAACTTAAAAAATACAAGGAGTTAGAAGGAAAAATTTACCATTCTGGAAAGCTGAGATGATGCTCTATCCAATGAAACCATTTCCAATATGTTTTGAGTGCTTGAAAGATATAAAATTCTTACTGAGACAAAAGGAAGGAAGGAATGAAGGGAGTTAGCCTAAAAATAAGCAAGGATCTTATTTTGGATAACAAATTCTTGCAGAGGGCATCTACTGCAAACAATGCCTCTCCTTATAGGCTCTCAGATGAGGTTCCCATTGTGACTTGGGTCACTATAAATTTTGTAGGAGACAAATATTTCTTCTCTTTGGTGGGATCTGGGTATGCAATCTCCATGACCCTCTCTCCCAAAGTGCTCTTTGAAAAGTGAGTTATCAATTTCTGCTTCTTTGGTCCCTTTTTCGGAATGACAAAGAAGTCAATGGGTGCTATGGGAACCTTTCTCTTGAGCTGACACAAATGGTTAGAAATCCATCTTGGACTTATGGGAGAAGGAGTAGAGGGAATGGAGGAAGAAGCGAGAGTGAAAGGGGAAGCAACTAAAGAGGCCACAGAGAAGAATGTTGAGACACTTGGTGGTTGCATCGACAAGGAGTCTAACACGCTACTACTTGTAGGGCCTGGAGTTACTACAGGAGAATAAAATGTCATGGAGGTGGAAGGGATCTATAATGGGATGGAGGGAACACTAGGCAATAGATCCGTAAGAGAGGATAAGATGGAAGAGGTGGGAGATGGAATGGAGGAAGGGAGGGAAGAAGAAACATCCATTAGAATAGATGCTTCAATGACATGGGGAGGAGAAGGAGTAGAAGAAGGAATGGTGGGTACCTTAGTAGTTGTATCTGGGATAACATCCTGGGTGGATGTATCCATTGTAACTTCAGTGGTCTCTTCTTCATTACCTGGAGACACCAGGTTGACCACTTGCTCTTCAGAAGTAGTAGGAAGGATTTCAGGAGTTTCTTCCTGTTTGCTTGGATCTCCCTCTTTATCTTTTCCTTTTCCTTTCAGCACCTAGGCCATTCTTGGAGGTGCTCTACCTAAAGGGGAAGTACTGAAATCTACCTCGAGGTAGGTGAGACAATTCTATTTACACCAATGTTCGGTGCACTGCAATGTGGGATTGACCCTTTCTTGAATGGTCTTTGGTGCCTTGGCTCTGTTGATCTCTGGGAACGACCAATCCTCCCCATCTATGTCAAGGTAAACTTGATCAATTTCTTGATCAGGTTCTTGGAATCCTTTTGGAACGATGGCTATGCCATAATGGATGATCTCTGCTAGACCCAGCTGGGAGTGATCCTTTTGCCTGAGATCTATTTTATGTGTCAGGTCGATGTAGATGTCCTCGATCTTAGGGACATGGATGGGATCAATTTTGGCCCTTGGGAGAAAAATCTGGCAGTCAAAGGTGGTCCTGGCCAAGAAGTTATGCTTTAGATTTAGCAATTCAAGCTTAGCATACATTTCCCATGTTTTGGCCAGTGTGATGCAGGTGTATCAGCCCACTGTAAGGGGGAATGGACTTCCTCATTTCTTTCTTTTCACGCACCTTTCATGGTAAGTGACCAGTTGTCTGGACAACTCCAAGAGGATCATCTTGGTCATTGCATACCTTGGTAGCTTTGTAAATTCACCCTCAAAATTTACTACTTTGAGATAGGTGAACGTGGGAAACTGCATGAACAATGCTCCCCACTTCTTTGTGACAACAGTCATGCTCGAGCTGGTTCGACCGTGTCTCATATTTGGCCTCAACAGGTAGATCACCTCATAGAAGAAGGCATCATTGATTTTTGATAACTATGGGATGTTGTTCTCGAGCCTTAGCTCTAGGTAGAATTCATATATTTTGACCTGGGGCCATACCCCATTTCGTGTCAGTCCTGTGAAATCTCTCGCTGATGCTACATCGTATACAATGTAGGAATTCATATAAAACTTCCCAGTTGTCATGACCTATTGAAGTTGATGAGAGATGGTGTCACTGATGATTTCCCCCAGCCAAAATGCTACTTAGGAACATTCTTTCTCATGGTCTCTAAGTACCTCAGCATCCATTTATGGAAGTGATGGGCATCAGGAAGCCAAACACTCTACTCAGGAAGGTGATTGTATCACTTAGTTACTCATTGAAGTCACTGTGGTGGATGGTCTGTGGCCATCTGCTCACCGGATTTTTGTTCTTCAGATATAGCTCGTTCATCATTTGCATACATTTTTCCTCATTGTCGTCCCATGCCTTCTTGCAGTCTTCTAGGCTTATGGTGATGTACTACCTATGATGAGGAATGCCCAGGGTTATTTCAAAGTGACAAGTAGTTAGGTCGATGACCGTCTTTCCCTCTTTATCTTCGACACATCTTGTGTCCTTTTTATATCATTAAGCCACAAACATGATGAACTCATTATTAACAACACTTACTGGCAGCCCAGCTGTAAAGTTCAATCCACTACCTACCAGTTTGTTCATCTAGAGGCCACTAGTTTTCTGGTTGGTTCTCGCCCAAAATTCTTCCATATCAATGTGCCCAAGCTCGGAGTCTCTAATATCGAGATCACTCTTTGCATATGAGTCAGGCATCCTAACTTTTTGATATTTGTACTTCATTTCTTGTTCTGTCAACTTCACTTTTCCTTTAGACTTGGTTGGCTTTTTGCTTGATGAAGACATGTGTGAGCTCGAGGATGGCTATTGTTGTTATGCGAGGAGAATCAAGGAGGTACAACACAGAAGAGCCATGTCAACCATCATGTTGTTCATAATGAAAGCTTGTAGAAAGAAGAATGAGCAATTATAAGGCTTAGGGTGCAAGGCATAAGTTCATAGCATGTTGTAGGTGCTTAAAAAGGTTGGGCGCACTTTTGGGGATGTCAACATGCAAAAAGGTGCACCTGTGTTGAAAGGAGAAAAGATGTGCCAAAGGGAAAAAAGGGTGCACTTTTGAGGAGTGTTACAAAAAAGGTTTTAGAGCTAAGAAGAAAGGCGCGGGGTGCATTTTTGCAACACACAACATGGCATGTTGATGTCAAGGTTCATGCACCAGTGCCTTAGGAAATTTTCTTTAACTGGGTGCTACAAAATATGGCTCTGCATGGCTTTTAAGTGCACCCAAGGTGTAATTACAGAAGATGTTGCAAAGGAGATCAGTGCACCAAAGAAAAACTACTTGGCGCGGATTTGGAGGACACAACATTCAATGTCGATGTTGGTTACAATGCACCTGTACCCTTACAAGATTGCTAAGCGTTTATACTGGGCACGGGTTAGGGATATGTTGCATGTGAAGAAAGTGCACCGAGGCATGACTGTGGGGAGTGCAACATGTAAAAATAGTGCGCCAAAGGAAAAAAGGATTTCTTTGCAATTTCTAAGATTTCTTCTCCTCTTTTTTGGTTTTTTAAATGGTAAAGAGAGGTTTTGCAACAAGATAATTGGTAGGGAACGTGGTTTTAGGTTTTTTAGAGGCAAGGGGCCTTCCAGATTTGTAGATCTGGAAGGAGAGGAAAAGGGGTTTCCAGATGTTTATGGATTGTTAGTTTTTTCATTTTTAGATTTAACCTCTTAGATTTATAACAACCCTAAAACCTAACAATAACCAAGAGATAGAAACCAAAAATAATACCAAGAGTGATAAAGTCCACTTACTCGGTTTTATAAAGGATGAAGGAGGATGTTGGGGTCCACAAACTTAAAAAACGACACATGGGCGATGACAGGGATAGCTGACAGGCGCAGAGGAATACTTTTCACAATTTTCAATTCATGAAAATGACAAGTGTTAAGCACCTATTTATAGAAAACCTAACATTAATTATCTCACCAAATTTCCTTGGCGTAGTTTTCAAAGTGTCGACACGTGTTTGGATGCGCCTTGGCGCAAGTTGGTTAGTGTAGACATAACACTTTCAGCGCCTTGAGCGCACATTTGGCGATGTCAACACAAAATTTGCCACGCCTAAGATTTATTTACTTAGCACACATTTTCGGCGCATGTTTAATAAAGTTGACATGTCATTTCCTGCGCCAAAGTGGCACAATTTCATTGATGTTGACATGTCATTTTGGGTGCCAAAGGATTTTATAAGGGGTGCACATTTCTTTGTGTTGACACAACATTTCTTGCGCCCAGTTCAAAAAGGCTGAAAATGACTAAGTTCTTTAAAACTTGATTTTCGGAAGGGAGTTCTAGGCCATTTTGAACATTATCATACTTTTTCAGGGGACCAAAATGAAATTTTGGTATGGTTATCTACAAAATTGCCCTTGTCAATTTTACAGGATAACACTATTGAAGGATGAATTGTTGCCTATAATGCATATTGCAATTATACTTGATTGATGAATTGTTTCCCATATAGAAACTATTGAAGGACGTGGAAGATGATGTAGAGATGTATGTGATGTCGTTAAATAAACAACCCAATTATAAATATGTAATTTGTCCCTAGATTTAATTAATAACACACCTTTTTGTATAATGTGTGTGACGATCTTTAGTAATGTCATTTTGTATAATGTATGTTTATCAATCAGCAGAATCCTTTATTCATAATTTAGCTAATGCATGGGAAAATATCGATGACGTCATCCATTTTTTACTGCTTCGACCTGCCTCACACGAGTCGAGGGACTACTTAATTGGGTTGTGATTTTTCTTGCCTTCACTTTTTTTCTCACATTTCTCTCTGTTGTTTTCCCCTTCCCTCTCATGGCGTCTACTTATGTTCCTTCCATCCTATTGTGTGGCAAGAAGACAAAAATGTATTTCCACTCTCCTATGTCTTCCACTCATCTTCGCAACATCTTCCGCATATGCTTCACACCTGTTCTGAATGTAATTGAGAAAGTATTGGGTGTGTATTATATCCAGATCACTGGGAGAGATTCTGTAAACTATGAGACTGCAAGTGTCTTCATGTTCAATTTCCTAGTGTTGTGTGTAGATAAAGAAGTAATCATGGTAGTAACATCCCATTTCATTTACCCATGTCAACGTGTGGGTTTGGTCGAAGCTTTGGTAGAAGTATGCCTTCTTACTATGTTTTCCGATTTGTATCTATGTCCCTCTCCTTTTTGGGTTGATAGAAGGATTTGTGATGCCCTAGAATTGAAAATTTGGACCCTCCAATTTTCTGAGTCTATTCAAAGCATCCATCAATCCGATAGGGTGTCTATCTCTAGCGTGCCATCCCTGGACTTGGTCGCACTCACAAAACCTAGCCCACCCTTCTTGATTGCATGGTTCACTTGAAGACTTTTGCTGGCTCATATTTCTCCTTTCTCAGGAAGATTGCAATGCTTGGCTCACTAGACCAATTAGATTTGGAACCATATGGTTTCTCTATCATCCCCCCTCTATTTTTTGGGTTCACCGCTCTATTTTTTTTTCAGGCCTGGTTATTCATGTTACATTTTGGCCTCATTATTTACTATATTTCCTACTACTTTCTAGTTTTTGTATGTAGCCCTTCATCGATCAAATATTTTGATACTTGTAGGGTGGGGACCCATCAACCCTCCAGTTCATAGCTCTACTCAAAAGTGTTTAACTATCTAAAAAATAAAATTATGTAATTTTTCCCTATATTTAATTAAGAACAAATTTCTGTATAACGTGTGTGACTATCTTAATAATGTTTATATGTATAATATTTGTGACTATCTTTAGTAATTTTATAATACAATAAAATTATTTAAACGATAATAGATATGTTAACATATAAAAAATGTGTACATATCATTTTTATTTCTGGTGAATTCTTATTTGATTAATGTTAATTTAACTAGATAAGCTACACTAGAATTACCTAGTGAGAGTTAAGTTTTAACTCTCTTTTTTTAAGTCATATTATCCTCTCAACTTCAAACTGTCTTTTGCACAAATTGTTCACATCACTTTAAGGAATATAAGGAATTGAAATTTTTTTGGCCAGTACAATAATCAATGTGTTCATAGATATCTTGAAAACAATTTTAATTTTCTATGACTTATTATGTGAATTTGGGATTCTAGCGTGACAAATAGTTTTACAATGAAATTCAAATACTTCTTAAAATGATTTACCATAATTTTACCTTTAGAAAATGAGTTTTAATTTATTTCATATCTATATTTTATTACGAAAATATGTCCTCTCGACAAGGGGAGTAAGGATAATTTTAATTGTCATTTAAAGTGTCAAGTGTGGGAAGAAAATTGCTGTAGTGATTTCATGTCCCTTATTTTGAGGCACATAAGGATGATAGAAGGTGACGCGGGGGGTTAATGATGAATGTCATCACACATTTCTAAATTTTAATGGGATTTTAATGTTTTTGTAATTTGAGTTTGTTCCTCTCTTGGAATATGGGTTTTTAAATATTAAGGGGATGTTAATGCGCATTTATTCCTCTCTTCAAATATGGGTTTTAGCTTATATGCTTACAAGTGCAGTCTTGAGTGGCATGAGTGGCACAAGTTAGGCGTGGTTTCCAACAAGGAACACTACTAGAGTGACCCTATCTTCTGGGATCCAAGGCCGACGATTCCAAGTTTGGCGGGGATGTGATGTTCACCCTCTCTCACTCCAATGGTAGTGTGGTGCTCATAGTTTGTAGTATGTGAAGTAAGAAGGATTATCACTACACATAAAAATTCCCTTACAAGGATCTCACATCCACTGATGCCATACACACCTTAACAATGGATAAGACTATCGAGGGCCTCACCTCTAGTGGAAGCATCACTGGTTGGGATGTCACTTCCTCCATGGCTAGGGGCCTCCCAATCTCAGGGGCCACATTAATCTACACGAGCTTTTCAAGTCTTTGTGCCCATGGATCAAAATATGGATTAACAATGGATTTGGTTTTGTTAATTTCATTAATAGGGAAGGACGCTCAGACAACTATTAATCAGCTTAATGCCTATGGTTATGATAATATTACTCTCAGGGTTGAATAGTCCACTCCAAGGAAAACTCTTTACAAAAATTAAAGCAAGGCAAACTTAAAAGCGAACATCTTTCATTCTTTCTGCTAAGTTTTTTACTTATTTTTGCTTTAGGTTAGTATTAATAGGATCAGTTGTGTTTCACTTGAATGCAATGATTCTCCTTTTATGTTGACTTGCCTCATTTAGTATAATGATTTATTTATTTTCACTAAATAAAACCTATTAAATCTTAAATTTTTTAAATCATCATGACATTTTTTCTGATGGTATATTTTAGAAAATTGAAAGTTAAAATTTTAATTTTACCTTTTACTATTGAGAAAACATTTGTGTACTTACAAAATATCTATGCTTGTTTACTGTCAGGTAATATTCTAAATCTTGAGAATTTTTTTTAACATAGTACTTGAAAATAAAGATTTTATCTAAAATTTAGTTTAATATTACTTAAATGTAGACCAAAGTAGCTTTGGCTCTAACATGCTTCTTATCAAATCATGTGAAAGTAGCAAGTACTGTAAAGTCAATTATTATTTGATTTTCTCTCTATGGTGAGAAATTTAGGTTTTAGATATATGATTCTTTAAGGACTGTGATGTGGAAGGATATTTACCTATTATATGAGTTATAATATGGTTCCCCCAACAATTATGCTACCATAATAAAAGGATTGGATTTTAAAATTAAGTTATACCAAAATATGCCACAGATACATAGATGCACTATAAAGGATGTGAGTTGGTTTCTTTATTTTGTTTGAGAAACATGTTCTCATTAGAGTGTCTTTCTGACATGCGTGTAAAGATCAACCACCCCTGGAATGTCATACCTCATAGCTCACAAACAATATTATCCATCATTGATAACGTTCAACAAGTATCCACTTTAACAAACATGTTTGTTTAATTTTATTTGTAGGAAAATTTTATTGTCTGAAAAACCTTAAACTTTACTCTGGACACGTGAGGATTTCATGACTTTGCATGTTTCTTGAGTTAGGGACAACAGTAATGGTGTATGAAAGAGTTAGATGTGGGGAGTTTGAATAGGAGGATAAAGAATATATAGAATTTCTTCTGCCACCCACCGAATATCATTGGGATGCATGAAGAAGATCATAGAATACAATTTCAATGAGTAGGGCCAAATGGTGGTTCACACCACTACCATGTGCATCTGAAGATGAATTATATTTAATTATATTCTCATAGTTTGGATCGCTTCCTTCTGTTAGTTTCTTCAAAATATCTTTAATAATTCTCTTGTTACATTGAGGTTCAATCACATCAAAGTAAATGAACCTGGAAGTGTCTCACATCTCTTCAAATTCATTAGCCTAGCAGCCACTAGCCTGTATAAAAAGGAAACATGGTTGGTTTATTATTTTATGGAAAAATGTCAAATTCTATTAAATCATTAAAATATTTTCCTAAGATTTGCATGGATAAATATTAATGACATTTTAAAACTAATAAAGACCTTATTCCAAAACAAAAATTAAATCTTAGGGGCCATTAGCTAGTATAAAATAGAAACATGTTGTATCCATGGTTTTGTAGATCAGTGTTGGATTCCTTGAAATCATTAAACAATTTTCCAAAAACTGTTTAGTTTAATCTTAGATAAATTGAAAATATGATAAGAACCTTTACTGCAAACTAAAAATTAAAGCCTTGCGGCCACTAGCCTGTAAAAGTGCACTCTCGAGTGTCGTTAATGATGTGATTTCTATGTCACTGCCAACTGAGAACCCTATTAGAGTGAACCCTCCTGTCGGGATCTGAGGCTGATGATTCCAAGTCCGGTGATGATAGTTTGTTGTATATGTAATAAGAAGAGAGATCAATGGACATCAAAATTACCTTACAATGATCTCACCCCCCACCCGTGCCATAGACACCCTAAGAATGGATAAGGGCATCGGGAACCTCACCTCCGGTGGAAGCATCACTAGTGGGGATTTGACTTCCTCTGCTACTGAGGGCCTCCTAGTCTTAGGGGAAGCATGGAATGCTCTGGTGACACCATGCACCATAGAAATGATGAAAATTCTATTCGAGTTATCAGTATGTCCAAGGACCATGAGGTATGTCAAACTGCATGATATTTTAATCTTGTTTATACACATCATGTGTGTCTATGTGGCCATGAAAGAGAAGACATATTAATAGGGGATTTGGTTTTGTTAATTTCATCAACATGGAGGACATTCAAGTAGCTATATATAAGCTCCTTGCCTATGGTTATGATAATATTATTCTCAGATTGGAATGGGCAACTCCAAGGAAGAATTTAAAAAACAAAAATTAAAGCAAGGCACACTTAAAAGCATGCATCTTTCCTTCTTTCTATGGAGTATTTTACTTATTTCCACTTTAGTTTTTATAGGGTTATTATTGTTGATAGGATCAATTGTGTTTCCATTGAATGTAACAATTCCCATTTTATTTTGACTTTCCTTGTTTAGTATAATGATTTATTTGTTTTCACTAAAGAAAACATATCAAATCTTTAATTTTTAATATTCATTTTGACAATTTTTTATCATGGTGACATTTGTTTATTTTTATTTGTAGGGTGATTTGAGTGTCTACAAACCTTTAATATTTACACCAGACATGTGAGGAATGCCTGAATTTTCTTTTTTCTTGAGTTATGGATGATAGTGATGGCATCCGACAAAGTGAGATACAAGGAGCTTGAACAAGAGGATAATGAATATTTGGAATTTCTTTTGCTACCCGCTGAATATTATCCGCTGAATATTGTCAAATACAAGTTCAATGAGCAGGGCTAGAATGGGGTTTGCACCAGTACCATGCACATTCACAAACTGGAAAAAGCACACCCTAAAAAGTGTTCTCTCAAGAACCATGAGTGGCACAAATTTGGCATCGCTGCCAACTAGAAACTCTACTGAAGGGATTGTAGACACCAAATTTGGGTCTTATGACGCCCTGTACCCCATATCTCATCCCACAACCTAACCCTACCTCACCACCTAAACCTTACACACTGAATTATTTATTAATTACCTTATGATTAATAAATCCACATCTCCAACCCTGCCACCTCACCTTGCCACCTCACTATGACCTAGCCCTAACCCTAAACTAACCTAATTAAGACCTATGACTTGGTCCAGACCCACACCCATGACTCATCACCCCTCACCTGCATCAAAATGAACCTAATAATGACTTGACCAAGCCCACAACTGATCCCTCGAGAGAAAAGGAAGGAAAGTTGGCTATTTTACTACAAATAGCCAACTTTGACCTAATCGACATCGGTCCCTACTCAACCGGCATCAGTTACGTAACCGCCATCGGTTCCCTGTAAATGACCTCCCCTAACCAAAACCAAGGGATCAGATTTTTCATTTACAAGGACCCCCAAATTCATTTGCAAGAGAGAGACAAGTGAAGGAGAGAGAGGAGTTTTGCAAAGAGGAATATCGAGCCCAAGACTGTAACTGAACAACTAGAGCATTGTCACACTCATCCAAACATGGGGAGAGTCGGAGGATAGCTTCATCAGATCACTTCCAATTTTTGGATCATCCCAACTGAGCCTTGCCTTCGCCACTGCATTCTTTGGACCTGCATCCACATCAGAAACTAGTAAGTAGTCTCTTTTATCACCTTGTATGCTTCTAGACACTACTTTGTGAACTTTTAATTCATAGGGATTATAAGGTCACTCCTGGATCTACTACCTGGAAACAACCTGCACCTAACCTTCAGTCATCCATCTCTATATTACCCTAAAGACAACTCTCTCACTCTCTGAGTCTTCTCTATCACCCTACTACTCCCCTCAACCATCTACCAACCTTCCAAACCTCATAACCACCTTACACCAACCTCCATTTAAAAATCCCTAAATCACTGCCCCTACCGATATCAGTTATTCCCTACCGGTACCGGTTTCATAACCGCAATCGGTTATCCAGTGACCGGCATCGGTCACTGTGACTTATACCAAAACCAACCTTTCACCTATTCACCTCAAAACAATCTCATGTCCAGCCTGGTCTATCCCTGTAACTTGATATGAATATATCAATAACCAGTGACCAAACAAACAACATGACATTCTATTATTGGTAGTTTAGTCTCTATTGCTTTTAGTAACGAGATACCTAAATCGTGAGTTCACAATAGCTTCTTTATTATCATTTGCATCAATTTGTATTAAAAGGGAACTGACCACCTTCGAAAGGAAGTATAATATTTCTTGGGCCCAAGGCAGTTCCCTCACTTATTGTCTAACTAAAATCTGGTGGTCTTGCATTCTTATTTACAGGTAGTCCTTCCCAGACAAAAAGGATCTCTTCACAATCGGTCTGATCTCTCTACGGTACATGCACACCTTCCCAACACTCAACAGGTATTCCTCCTAACCCTAACCCCTATTTGTTTCTCAAGAGAATGAAAGGATAGAATTAACTCTATTCTGGAACAAAATTCTGTGCGAAACAATGGTGGGACCCTTCTCAGGTTTCTTTCTTTCTTGCTTGTTTTCATGTAGGGAGCACACTTTCTGTTTCTCTCTTCTAAATATTCATAAAATATTTTGTCATTTTGGTAAAAGAACTTGTCTTACTTTCACATATTTGCATTAGTGAAAGTTATCTTCTTGACCTCTTCTCTTTCTTTGCTTCATCGAATATCATTTTCGATTTGGATTTAAAACATGTGCATCACATTCTTGCTTGTTGTTTTTTCATTCTAGTGAACGTAGATTAAGTAACAGGTCATACACGTGGGGGTAATATCCACGATATTGATGAGAAATTAATATTACTCTCACTACACAACACATACCAAATCACATCATAATCTACACAACATCTCAAACATCCCCCCTTTCCGCGGTATTCCTCCACCCGATTGAGGTAGCCTTACAAGCCAAAACAAACTTGACATCTCCCTTAGGTCTTTTGTTTAGGATTGACATCATCTTGTGTCTAAGGCATAAGCCCAAAAGTGATTAAAACTAATCCTAGGGTTAATCTCTTGATTTTCTTGTGCATCTTGCTTGTTTTCTGTTTTTCTTTCAGTTTTGTTTCTCTATTATACCCTATCTCAGTGATCACTTCAGACGATTTGGTGGGTATACTAAGCCTTGTTATCCCCAAACTAGTAGCCTCTTACATTCTCTCTTTATCTTCATAGTGACCGGCACCGGTCCTCTTCTACCGACATCAGTTACCTGACCGATGCCGGCTACCGTCTGACCGATATCGGTTACCAGACCGATATCGGTTACTGTGTTTCATAGTTCCTGACAAACCAACAATCTACCAATTCCAACATTTTGTTGTTGTTTCTATTCCTAATTGACTAATTCCCTACTGTATCCTCTTGTCCATGGTTTTTATCACCCAGAAACAAGTCGCAGCCATGGTTTCACATGCTTGTTCCGTGTCTTTTCCTGAGTCACCCCCTTCGCATCCTATGGGGAATCCTACAGACACCAATGCTTTTCCCAAGATCTCTGTAGGAGATCCGGATTTTGCTAAATTTTTAGATGCTAATCTTGGCACCGTACAGTATTATTTGTCTCATACCCCTGACTGTACACCTAACGGTTAGCTCCTATTGGGTATGCCTATTAGTATAGCTGCTCACTTAGCTCCTTCCCCACCTAATAACTCTGCCTCACCATCTTCATCCTTAGCCCCGTCTCCCAGCTCAGTGGATTCGATGGTCCATACTCCACCAATTGGCTTTCCTTGGGTTAATATGGGGCCCCACATATCACTACCATCCACTGCCCCTACCTCATCCCTCTCGCAGATTACCTCTTTCATAACTTGTTCTCTACCACCTATCCACATGAGCCTTCCCTCTTAGGCTCCGCCCACCTTTTCATTTCCGCAAACACATCCGGTGGCCTCAACATCTTATATAGGACACCCTTATTCGACTGCCCCAACACATTCATCATCGATACCTTATCAACATTTAACCCCACCATTATCTAGTAGCGGCTCTTGGCCCAATCCTCCTCCATTTACGATGACAACACCATCATCTAACCCAACCAATGATTTAATCAAACAGATGATGGAAAAGATGCAAAATCTTGAGGCTTCTGTCTCAAGAAGCCGTAACACCTTGAAATATGAGAAAGTTTGTCAGGAGCCTATTCATCCTTCTATCCCCCTTCATACATATCCTCCTCAAAGGGAATTGCTGAAATTTACTCGCTTTAATAGTAAGGAGGACCCTCAACAACACTTGCAATCGTTTAGACATGTCTGCTATTTGATTACTCATGACGATGCCTTACTACTCTGTACCTTCCCCATGTCCTTATCAGGACCTACCTTGGAGTTGTACAGTGCTTTAGCCCAGCACTCAATCTTCTCCTTTAACCAGTTAGCCCAATCTTTCTTGGAGCATTTCTCTATCAATATTGCCAAGAAAGTATCCATTACCGATCTCTATGCCATCCAACAATTTGAAGACGAATCTATCACAGATTTCGTTGGGCGATGGCAGGGCCTCATCAACCAACTTACTTATGCCTTACATCAGGCCAAGCTCATCGAACTCTTTACGTGGGCCTATGCTAAACACATTTCTCCCACCCTCCAAATTCAAACTTTCTGCACCTTTGATGAGGCCTTTACTATGGCTCAGAAATTAGAGATTGAGCCTTAGAGGAGGAGAAATTGAGGTTGCGCAACAAAAAATCAAATGTCCGAACCCAAGACTCCACCAACAATCCCAACACCACCAACTCTCACGCATCATCTGCTTCGAAATCGAGAGGAGCTGTACACGTGGTGATGGTCAAATCTCAAGCACCACCTAATACCCAGCCAAAATTCACCTATAAGTATAAAGCCGAGCCCATAAAATACACTCCCTTGGGAGAAAATTATGATGTGATCTTGGACAAATTGCTTAAAGCAGGAGCTATCACCTTGCCTCTTGTTAAACCTCACTTTGGGTTTGATTCCGCTCGTGCTATAACTTCTTGGTATAAAGAAAATGACTTCTGTAACTTCCATCGTGTGAAGGGACACAACCATGAAAACTGTAAGATGCTAAAAAATATAGTGCAGGAAATGGTTGATGTAGGGGATATAACCCTCAATAATCCTAATGCCCCTGCTAATCAAAATTTAAAAATCTTCAACAAACCATTTCCAAACCATTCCTCTAACAGTAACACAAACCAAGAAACCTTAGCCGAGGAGAAGAGTGTGCATAAGATCCATGTGGTTTTCAACTCCCAACCAAGGGCTTCCATCGAGGAAATTCTGAATCGAGCCTCTTCACTGACACAGGATTCCTTGCCCCCTTCTCCTTCATTAGGACAAGAGGATAGCCCTGCTATTCCTTTACCCATAAAGGAATCAACCACCCAGAGTTCTCTTCTCACAGAAGAGCCTTCTTACACCACATCCCTGCAAGACTGTGAGCAGATGTTATCCAACTTATCTATTTCCCAAACATCTCCTTCCACCACTCTTGCTGCAAAAGAAGAAGGATCATCACTTTTTATGTCATCCTTAGAAGAGAAACCCCTTGAGCCTACATCACCAAATTCCTTAACCATGACGGATCCTCTAGAACATGCCCTCCTCCCTATCATTTCTTCATCACCTAAATCTTTCTAGTGACTAGTTGACCTCTTAACACTCATTGATACAGCACCTCATTCGCCCCCTGTATCACACCTCCAGTGGACCGGAATCACATCCCACTTCTCTTCCATACCAAAATTCTCGTCCATACGTGAAGATTGTCACCCCCCAGAAGATAGACAACTCTTATGGGAATGTTTGAATACACCATGCTCTACTCAAATGCAGATGACTAATCTAGACACCTCTACTATATACCCGAAGTTTTTACAAAAGCTCAAAATGCCTATGTCCTCACCTCCACCCCCCTCATCTCTACCAAATACCTCATCCACCTCTATCAACCTAGCCAAACCTTCCCCTACGCTTGGGACTTCACCAATACCCAGCCTGATGCACCCACCTAAACGGTTAGACTTATCTGAAAATAAAGCTGTTAATCCACCTAAGAGACAGACCCAATCTCCTCGAGTCCAATCTACGCCTCCGCCACAACTAAAACCCTTCCCCCCAATCACACCACTACAGCAGGCATGGCTTCAACCCTCGCTGTCACACCTACCTTCTATATTGGGACCTCACCTCTCCACCTTGCCTCAATACACCATGCCTCCCACGTCTTCTTTAACACGACCAACACCTTCTGTGCCCATACAAAAATCCACAGGCATCTCAACACCGTCGCCCCAAGTATCTTGCCTACCTACCAACCCTAAGCAAACTCGATCATCGAAGGACTTGTTTGCTGTCCGCTCCGCTCCTCTTTCCTGCCACCACATCATCTGTGGCCTCATCATCTAACTAGCTAAACATGACTTATGCACAGAAGAAGCCATGCCTAGTTAAACCCAATCATCAAAATCCTTTGTCTAAACCACCACCCGTACGAACCACTCGTACCCAACCATTACCAAAACAAATCAATAATCTCACCCACTCAATCAATAGCCTCATCTTCATTTGACCCGCTCAAAGGATCTTACGCCAAGATCCTTGATATGCTGGTAGGGGATGCAACCATTTCCCTACCCCCACTCAGACCCTATGATCCATCTAAACCTCGACCTATAAGTTATGATGAATCTAAAATCTGTGCCTACCACCGCTCACCAAGACACAATGTAGAAGGATGCAACTCTTTGAAATCCATCCTTTGCCATTTGCCTTCCTCAGATAGAAAATCTCAGGACAACTTACAGGGGGAAAGCCTCTTAGCTTCGATCCCTTCTCCTATACCACCTGTCCCCGCCTCACCAAAATCTATCATCATTGCAACCCTGCCTCTTGAGAACAATGACTTATCCCTGTCATCTTCCTCGTCTTGCATTCACGAGATCAACATGATTAGCATTGCTACTCGAGGTCAGAAAAACAATGGAAAAGCTAAACAAAGCACACCTGCGGCCTCTCTTTCTTCTTCTACCATCCCGATTGCACCACCACCTAAAGTGGTTATTCGTGGACTTGCCTACCCAGTCTTTGATGGAGTTTCCCATCGTACTATGATCAAACAACTTCACCAATATCCTGTAAAAATGACACTCTATGATCTCATTCAAACATCCGAATCACATCGACAAGCTCTAATTGAGATCCTTTAAGGGATAGAGGTCCTACCTAACAAAACCTTGCCCGTCACCTCCATCTTAACACCCAACCACGTCACTTCTCTCACCAAACAACCTACCTCCACAACCACTTCTATCCCTGTACAGCAAGCTGCTAATGTCAATTTTTCTGAAGAAAAAATTGTCGTCTTTGGCGCAAAAGATCCTGACCTTGCTCTTTTCATCTCGGCTTACGTCCGGGACATCTAGGTACATCGTGTTATGATCGACGAGGGCACTAGCCTAAACATCATCTCTTCTAAAGCCTTCCAACAGATAAACATCCCTCCTAGCTGCATGTGTGCCAATGCCACCATGTTGCGTTCATTCAATGATGTTATTACTTCTACCCTAGGCACCATGATCCTTAACATTCATGTAGGGCCACGTACCTTACCCAAACTCTTCTATGTCCTTGAGGGAGAATTCCAATACAACATGTTGTTAGGCCGCCCTTAGATCCGAGCTATGGGATGCATTCCTTCCACCTTACATAGATGCATAAATATCGAGTATGAGGGGAAGTCATACACCATCACAGCTGACGCTTCCCCCTTTAAAACCTACAATATGTTATACCGCCCTAATGATGTGCTTGTACCAATCAAGGCACTCATTGATCTAACCCAACCATCTATTTCAACCACACCTCAACCATCCACCTTAGCCGCACCCACACCTTCAACCAATGAAACCACTGACGCGAATACCTCTTCCTTCCCCATGGACAACATCCCAACCTTGGATCCCTTCGTAGGTGTTTTTCAACGCCTTACGCTAGGGGAGTACCACCTATATAACGTTAGCACCTTCCATAGCCCACAGGAGTATGGACAGTTACATGCACATCCTACCTACGACCGTCGTGTGGGGGAGGTGATCTCCTATGGACCACCTAATTTCCGCACCAACCTAATGTATGGGGGTGTCAACGCCTCCTCTATCACCCCTGAACCTCCCCTTGGTGTGGTTCCCTTCCAATTTAATTTTCAATATCTAACCAACCATTGTTTCGCCCTCACCTTCTTGACGCGCTGTGCGTGGAAAGGTTTTGGTTTCGGTCTTTATGAGCAAGGACGACATACGGTTATTCCCATGACTACATGAAAACACAAAGATCATAGTGGTCTTGGATTTTTTGAACCACCTACATTGAAGAAACCTCATGTCAATTATATCCAGGAAAACAACGAAGTCACCCATTCTGAACAATCATCACCCATTTTACCATCTTCACCCACGGAGTCGATAGACCCAGAATCTATCCCTCTTAATTTTTTTTTTCATGAATGCTATCTTCTTAGGTCCTCTCACTTATCAACGCGATGGTGAAGACCCATATTATCTCCCCCTTTTGTATCCAGACATGATCAAAGAAGACTTTCCTTTGATTAATGTTGTGGAGTGCCAAGATGATGACTCCATCCTCACCTACCTTGGTGCAGACGACTCTTATATTCAATGTGCCTTACCATCTGAAATCCAAACCATGTTGAATGAGTCAACTATAGAAATCAACATCCACATGGAAGACGATCCTCACATTGTAAATATCAGACGATCTCTCGATGCATCAGAACAAGCTGCCTTCACTACATTTCTCTGTGCCCGCAATCAATCTTTCACTTGGTCTTACGCCGACATGCAAGGAATCGATACTAACATTGTTGTCCATAAGATCACTCTGAAACCAGACTCCAAACTAGTTAAACAAAAGTTGATAAAAATGCATCCACGCATTTCCCTCTTGGTTAAAGAAGAGATTCAACGACTCCTTTCTATTTCCTTCATCTTACCTATTGACTATCCTCAATGGATTTCTAATGTCATACCTTTCACTAAAGTGACAGGGAGACTTCGGATATGTACGGATTTCTGAGACCTTAACCTCACTTACCCAAAGGATGACTTCCCCCTACCTAGCATTGAGAAAATTGTTGATCTCACTGCAGGCCATGAAATGCTTTCTCTCATGGATGGCTTCTCAGGATACAATCAAATTTTGGTTGCCCCGGCTAATCAACATAAAACCACCTTCATTACTCCTTGGGGAACCTTCTGCTATCGTGTCATGCCGTTTTGCCTTAAGAATGCTAGTGCAACCTATCAGCAGGCTATGACCTAAATTTTTCATGACATTATGCACACTATCCTCGAAGGATTATGTCGATGATATTTTTGGAAAATCTAAACATTGAAGTGAACATCTCAATGTTTTAACCATTATTTTTGATCACCTGTTACAATGTTGTGTTCGTCTTCAACCAAAGAAATGTGTCTTTGGCATCCTTTTAGGAAAAATCCTTGGCTTTATCATCTCTTTGCATGGCATTGAGGTCAACCCAGCTAAAGTTAGCTATTTTAGAAATGCCCCCACCCACTAACCTAAAACAATTGCGTAGTTTGCAGGGTAAACTCCAATTTATCCTTCGTTTCGTCTCACTACTCTCGGATCGATGTCAACCTTTCCATCATCTCCTTAGAAAGGACATTGTCTTTCAATGGAGCGAGGAGTGCCACAAATCCTTTGAGGCTCTTAAAACTTATCTCTTGCAGCCACCCGTGCTTATCCCAGCTCAGGACGATCACCCTTTCTACCTTTACCTTTCTGCCAGCGACCATGATGTAGGAGCCATGCTGGCACATCGTGACTCCGAGCATCGAGAACAAGCAGTTTATTACATAAGTCATACTCTTGTGGATTACGAAACTAGGTATACACACATCAAAAAGTTGTGCCTAGCCCTATCATTCGTGGCCACCAAACTCTGACATTACCTCCTGAATCACAAAACTTTTGTCATCACCAACGCTGACCCCATACATTATATGTATGCCATCATATCCTTAAAAATGACTGTCGACACTAAAATTTTCCTCCGTAATTTCTATTTCATTAATGTATGTATTAGGAATAGGTTGCTGTTAAGTATAATTAGTAGTAGCGTCTGATAGAAGATAACGGTGCAGTCAGTACGGTGCCGCCAATAATGTGGAGTACGGTAACAGTCAAAGTACAATAGGAATATTGTAAAAAGTAAATATTTGTCGTAAGTAGTCCGGTAATGTTAAAATGTCAAATTTTGGGTAATTAGAGAAGTAGGGTCTACATGATTAGGAATTAGAAATATTAGACTAGTAATAAGGACAAGGAGTGAGGTCATAAATATTTTGTGTCTTTTATTTGTAAAAAGTCTAAAAATGTGGAACCCATATAAAATGATAAAGTTTATCTTATCTTAAAAGATAAGCTTACATGTACAGATAAGAGTTAAGGTATGGAATATGATTCGTCAGAAAGGATTTCTTATCCTATCTTAGAGATAAAATGGATAAGCCTGGAATTTCTATAAATAGAGAGGCCACCCCCCTCATTTAGCATAGAATGAAGTAGTGAGAAATATTATAGGAAGTGTGTGAAGAAAGCCATCAGTTTAAAGGTGTGTTGAAGAAGTCATTAAGAGGTGTAATTGTAAAGTTTCTCCCATAGTCTTGGTGAAAGGCAAGTGAAGTCTATAACACTTGAAGTACCTCATGGGTGAGATTGTAACAATTTCGTGTTAATATTATAATTTACTTTGATATTTTAGATTTGTCATCATTCCGTCTTATCATAGTTGATGTTATTCTTATGTTATGTTGTTTTTTTTGTTTCCAGATTACATCCACTAAACTAAAGGCTGTGCATTAGTACATAATCATAGCATGAGCAGTTCTTGGTGAAGAATTATCATAGTGCCGGATTGGTGATGACATTTTGGTTCCGTTGCTGGGACCCTTCCTCGTTGGTGGATTTTCTGGAGAGATATTCCCACTTAGTCAAAAATCAATTGGAGGGTAACCTTGTTTTTACTGTGCATAATAGTTACCATGGTAAAGTCATTTTTTCCATGAATAGTAGTTACCATGGTAAATTCATTTTTGTTGGGAATAGTATTTACCGCAGTAAATTCACTTTTTACCGTGAGTAGTATTTACCACAGTAACTTCACTTTTTACCGTGAATAGTATTTACCGCAATAACTTCACTTTTTACCATGAATAGTGTTTACCACAGTAAAGTCATTTTTAACTGTAGTAAGTCAAGTTTTTACCATAGTTTACCATGGTCATTTCTATTTTACTGTAGAAAGATGTAAAGTCACTTTCTAGTATAGTGATTCCAATTAATTGTGCACATAAGTCTTGTTGATTGTACTTGTGGGTTGGTATTTCATGGTGGTTACTTTTGAAAAGGGGAAAGATTCCTGTTTTTTCAGATCAATCTTATGAAGATGCTTCTTCTTTCATTCAAGAGTTTAAACGATCTTGTATTTGTAATGGCCTCATAAGAAGGGAACAATGGACTGAATTTTTTCCTACCTTTTTGGATGGTTCAGCATTTAGGTGGTTTGAAACACTAGGTGATAATGTCAAAAATTCATGGGAATTATTAACTAAAAGTTTTCTTGAAGAATTTGGTGAACAACAAAAATATGCAAATCTCATGATCGAGATCACAAAGCTATCCTAAGGAGAGAAGGATAAGATAAGAGATTATCATGCTCGTGTTCTAGAGCTAAGGAGGAAGCTCGATGCCCAGATCCGGAAGGAAGGATTAGCAGATGGGTTGATGAATGGCATGGATAATCTCCTATGTAAGCACTTCATTCTTAGGATGAAGCCAGAGATTAGAGAACGAGTGAAGTATGACCACGCCTAGCTACCATTAAACAAGCAAAGAAGATTGCAAGAAGGCAAGAAGAAAGCATGGAAGAAGAAGGAGCCCAAAGAAATTGTTGCTAAAGTAGAGCCTACACCAACACCTTTGATACAGAATCCATAACCACTCCCGGTGAGCACAAATATTTCTTCTAGTACATATACTGAGTATGAAGATTTGCTCAAAAAGATGGGTCAGTTAACTATTGATCTTCTTCAACGAAAATAATTTAGTTGTCAGGGAGGAGATAGAGGTCCAAAAAGAAATATTTCTGAAGTTGTATGTTATGGTTGTTATAAAAAGGGTCATTATAAGTATAATTGTCTAGATAGAGCTTCTACATCTGGTAAAGGAGATAATGATAAAGGAAAAGAAACTATGAATTATTTTGATGTAGTAGATAAGAGAAGAAATAATGAAGTAGATGTGTTTGTAACAAAAATAAAGAAAGAAAAAGATAATCAAGATGTAAATGATCCCAAGAAGATGAAAGGAGAAACTAATAAGAAACATAGGAGAAGAAAGTTGGGTGTGCAGGATTTTCTGATTTCACAGGAGTAAAGACCATACTCCATCTTGGAAGATATGTCCAAAAGGCCTATAAATATTACATATGGTCAAATCTTGGCTATGTCTTCGGAGAAGAGGTGGGAGCTGCGAAGTGGACTCAATGCTCGACAGAAGGAAGGAGGTTGAGGTGCCTGTTTTGGGGGTAGAGGTAGATCCCTATTCTCCACAAGCTGAGGTATTATGTAATGGTATTTCAATTCATGATTTCTTAGTTGATGGGGGTGCTGCAGTTAATGTAATGACCGATTATGTAATGAATATGTTGGGTTTAAAAATTGATCGCCCTTCAACACTTATGTTAAGGTAATTAAATAAAGAAAAAACTAAACCAGAAGGTGTAGTTT
This sequence comes from Taxus chinensis, assembly GCA_019776745.2. Lineage (NCBI taxonomy): Eukaryota > Viridiplantae > Streptophyta > Pinopsida > Cupressales > Taxaceae > Taxus > Taxus chinensis. The sequence goes on from CM034149.1 coordinate 750,837,522, forward strand.
CAAATGTGGCAATATCTGTTATGGGTGTTGTATGTGTGGTAGACTTTCAGCTGATGAAAAATGTTACTATTGCGTACCCAATGCTATTGGGAAGACCATGCCTAAGGAGATTTCATGCAAGAAACTACTGGAATGAAGGCTTCATGACACTTGGACGTGGTAGAGAGAGGGTGAAGATAAACGTGATCCCTCGGCATCATAAGGTAGAACCGGTGGATTCAAGTGATGAAACTGATGATTGGACATCCTCTGATTACTGTAGTACCAGTGAAGTGGACACAGAAGATGAAGAAAGTGAGGTTGATGTTTCGGTCATGGATATCCTTCCAGTCACACCGACTCATGACCCCATAAAATTATCTAAAGAAAAAATTGATGATCGCCTCCAGCAAATAAAAATTTGTGATGCTGTGATGGAGAGTGAGAAGGAATCCTACCTCCAGCTCTTTCCAAGGTACATACACATATTCACTTTTGATTACAAGGAACTCCGTCAAATAAGTTGGGTAGAACATTCTATTGAGCTGGTAGATGGTGCTAAAACCATAAAGCAAATGCCATACAGAATGAATCCTAATTTTTTCCAAGACTGTAAAATAAGAAATAGATAAGTTGCTTGATGCAGGATTCATATTTACTGTGGAGAATTCAGATTGGGTTTCTCCCATTGTGATCTCAATAAAAAATAATGGGAAGCTACGAATTTGTGTTGACTACAGGAAGCTCAATAAGGAAACAAAGAAGGATCATTACCCTCTTCCATTTTCAGATCAGATCTTGGACAAAGTAGCTGGCCAGGAGTGCTATAGTTTTGCTGATGGATATAGTGGCTACAATCAAGTTCGTATAGCAGAGAAAGATCAGCTAAAGACCACGTTCACCACTCCTTGGGTAATGTTTTCTTATAGAGTTATGCCTTTTAGGTTGTGTAATGCTCCGGAAACATTCCAGCGTTTGATGAATAGGGTGTTCGAACCCTAAATTGGAACCTTCATCAGAGTATTTTTAGATGATTGTTACATCTATGCGAGCAAGTTGGACCACCTGCACCAGATGGAGATAGCATTTCAAAGGTTAGATGAAGCACAAGCCTCACTAAACCCTACAAAGTGTGTCTTTGGATGTTATAAAGGCATTTTGTTAGGGCATGTTGTATCCAAAGATGATATTGGTACTGATCCTGATAAAGTTTCAAAAATCAAAGATTTACCATTTCATATGAATAGAAGTAAGTTGAGATCATTTTTAGGCCATGTGGGTTTACTATAGAAGGTTCATCAAGAATTTCTCAAAGATTGCACAGCCACTAACCCAGTTCTTGAAGAAGGATGTTACTTATGAACCAGGAAATAAAGCGCATGAAGCTTTTGAAAAACTGAAGGAAGCCCTGGTGTCTTCACCTGTTCTAAAGAATCCATATTGGAGCAAGCCATTCATTGTGTACACTGATGCCTCAGATGCAGCACTAGGAAGTACTCTGAGCCAAAAGGATGAAAATGGAAATGAACATCAAATTTACTTTGGGAGCAGACAAATGAGTAGTCCTGAGGTAAATTATACTGTAACTGAAAAAGAGGCTCTGGCTATCATTTTTGCTATAAAGAAGTTTAGGAATTACTTGCTAGGGCAAAAATTTCTAGTTGTAACAGATCATCAGGCTCTAAAATATATTGTAAATAAGCCTAACCCATCAAGGAGGATAGCAAGATGGAAAATTTTGCTACAAGAATTTGAATTTGATATTATAGACAGGCCAAGAAAGAATCATGTCAACGCAGATGCACTCTCTCGAGCCTATGATGGTTTAGGATCATCTTGTGATGATGATGATTTCCCCAATGCAGCATTGTTATCCCTTGACACAATCCCTAATGAATACATAGATATTTGGAATTATCTGAATGAATTCAAGTTTCCTGATGGTGCCAATTGCAAAGACTAAGAGAAATATTACTCAAGCCAGTCGTCCATATTCTATTCTGCATGGAATATTATTTTGAATAGGACCTGATGGACAGTACAAGAGGGAAATTGGATGTGATCAAGGGAAGGAACTGCTAGAAAAATTTCACAATGGTACATGTGGAGGGCACTTCTCTGGACAACTTACAACAAGAAGGATCTTGGATGCAGGTTATCACTGGCCTACTCTGTTTAAAGATTGTTATAATTATTGTAAGACATGTGATATTTGTCAAACACATGGTAACCGTAAAACTTCATCAGCTCCATTATGCCCTATTCTTCCACTTGGTCCCTTTGAAAAGAGGGGAATAGACATTGTAGGTCCACTTCCAACTACCTCACGCAAAAATAAGTATATTGTAGTTGCCACATATTATTTAACTAAGTGGGTTGAATCTAGGCCATTGAAAACATCTTCCATGGATGAAGTGGCAAGGTTCATGTATGAATGCATTGTCACTAAATTTGGTTGTCCATTAGAAATTGTAACAGATCAAAGAAGTCACTTCATTAATGAGGTGGTAGAATCCCTAGTCAATAAGTTTTCTATTAAGCACATGAAGGCAACAACATACAAACCAAGCACAAATGGACAGGTGGAACGAAAAAAATTTGTGTTGTGTTAAATTCTAGCAAAAGATGCAGCCTTGCAAGTACATAAATGGGATAAGAGGATTCATGCAGCATTGTGGGCATATAGGGCAACATCAAAGTCAGTAACAGGATACTCCCCATTTCAATTGGCTTATGGCATTGATTTAGTTATTCCTATTGATTTTGATATTCCCACGGTCCGAGCAATAAAAAATGAAAGAATGGATGAAAGTGATTTAGTAAAAGAAAGGTTGGTACATCTTCATTTGTTAGAGGAAATGAGGGAAATAGCAAATGATACAAGCTATAAGAAGAAAATGAAGTAGAAGGAATAATTTTATCAAAAGATCCGGTGGTCTCCATTTCATGTGAATGACTTGGTTCTAGTATATGATTCCAGATACAAAAAAAGAAGACAAAGAAAATTTCTTCCAAAATGGATGGGGCCCTACAAAATAGCAGTTGTGCATGAAAATGGTACGTACCGACTAGAGGAATTAGATGGAACTCCCATTACGAAATGGGTCAACCACGACAAGTTGAAGATTTTCCAAGCACCAGAATAATCTACTCCGAGGACGGAGTAGAAGCTAGGAAGGGGGAAGATGTCGACACTAAAATTTTCCTCCGTAATTTCTATTTCATTAATGTATGTATTAGGAATAGGATGTTGTTAAGTATAATTAGTAGTAGCGTCTGATAGAAGATAATGGCGCCGTCAGTACAGTGCCGCCAATAATGTGGAGTACGGTAACAGTCAAAGTACAATAGGAATGTTGTAAAAAGTAAATATTTGTCGTAAGTGGTCCGGTAATGTTAAAATGTCAAAGTTTGGGTAATTAGAGAAGTAGGGTCTACATGATTAGGAATTAGAAATATTATATTGGTAATAAAGACAAGGAGTGAGGTCATAAATATTTTTTGTATTTTATTTGTAAAAATTCTAAAAATGTGGAACCCATGTAAAATGATAAGGTTTATCTTATCTTAACAGATAAGCTTACATGTACAAATAAGAGTTAAGGTATGGAATATGATTCGTCAGAGTGGATTTCTTATCCTATCTTAGAGATAAGATAGATAAGCCTGGAAGTTCTATAAATAGAGAGGCCCCCCCTCATTTAGCATAGAAGGAAGTAGTGAGAAATATTGTAGGAAGTGTGCGAAGGAAGCCATCAGTTTAAAGGTGTGTTGAAGAAGCCATTAAGAGGTGTAATTGTAAAGTTTCTCCCATAGTCTTGGTGAAAGGAAAGTGAAGTCAATAACAATTGACGTACCTCATGGGTGAGATTGTAACAATTTGATGTTAATATTATAATTTACTTTGATATTTCAGATTTTTCATCATTCTGTCTTATCATAGTCGATGGTATTCTTGTGTTATGTTGTTGTTTTGTTTCCAGATTACATCCACCAAACTAAAGGCTGTGCATTAGTAAATAATCATAGCACGAGGATTTCTCAGTGAATAGTTATCATAGTGTCGGATTGGTGATGACAGTTCGTACACCAAAAATTAGTCAAAGGACAAACTATCGCAGACCAACTCATGGAAGCCCCTTTACCTGGGGAACAATTTACCAATTTTACTTTCCTTGATGAACTCATCGCAACTCTTTCGCTTAGTGATGCGTCTTATCTGATGATGCTCTTATTCGATGGATCTAAATGCCAGCGTGATGGAGGGGCAGGTGTTGTTCTCATTCCTCTTGAAGGTGAACCTATGCCTCTTTCATTCAGGCTCAATTTCCCCTGCACTAACAATACAGCGGAATATGAGGCCCTTGTTTTGGGTCTCCATGTTACATTACACTTAGGTGTGAAGTCTATTAACATTTTTGGTGACTCTCAATTGGTAGTAAATCAAGTTACTGGCATCTACCAATGTAAAAATGAGGAACTTCAAAAGTACAAACGTTATATAGATTCACTTTTGACCTTATTTTCCCATTATACTATCCAAACCGTTCCACGCTCAACTAATAAATTTGTGGATACTATGGTGTGCTTGGCCTCACAAATTCCTACATCACCAACTGACTTTGACATATTTGTCTTGGTCCAACAACTCTTTGCCCCATCTTACTTAGTCCCGGATGTTTGTATGGTAAATAATGTATCTTCTGACTCGCATGATACTTGGTATCACCAATTTTGTGACTACCTTACAGCCTTTGTTCTCCCACCTGACCTTATTAGTAATGGAAAACGTGCTTTTCTTAAAGGTTTTTCTCGTTATGTCATCATGGGGGGACTCCTCTATAAATGTGGCTTTGATGGTATCCTCCTTCGATGTCTAACCAGCGCTGAAGTCACTCATACCATCCAACAAGTCCATGATGGAATTTGTGGTGGGCACTTTAGTGGCTTTACCATGGCCAACTGGATCCTTCACCTAGGATATTATTGGTCTACTCTTAATAAATACTATTGTGAATATGTTAAGCGTTGTGTTATGTGTCAACAACATGCCAACCTTCAACATACTCCCAGCCACCCGCTACAGGTTGCACGAGATCTTTGGCCTTTCTCACAATGTGGTTTGGACCTTATTGGTGTGATTCATCCACCTTCTTCGCAATGTCACCATTGGATCATCACAACAACCGAATATTATACTAAATGGGTGGAGGCTGTTCCACTCGTTTCAATCAAAAAGGAGAAAATTGTTGAATTCATCAATCATCACATTATTTTCCATTTCGGTGTTCCTCATCGCTTGATAACCGATAATGGCAAATCTTTCAAAAATAAGCCGTTATGAGCCCTTTGTGACAAATTTGGTATCAAAATTATCTTCTCATCCCCCTACTATCCACAAGCAAATGGTCAAGCTGAATCTTCTAACAAAACCTTAACCAAAATTCTCATGAAAGTCGTTAACGATTCTGGGCAAAATTGGCATGATCACATCCCCTTTGCCCTTTGGGCTTATCGTACCAACATTCATACTTCCACTAATGCCACATCATTCTCTCTAGTGTATGGTACCGAGGCTATCTTTCCTCTTGAAATACAAATCCCTTCCCTCAGAATATCTCTCCAGGATATTCTCACCAATGATGACTTCCACCAAGAGTGGTTAGCCCAATTGGAGCTTCTTGATGAGCATCGTCTTACCGCTCTTGACTACCTTCAAATTTATCAAAAGTGCATCAAGCATGCTTATGATAAGCGAATTAATGAGCGTACCTTTAAAATTGGTGATATTTTCCTCAAAGAGAATCAACATGTAACCAAACTAGAAAAGAACAAACGTGGAAAATTTGCTCCTAATTGGATTAGGCCTTACATTATCACTCACACTTATGGATCAGGTACTTATCGTTTAGCTTCGCTTAATGGTAAACCTGAGCCTAAACCCCTTAATGCCTTACATCTCCGACCATTCTACTTTTGAATTTAGTATTACATCACTTCTTATCTACCTTGCGCTCATCCCTGGAGCTCATTTACCACCTCATACACCTTTTTTCGTGCATCTCAAAGTAAAATAAAACCCACATGGTTTGATCATCACCTCCTCTTAAAGATGCCTTCTCCTTTTTAGTCTGGTCCATGACTTAAAAGTATCAAAATAACAAGTTCTCAATTATACAATTCTGGGATATTCTTGAGTCAAACTTCCTGCAAAACTAGATTCTTCATGCCAAACAGACATCTAGACCTCTAAGCTATAAACTAGACTGCTCCCTCAAAGGATAGCTATGTGCAAAGCCACATCTGCTACTATAAATAGAATTCTCCCTCAAAGGACATCTATATAAAGTTAGCCTCTATCAAAAGCTTCTTGCATTGATCAGCTTCATGAAGACCTCAAGAAAAACAAAATGCATATCCCATATAGACTTCCTGCATCGATCAGTCTATATCTAGAAAAATAAAAGTAGTATTCAAAATCAATTTTGAGTCAATGGAATTGTCTATTTTGGTTTGGTTCTCTTCCGTCAGAATAATCACCTAAAAACAAGTTCTCTACGCCTCAGCCATACCATCCACCTCACCTCACCATTCTTCACAATAACAAAACTCAAGGGACATGCATATATCCGATATATTGTGATTATACAACTCTTTTCACCTATCAACTTCTCACCTATGTAAGGTACCTAGGGATTCAAGCTCATCCTACAATAATATGTGGTTTTTTTAGCTCTTTCCAACTATAGAACACTTTTGCCTCTTTTACCCGAATCTAGGATTGTGTGTTGACCTTAATTAGGACATGGTTTTCTATGCTTGGGTAAGTTAACCCTCACCTCACCTATACCCACACCAACACCAACAACATTACTCTATCAATATTTTTACCAACCAACAAATTTCCTAACCAAAACCAAATTACCTGAATTCACCTCTCCCTGGTCCTAAGGGAGAACTACATCAGTTTGAGGCCCCTCCTTGCTTTGTGCAATGGGCTATGTAGGCAGCACTTAGGAGACATGGGGTCTCCCACGGTTAGCTTGACCATCCCCTACCATAACCTATCATGTGTTGTGTTTTCTTTAAAAATATAAATATTTTCACGTATTTTTATTAATAACACTCACCTTGATCCTTTATCAATATAAACATTCAAAACACAAATATTCTTATAATTATCACAAACTCACATCAACATACATATTCCATTTTATTTAGATGTTAAACAAATACATCTACTCTATCATCGACGTGCAGGTCGGAATCCTTATTTATTCTTCTACCCCTATGTATGAAACTCACTTAGACCCCCATGCCTCATCCCGAACCAGGCAGTCATGGTGATCGTCGATGTCGCTCTCCTGGCCTCTCCATACTTAAAGGTACCACTGCTATTGGTTCCTACCACTAATCCACCAATCTCTCCTGTAACATATGAATCTGCCCTCCCGCGTGGAGGAATCTTACCTCTAATCTCTCCACTCGAGACTATGAAGCCTCTAATAATCCCGTGGTCCCATTCACCTGTGTTTGAAGCTGGTGAATTAAACCCTGCAGATGGTCTCTCTCCATGGTAATCACAACTATGTCGGGATGATCGGCCCTCTCGTGTGTACTTCATAGCTTTGCTGCCCACCATAATCTATAAGACTCTATCACTCCTACATCCATTACATTGCGATCAGTTGCTATCTCCTCTGGTCCTTCTGGAAGAGTTGTCCATGGAGGTGAGAATGGTGCCTCGGTGTCGATCCTTTTGTATGGTCTATGATCCATGGGTATATCCTGAACAAATCCAAATTGTCGTCACACGTGATCTAGAGGAATCCTCTCGTACTCTCCTGGCCTGTCTCCTACGATCCACCTCACTCGCTCTACACCCCTCAAATCCTTGGCTATGTTCGCCATCACCATGTAGTTCCCATAAGGCCTCCAACGGATATCCGCAATCGTCATCATCTTCAACTTCTGCCTATAATTCTTGGTGTTATCTATCATAATCTCAGCTCTTGCCTCTTGCTTTGTCTGGACCCATCACCTGAATCCCAACCTCTGCACTCCTGTCTCTCCTACCTGGATTGGTCGGCCTATTGGTCGCACACACACAATGTGCTCATAGGCCCAACAATGTAATAAGTATGCACAATCCAGTGTAGTCCTGTGATTTCACCTGCATGCCCATAAACCCCTGTATAGCTCTGCCAGATATGTGGGTGCACACACGAAAGTAACACTACCTTCTATCATCTCACAAATAACACACATCAATGATTTTAGAAATCTTCCCCCATCCACTCTAGGTAATGCATAATACCCCACCACTATCATTAATACCACGGCTAACCTTGTTGCCTCAGGGTGTGCAGCAAACATTATACCATAAGTAAATGTCACGCCTTGCTGTGTCAAATATCGTACAACTGGACCAAATACTACCGTTATCGCTGCCCGCCGCTGCATTGGGCCCTGCTTGATATACTGGTCTTCCTATAATTGGAAGTCTCAAAATTTGAAACACATCTTCTAATGTTACTCTCATTTCCCCTGTTGGTAGATGGAAGGTATTCTTTTCTGGATTCCATCTCTTAATCAGTGCCTGCAACATAGCATGATTACATTTGATTCGTGAATAATAGTAGATTCTGCTTAACCCCATATGGTTTATTAATGCCCACTCCACTGGTGTTACATCCGCTCGGACCCATGACAACAATGCTGGTACCCTATCATTCATCATCAACCTTACCTCTGCCTGCACACATCAAACCAACGAGCAACAAGCAGCAAATGAATCCCCAAGTGTTTTTTATCAGAGTCTGTAACTTTACACAGTAACCGATATCGGTTACCTAAACGATATCGGTTATGCCTAAATTGATATCGGTCACTATTCATACTGTCCATTCTGCTCAAAAACACCACCTATGATACCTACAAACATATCTAAAACACCTGATTACCTACCCTATAACACTCATCCCATCCCAAACCCTTGCCTATCACCTTTTTACCCACTTATCTTACCACATCCTATTTATAAGCATGCAAAATCTCATTCCAACCAAAACTTATACCTCTTGGGATGCAATAGCTTGAGGTGGAACCTATCTTCTCTCTCCTCTCTGCCCACTGGACACTTCTCCTTGTTCAGCCATGTTCACTAGACTCTTCACTATAACTTGCCTTTACACCTTCTTAATCCAAGCCCACAATCACTTTACCTGTCTCTTTCCTCCTTATCACTCAATTATCCCATGCAACTACCCTGTATGGACGACAACAGCCTCGCATCCTCGTATTTAACATGTTGCATGACTCTAAAAATAAGAATTTACTATTTTTAGAAAATCTCGTTTTAACATAACCGATGTTGGTTACCTAACCGGTATCGGTCAAATAGCGACTGACACCAGTTAGCTAACCAATATCGGTCAACCTATCTCCTTTTGCTTATACGTAGGCCTTTTCTTTATTTTTTACAAATTTTTGGCGGTGCCCGCCTCTTTTCCCTGAATAACGACATCATTATCAACTTCCATCATCATAATACCATCAACATTTCAACACATATGCATATAATCAAAACATCATCAACATCATCTATATACATCAAATTCAAATACCATCGACAAAACACATGCAACATTATAATATATGCATCAAATCAACAATTATACACACCATATGGATCAAACTCATCATCTATATATCATCAAATCAATGTCAAAATATACAAATTACCCTGCATGGGGCCTCTGTGATCCCAAATACAAAGTTGGCATGCAGGCCGCTGTCTCTGTCAAACTCTCGACTCAGCTCGCAGGCCGGTCTCTCATCTCAAAAATATACTCATCTCGTATGCCGGTATCAACTATACAAAATGTACTCGGCTCGCAGGCTAGTATATATAACAAAAATGAATACATAAATCCTATGAGGTCACGCAGGCCTCTATATGCACACTCAGTTCATAGACTGGTGTCTCTATCAAAAAATCAACTATCCAAAAACATCTCTGCTCCTGGGGCGACTCAGCTCTCTCCCCCTCCCTCGGCTCGTCCCTTAGCTGGCCCTGGTCTCGGATCTCACCTCTTACCCATCACTGACCCACCGGCTGTGGCTGCAGCCCCCTGTGACATGTGACTCTAGGAAGTCTCGGATCTATGAGCCGCATATGGCTGATAATCGGCACTGGTACCATCTAGTACGTCCTGATAATAACGGGCCTCCACTCTCGCCTCCATGTACTGAGCCCATGCCACCATGGCTGGTGGGGTTGGTCCCCCAGCTCCTAATAGAAGTGGGCCATGCCCTGCTTGTACACCCTGACCTTGAGCCTATACCTGTGGTGGCGGTGGAGTTGCCATCAGAGCCTGAACAGGGACCTGAGGCTGTGCCTATACTTGAGGCTGTGCCTGTGCCTATGCCTGTACATGTACTTGTGCCTGGGCCAACTACCCTTGCAACAGTCTGATATGTGCCTATGCAGTAGTAAGCTACCCTTGTAATAATTGCACTTGACCCAAGAGATGGTCCCTCTCCACTGTAACAGCTGCCAAATCTTGTTGTGCTGGTTGTGCTCTCATAGCTACCCTCTACCCTGCCCACCAAACCAAAAATGAACCTGTAACTCCGACGTCGTCCACTGTATCATCTGTCGGTCTCTCTGCTACCCAGACTAGGTCCAATGGATGAGGTATAGGCAGTGGTGCCTCTACATCCTCCCTCCAATAATGTGGGAAGGAAGGTGGCTCATCCTGTTGTAATCCCAACTGTCGTCGTACCCTCTCTAGAGGAATCCTCTCGTACTCCCTGGGTCTCCGTCCAGATATCCAGAAGATGTACTGGATCCAACACAGCTGTGCTCGGGCTCCCCGATGGGGCTGATGGCCTTTGTATGGCTTCTATATAATATCTAAGGTAGCCAGGCCCTCTAACATATGTCTATGATAAGTGACATCCCGCCCTGCGATAACTACTCGTGGCTGGCCCATGACCCCCAACCACCTCTGAAACCCATATCTATAAACTACGTGTGGCCCTGGCTGCTAGGGCAACCCTACTGGTCATAAACACATGATATGTTTGTAGGCCCAGCAGTGTAACAAGAATTTCAAACATATACCGAATCACCTCATACGATGATAGCCCCAAAGCTCTTTGTATAGTTGCACCAGATACACTGGTGCCCATGCGTAGTAGGTGTGCTCCTCCACCATCTCATGTAACACTCCCATCAGATCCCATGGGAAGTGGCCTCCCTCTGAGTCAGGGAGGGTGAAGTAGGTGATACCGATTATCATCAACATGGCAAGCCGTGTCTCCTATCGATGAGCGCGATACATATCACCGTAGATGATGCTTGCACTATGATACATAATCAATGGGGCTGCATCCCCAAATACCTACAGGATACTATCCATTGTTGTCTCAGCATCCACCTAGAACACCTCCTCACCGATGATAGGCAGTCTCAAGATGCGATACACATCCTCTAAGGTGACTGTCATCTCTCCAGTGGGGAGATGAAAGACATTGGTTGTCGGATCCCATCTCTCAATGAGGGCAACCATCAAGCTATGGTCCCTATCCACAGCCCTATACCTCTAGACTCCGCCGAGTCCCACCTCCTGCATAACTGCCCACTGTGCTACGGTCACATGTGGCCACATCTGCTCCATTAGAGGCGGCATCTGATCTCGTATCATCAGCTGCTGGCGTGCCTGCAAAAACAACCCACTCTATCAGGCCTACCCTTCACAAAACAACTACCTTAACCCTCTACACTCACTCACCCACCCAATCACAACCCAACTCTATAAACACATCTATACCCACCTATCTTACCCTATACATCTATAAATCCTTCTCCCCCTGCAACCCTATAATCTATCCTACCCGCCCAATACAACACCAAACAAAACAATTTTACAACCCTACCTCCTACCCATGGTGACCGGTATCGGTCACCCTCGACCGCCATCGGTCCCCCACCCACAGTCTATGTCCCAAATTTTATGAACCGACGTCGGAAAACACATGACTGACGCTGGTCTCTGTAATCGCTAATCTACACCTAGACCTATGACCGATGTCGGTCGACTAGTGACCAACATCAGTCACTATGGGGTTTCGTGGCCGAACCAAAAACGACCCCCAAATCCCCCTTTATTCCCATTTCTACCCATTTACCCAACAAAATTACCTAAAAACTTACCCACCCTGAAGTTTTGGCCTACTTAACATATCTACCCAATCCATTTTACTATTTACCTTCATTTCTTCATTATTTTATCAAATTTTGGATTCCTACCCCAATACCCAAATCCCAGCTAACTTCATAAAATTGACAGATATATGGATTCAGAGCCTACCAATACGGCTACACATCATCATGGTGGGATAGGTGGTGGTGGTCCAGCTCCTCCAGGCTATGCCATAGCTCCAAATCTCCTCAACAGGGTCTTCAACCAATCAAACTCTGCCTCCCAATCTCTAGGGCCTACCAATAACTCACTCCCCCACTCAACTAGTGCTAACTCAGCCCAAATACATGACCCAATCATTTCAATACTCAAACAAGAAAAAGTTGGCACTCAATTTCACAATGTGAAAATGACATGCCGTATTTTTTCTTTTTATAGGTTTTTACCTCTAACTAATATCGGTTAGGTCGTGCCCTAGAAGACCGATATCGGTCTCCTAACTGATACTGGTCACCACGAACCGATATCGGTTACCTGCCTAGTTTACCCTAACTCCTGCCCTTATCCACCAATCTCCATTTTTCACCACATCGCATACCCCTGGCTTTTGCTAAATAGCCTTATTTTGAATTCATCGGCCCGACCCAAGGCAACAACCAAGCAATCGGCCTGACCCAAGGCCGCAACCAACCAATCAGCTCGACCCAAGGCCGTAACCAGCCAATCAACCTGACCCAAGGCCGCAACTTACCAATTGGCCCGACCCAAGGCTGCAACCACCCAATCGGCCTAACCCAAGGCCACAATCAATCAATCGGCCCGACCCAAGGCCGTAACCACCCAATCGGCCCAACCCAAGGCCGCAATCAATCAATCGGCCTGACCCAAGGCCACAACGAACCAATCGGCCCGACCCAAGGCCACAATATTACCAATTGGCCCAACCCAAGGCTGCAACCAACCAATCGGCTCAACCCAAGGCCACAATCAATCAATCAGGCCGACCCAAGGCTATAACCAACCAATCAGCCCGACCCAAGGCTACACCAATTAAGTACCTCGACCGAGGCCCGTAAATTACGATTCTATCCACCCATCATGTAGTTGTTTGTTCAATCGAGCTCACCTGTTCGTGTTTTAGCATGCCTAGGATACTTAAATTGATCAGCCGACCAGCTTTGCCTAGACCGAGACCGTGACGTTTATCTCAACCAAACCAACCATTTGGTATTGCTGAACATACCTAAATGTTCCGGTACCTTACCCGTTATATCCCCTGGAGCTACTTCCTATGCCTTGGATACCAGGATTATATCAACCTTGTTTGGATAAACTATCGACCTTTGCCTATGAATTACTTGTTTGCTCTTCAAAACATGTACCCTGGTCGCACTACTACATTTCAACGTGTGTTATCTTCCTTGAACCTACCCCACCATCTTACCCTCATCTCATCATCATTCACCCTTTATCAACCCTATCCCTGATTTCATGTCACCTAAATATGTGATAGATTTGAGGGGGATTACCTATACCCTTAATTGGGGCAACCACTTTTTATTATTGTCAGTGTAGCTTTACAAGACAAGCTACACGACAACAAGGGGCAAATGTAGACACCAAATTTGGGTCTTACGATGCCCTGTACCCCGTATCTCATCCCACAACCTAACCCTGCCTCACCACCTAAAACTTACACACTGAATTATTTATTAATTACCTTATGATTAATAAATCCACATCTCCAACCTTGCCACCTCACCTCACCACCTCACTATGACCTAGCCCTAACCCTAAACTAACCTAATTAAGACCTATGACTTGGTCCAGACCCATACCCATGACTCATCACCCCTCACCTGCATCAAAACGAACCTAATAATGACTTGACCAAGCCCACAACTGATCCCTCAGGAGAAAAGGAGGGAAACTTGGATATTTTACTACAAATACCCAACTTTTACCTAACCAACATCGGTCCCTACTCGACTGGCATCGGTTATGTAACCACCATCGGTTCCTTGTAAATGACCTCCCCCAACCAAAACCAAGGGATCAGATTTTTCATTTGCAAGGACCCCGAATTCATTTTCAAGAGAGAGATAAGTGAAGGAGAGAGGAGTTTTGTAAAGAGGAATATCGAGCCAAGACTGTAACTGAACAACTAGAGCATTGTCACACTCATCCAAACATGGGGAGAGTCGGAGGATAGCTTCATCAGATCACTTCCGATTGCAAGATCATCCCAACTGAGCCTTGCCTTTGCCACTACATTCTTTGGACCTGCATTCACATCAAAAACTAGTAAGTAGTCTCTTTTATCACCTTATATGCTTCTAGACACTACTTTGTGAACTTTTAATTTATAGGGATTATAAGCTCACTCCAGGATCTACTACCCGGCAACAACTTGCACCTAACCTTCAGTCATCCATCTCTATATTACCCCAAAGACAGCTCTCTCACTCTCTGAGTCTTCTCTATCACCCTACTACTCCCCTTAACCATCTACCAACCTTCCAAACCTCATAACCACCTTACACCAATCTCCATTTAAAAATCCCTAAATCACTACCCCTACCGATATCGGTTATTCCCTACCGGTACCGGTTTCATAACCGCAATCGGTTATCTAGTGACCGACATCGGTCACTGTGACTTATACCAAAACCAACCTTTCACCTATTCACCTCAAAACAATCTCATGTCCAGCCTAGTCTATCCCTGTAACTTGATCTGAATATATAAATAACCAGTGACCAAACAAACAACATGACATTCTATTATTGGTAGTTTAGTCTCTATTGCTTTTAGTAGAGAGATACCTAAATCGTGAGTTTGCAATAGCTTCTTTATTATCATTTGCATCAATTTGTATCAAAAGGGAACCGACCACCTTCGAAAGGAAGTCTAATATTTCCTGGGCCCAAGGCAGTTCCCTCACTTATTGTCTAACTAAAATCTGGTGGTCTTGCATTCTTATTTATAGGTAGTCCTTCCCAGACAACAAGGAGCTCTTCACAATCGGTCTGATCTCTCTATGGTACGCACACACCTTCCCAACACTCAATAGGTATTCCTCCTAACCCTAACCCCTATCTGTTTCTCAAGAGAATGAAAGGATAGAATTAACTCTATTCTGGAAGAAAAGTTTGTGCGAAACAGGGACCCCACCCACTGGGATCTAAGGCCAATGATTCCAAGTCCACTGAAGATGCATTTTTTGGCCTCTCTTGCTCTAAATGCAGTGTGATGCTCATAGTTTTTTGTATTTGTAGTAAGAAGGGTGATTAATGCACATAAAAATCCCCTTACAAGGATCTCTCCCCTGAAAGGAACGATAACCAGATCGGACCAAGACAAGAACACAGATGCTAATCAAACACCACGATCAATAAGATGAAAGCAATTCACCAAAATAGCTTTACATAAAACCTTTGCAAACAAATGAGAAGTAATATCATATATTATTATGGAACTCAATGCAATACATTAAGAATGGGCCTTGCTTAAATAGGCAAGGAATAAAAATTTAAGAACCAGTCAAGGTCGTAGATCAAGCCATAAATCAAGGAAACAACTAGTCATCAAAGAACTAGTCAAGACCATAGATTTAGGAGAGAACTAGACATCAAGGATCTAGTCAATACCATAGATCAAGGAAAGAAATATACCTAAAAACTAGATAATATCTCCTAATATCTAAATAAGATAAAAGAAATATCCACACACATAAGTGGGTGAGGATAAATACAATAAAGGTAAATAAAGTACCTAGGTGAGCATGAGCTAAGGTAAATACCTACTCTAACATTCCCCGCCCATGCCACATACAACTTAACAAGGGATAAGGCCATCAAGGGTCTCACCTCTGGTGGAAACATTGCTAGCGAGCTTGCGACTACCTCTACTGCTGGGCACTTCCCAGTATCAAGGGTGGCGTGGGATGCTCCATCAACAACATGCGCTGCAAAAATGATGAAAATTATGTTTGAGTTACCAATTTTTCTGAGGACCACAAGGGATGTCAATCTTCATGAGTTTTTCAAGTCATTTGGAAACATCACACGTGTTTAAGTGGCCATTGATCAAAAGACTGATTAGAAAGGGATTTTGTTTTGCTAAATTTTTCAACAAAGAGGACACTGAGAGAGATATCAATAAGCTCAATGCCTATGGTTATGATAATCTTATTCTCATATTTGAATGGACCACTCCAAGGCAGACCTTTAATTTTTTTTGAAACAAGTTAGAGTTAAAATTAAGTATCGTTCCTTATTTATATGGAGTCCTTTACCTATTTACACTTTAGGTTTTGTAGGTTTTTAGTGTTGATAGGATCAGTTTTGTTTCACTTGAACGCACCGATTGTACTTTTATTTTGACTATCCTCATTCAGTATAATGATTTATTTGTTTTCACTAAAGAAAAAATATCAATATTATCCTCCGTTGATTAAGCTCAACAGGTTTAATTTGTTTAATTTTATTTGTAAGGTGATTTATGTGTCTGCAAACCATTAAAATTTACTCCGGATGCTTGAGGATTTCCTAAATTTTCCTGTTTCTTGAGTTAGGGATGACAGTGATGTTGTTCAACAGAGTGAGATGCGGGGAGATTGAATAGGAGGATAATGAAGATCTAGAATGTTTTTTTTCCACCACCAAATATCATCGGGTTAAACAAAGAAGATCGTCGAATAAAAGTTTAATGAGCAAGGCTAGATGGTGGTTTACACCACTACCATGCACATCAAAAGACAAATAACATTTAATTATATTCTCATTGTTTAGATTGACACCCTCTACTATTTTCTTCAAAATATCTTTAGTAATTCTCTAGTTACACTAAGGTTCAATCACATCATAGTAAATGAACCTGTAAGTGTCTCACATCTCTTGAAATTCATTAGCCTAGTGGTCCCTAGCCCGTATAGAAAAAGTTACACGGCTGGTTTATTTTTTTGCAGAACAATTTTGGCTTCCATGAAATCGTTAAAATATTTTCCCAAGATCTGTATAGTTTAATGGTAATGACATTCTAAAATTGATAAGAACCTTATTCTAAATAAAAATTAAAGCCTAGTTGATGCCATCCAATATAAAATAGAAACATGTTATATTTATGGTTTTGCATATCAATGTTGGATTCCCTGAAATCATTAAACAATTTTCCAAAAACTGCATAGTTTAATGTTAAATTAATTTTAAAAATAATAAGATCCTTTATTCCAAAGGAAGAATTGAAGTCGTGTGACCACTAGCCCATACATAATAGAGACATGTTTTGTTTATTATTTTTCATATCAATGTCGGATTCCAATATTTTGATTTTTAGATTCCATTATATGGGACTTTGGAGTGCAGTAAATTCCAATATATGTGATTTTGGATTCCAATATATGTGATTTTGGATTCCAATATATGCGATATTAGAATCCAATATGTGCAATTTTGTAGTCCAGATAATTCCAATATTTAACATTTTGGAATCCAAAACTAGTAATTTTAGATTCTAATATTGGCAATATTTTTTGTGGCTCAGACTTGAATAAGTCTAGATTTAGTTAAATAAGTGTTCTTTTCTTTATGTGGGTAGGTCTGTTCCTTAATAAAAAGTAAACTAATAAATCAATGCCACATTCTCCTACCTTATCAAACTGTCCTTTTCTTTGATTGACAACAACGAAACAAGATCCAATAGGAAATCTCCATGCTTCATTGCAATTTACCCTTTTTATATCCCATGAGTGACTACTGCGAAGCATGAGCCAATAAGAAAGCTCCACACTTACTTCATATTTTACCTTTTATTTATCCCCAACTGACAATTGTGAAATGCGAGCCAATAGAAAAGATCTACATTTCCCAGGATTTTCAGTCTTCCTTACGTCGTGCTTACTTTTGATAGGTTCGGAATTTTCATCACAACTTTTTCATTTTTGGGAACTTAGAAACTTTTTGCTTCCTAAAAATGTTGCCACGTATCCTTCCTTGAATTTTCAGACCTGAAGCCTTATAAAACTTGGTATGTTCCAAGAACTTGATTGACGTTCCCTATCTTGGACTCTTAAGATTGTGACATGTGTTAACCTTTGATTCCGCCATATTTCCTTAACCTTCGCTAATACAAACTTGACCCTGAAAGCTTTATGAATTACATCTCATCCCAAGGCTTGACATGTGCTAGAGCCCAAAAGTAATAAGGATCCCCAAAATCCCACCACGTGTTGGTCCCTCATTAGCTGCAGCCTTTAAATGTCCCACGGATATTATTTGTTGTGATTCTTTTACTTTCTTTCCGTGGGTTTAATTATAGCCCTCCTAACTCCAACTAATGCTCCTTTTTTTTATGGGTTAGAAGAATCCGCGGAACACTAAGTTCTTGTACTCCACGGTAAATTGAACCAGTCCCCTAACATTTTTGCTGAATCCTTTCATTTATCTTGCTAAGGCACAAGATCTATTCCAAATAGAAACTTTTATTGACTCAAAATGATCTTTGAAACACATGGAGAAAAATGAAGCAAAAAAAATCAATTAATTTACGGGGATTCTATTGAAAAAAAATAGTTTAATCTAAGGAATTGGATTGAGCACCAACACTTTCATCCTCTTCTTTTCTAGAATTATTCCTCTACTTTTAGAAATTACACAATTTGTTACTCATCTAAGCATTTCCTAATTTATTTTTGGATCTTTCAAGACAGAAGCACCTAGTAAGGGAAAATAACAGCTAATATTGTTTCCCCCATGTGAGAGCTTATGTCCCTTTACTTGTGATCTTATATTTTAAAATGACGCACCACTTGTTTATCTTTTCTAAACTTGTATTGATTACTTTGGGTCATATTTTATGGTTATTAATGTCGAATTCAAGAAAATGAGTCATATATATATATATATATATATATATATATATATATATATATATATATATATATATATATATATATATGTATATATATATGTGTGTGTGCGTGTATATATATATATATATATGTATATGTATATATATATATATATATATATGTATGTATGTATATGTAGATATATACACACACACACACACACACATACATGTATCCCACTTATACATAAAGGACATACAAGAGGGGACTAAGTAAGCTACTACTAAGGACCTATCTAGCAACTAAGGAAACTATTCTTGGGAAAGGGACTACATTTGGACTATATTATTCACTACATAGGAAGGGGAAATTCTGAATTTAATGACACACATTATCTTAGGATAAAATTAGTTGTATCCCACTATCTTTGTGCAACTTGCATAAGGGAAACCTAGTTTTAAAGGACATGATTTCTATCACACACACATACACACCAAACCTATATAGAGTCTCAAATGTAGTGCCATACTCAATGATAATCAATAAGGGTGACCATTGAGGTCTTCTTGACTCAAGCATATGCATATTTTGTTTATTTTAATGTGTTTTTGAGTCTTGTGTAGGTAGTTAGAGTTTGATTTACATGAACAAGTGCAACCAAAGAACCCTATAATGAAGTGGATGTGACACATCAAAGTGAAGATGACATTATCAAACACTGAAAGAGTTAGACTTGCACCCATCATGTAGACATAGCGCCTACGTGATACTAACTCCTTTTGGGTGATATTGTACTAGCATAGCTCTCATATTACTATTTTCCAAATGAAGCATGGATAGTTCATAATGATCCTATTTCACCATTATTCTACCATAGATCCAGACTAAACAACGAAATATATACTTAGTTACTCTTATCCTCTCATTAGTCATACTTTCTTTTCATTTTATGTTGATGTATTACATGTTTATGATATATTTGATTTACTCCCATCCTTTGATTAAGATTTAAATTTTATTAAATCAATATGAATTAACATGCAACACTTTGCAATAGTCATGCACACAAGGTAGATGAAATGTGTTTGATATATGTAAGACAACAATTTGATGAATGAGCTATAAACAAGAATAGTAGAACACAAACTTTCCAATATAATGCCTTAGAAATTACAAAAACATGTAAATAATAGAATTTAGTGAGTGAATTGATGATAGAATCATCCTGTGAAGTTAGTGGGTAATTCGGTTGCATCCAAGGTTGAATTTGGAGATAGACCCATGAGGTCAACTAGACTCAATGATAAATGAAAACAATGAGGATCCCAATAGAATGTGACAGGAAGAAGACAATGTTGAATACTAAATGTAATTTCCAATACAAGATTTGGTCAAATAAGCTTGATGCAACATTCAATTACAAAAATAATGAAACAACTAAATATCTACAATCGAGAACTCTAGGTTCCATCTAAATGCAGTTGGTAGAATTGGTATTCTTTATGTCAATGAATGGGTAAGCTACAAATACCAAGTAGAGGTATGACTAAATGGAGACTGGTTAACGTTGTAATGCTAAGAAATTATCAATTATATAAAAATGCAATTACTCCAATATCAACACATGCATATTGGCATGTGGGATATTAGCTTGTGTTGGAAGATTCTATTATATCCTCTTTTGGATAACCTTTCAATTGATGTTCATGAAAGAATTTTATTAAAATATAGAAACAACAAATCTGCTAGGGACACCATGGCTAGAATTGCATGATCCATACTAGAATAAGAAGGAATATGGATGTGAAATAACCTATCGTGATATCTTATAACTATCACCATATGTGTATGAATATACAATTGTATCATGCATGTGAGGAATTTGGAATATATAAACAAACTACAAAGTTTCCAAAATCACCAAGAAAACTACATTTTTTAATCTTTACTAAGGTGAACCTACACCAAATGCTCAAATCAACTCTTTGATTACATGGGAAATACAAATAGGGATTCCCTTTTAAAATAAATTATTCGATATCATAGATCAAATGTGCTATGTTACTAAATGAATACATGGCGAGAGATTTCAACAAAATAAAACCAAATTTACATAGAAATATTCTCTTCTAATTAATTTATATGGGAAGATAAAATTGTAGATATAATCACAAGTAATCCTATTTATAAGGATCTAAATCTACTCTCTCCAAAAATATCTCTATGTGCCTATTTGCGTGAGTAGTTATAACTCACTTATAACTAAATACATTATTATATAATATATAATTTTTTAAATAAAAACACATTTACATTTTACTTATTTACTCACAAATATTAATCTCACACATATATTAACTAATGTGAGAATTAATTATTTTCCTAACACCCCATAGTACCAGACATGATGTAGATTACGTAGGAAATGAATTTTATGCATGTCATTCAAAATTATCCTAGGTGTGTGAGTGATGTTGATGACACCACTTGTCATGTTATTTCCTCTTTGTTTTATTTAGGTTAAAAGGTGTTAGATCCTTCTGGTGTTATTCTCCCTTCTTAGGTTTTTTCCAAACCTCATAATATATGTTATTTTTATATGAAGGAAGATGAGATATTTATTTGTTTCTGATCTAAATGTTATACACGACATTATATGAAGTTGAGATGTTGTCTCATATTTTCTTTGGTTTGGTCTTGGAAAATTCTTGATATTCTTGGCTTAGTGAGTTGGAGGTATTTTCCTGAATATAAGGTGAGAGTCCACTAATGTACTTAAACACCTTATTCCACTCAATGAAGTCCTAGTGAATGTGCATAATGTAGACATGTAACTCATTGTCGTATTCTTCCATTAAATTATCCTTATGTTGTTTAAATTTCCAAAAAATTATGCACTCATCCTCATAGTGTTTGGAGTTAAAATTATATTTGCAAATTTTTGAAAAATTAATCCCGAGTTAGAATAGGCTTGAATTATTTCTAGTGATGTTTTTTTTTGTTTCCCACTCATGGTACACTTAAATGGACATATTTCGCAATGTAAGTATCTTACCTTCATCGTTGAAGTTGTTGGCAGAGAGCTAGGCCCCTAACTAGAAAATTCACTTATCTATTTTATGGTGTCGATATTTCCCTAAAACACTAGGATTTTAAGATTCATTTATACCTTGAAAAAGGTTTGAATTTTAAATTATTGGTGAGTGGGCTACTAGACAGAGGATTCAAATGCCATATTGAGTTGCATCATTAACTCAAAGAATCAGCCATAGCGTTGGTGTGCTATACTCCACATCATCCTTAATGACCTTTTGGACATCTAGGGGTGTGATGCAGAGACCTGCATACACTCTTCGAATTACCAATAATTTTTTCTTTAGAATTCCCAATTTCACTATTTCAATCACCCAAACTCAATTAACTTTACCTTGCTAAAAAGGCTAAAAGTTACTCAAATGCACCAAAATGTTGGAATAAAATGGAATAAGAGGGGGGTTGAATCACTCCTTAAAAAAAATTTAAATCATATTTAATATTATTCAACCAAACACAAATTCACTTATCTAATCATGAATGTGTGCATATCATCAAATACCATAAATGTAATCAACCATGAAACATAGAATCAAAAAAAAAAACACAAGATATAAGTGGGAAACCCTCCAAAGGAAGAAGACTCACTAAAAAAAATCTTTATATTGATATTTTTAAAATTTAGTGAGGCACCAACCCCATGAGGAGGACTAATCCGCAGTTTAGTAGAGCTACAACACTACAAGGAGCACTAACCCCTAATTTTGTGAAGCACCAACTCCACAAGGAGGAAACAACCCAAAAATATTATTAAGAACCAATTCAACCACCTTATGATGTTTTTATCTCTAAATTATTTCTTCCACAACTAATATAGATCAATGATTTATCTTGCACTTCTTCAAACCCTCATACAAACCCTATGTGATCAATCTTTCACAAACTAGCTCTTTCTTCACTTCTCAAGTATTAAAATTTTTGCACACATACTTGATGATATCATTAAACATTTTAAACCATTTATATTATCTCAATTAATGATTCAACACCTGAAAAAAATACTCGTTTAGGTCACACTTCTTGCACACATCACACACATTCTCAACTGGGTCAAAAAAGCACCAAAAACAATGCTTTGATAAGCTTCTTCTCATTTCAAATTCAAACCAAAAAATTTTCCCTCATTTTTTGAGACCAATACATCATAAAAACATAACATATACTTGTCATAACAGCTACAAGTGACACATATGGGCCGGCCTATAAAAAACATTTATTCCATGCACCAAAAATCACCAAAACCTATGCATTAAAATGGCAAAATTATCCTAACACCGAAACTATTTTAATTTGTGACTTGAAATTAATCACACATGTTTAAAATAACATGTAAACATCATAAATTACCACAATTTACATCAAACAATCAGAATATTTCATTTAATGGGACCATTGTTATTTATTCTTCTCAAAACACTTGTTTCCTTCACCCTTAAGGACCATGTCAACATCTTTTTACCACTAGATCACTCCAAAACATCCAAAATATGTCATATGACCACTAAATTAAAATGGAATAACATTTAAAAAACTTATAATTAAGTTATAAGTAATGAAATAATCACCTTCTCAAACCTCATCCAGTTTTGTCTTCACTAAATCAAACTTCCCAAAAATCTATTTTCAAAGATTAGCTAGTTAACACTTGTCCTGGAATAATAAATACCTATAAATTGATTCATTGGATTCTAAATTAATCCCTATTCACTCTCCATTTTATATAAAGCATCACCAAATCCATCTCATGCTCCAACCAACTCAAAACATCCAACAACTCATGTCCTATCCTGCACTTGCAAAAAAATTCCTATCCAAAAACTGACTTGGAAGCCTTAGAAAAATTCATAATTAGGAGAAAAAAATTATATCAAAGGAAATATATATGAATTATATTTCCAACACAACTTTAATCACCTCCTAACTTCTCATAGAGCTCTTACTATTCCCATTTTACCGAAGACTACTTTTCACTGCCTCAGAAGTGCCCTTTAACCAATCAACCTAAATGAATATCATTTAACCATGTAAATACATAACCATGTCTTGAAATATATTTGTAAATCAATAGAAAATAACACAATGATAATTTAGATTACAACTTCTTTGGAAAACCTTATACGATAATAAACTTCTTCAGAAACTGACCTATTTGAGAGGGATCCACTCACCACTATGACCTATGTCATAACTTTCTATAAATAAAGGAGTCCTATACATGTTAAAATAATCATCCATGCACTATGAAGCAATTATAGTCACTTAGGAAGAAAATATCTCACATCACTTTCAGGTTAGGGTTTCAAATTCATAACAAGTTGTTTACCTTCTTACAATTCGTTCGTAAAAATGTGATGATGAACTGATCTCATTTATTTTTTTGAAACATTATACAATAAATTTAGAATCATCCCTGAAATCTGAAAGGTCCCATTAAAAGCACACAATTTAAGGTGAGCATCAAAAGTTCCAATTTGAGATGGTTTTTGACCTTGTTTCAGCGAAAACTTCATATCTTGTAAAATTTAGATCAAGGAAACCTAAAAATTTTCCCATAGCACAAGGAAACATCCAAAAAACATCTATAATCATCAAAATATCATGATTACATCTCAATATTTCTAACCACCAAGACTTGCCTAGCCACCCCTTAGGGTTTTGCATTGTGTAAGCCAGGTTCAACTTAAAGAACACTATAACAATTCATAAAAACACCTAAAATGGTATAGAAATACTTGATACATCATGGTACACCTACATACATGCATCCACAAGATTATACAGCTCCATAACTCAATATCATAACTCCTAGCATCCATACTTGCTCTAAATGAGCACCTGAATCATTGTCAATCACCTATATCTACACCCTGCAACTGATGTGAGTTCCCAATCACTCTCCAAACCTGATATCCATCATTCCATCATTATTCTAAAGCAACTAAGAATATCATACCACCATGCAACATCACCTAGGCACCTGAATGGGCTTGCAAGAGCAAACAATTCTCACTGAATTTCCTTGTATAATCATGAACACCTTTGAACCATCATGTCAACATCATCCAAAACATCATCTAACCCTACTATGTGATCCAAATTTTTATTAATTTTTTTTTTCATCAATGAAAACACTTATAGGACAACATGCCAACAATCTCCCCCTTTTTCATTGATGGAAAACTGCTTGAACTTCTCCCCCTTTTTACATTGACGAAAAAGGCATACATGTAACAACATGTTCTTTACCTTATTTAGCTTCATAACATCATATTTTGGTTAGAAACATCAACCAAATATCTCATTCAAGAACAAGACCTTGAAAATTACACTCAAAACCTAATTTTTCCTTCTTTGCAAGCATGCAAAACTAGTTTTTTCAACTTAAACATGTTTTTTTCATCATGAAGCTATTGCAGTAGAGCATAACCTGATCCATACAAACTAATATCATGCATTAAATGTCATGAATGAGTATAAAAATCCATCATACCATCTTTCTTGAGCATACACTATCTTGTCTAGGCATATAACTAGCATATTAATACACTTTCTTGCTATCCAAACTAACCCAAGGATTCATGTCTCTAATCAGACTTCTTAATGCATTTAGGACCAACTTTTATGAACTGTCAAGCTTCATTTAACCCATGATTCATTAAATATTCACTCCCCCTAGACTTAAGAGCACTATATCTAGGAGACAAGCATAGAAATGAGCTTCTTACCTTGTTATCATGGCTAGAAATCACCTTGAACACTTTTTCCCAGTCATAAACCATCTTCTCGGTTTTAGATAGTCATATTAGGTGAATTAATGTAATCAAGGACCCAAATTTTTTGATTCACTATGTTGACACCCAATACATACCTCAAATGTCTTAAGACCTCCATATCACTATCTTAGAAGCAAAATCACTTGCTCCCTGTGTCTTAACTAAGAAAAAGACATCCTCTTGCACATGTAGAAGTACTTTTACTTATCATTGCACACTGAAAACATAAAATACGTATTTACTTGCAAACACAACTTTAACATGTCAATAATTTATTCTTTTAGCTCATGATTTTATCAAGAGCACCTTAAAAATCATGCTTCACCTGACTTGGTTATCTCAAACATATCATTCACTGGAAGAAGCACCAATGCAAATACTGTGTGCCACTAAAGCACTGTATCCCATCTAATGAGACCTTAATTTATCCATTTGAATCACTCAAGATGCAAGGGATCAACCTATTAAATTTTCCACTTACTTAATACCTTTCTCGGCATTAGGAACTAATGAAGACACTATGTCCCATCAAAAACACTTCCACTTTACCATATTGAGTACTGACAGGTCTGTAGGTTAATTTTGAGGCAAAACTTAGTAGTACCCTATGATGACATTGTCACTAAATACTCATTTGCAACCTTAGATGAAATACACCATATGGAACATCAAGATAAGTCAAAATTTATCTTAGTACATACCTCACATCCATGAAGAAGCATACTCTTCCTCTTGTAGACATAGATCATACCTGTAGTAGCGTATTTTCCACAAGGAGTATCAAGAGAACTCTCTCAAACTTATCAACTCTGAGATCATCTTCAACTTACTTCCAATGTATAATGATGTCTTCACCAATGCACAATCATTATCCTAACGCTATGATATAACAAGAATGATGCAAAATCACACCCATACCTAAATAAACAACATGCTCAGCCTTTTAAAATACTATGATCATGTAGATAGCCAATTCTAGCTCAAGAAATGAATGAGAACCATACCTCATTCTATCACTCCTTTATAAGTCAAGAGAACTTTGAGAATTAATGAAAAGTTCACCATTCCTTCCTTTTACCATCATCTTGCTCATTCATAGTCCATTACCCTTGGAACCTTGAGAAACACACATAAATTTTGATATACAAGCAATCATGATGATTTCTTACCTAATGTAGATATAGACACCCAAAATCGGGTCATATTCCCCTAACCCCCTCTCAATCAAATAATTCTACACCACACCTAGCCATGACCTCTTTCTATACATTAATATTAATTTAACTACTCATAATTACATTAATCCCCATCCTCACACTATTATTATTTTAATTACCTTAATTAATCTAATATCTACCTCATCCTAAGACCTATTATTAGCCTATTAATGAAGATAGACTAAGTCTCACTTATCCTAACCAGCTAGGAATCTTTCTAACCCTAACCATTCATGACCTATTAATCTATTAACCAATTCCACTCTCCTATTAATGCCATTCAACACTTTAGACTCGGGAAAAATCAAGATTACACCAAAATTAGCAAAGATCATGTTATTTTTGGCAAATGGGACCAATTCTCCTTAATCGATGCCGGTTTTCCCTCATTCGGCACTAGTTACCTAACTGGCATCGGTTAAGGTTAAATAAGAGTTTGTAACTCTTTGTTCAAGTTCTGAATTTGACTTCTTTGGTTTATGCTTCTTACATTCGCATGTTCAAGCACTCCTGTGACCTTGTGACCTTCTGGAGCCTATCACAACATTCAAACATCATCCAGTTCATCCACAGATTCTTTCAAATGTCCAACACATGCAGCAGAAGGCACCGTGATGCTTTGTTTCTATATTCATTCTAGATCACCACCTTATGTAAACACCACCACTATCCAATTTTAGACTACATTAAACAAGTGTTGTCTCTCCTTTTGTCATTTATAGTTGCTTAATTTATTTTATTAAGTTATCTACTATTCATTTTATTCCTGCCTTACCCGGATCTAATCCTTAGTTCCTCTAGCCAACCTTTTTCCCGTTTTACCCTCCATACCTTTCCTAAACCCACCTATCAGTATCTTTGAGTCTTAACAATAATTTCATGAACCTATCTCAGTCCCCATCACTCACTGTGAAATCGCATAGAGTGCCCAATTTTTTCAGTTTTTAGCATTATCACCTAATTGCCCCTACTGACACCAATCACCCAACCACTATCGGTCACTACCCAATACTAGCATTGGTCTCCTAACCAACATCAGTCTCTAAGATTGTCAATAGTTCTAAAAACCAGTGAGCTCATATCTCTTTTCAAACTACCCAAAACCTAACCATATCTTTCCCAGACCTCTTTAATAGCCTTTGTCACACCTGTGGACCTTCATCCACCTACTACCTTTCTTGTATTTATTCGTATATGAATTTATTAGACTATATTTTAATTATTTTACTTGTGTATGATACCTAAACTACATACCTATAGTAGGCCCATTTATTTCATGTTCTTAACAAGCATTAAATTATCTTAAAATGTGGATTGACAACCTTATAGGAAGTATCTCGCTTCCCAGGTCTAGATCTCACTAGGCAATCAACCAAGTGTTACCTTTAACTTTATTTTGTGGTATTTTTTTCTATTTTAGGTCAATCCCCCTAGCCAAAGGGAAGCTCACACAATCAACTTGGATCAAATTCTATAGCACACACAACACCTTCTTCCATCTACATAATCATAGATATTCCTCCTACACATGTTACCTTCTTATTTGTTTTATCGCATTACTTTGAGGTGAAACATTTTGGCACGCTTGATGGAATTTGCCAACGTGATGGTACTAAAAGATTATGAATGTTTGATGAGGCACTGAGAATGGCTCGGAAACTTAAAACTTGTGCTATCGAAGAGAATAAATTACAATTATGCAATAAGAGTTCTCCCTTCAATCCAAATGAATCTTCTTCTTCTTCCAAACTAAAAACCAATCATTCAAAGCCCAAGGGATCCACCAATGCAGTGGTCCTGAAAGCTGGTCCATCTCATCCATCCAACCAACCAAAACAAACTTATACTCTTTATCCTATTCAAAAATTTCAATATAAGTATGAATAATGATGATATACGCCTATAGGGGAACCTTACTCCTTTGTGATAGAGAAAATTGTGAAAGCAGGGACTATCGTCCTTCCACCAATAAAACCACATACTAGTTTTGATCCTTCTCGTCCTTTGCCCACATGGTATAAAGAAAATGACTATTACAACTACCATCACATTAGGGGTCATAGTGATGGAAACTGTAAAACATTCAAGAATATTGTCTAGGAGATGTTAGATAATAGAGATCTCATCCTCAACAATCCTAATGCTTAGGAAAACCAAAACTTATAAATATGTCAAAAACCTTTCTCAAACCACAATCAGTCATCAAACCAAATGGGTGAGACTTCTAACACCAATTTTCATGAAGTCCTTATTGTCTTTGACATGGTACCTATCTCTTCCACTCAATTGCCTCTCATCCCGTCTATTGAGGAAATACTTTCCCAAGCTCCCCTACCCATGGAAGAGCCTAATCCTTCTACTCCTCTACCCATAGAGGAACTCCTCACATCTAACCCTTCATCTATAAAATATTTTACCTCATCTATGTCCCAAATTAGTGTAGAGAATATTGCACATGTTCCTCTACCCATGGAGGAACCAACTACATATACATCTTCACCTACCATTGAAACTATCTTACCTATGCCTCTACCCAAGGAGGAACCCATTTCACTTGCTCCTCAATCGAACAGGAGCTTGACCCTATCAACCTTTCTGCCTAAAAAAGAGTCTATATCATGCATTTTTCCATATCCTTTCCCTATTGAGAAGCCAATTGTATTATAGACACCCAAAATTGGGTCAAATTCCCCTAAGCCCTTTCGATTAAATCACTTTATACTATAATTACTCATGTCCCTTGCACACAAATTTTAATTAATTGAATTAATTAATTATCTACCTCACCCCTCCACCTCACCTAATGCCACCTCACCTATCTAACTCACCCAAGACCCATTACTTAGCCTAATCATTAACTAGGACTAGGTCTATACTTATCCTAAATAACTAAGACTTAGTCTAGCCCTAGAAATTAACTCCCATAACTCCTCCAACAAAGACTACGTATTTATGTATAGTCTATCACTTAAGACCCAGGTTTAAAATATCAATCACGTCAAAAATAGTAAATATAAGGCTATTTTTGGAAACCTTGACCTACTTGCCCTAACTGATGCCAGTTTTTCCTCGGCCAACACCAGTTACCTAACAACCATCGGTCACTTTATATACATTTTCAAAAATATTCACAAGGGTTGGTCATTTAGTTATTAGAGCCCTCTTACATTCAAGCTCAAATCTTCAAGCTCTCTTACATCCCGATGAAAAAGACACAACCACATTGTAAGACAAGTAGTCAGGTCCTCCTTCAAGAGCATTAGAATACTCATAAGATCACACAAGCGTCACTTCTGTGGCACTGGACCCAACCATCTTCTCTACGATCAACCACTAATCATCCCCACTCACAGGATCTAGGAAATACCGAGTAATTATTGTGATTTTATCATTTGTGATTATTCTAGTAAAGATCTCTTAGTTTCCTTCTATTTTTACATTCCTTCCACTACCCATATATCACCTTCTTCCCACCGGCCTGCTATGCTACCATCCCAATCCTTTACACCCTTTCCAACCTCCTTTTCAGCATACCTAAGTATTCTTAATAATATCACGACCTTATCAACACCACCATTACTCTCAGTGAAATTATAGAGAGGTTCAAAAACCTAATTTTAATAGTCTCCTACCAATTTCCCCTATTAACACCAGTCACCATCCTATATCGGCATCAGTTGCTTAGTTGACATCGATCTTTGTGTCTATTAAATTTCCCTAAAACAACAAGCTCACCACCTCTCCAAAACAACCCAAACCCCCTCCTAACTCCACCCAAACTTCACCCAAAACATCTTCCTCACCTGAAAACCAACCAAGCCACTCATATCTAAGCATAGCCTTACCATTTTAGAAATATTTTATTGTATGTTGTTAGAGAAGCCCAAATCTTATAACTATAGTAAGATGCACTTCCATATTATTTCTTTCTGCCTTGATTTGTATTAAGAAGAGGATTGAAAGCCCTCTAGGAAGTATCATACATCCCAGATCTAGCTATCACTAGGTAGTCCTCTGACTCTTTCTATTTAATACTATTTTGTGGTCTTGTTGTGATTCTTATGCAGGTCGTTCCTCCTAGACAAAAGGAAGCTCACACAATCAGTTTGGATCAAAATTCTATAGCGTGCAAAATGCCTTCTACCATATACATAACACAGGTATGCCTCCTTCACCCATTACCTTCTTAATTTGTTCATCTCTACTAAAATATTGGTGAAACATTTTAGTACACCCGGCAGGACCCTTTTTGGGTTTATTTTACATTGTTCATTCTTAGGGAATTATTGTGTGTTTATTTCATTTTGAAAGAGTTCACACTAATCTTTCTCCCTCGGAACATTATTATTATTCTAATTGCCTCATTGAAATTCATATTTTGGATTAAGTAGAATACTTATTTTTATTCTGTATTGCATTAGTGAAAGACATACTCTTTTCCTCTTCATTAATTGTTCTCATCGAATTTCATTTGTGGATTTGGGTTTTAAAACTTGTGCACTTGCATTTTGAGTTTGTTGCATTATATCTCACTTAAATTTAATCATAACCTATATGTTGGAGGTCATGACCAGTTGATGGTTGGTGGGAATGAAGTGTAGCTCACTTTTTGCACACACTCCCTAAACCAAATCATTGAGACAAACAACTCATTTCTAAAACATATTCCTTCCTGACAATTACCGTTAACGACTAATAATCAGATTTTTGATAGAGCCAACTAGTGTTTTAGTCAGTCATCATATCATAGTAGGGCCTCACATACTGCAAAGTATATATAGGGGACTCCAATATAAAATTTACCTGAAACCATCCATATTTGTCAGTTTCTATAGGGCACCCTCGTTGACCAAAAACTCTATTCTATTTACCATTAGTCCTAAATGGCATAAGCCACACAATATAAAATCTGTTGCCTAGGATTTTTGACATGTTTTTTAGCTTTTAATTTTCTTGTGTTTTGAGTTGTAAGTCACATTCTTCTTATTTTTCTTTCCTACACACCCCATCATTATAGTTGGTGTATTCCAACCATGTTTCTGAGTGTGTTTGGACTTTTCCTTACCATACTCCATTTCTGGGTTGGTATCATTTAACTTAATCACCTAGAATTTAGTTTTTGATCACTT
This sequence comes from Taxus chinensis, assembly GCA_019776745.2. Taxonomy (NCBI): domain Eukaryota; kingdom Viridiplantae; phylum Streptophyta; class Pinopsida; order Cupressales; family Taxaceae; genus Taxus; species Taxus chinensis. The sequence goes on from CM034149.1 coordinate 750,869,772, forward strand.
TCTCAAATTTCATAGTAATCGGCATCAATTTTACCTGACCAACATCAGTTATATACTGTTTTGGTAATCTTTCCTAAAACAATGCTTAAATAAAACCCAGTCATCTTTAGTTATTCATCTCTATCATTTCTGACATCTTTAAGTATTTGTTACCAACAACAAAACTCAATTTCATCTGATTTACATTTATCATTCCCATATTTTCAAATCTTTTAATCATTCACAATAACTGACATTGGTCCAATGACTGCCATCGGTTACCTTCTCATACTAGTATCGGTTCACTGACCGACATTGGTTCCTATATGTTTTTGGTACTTTACCCAATACAGTATTCAATTCACATCCAGGTATTTCTTATGACCTGTTTCTATCATTCTTAGCATTTTTGAGTCTCTGTTATCAACAACAGAGTCTAGTTTCATCTATTTACACTCTTCATCCTCAAATTTTCAAATCTTCCATTTATCCACAGTAACCGAAATTGGTCTAGCAACCGACATAGGTTACCCTTATCTACCAGAATCGGTTAGCATACTGGTGTCGGTCTCCATGTTTTGACTTTTCTATCAAAACAATGACAAAATTCCAATTTCTACATTTATTTTACTATCTTTTTATGTGTTTTTATACCATCTATCGAACTTAGATTACCTATGATCACTCTATTCACATGGTTTTGACTTGTCGCCAAGTCAATGCCTTGGCTTTTCATGCCATCTGTTACCTCTTAGTCCTTCACCACTTTCAATCTCATCACCCACAGATCCCAACGATAATCTCATCATAGCTACATGTGATGAGGAATTCACAAAATTCTTGGATCACAACCCCACAACCTTGTAGTATTACCTAGCTCATTCTTCCACCCATGTTTCGTCAAGAAAATTTTAATATGGGATACTTGTCTCCATTTCTCTTGCTATTGCACCCACTTTCATGTCAGCTAGCACTAGTGTAGCGTTACCTACTACTACCTCACGTCTTGTCATCTCTTAGATCATCATACATCATTGGTATCTATTGCACCTATGAAATCTATCGCACTTACGACGTTCATTCCCCATCATCTTTGGATATTAGTGTAGGGATCCCCAACTCATCAATCCCTATTACTTCATAACCTCTAGTTACGTTGACCCCATTTCAGAGTCTAGTCATGTCCATACCCGCTACACTGCCACCTATCACTACTAGGGTCTTGACACAGATCCCTCCTACCTATAACCTGTCTCAACCACCACCTATTGCTTATGCTTATGCTACATTTCTCCTTCTCAGTTCACCTACTCGTAACCTTCATACACTAGAGTACCAACCACATCATATTCATCATATCTACCTCTCTATATCACGATTGGTGCCTCTAAGTCTAATCCAACCAAGGATTTTATTAAGATGATGATGGACAATATACATACTCTTGAAGCATTTGTTTTTGGCTCCGAAAACACATTAACCCATGATGAAATTTGTAATGAGCCTATTCAATTTTCTATTCCAATTCATCCCTACCTTGCACATTGGGAAATGCCAAAATTTAACTGGATGAATAACAAAGAGGATCCGCAACAACATATCCTTTAAAAACATGTCTGTTATCTTATCATTCACAATGATGCCTTGCTTCTTCAAAATTTCCCAATGTCCTTGACAGGACCGACGTTATACTGGTCTAGTTCTTTACCCATGCACTCTATTTTTTCATTTAATCAATTATATTAGGACTTTCTTGATCATTTATCCATAAAAAATTTCAAGAAGGTTACCATGGTTGACTTGTATTTGATACACCAATATGACGAAAAGTCTATTGTAAACCTTGTTGCGCATTGGTGAAGCTTTATTAACAAAATTTATTTCTAATTTCCTCAAAATAAACTTATAGAGTTGTTCACCAAAGCATGTGCCAGACATATGTCGTCAACTCTCCAACTCCATACTTTCCAAACATTTGATGAGGCATTCAAAATGGCTCAAAATCTTGAAAACTGTGCTATCAAAGAAAAGAAATTACAATTGTGTAGTAAGGGTGCTCCCTTCAAACCAAATGGCTATTCTTCTTCTTCCAAATAAAAAAATAACCATTCAAAAAATCATTCCAAGGTGAAAGGATTTGCCAACATGGTAGTCCTGAAATCTAGTCCATCTCATCCATCCAACCAACCAAAACCGTCCTCTAATATTTCACTTGTTTAGAACTTTCAACACAAGTATAAACAACGACATTATACTCCCATATGGGAACCCTATTCCTTTGTGCTAGAAAAATTGATGAAAGCGGGGGCTATCATCCTTCCATCAATCAAATCACATATTGGTTTTGATCCTGCATGTCCTTTTCCCACGAGGTATAAATAAATACACTATTGTAATTACAACCATGTTAGGGGCCATAGTGATGGCAACTGTAAAATGCTCAAGAATATCATTCAAGAAATGATAGATAATGGATATCTCATTCTTAACAATCCTAATACATCTCCAAACCAAAACCTGCACATCTTAAAAAATCTTTTCCCAAACCATAATCATACATCAAACCAAGAAGGTGAAACCTCTAACAAAAATGTTCATGAGGTTCATGCCTAATTTGATATAGTGTCGGTTTCTTCTACTCAGTTGTCTCTCATCCCCTCTATTGAGGAAATACTTGCGTGAGCTCCTCTACCCATGGAGGAGCCTATTCCTTCCACTCCTCTACCCACAAAGGAACCACTCATATCTACCCCTTCCTCTATAGAAGAGCTTACCTCATCCATGTCTCTTCTCACTATGAATTCTATCACACCTATTCTTCTACCCATGGAGGAACTGAATGGATCTACATCATTTCCCATCACAGGACCTATTTTACCTGCTCCTTTACCCAAGGAAAAGCTAAACCTATCTAATATATTTCCTGAAGAAAATAATACATTACTAGTTTTGAAATATCTTCCACCCATAAACGAGCCATTTGTATCCTCCTTTCCCATAAGTGATACACATCCCATGATCTTCCAAGATCCTGTTGATCTCATTACATCACTTTTACCTACTGAGTCAGAGGCAGAAGCTTTTCCAGTGTCACTCAATTCAGAATTATGGACATGTGTCACAACCTATTCATCAATGTCTAAACCAAATTTTTTTCCATGAGTGGTAGATAAAATGGATAACATCGATCATTCCACACTCTGGGGGTCACTTACGACTCCCAGTATCTACTCAAATGCAAATGTCATCCATCGATAGTTTGACTATATATCTGAAAGTCTTCCAATCAAACAAGACCATAACACTTGAACCATTCATAATCGATTCTTCACCTCAACACACACATGCACCTCAACCTACACCCGTACCTAAACCTTTACCAGCACCAGAAATTTCACCTGCACCTAAACCCACTGCTATATTAGGATTGTTGATGATACCAGGTCTAACCCATCCGCCTGTGAAGATTGATCTAGCTACCTCTTCCCAAACTATCACAAGACCTATCCCCCCACCTAAGAGGAAGACCCAACCTATTAGGCCACGAACCTCACTCCCTCCACCACCACCTCCTTTTTCACCTTTACCACTTCCATTTATTTTAGGTCATCATCCATCCATCTTTTCCTACTAATACTTTCATTTCACCCCCTCTCTTGTATTGTTTAACCCATCCACTTCCATCTTCTGCATTCCCCTCTACCTCGTGCACTACCCCAACACCTTTAACCAAGAAGGTGAAACCCAAACCTAAGACCACACTACCTCTCGAAAAGGTAGTCAAACCTACTTAGCATCAAAATCTACCCTCGATAACACCTCTTCCAAAATAGTGACCTAAAATTCAAACCAAACCCACTCTTACCTCTCATTACGATCCCTTGGAAGGGTCCTACACTAACATCCTTGCTCGGATGTTAGAGACTACAGCTATCACATAACCACCTCTCGAGCCTTACAACCCACTCAAACCTAAACCAGAAGGGTTTGATGATACCAATATTTGAGCCTACCATCATGTGCTAGGGCATGATTTTGAGAATTGTAAGGCCCTAAAATCTATTCTTTTGTAATTGTGTTCTCTTGAAGATTCTTATAAAGAAGATGACCATTTGGATGAATAACCTCTTCCACATTTTCCTGTTCTCACACAACCTTCACTTCCACCTCCACAATACTCTTATCCTCCTCCAACATTTGAGATCAATATGTTCTATATTAGAGAGCTAGCCCAATCCCCTCTAAAATGCAATTGTGTCATCCTTATTTCACAGGGTTTTTATCCCACATTAGGATTTTTTCTTTCTTGTTATACTTTTCATGACTCATCTCCATATCTTCCCCAAGTCAACATGGTTTGAGTTTCCACTCGAGCTCAAAAGGATAAAGGGAAAGAGAAGATAGGAAACCCATCCACCACACTTGTACCTAAAATTCCATCAACACATGGACCCAAGGTAACCATTCCTGGCCTAACCTATCTAATTTGTGATGGTATTCCATATCGCACCATGGTCAAACAATTACAAAAATCCCCTTTAAAAATGTCCTTATACGATCTCATCTAAAACTCTGAATCTCATTGACAGGCCTTTCTTGAGATCCTCTAGACTATTGAAGTGCTACCAAATTACCCTTCACATGTATCTTTCATTTTCAACCCTCATCATGTAGCTTCTCTTACTGTCACACCAAAATTTTCCATCCCCACTACCACTCATCAGATTTTCACAGTCAGTTTCTCTGATTTGGAAGTTTCTCCTTTCCATTTAGAATATCATGACCCCACCATCTTCATCTCCATCTATTTCAATGATATACGTGTCTGACATGTTATAATTGATGGAGGTGTGAGTATCAACATCATTTCCTCCCGTGCGTACGAACATATATACGTACCCACCCATTGCGTGCATAATAACCCAGTTATGTTGTGTTCCTTCAACGATGCCATCACTTCCACCCTTGGCACTATCATCCTTCATATTTGTGTGGGTCCTCAAAATCTTCTAGAACTCTTCTACATCATAGAAGGAGAGTTACAATATAACATGTTTCTTGGCCGACCCTGGATTTGCGCCATGGGATGTGTGCCCTCGACTCTCCATCATTGCATCAACTTTGAATATGAGGGGCACCCTTACACTATTCTTTTCAATCCTTCACCTTTTAAAATTTTAATATGTTATACATACCAAATGATGTCCTCATCCTTTTCAAGGAATCTACTACCCCTACCACTTCATCCACTACTGATGGCGCTTCATCCACTAGTGATGTCACTTCATCCAATAGTGCTTCCACTTCATCTTCTACCATTGTCACTTCATCCACTACCATTACTGCTTCATCTTCCACTGCCACTTCATCTATTGTAGTTGTCACTTCTTCATCTTCTTCTATTGCCACTTCATCATCTTCTACTATTCCTACTACTCCACCTACCATAGCTAACTCATCCACTCCCACCATTGCCATTGCTTTTAAATCTAGCACATCTGCATCACCCCACGAGTCTGAAATTTCACCCATTCTCACATCACAAGTCCCAACTTCCTATCCCCTGGTAGACATTTTTCAACGTCTTTCCTTGAGGGAGTATTGCCTCTGCAACGTCAATACCTTCCTTACTTATCAAGAGTATGATAGCCTCCACCAACACCACCATTACAAAAAACGTATAAGAGAGACATTTTCATATGGTCCTTCTCACCTTCATACAAACATGACCTACCAAGTAATACATACCTCTTCTCGTTCTCCCTAACCATGACCTCAAACCAAACCCTTTTCTTTCAATTTCATATACCTTACCAACTGTCGTTTCACACATGTACTGTAGACACACCTTTTTCTTTAGTATATGGCACTGAATCCATTTTACCTCTCAAGGTTAAAATTCCCTCACTTTCCATATCACTCAAATACATATTCAATGATGATGAATTTTTCCAAGATCATTTGGCATAACTCGAGATTTTAGACGAGTGTCATTTAACTGCTCTCAATCACCTACAAATCTATCAAAAACGTATTAAACGATCCTATGTAAAATGTGTCCATGAGTGAAATTTCAAGGTTGGTGATCTTTACTTAAAGGAAAATAAACTCATAACCAAATTAGAGAAAAGAAAACGGTGCAAATTTTCTCCTAATTGGCTTGTACCCTTATATCGTTACCCATGCCTATAGATCAGGTGCTTATCATTTAGCTTCACTTAAAGGTAAAATTGAACCTGAGCCCATTAACGCATTGCATATTCAACCATTCTATTGTTGAATAAATTACTACATCACTTTATGTCACATACATGCTCATCCCTTGAGCACACTTCTCCTTCTAGCTACCTATTTTAAGAACCTACGACTAAACTAGAATTGTGTGACTATCAGTTACCATTAAAACTAGTCTTCAATAAGAGTACCACAACTCTATTCATGGCATGATTCTCATGGATTCTTTTCATCCTCTTTAGGGTGGAATCCCATGGTCAATCATCACTTAAAACCCCTTCTTTCATAGCTATACTTGTTCGTGTTATTTTCTTGCCTTCATAAAAGAGGCCTATATTCATTTATAGTCTTTTCCATGACTTTAAGTCCAAAAAATAAAAATAATAAAAACTAATTTGGGATACCAAAAATTTTACTCCTTGTGTCAAACTTCTTACAATTAGATGAATCCGTCAAAAGGAAATCTACATCTCTCAAGCTACTACAAATAAACTGATCCCTCAAAGGAAAATTATAAAAAGTTAGCCATTTCAATGTATTTATTCTATCCAAATAGAAGACTAGCTTGTACTTCTCAAAATAAATTATTCTAAATCTTCCTGCATTGATTATCTTCATAAAGAACTCAAGGAGAACCTATTTATCCAAGTATATACTTCCTGCATTGGTCAGTCTATACAAACAAAAAAGAAAAAAATTCAAAAAGAAAAAATTATAAACAAAAGTCATGGAATTTCCTATCTAGGTTTTGGGTTTGTAGAAGGGACATATTGTCCCCCAAAAAAGCTTATGCTAAACAAAACCTTCTACTTCCCCTTCTGTTTCATTATTTTCCAACTAAATTAAGGGATGTGGCATGTATTACACACATTGTGATCATGCAAATTCTTTCACCTTTAGACCTATCAATCATGTAATGTATCTATGGACTTATGATAAAATAAGTTTAGGGTCCAACACTTAGGGTCTTTTCCAACTTGGGGAAATTTTCTTCCCTTTTAGTTCACCTCTACCTATATGGTTATTTGATTCACTAAGACATCATCATCCAATCTTGTCAACTATACACCTACATCTAATATACTATTCCTATTACCAATTTCACATTTCACCTTGCCTCTCTTCATCAATTTTCCTTACCCAATCAAGTTACCTAAACCACCTACCTATTTAACCTACCTAAGCCACCTTTCTTCTTCCCTAGTTTAAGGGAGAACTACATCATCCTGAGGCCTCTTTCACAAGGGCTATGTAGGCAGCACTCTTAAGGCATGTGGCTCTTCGAGGTTATCTCAGCCACCCTTTACCCCATCATCATTTTCCCACATCAAAAAAACACTTAGTTAGATTCCATAACAACAATAATTTGAAAGTTAACTTTAATTTCAAATCATACATCATATATAACTCATCATTTATTTTCCATCATGTAAATAACCTAGAAATTAATTTGACTCAACGCAAAGCATACTCAACCATGCCTAAACAACCTAGTTTCCATAATATCCACATGTTAGAAATTTAAACTATTTTACCTTAACAACATTTAATTTTCATATTCAAAAATTAAAAAATCAACCAAAACATGTACAACCACATCATAGTCCCCATGACTTAACCATTCCTAACTCGTCTAATTTCTATAAAATAAATAACTTGGAAAGTTTCAAATTCAAACCATTCCTATACCTGACTCCACCATACCTAAAAACCTAACTCCATCATGCCTAAAAATTCTAAATTTATATTGACTCCACCATGCCTATACCTGACTCCACCATACCTCAAAACGTGAATCCACCATACCTAAAACTTGACTCCATCATGCCTAAACCTTCTAAATTCATACTGACTCCACCATGCCTACATCTAACTCAAACATGCCTAACCTTACCTGGTTTGGATAGCCTATAAACAAAACCTACAACATCCATCAAGTTAAGTTTCCATAATAACAAAACAATTGAAATGAAATAAAGTACATCATAAGTACAATATCATAATCAACTATACAAAGGGAGTTTCTGTGTATAAATACACATATAAACAGGTATAAAAAATAACAATATCTTAAAAAATATCATGTATAATCTTGCATCTTCAGCACACAGGCTGATATAGATATAAAAAAACAACATACAATCACACATGTCATCCTACCTCACTTTAGTATAGGAACCTCACCTTCGTTATCACCTGAACCCTCATCTGGTCCTTTCCTCTTCCTGCTCATCATCTCCCCACTCTCTAATGGTCTCGACCTCTGTGAACCCGTCACCTCCCTCTCTTTCTGCCTATGAGACCAATGGCTACCTGTGGAACTAGTACTATGGGTCCATGTATTGGTCCTCTGACTAGTTTCCCATTGGGCTCTATGCTCAGCATATGATATCACATCAATATCATTGTCTACTAGCTTTTCCTGGTAATAGCAGGCCTCGTTCAAGGCATCCCTGGACCTCTTCATGGATATTTTATGAGGTGGTACCATTTCCCTAGCTCTAACCTATGGACCCTACCCTAATAATAGTGGCCTCTATCCTCCTGCCTGTACCAAGGGACCCTGTTTCAATGCTTGAGTTGGTGCATGTGCAATTAGTTACAAATGTAATGCCATGATCTTTACATGGGCTACCAATAACTACCCTATAAACCTTTAATTTATGCTTGCATAACTACTACCTGTGCTCCATCCCCAGTGGGAGACTATGCAGGAGCCTGAGCCTATTCCTGCACTAATTGGCTCTATAGGGTCACTGCCTATGCCTGTAAGGTGGAAACATGTGCCTGTAATGTGGTTACCTTACCCCCATCACCTACTTGTGCCTACCCCTATGCCATCTACCCCCATAACCCTGTCACATGTCCCTGCAAGGTGGTCATTTGAGCATGAGACTAAGATAGTTGCAATTGTAATGCTATGACCTAGCCTTGCAACTAATCCCTCTACACAATAACGGTAGCAAAATGGGTTGCCTAGGTCTAGGTGGTGTTTCCTGTAGCTGAGCCAGCCACCACTTCCTATATGCATCTATCATACTAGCATCATCAAACCTCTAGTACGCAACCTACTCCTCCTACCCTATTAGCACTATAGGGCATGGTGGAGATATAGGTCTCTCCACATCATTCTTGCGATACTATGGAAATGGCGGAGGAACATCCTATCACAACCAAAACTACCATCTAACTCTCTCCATTGGTATCATCTTGTGATCACTTACACACCTACCTTGTATCCATCAGACCAACTACAACCCCTCCAGCTCATCAACCATGCCAGTGTAGGATATAAAGTCCACATACGACTACCACAAAATATCGATCACCAATAAGTCATCCAACAACCGCCTATAGTTGGCAATATCGCATGTAGCTGTATCCACCCTTGGATGTGCTCCTACATATACCCATCTCCTAAATCCAACCCTGTAGGCACCTCAAAACCAATCCTGTTGTGGAAGGCCTACATGACGTAGACATACGATGTGACCATATGCCCAAAAGTGTAGTAGATAGGTGCAACATACACTGAATCTCCAAATCCTTTGAATTTCCCATAACTCCATGTATAATTGAACTAAAAGGGTGGGTGCCCAAGAAAAGCAGATTCAGTCCTCAATCATATCCTACAAAACCCCCGTCAAATCCTGGGGATATCTCCCACCCTCTAAATTAGGAAGTGCATAACACCCAACTGCCACCGTCATCAGCACTACTAATATGGTCTCCTAAGGATAGCCTACATACATATCCCCATAACTAATGCTAACATTGTGATCTCTCAACTCACCAATTTCCTCTCCAAACATAACCACTATGGGCTCCAGTGAAGCCTCTGATGAAATATGATACACTGGATCACCAATAATTGGTAGTTGGATAATTTGATACACATCCTCCAATGTGATAGTCATCTCGCCAGTAGGTAGATGGAAGGTTTTGGTTGTTTCATCCCATCTATCGATGAGAGAAACCATCAAGCTATGATCTCGTACTATGCACCTATAACACTTAATGGAACCAATTCGAACCTCCTGTATTTGCCTCCACTCATCATATGTGACAGTAAGTCACATCTGCATCAACAATGGTGGCAGTGGATCTCACATAGTGAGCTGCTACCTCACTTGCATCACCACTCAACCATGTCATTCAAATGAATTTATCAGTACTCTATTCCCTCACACCCGACCCATCCCACTCCTTACCTATTCCTTTCCTAGGCTACCCAATGTTCACATTTAACACTTCCCCTATTTTCCTTAGCCTACTTTATTCACTATGTTCCTCACCTCAAATTTCTACCCTACATCCTTGACCATTCAACACATTTACCAAAACCTACCTACTTCATCATGCCTTGCCTAAGACCTAGTATATTCTATCTTGCCTAACCTAAACCTATCTCACCCTTTCCTGACAATTTTACTTTCCCTAATCCATTTTAAAACCACTTTGAAACTTTTCACAGTGACCGACGATGGTCACCCTGACTGATACTGGTCACCTATTAGTCCTACCGACGCCAACCGATAACCAACCTGCATCGGTCACTGGTTCGGTGCCAAAACCAAAACCGCACATCCCCCATTTGAAAAAACTTAACAAAAAATACCTACAAACTACCCCAACCCACCCAAAATTCCACCCATATTCATTTACCAACTTAATTACACTACATTTTCCCCTTCTTATACCCAATTTCATCCCATTTCACTAAAATTACAAATTCAATTTCTAAACCCAAACCCTTCATTTATTTTAACCTTCATTTTTCATTCAAAATATAGATGGAAAGATGATCCTACCTCTAGTTGATGTCGTCTCCGTGGTGGGATCTCTGGTCTCTAAGATGGTGGTCATCCAACTCCCTCTCTTGGCTCTATCATGCCTCTACCAATCTCCATAACTCTCACCCAATTAAATCACTCCAATCCATCTCGTGGACCCGACAATCACAATCCATTCACCACTCACATCTCTCCAACTCATCCTAGATAGTAACTTCTATCATTTTCACCACGTTCAACAAGTAAATAGATCCTCTCTGTCATTTTCCCAAAGTAGAAATGAACAAAGGTATCTATAAATGGAAGATTTTACCTTTTTTTACCCCAAATAAGACTTGACCGACATCAGTTTCTCTTGACTAGTATTAGTCATGTGCCCTACTAAATCATGGTCAGTTTATCTTAATTGGTATTGGTTACCCTTAACTAGTATCGGTTAGCCTCCTTGAGCCCACTATATGACTTATCACCACATTTGATTGCCTAAAACCCTTTTTTGTCTTACCTAAGCCTCTACCTAGCCTTATCACCCAACCTAATTTCCTAATTACCTACCACATACCACCTTGTCATTTGAGGGCATGTTTTTACCTCTACTAGGGCCTTTCCTATGGCCTTACCTATTACCCAACCTACCTACACCTATTTGACACTTGAATTCACCTACTCTCTATACCTTACAATTTTGCCACTTGTGTTGTTTTACCTACTAACCTTGCCTTGCCTTATGTCGTGTTGTTTATCTATACTTTACCAAACCTATTGGTGCTTTGGAACACACCTATTTCCCATTCCGGCACCTAGCCTAGTTGTGTTTCTAGGACAATATTATGTACATTGGATACCTGGATCACATTCGCCTTGTTTGGATAAACTATCAACCTTTGACACTTAGAGTTTGTGGGCTCTTCAGCCTAGTACCTTGTCACATTTTATGTGTGTGTGTGCATTTGAATGCCCCAGCCTATTACCTATACCCATATCACCATTTTCTATGTACGCACATTTTACCTAATTTAGTTTCACTCCACCTACCATTTTATCTAATCCGTCACCGATTAAGACTCTTCCTTCACTAGTTCCAATGTTTGAGGGGGATAACCTTCACTAATACCTGGGGTAACCCAATTTTCACCCATACCTGGGACAACCACTTCTATTTTTTTCCACGTTGCTTATCAAAAAAATCTAATTGACAAAAAGGGGCAAACGTAGACACCCAAAATTGGGTCAAATTCCCCTAACCCCTTTTGATTAAATCAGTTTACACCATACCTACTCATGCCCCTTGTGCATACATTTTAATTAATTGAATTACTTTCATTAATTAATTATCTAACTCACCCCTCCACCTCACCTAATGCTACCTCACCTATCCAACTCACCCAAGACCCATTCCCCAACCTATTAATTAACTAGGACTAGGTCTATACTTATCCTAACTAATTAAGACTTAGTCTAGCCCTAGGAATTAACTCCCATAACTCCTCTAACAAAGAATTTTCATCTCTAGACAATCTATCACTTAAGACTAGGGTTTAAAATATCAATCACGTCAAAAAAAGCAAATATCAGGCTATTTTTGGCAACCTTGACCTATTCGCCCTCACCGACGTCATTTTTTCTTTGGCTAGTGCCGGTCACCTAACCATCATTGGTCACTTTATATACACTTTCAAAACTCTTCACATGGGTTGGTCATTCAGTTAGTGGAGCCCTCTTGCATTCAAGCTCGAATATTCAAGCTTTCCTACATCCTGAAGAAGAACACATAAGCATAGTGCAAGACAAGTAGTCAGGTCCTCCTTCCAAAGCATTGGAATACTCAGAGGAGCACAATAGTTTCATTATCGCAGCATTGGACCTAAATATCTCCTCTACAATCAACCACCAATCATCCCCACTCCATGGATCTGTGAAATACTAAGTAAGTATTTTGATTTTATCATTTGTTCTTATTCTAGTATAGATATGTTGTTTTCTTTTTGTGTTTACGTTCTCACACTACCCGTATATTATTAGAATTTGAGGATTCTGATAAATATAGATTTAATCAACTTACATATTACATAATGTTACAATAAATATTTAAATAAAGATTACATCATAAAATAAGTAAATAAATAAATACTTACAGGAAATAAATAACATAGGTGACACAGTATTTATAGTGGAAAACCCCAATAAGGTAAAAACCACTTTGAAAATAACCTTTTACTTCAGAGAACTTTTTTTACATCTAGTAAGATCACGTCCTCTGAAACCCTATTTACCAAGGGTAAAACCAAATCATTTGATTTTCACACCTTTGATATATTTCCCGAATATATCAAATGAGGACCTAAAGTCCTTTTTATATAAGGTGATCGGGTATGTCTCCTGACCCACTTTTTCAACCTAAAATGGTTGACACATACACCTAGGTTTATAATATTTAATATTAGAAATATAATCATTTCATGATACTAAATATTTAACCTAAAGTATATACCTAGGTTATCATATATAATAATATAAATATAAATATTTCATATTATAAAATATTAACCTCTATATTAGTGATGGACCCATATACATTAAGGGTTGGCCAGACCACTTAATCATTATGTTCCAACACTCCCCCTTAATGTTAAGTGGGATAATATAACAAATGTCAATAAATTACTTGCCTGTGGTACACTACAAGATTTACAATCCTTAAACCATAAAGGTTTTAAGCTAGCATATCGTTTGAATGAATTATAACACTTTCATCATACTCAATTTATTTTTTGGTACAAAAGGATTTGAAATCCCAAAGATCATCCCATGATCAGTGGCTAAGTATGATTTGTGAGTTTTACATGTTCTCACAGGTTCTCATAAAAGGTTATTGAACCCAAGCATATAGGATCCTTTTACAATCAAGAACCTCCTTAACAATATGCTTGTACTGGATGTTTACCAATTAACTCAATAGCACTAAAGAGTTTACTGAAAACCACCTTTAAGATCTTTCTACACTTCTTTCTAAAAAAGAATTTGATGAGGTATACATTCCTGAAGGTCTTTTTACAAAAACTAAGTTTCATTAGGAGGTGACATTGTCATCCACACTCCCCCTCAATGGAAACTCCGACAATCCAAGATTTTCACAAAAGTGACAAAACTTTGCAGCACTCAAGGACTTTGTGAAGATGTCAGCAACACGTTCTTCAATCAACATAAACTTGAGATTTATCTCCTCACTTTCCACCTTCTCACGGGTGAAGTATATGTGTATCTCAATGTTCTTTGTCATCTGATGTTGAACTAGATTTTTAATCAAGAGTAATACAACTCTAACCACCACATAGAAGATAAATACTTCCTTTAGCTTCTATGTGTATCTTTACCAATAGCCGTTGCAGCCACATGACTTCTTTACTTCTTTCATTGTACTTCTCTGCCTCAGTAGAAAAAATGGAGACTGTTGATTGTATTTGTTGTTCCAAGTAATGGTTCCTACACCAAAAAACTTGAACACATATCGAGTAAATTTTATAACACAACATTAGTGTGGTTAGAATCAAAAAATCCATATAAGATAGCATTTTCATTCTTATTATAATGTAATCCATAATTGATTGTTCCTTTCAAATATCTAAAAATTCTTTTTGCAAGATTTCAATGATCTCTAAAAAAGGTTCCTGCATTTGAAGTCATTCCTTTTGTATAGGAAATATCTAATCTAGTTATATTTAGATAAATCAAACTATCAACTAACAACGTATATAAAATAGGATTAACCTTTTTCATATGTAGATTTATGATCAATATTTATTCCAACTTCCATTGAAGTAGAAAATGGTTTACAATCAATCATAAGAAACTTTTTCAATACAATGGTTGCATATTGTATTTTGAAAAATAACAATAGAATGAAATACAATCATACAAATAACATGATGTGAGAGACCTAACTCATTCATTTCAAAGTACTGCTTTAATTTCTCTTTAATCCTAGGAATTAAATCAAAATTATCACCAGACATAAGCAAATCATCAACATATATACATATAATGATAATATGCGAGCCTTATTGCTTAATGAATATATCATTGTTAGAAGAATAATTAACAAAACCTAATAGTTTAAAGAAGGAAACAATTTTCACATACCAAGCTCTAAGAGCTTGTTTTAAACCATACAAGGATTTCTCAACTTACAAACATAGTTTTTGTACCAGTTTCTTCAAATCCTTTAGGTTGAAACATGTAAAGTTTTCTTTTAAATCATAATTCAAAAAAGTATTTTTCTTATCCATTTGGTGGATTTCCCATCCAAATTGAGTGGAAGTTGCAAATAAGGCCCTAACAATACTCATTTTAGCTACAGAAAATGTTTCAACATAATCAATACCAAGTTTCTGAGTAAAACCTCTAACAATAAGTCTATCTTTATGTTTTTTAATACTACCATCACCATTATATTTTACTTTGTATATCCACCTAGACCCTATAATACTTCATGGCTCAGGTTTATACAAGGTAATTAATGCATGGTACATATGATAGTTTCTAGTCATTTTCCTAAGGTTAATAGGATTTGAGTTTTCTAACATATATTGAGCTCAATTTAATTTCTTATCTAAGAAGATAAGAGTTTCAGAAATATCTATAAGATCAAAACATCAGCATGACCATTTATTAAATCAGAATCAAAACCATCATTTAGAAGCCTTTGATGAAGTAACTTCAAGAGAATAAGACAACACATGTAAACCTTCCACTAGACTATATCTATACATTTCATATAAGCTTCGATAATTAATATGTCGTAACCTTTCATGCCATAGTTTTGAATTATTCAAACTTTGAGTTATAAAAGAAGATGCATAAGAGAAATCATCAAAATTATATAGATAATTTCTTTGAATTCCTTCAGCTATTATACTCTCATGACTATCTTTGATATACCAAGTATCCTTCATACATGGATTCTAGTTGTGTCCATACCTCTTTCGGATGTTCGATATTACTAATGTGTAGAAGGTACTCATCGTTCAAATTGCATAGAAAGATTATCTTACATTCATTGCAAGAATGCATTCATATTATCTACAGTTGCTTGATGACCAGTGGGAGAAACCTCAGATCCAGAAATAATCATTCAGAGTTTCATCGCCATAAATTCTATTTTGACCCAAATGTTGTAATTGGTTTCATTCAGGATCTGGGTTTTGTCAAGACAGAAATAGTTGGGCGTCATTGTTTTCCTAAACCTGTAAAACAAACCCCATTATAATATACAATGTACCATAGAGTTAGATACATATTTATCGATAAAAATAACACTTTTAATAAAATCAGATCTAAATTTTACAGATCTAAAGAAACTATTTGATCATAACTAATTTTGTCATTATAATGCATACTAATTAACCTCCCATGATCAAAATAAAAACCCGCATTATAAAGGGCTCTGCATTATACCCCAGATTTATATAAAAAATATTTTCAACTATATAGAAGTGAAGAAAAGATCCCTAAGAATGCATAATAAATTTGAATTTCTAAAAAAATTAATGTAGACAAAAATATGGCCGACTTAAATTTTATGTCTAAATGACCGTGATAATGGATTTTTTTGGTCTATCGTGATGGTGATTTGACCGTCAATTTTAACACAGTTAAAGTTTCTTGAAACCTACGAGCTTAAATTTGACGTCTAAATGACCGTCATATTGTCTTATGTTTGGTCTACCATGACGGTCATTTGACCGTCAAATTTAATGAAGCCAAAACTTGTTGTGTATTTCCAGAATGTGAAATTCCAGAATTTCTTCTTCTGTATAATATTAGGGAGGTTATATTTTAATACATTATAATAACCTATTATAATTTATAATGTAAAAATATATACACTTTTTTATACAAAAATGTATATAATTTATAAAATGAAAATAAAAAACAACATATGGTTCAAAAAAATTATAAACTGTAGTATATTATTTTTATATTAAAAAACACATAACCCTTATTAAAGGGGTTTAAAGGACATAGACCAGGTTAAAATAATTTTACCAGGTGCAAGTAGATTTATGAGAGTATAGATTTACCTTCATATTCTATAGAGGGGACAAATAATTTCATCTGACCAATGAAATAAATTGAAATCCCTATTTTCATGAACCTTGTCTCCTCCCTTCATTTACTCTTAATTTTACCCCGCACACATTTAAAATTATAGAAATATTGTAAAATATTTTATATAATTCCTGCAAGTTAAAAACTTTATTACTTTTATGTGGCTATAACTACCAATATTTTAATTCCATATAATTTACAAAATGTAAATGAATTTAAGAATCATATCATATTACATCTCCCCCCAAAAAAATTAGATATTTAAAATTGAAAAATCCTAAAATTTCTACTGAGAGTTTAATTGGACAAATGTAATTTCAAAATAAATTGGGGAAAAAATAGAAGGGGACTAGATACTTTTAAATACCCTTTCGGGTTGGTTGAAAAACCCCATACAAATTAAATAAATAAAATACAAAACATTTGATATGAATTTATTTAATTTACCTCACTCTGATACCATGTTAGAATTTGAGGATTCTAATAAATACAGGTTTAATCAACTTACATATTACATAATGTTATAATAAATATTTAAATAAAGATTATATCATAAAATAAGTAAATAAAGAAATACTTACAGGAAATAAATAATATAGGTGACATAGTACTTATAGTGAAAAACCCCAATAGGGTAAAAACCACTTTGAAAATAATATTTTACTGTTAGAGAACTTATTTTACATCCAGTAAAATCACCTCCTCCTTTGAAACCCTATTTACCAAGAGTAAAACCAAATCACTTGATTTGCACACCTTTGATATATTTCCCAAATATATCAATGAGGACCTAAAGTCCTTTTTTTATATAAGGTGATTGGGTATGTCTCCTGACCCACCTTTTCAACCTAAAATGGTTGACACATACACCTAGGTTTATAATACTTAATATTAAAAATATAATCATTTTATGATATTAAATATTTAACCTAAAGTATATACCTAGGTTAACATATATAATAATAGAAATATAAATATTTCATATTATTAAATAGTAACTTATTTATTAGTGATGGTCCCATATACATTAAGGGTTGGCTATACCACTTAATCATTATGTTCCAACATATATCACCTTCTTCCCACCAATATGCTATTCTACCATCCCAAGCCTCTACACCCTTTCCAACCTCCTTTTCAGCATACCTGAGTCTTCTTAACAATATCATGAACTTATCAACAACACCCTTTATCTCTGTGAAATCATAGAGAGGTTCAAAAACCTATTTTTAAAAGTCTCCCATAATTTCCCCTACCGACACTAGTCACCCAATCAACGTCCATCACCCTCCTATACCGGCGTCGGTCGCCTAGCCAACGTCGGTCTCTATGTCTATTAAATTTCCCTAAAACAACAAGCTCACCACCTCTCCAAAAAACCCCAAAACCCCTCCTAACTCCACCCGAACTTCACCCACAGCCTCTGCCTCACTTGATAACCAACCAAGCCACTCAAATCTAAGTGTAGCCTGACCATTTTAGCAATATTTTATTGTATGTTGTTAGAGAAGCCCAAATTTTATAACTATAGTAAGATGCACTTGTTTATTATTTCTTCCCGCATTGATTTGTATTAAACAGAGGATTGAAAACCCTCTAGGAAGTATCATGCTTCCTAGATTTAGCTATGGCTAGGAATTCCTCTAACTCTTGCTATTTAATATTATTTTATGGTCTTGTTATGTTTCTTATACAGGTCATTCCTCCTAGCCAAAGGGAATCTCACACAATCATCTTGGATCAAAAGTCTACAGCGCGCAATGCCTTCTACCATATACATAATACATGTAATCCTCCTATTCCCATTACATTCTTATTTGTTTCTTCTCTACTACAATATTGGTGAAACATGTATCTCTTTTTCCTGTAAGTGATGCTTCACCGAGGGTCTTCCAGGATCTTGTCGATCTTCTAGTGTCACTCTTACCGATTGAATCCGAGGTAGAATTATTCCCTGTTTCACTTAACTTGGATATTTGGATAGGTGTCACAACCCGTTCATCACTTTCTAAACCAAATAAATTATCATGTTTGGTAGACCAGGTGGAGTATGTCGATCTCACCACACTCTAGGGGCACCTGTGACTCCTAGTATCTACTCAAATTCAAATGTTTCCCATAGATACCTCAACCATTTATCCGAAAGTATTCCAGTGAACCAAGGTCGTAAAACCTAAACCAGTCATATCCATTCCTTCTTCATCAGGTTTTCCTTCACCCCCAACTTTCACTTGCACCTAAATCCTCATCAACATCCAAATCTTCAACTAAACTCACTACTACATTCGGGGTCCACCCTACGTCTAGTCTAGTACATCTTGCCATCAAATTAGATCTGACTATTATAGAATCATTTGTCATGAAAAAAAAATTTGTGCCTAAGAAGAAGACATATTCTCCTAGGCCTTATTCGCCCTCATCTCTTCCATCAATATTAGGCCCATATCCATCAACCTTGGTTAAGAAACCACTTCACCAAGGCAAGTTTAAGGTATGACAAACTATATCCACACCTTCACCAGCCTCTTTTCCCACGCCCTTAACTCTTATCCAAAACAAACCCCATGTGCAATAGCCCACACCCACACCTTTATCGTCATCACGCCCTCAACCCACACCTACACCTGTACCCTCATCACCAATTTAACCCACATCCATACCTTTACCTGCAATGAAATTTCAGCCTGCACCTACACCCCTCCTCTTCATTTCCATTTTTACATACATCATCCATATTACCTTCTGCCACACCACTGCCAAAATAGTCACTTTCACCTTGGCTCTTCAAATTGCCTTCATTTTCTATGTCCCCTTTTGCCTCACATGCCCCACCTGTACCTTTACCCAGGAAGTTACAACCTAAATCAAAACCAAAAACCAAATCTTCATTACCTACCAAAAAGATAACTCTACCTACACCACCTCAATCAACACCTTTTTCAAAGCCATCACCTGTGCCTTCACCCAAACCCACTCTGACTTCGCATTGCGATCAATTAGTAGGATCCTATGCTAATGTCCTTGCTAGGTTGTTAGAAAAAATTGCTATCACATTACCTCCCATCAAACGTTATGACATGCTTAAACCTTAACCAGAAGGGTTTGATGATACTAAGATATGTGCATATCATTTTTCTCCAGGACATGATATTGAGGATTTTAAGGCACTTAGAAACATTCCCCTTCAGCTTTGTAATGTAGAAATCCCCTTGGAAGAAGATGACTAATTAGAGGAGAACTTAATTTCCCCTTTTCCTGTCACCATATGACCTAAACCCATAACTATTCAGTGGCCTTCACCTCCACCTCCAAAATCCTATTTTCCTCCTCCAACCTTTTAGATTAACATGGTATGGATTAGAGAGCTAGCCCAACCCCCTCCAAAATGCCAATGTGCCATACTAATTTCACAAGGTTCTTATCCTGCACTAGTTGTTTGTCCATCCTACCTTTATGCCTTTCATGACTCATCTCCCTCTCTTCCTCAAATTAATATGGTTTGAGTTTCCACTCAAGCGTAAAAAGATAAAGGGAAAGAGATGACAGGAAACCCATCCACTACATCTTTACCCAACATTCCATCTACACCTACACCCAAGGTAACCATCTGTAGGCCAGCCTATCCAATTTATTGTTCTTTTACACATCGCACCATGGTCAAACAACTGTATCAATCACCTTTAAAAATGTCTTTGTATGACCTCATTCAAACCTCTAAAACTCACCGAAAAGCCCTTCTTGAAATACTGCAAACCATTAAGGTGCTACCAAATGACCCTTCACCCATTTCCACCATTTTCACCCCTCATCACATGGATTCTCTTATTGCTTCTCCCAAGACCTCCATTCCCACTACCACTCATCAGATTTCTGCTGTCAGTTTCTCTAACTTAGAAATTAGTCCTTTCCATTCAGAGGATCCTGACCCCACCCTCTTCATCTTGGTCTACATTGATGATACTCACATCCAACGCATTATGATTGATGGAGATGTGAGCATCAATATCATTTTTTCCCATGCATATGAAAAAATGCACATACCTTCCCATTGCATGCATAATAACCCAATTATGATGCGTTCATTCAATGATGTCATAACCACTACCCTTGACACCATCATTCTCCACATGTGCATGGGACCCCACTCCATTCTTGCATTATTCTATGTTCTCAAGGGGGAATTTAAATAAAACATGTTGTTAGGTCGACCTTGGATTCGTGTCATGGGGTGTGTACCTTTGAATTTACATATCTGCATCAAGTTTGAATATGAAGGACACCCTTATACTATTCAAGCAGACCCTTCACCTTTCAAAACCTATAACATGTTGTATCAACCTAATGATTTCCTCATTCCAGTTAAGGCATCTACCACCGCCACTACCTCACCTACTTCAACTGTTGCTTCATCTTCTACTACCACTTCCACCTTGTCTACCACCGCAATTGCCTCATCTTCTACCAAAAAATGCTTCATCTTCCGTCATTGCTTCCTCTACCACTTCTACTATTGCACCTTCATCAACTAGCACACCTCTCCCCACTACTGTTGCAACATCCAAAGTTAACCCTTCTTATTCTTCTTCTTCCATTCCCGCCACCCAAGTACCTACTTCTAACCCTTTGGAAGGTTTTTTTCAATGCCTTACATTGGGGGAGTATTGCATGTACAATATCAATACTTTCTAAACTCCTTAAGAGTATGCAAACCTTCATCAACACCTGTATTATGACTGTCATGTAGGAGAAGCATTTCCATATGGTCCCCCTCACCTGCACACCAACCTAACATTTGGGGGACTTGATACTTATTCCTATTCTCCCAAACCACCTACTAAAACACAACCTTTTTCCTCTGACTTTCGTTACCTCACCAACCACTATTTTTCCCGTACCTTTCTCTATAGTTGTTCTTGGAAAGGATTCAAATTTGGTCTTTATGAACAAGGTCATCACACAATTATTCCTTGTACTACCCATAAACATATGGACCATCGTGGTATTGGATTTTTTGAACAACCTAATCCTAAGTAGGCAAGAGTCGACCTCGTAGATGAAGATCAACCTTCTTCACCTTCTTCTCCTTCTTCACCTGTCACACTGCCATCACCTACGGAGTCAATGGATCCATAATCCATACCTCCTAACATTTTTTTTGTGAACACCATTTCCTTGGGACCTCTGGCCTATCATCATGATGGCGAGGCATCCTCTTCCCTTCTTCTTCTTTATCCTGACATGTTCGTAGAAGACACACTTTTAATCAACGTTATTCAATTTCAGGATGATGATTTCATTCTCACCTATCTCGGTGAAAAATATTCTTACATTCACCGATCATTACCTTCTGAGACATAAACCATGTTGAATGAAACGACCATAGAGATCAACATTCACACTCAGGATAACCCTCACATTCTGAAGATAGGCCAATCTTTAGATTCCACTGAATAGGAAGCCTTCACCTCTTTCCTCCAAGATCATAAAAATGATTTTGCTTGGTCTTATGCCAATATGCCCAATATTGACCCAAATATTGTGGTACACAATATTTTTACTATCCCCAATGCTAAACCTATGAAAAATACATCCACGCATTACTCTTCTTATGAAAGAAGAACTCCAATGCCTCCTTTCAATTTATTTCATCCTACCATTTGAATATCCACAATGGATATCTAACATTGTACCTATCACCAAGGCGATAAGGGGACTCCAAATCTGCATGGAATTCCATGACCTTAACCTTGTTTTTCCTAAGGATGAATTTCCTTTACCTAGCATTGACCAACTTGTTGATCTGACAATCAGCCATGAGATGCTAACTCTCATGGACGGGTTCTCGGGTTATAACCAAATATTACTTGCACCAAAAAATCAACATAAAACCACCTTCATCACCCCTTGGGGTACTTTCTGTTATCGCGGCATGCCCTTTGGCTTGAAAAATGTTGGTGCCACTTATCAACGCACTATGACCTATATCTTCCATGACATCATGCATGAAATATTAGAAGATTATGTCAATGAACTTCATGGTAAGTCCAAAAGTTGTGATGAAGATCTCCCTATTCTCAAAATTATCTTTGACTACCTCATCAAATACTACATTTTCCTTCAACCAAAAAAGTGCATCTTTACAGTCCTCTCCAAATTTCTCCTTGGTTTTATCATCTCTTTGTGGGGCATCAAAGTTGATCCCGCCAAAATCAAGGCCATTCTAGAGATGTCACCACCCACTAACCTTTGATAACTTCTTAGTTTGCAAGGAAAATTGCAATCCATTCAACACTTTATTTCCCAAATTTCTGACCAATATCACCCTTTTCATCAACTTCTTAAAAAGGAAGTCTCCTTCAATTGGAACAATGAGTGCCACAAAGACTTTGAAGCATTGAAGAAATACCTTCTTCAACCACCTGTACTCATCCCACCTAAAGATGAAAAACCTTTCTACCCATACATTTCTGCTACTGACCATTCCTTGGGTGTCATGCTCACTCATCGTGATGAGCAACATAGGGAGCAAGTAGTTTATTACATAAGTTGTATGTTTTAGACTATGAGACTAGATATACCCATGCTGAAAAGATTTTCCTAGCCTTAGTCTTCATTGCCACCAAAACTTTTCCACTACCTACTTAACCATAAAACCTTCGTCATCACTATACACCAACCCTTTTCATTACATGTATGTCAAACATTACCAACATCAACACACCTCACGTTGGATCATGCTCCTCGTAGAATTAGACCCAGAGTTCATTCATTAAACGTATGTCAAGGGAAAGAGCATTATAGATCAACTTGCAGATGCTCCACTTCCCAAACACCAACATTCTAACTTCGATTTCCCAGATGAATCTATTGCTACCCTTTCCATCGATGATTTTCCTATTGACCCTACCATTTACCAAATGGCCTTATTCTTTGAATGGTTCTAAATGTCAACATGGGGGTGGTGTAAGAGTCATCCTCATTCCTCTCAATGGTGAGCCTATACCTTTATCATTACAAATTAGACTTTAAATGCACCAATAACATTGCTGAGTATGAAGCACTTGTCTTAGGTCTTCAAACTGCCATCACCTTAGATGTTAAATCCATTAATATCTTTGGTGATTCTCAACTAGTTGTGAACCAAGTCAATGAAATATACTAGTGTCGTAATGAGTTCCTTCAAAAATATAAGTTCCATGGTAACTTACTTTTGACCACCTTTGACCATTTCCTCCTTGAAACCACTCTGTAATCCACGAAAAATTTGTGGATACCATGGCTTGTCTCGCCTCACAAATACCAGCCTCACCTTCTGAATCAAAAATATTTGTCACAATACAATGATTGTAATCACCTTCCTACATCATTCCTGACATTAATTTTGTGGGATGTATCGAAACTGACCCATGCGACATTTTTTATAAACAGTACGTTGGCTACCTTTCCCTTTCAATCCTACCTCTATACCTCACTTGTAATGGTTGGGGTGCCTTCCTCCACAAGGTCTCCCATTACATCATTATGGGAGGTCTTCTCTACAAACATGGATTTAATGGTATCCTAAGTAGATGCCTCACTACTTTTGAAATTCTATACACCATTAAAGAAGTCCATGATGGGATTTGTGGTGGAAATTTCAGTGGCCATGTTGTTTCCAAATGAATCCTTTACCTTGGCTATTATTGACCAACCCTTAACCAAGATTGTTGTGAATACGTCAAATGTTGTGTAAAATTTCAGCAACATGCTAACCTTCACCATACTCCTAGTCATGTCTTACAACTTGCTAGGGAATTTTGGCCTTTCTCTCAATGGGGTTTGGATCTTGTCGGAGAGATTAACCCTCATTCTTCTCAATGTCATCAATGGATCATCACAACAACCAAATATTATACTAAATGGGTAGAAGCCATCCCTCTCATTTCAACTAAAACTAAGAAAATATGTAAATTCATCAATCACCACATCATTTGTCACTTTGGTGTTCCTCATCGCCTTATCACTGATAATGGAAAACAATTCAAAAATAAAACCTTATGTAAACTATGTGATACCTTTGACATTCAACTAAGTTTTTCATCACCCTATTACCCACAAACCAATGGCCAAGCTAAATCTTCCAAAAAAATCCTAAACAAAATTCTTATGAAATTTGTCGATGATACTGGAAAGGATTGGCATATGCACATTCCTTTCGCCTTATGGGCATACCGTACTAGCATTCGTACCTCTACCAATGCTACACCTTTTTCTTTGGTTTATGGCATAGAGACCGTCCTACCTCTCAAAGTCCAAATTCCATCCCTTCATATCTCACTAAAAGATATGCTATCTGACGATGAATTTCACCAAGAAAGTTTGGCATAACTAGAGTTATTACATGAACTTCGTTTAACTACTCTCGACCATCTTCAAATCTACCAAAAACCTTTCAAACTTTTCTATGAAAAATGTGTTCATGAATGCACTTTCAAGTTCAAAGATCTTGTTCTAAAGGAAAATAAACATGTAACCAAAGTAGAGAAAAAAAAATGGGGAAAATTTTCTCCTAATTGGCTTGGACCCTATATTGTTACCCATGCCTATGGATTAGGCACTTATTGTTTATCTTCTCTTGAAGGTAAACCCAAACCTGAGCCCCTTAATGCCTTACATCTTTGATTGTTCTACTATTGAATAAATTACTACATCACTTTATGTCACCTATATGCTTGTCCCTTGAGAAAAAATTTCCTCCATTTACCTATTTTAAGGACTAACGACTAAACTAGAATTGTGTGATTATCCGTTACCATTTAGCCTTGTCTTCAACATGAGTACCACAACTCTACTCATGGATACTTTTTTTCTTTTTAGGATGGAATCCCATGGTTGTTTGTCACTTAAAACTCCTCTTTCATAGCTAACCTCTTCATGTTATGGTCTTTCCTTCACAAAAGATGCCTATACTCCTTTATAGTATTTTCCATAACTTCAAGTTCAAAATAAAACACAAAAATATACATGAGATAACCAAAAAATAAAATCCTTGAGTCAAACTTCTTGTAAATATATGAATCCCTCAAAATTCCATATACGCCTCTCTCGCTGCTATAAATAGACTACTCCCTCGAAGGAAAAATATAAAAAAATTAGCCTCATCTTACATCTAGTATATCCAAAAAGAAGACTACACTCTTATTTTTCAAAACAAAATAAATTATTTTGAAGCTTCCCGCACTGATCACCTTCACGAAGACCTCAAGGAGACATTATTTTATCCTAATATAGAATTCCCACATTGATCAATCTATACAAAAAGAAAAATAACAAGTCACAAAAAGAAAATTACAAAACTTTTTGTCACAGACTTGCATATTTTGGTGTTGGTATCTTTTAGAAGGGGCATGCTATCCTATAAACATGGTTATGCTAAACAAAGCTTCCACCTTACCTTATGCTTACTCTCTCCTAAATCAACTCAAGGGATGTGGCGTGTATTCTACACATTGTGATCACACAACTTCTTTCACCTTTAGACCTATCAATCATGTAGTGTATCTAGGGACTTATGTTCAATGAGTCTAAGGATATGACAATTAAAGTCTTTTCCAACTTGGGGCATTTCAATTCTATTCATTTAACTCCTTTTTTTACTTATTGATTCTTCTACATAGGATAGGACCCTCAACATGTAGTTTTTGGGGTTTCTTTTCCTTTCACCTACATTTACATTCATCATCTACTTCAATACACTCATCTCACACATTATAATCAACCTAGACACAACCATGCCTAACTTACCTTGCCCATTTAACCATACCTAAACTCACCCAACCTATTCACCTACCTCATCTTATTCTTCCCTATCCTATGGGATAACTACATCAGTATGAGGCCCCTTTCACAAGGGATATATAGGTAGCACTCTTAGGGCATGGCGCCCTTTGAGGTTAGCTTGACCACTCTTTTACCCATCATCATTTCCCCCATCAAACAATTAGTTCCCATGAAAATAATAATTTAGAAGTTAACTCACAAACAAAATGAAACACTACATAAGTACATTATCATTTATTTTCCATAATACCCATAACTTGGAAATTAAATCAAAACACATAAAATTTAACCATGCCTCAAATCTCATTTCCATATAATCAATACAGTGAAAATTAAACCATTCAATCATATTTTCACTATGCATAACATCTAATTTTCATGACATCAATACAGTGAAAATCAAATCACTCAATCACGCCTACTCATCTAGTTTCCACAAACACTAGAACAACAGAAATTAAACCATTTCAACTATTCATTAAAAAACTATATAGAATCAACCATGCCTAATCACCTAATTTCCATGAAATCAATACCATGGAAATACAATTCAAACATATATCACTCATACAAACCATGTCTAAAAATATTTAGATTTCCATCACAACAACACTTACAAATTTTTGACTCAATCATGTCTGCAAATTCTACTTTTCATGACTCTACAATGCCTACATCTGACTCAACCATGCCTAAATCACCTAGTTTTCATGACAACATTAACTTTGAAATGGAACCAAATCATGCCTACATCTACTTTCCATGATAACAGTACAATGGAAATAAAATAACATCATATATAAATATCATCATTAATATATACATCGAAGGTATGTATATCAGTACACTAAATATAAGGTATGAATATAAGTATCTCAAAAAATATCATATACAATCTCGCATCTTTGGCATGCAAGTCAATATATATGTCAAAAATCAAAATACAATGTCCCATATCATCAAAGTCTATCATCCGTCATGACGACCCATCTCCCCTGTTAGTCTCTCTTATATCCTCATTTGGTCCCGATCTCACCCACTCTTCATCTATCCAATAGTCTCACCTAACCTCTATCGCCATGAATTGGTAACCTATTTCTCACCCTACCTATGTGGCTGAAAAATATCTAAGTTACTTGAACTATGTGTACTTGAGTTGGTCCTGGCACTGGCTACCTGATATGCTCTGTGCTTGGCATAAAACAGAACATGTATACTTGCCTCTAACAATCGGTCCTGATAACACCTCACCTCTGATATTATATCTCTGTAGGTGGCCATAGATATCACTTGAGGAGGAACCATTGCTCTCACCCCAACTTGTGGACCCTGTCTAGATAAAAGTGGCCTATCTAGAACTACCTGTGCCTGTAATGTAGTGTGCCTATGACATGGCTAACTTACCCTATAGGGTGAATATCTAGGCCTGTAACCCTATCACCTATGCCTGTAAAGGTGATACCTATCCCCCACAATATTTCGGTGGGTGTGTGAGAGCTTGAGCCTGTGCCTGAGCAAGATGTCCTTGTAATCTAGTCACCTGCCCCTGAAGCATGACCCCCTGTGCCTATACTTGTGTGAGTTGTAACTATAAATCAGTGACCTGGCCCTGGAGTGCATCCCTCTACACTATCACTATTGCTACATTTGGCTGGCCTGACCGTGGCAGTGCTCCATGTAGCTACGCTACCCACCAGTGCATGTATGCGTCTATGGTGCCTCCATCAACAATACGCATATCGGTTAACTTCTACTCCTACCTTGTAGCATCCATTTGATGTGGCAGAGATAAAATTCTCTCCACATCCTCTCTATGATACTAAGGAAAATGCTGGAGGCACATACTGATTGTAGTCATTTTTACTCCCATCGCAAAAGGAAGGAACCCCATGCGTTCCGGCCTATCACCCAGCAGAAGCTGAGCGCTCACCCGAGGCACGCGCGGGCACCCGAGTTTCTCTTTTATGTGAGTTTAATGGGAAGCATCATTTATGATTAGTGTAAGAGTTTTTATGAGGGAGGTTGAAACATACAAGGATCAAAGGGCTCAGAACAACCTCTAGATCCTTGCAGTCACCTTAGACTGATTACTTTAATAGAATCCAGAACATGCATTATGATAAAAAGAACTATACAAGCATTCATACATATCATGAAAGGAAAGAGAGCTCATATGAGAAAAATATGCATTAGAACCATTGATATCCATGCCTATTTATAATAGGTAACCTCATTATATTCATTGATTCATTATAGAGTGTCACAGAGAGCAGACTTTAGTCATGCATATCACTGGACGTATGTAACTAAGCTAACAGAAAAAGAAAAATTACAACTCCATTCTTAGTACATTCCTTCCTGAACACAAATATCCACTTGTAGTAATTCTACAGAGCTCCGCTCACTCTGTAACCCGCTATACCTCGTACTTGTATATCTTTTACTTTGTAGGCACTTGTATTTATAATTCTCCTACACTACCAACTCACCTTCCAGTATCCTCAAATCTGGTGCCAAGTGTCGAATGTGGTCCATGTGAGCATGCTTCTCTAGGCTTGGGCTTTCTACTTTATCTCATGATGTTCTTCTAGAAGATTCCATCCAAGGCATGCTCTTTCCTGGGCCAGGCTATCATCAGGTTGACATCTTATCCATGCACAACTGATCATGCTTTTCACATGTTCTGCCATGGGAGCTCAAATTGGCTAAGTCCCGAGCCTCCTTTCACACGTTGCATGTGTTGTGTGCTTCCCTAAGGCTTTCTCTCACGTGATTTTACCTTGCGTTCCTTCTCATAGCTGGGACCCTGCATACCTATGCGCCTTCATACTTGGCCAATATTCCAAGGGTCCAAAATCACCCCAGACGATGCCTATTTTCTGTCCTCGGAAACATTTCACTTGACCAAGATGCATGTTGTCTAGGAAATATTACACTTTACAAAAAGAATAAGGAATGAAAGAATCATGGAAAATAATGAAGAATGGGGGGAGCATCAATTCAATAAGCTAGGAAAATATTTCTGGAGGTCTACCTCTAGCTTATTCCATACTTCGACCTCACCCTGTGCCTTCTGGCAGAGGTCACCCACCAGGGTGTTCACTTCATTAAAACTCAGGCCAACTCCATGGATGCGCAAAATGTCCACAATCTGCTCCATCTCTTTGCCCAGGACCTCAAGTTTATCCATCCTTATAGTAATCTAGGGGTATATTTCCTTTAGTCGGGCCTTAATTGAGCTCCTTAAAGCCTCAATTGCCTCTGATTTCTTCTCTACTTTGGCCATAACCTTGTCCCTCTCTGCCTAGTTCCCCTTGTTCTTTTCTTGGAATTATTTTAGTTCTGCTTCAAGTGTGGCAACCAAGGATCTCGCCACCTTATCTCTATCTGTGTATGTATAATATGAGGCCTCCACAGATTAGGCAACAATATTAATCTCTACGAGTACTTGGCTGTACTCGGAAAGGAGCACTACCACCTTCAACTGGTCCTCCTCTTTCAAGCACGTGGCCACTTCTTCAGCAGATTCAAGGGATAAGGTTCATCTCTCCATAGTGATGACATGCGTTAGATCTTCTATACACTCTAGGATGGACGAGTAATTTTGTGTGGGTGGTGCTAAGTCCGAGTGCTTCAGGAGGATGGCACCTTTGATAGACTCTATTTTCTTGTAAACTTCTTGCACCTTTACCTTCTCTTCCTTCAACTCACGCCTTAAATGTGCATTGATCAATTCTTCCTATTTCAGGCTCTTGGCCTTCTCCACCAGTTTTTCTTCCTTCTCTCCTAACTTCACCTCCAACACTCTGATCCTGTTGTTGTACGCAAATAATCTAGCCTTAGTCTCGACTGTAACCTTGTTCAGTGCATTGAAAACTTGCTCATTCGAGAGCTCCTAAGCATTCACTAAAGGATTGACCCCCTTAGATTCTAGAAATGTGATGAGTGCTCCTTGGTAGACTTCGAAGTCTGGCTCATCAATGTGGGACTCGAATGCCCAAGATAGCATCTTCTTGGTTCTGGGGTATGTGTCATCCTTCTCAAAAGATCCCATGGCTAGGATCCTCTCCATGGGTATAGTGCTCTGGAATCGCATGCATAACACCTTCTTTGTGTCATCCACATAGCCCATTACTTTCCTCTATTATGCATCAAGATTTCCCATGCCCGAGCGTGTGCCTTTAGGGAAGCTTACTGTCAAAGTGAGGACTCCCAGGATGTCATGCTATTTTTTGATGTTCTCCTCCTTCCCTTCCTTCAGCACTATGTGTGCACTGCACTCCAACTCTTGGTCTACTAAGACCTTAAGCATTCTTTGTGCTTCTCTCTCTACCACCTCCGTGATCTACTCCTTTGTAAATCTTATAGATCCTCGCTTCTCCCTAGCATCCTCCTCATTTTCCTTTATGTCTTCGGTGTCTTCCTCATCTTGTGCACCCTTGTGCCGCGTGAATACAAACTCTTGGTTCTCATCTCCACTCTCCTCTTTCGAGTCGGAGATGTTAATGAAAAGTGGCTCTTGGTCTTTCTCTGCCTCTTCTTCCTTGCCACCATCTTCTTCACTTTCATCCGCTCTTCCACCCATGTATTTCTCCAAGTTGTTGGTTGCCTCCAAGTCAGCTTCTTCATTAACCCTCTTCTTTTTCCTTAGAGGTGGCTCTTGATCAGGGGATTTAGCCTTATCTTCTTCCTAAGGTGATTCTTCCTTGGAGATGGGTTACCTAGGTGCCTCTACCTCCAGTGTCTTCTCCTTCACCAGAGACTTATTTCTCATTATGTAAGTGTTGGGTTTAGCACTCGTGGATTGCATGCTCACTGTCTGAGCAGTCTACACAATTGGTGCTTCTTCTTCTCCTCTCCCTCTTTTCTTGGATGTTGGATTTTTCTTCCCCAAGGGGTCTTTAGGTATGGGGAGTTCATTCTCCAGATATGCACCCTTCTCGAAATTTGGCCTTATGCGCAAGTACACGTGTTTCGCGGAGCCTCCAGTGATGGGTAACGTCATCAGCATTGTCATTTGAATCTTGTGTGACATGTACTTTTCCACATACATGTACTTGTCACCAGGGTAATTTATCTACTTCCTCATCTCTCTATGTTCCTGGTCTAGACTACCCAGTTCCAGTCTTAGCTTCTTTGATTTTTTAAACCTATTCACTCCCACTTGGAAGTACTGAGCAATGAATGTGAAGGGAAGCTAGCACCAAGGGCTCCATGTTTCATCGATCAACTTGAATCTACCCAGGCAGTAGTGTTGGTAGACCATGAATTCAACTTCTCCCTTAATGGTTACTGGGAGTTGTTCGGGGATTCTCCACTCTTCCCTAAATGCATCCCTCAGGTGCGTGTACCATTTCTCTAGCCTCACCTTATGGGGTGTTGTCATTATATCGTAGGCATATTTTTCAAACTGCTTCACAAGTGAAGGATCCTTGGTGGGGTATTCCCATACAAATTTGTCTGGTGCGTCAGGCACCCCAATATTTTTGAATAAAATGGTGAGCAAGAAGTTACCAAAGAGGATCCTTTCCCCTTCCTTCGTGCAACTGACAATTTCCTCCGCGATGTATGCAGATAGGTTGTATATGGTTCCCTCTACAATCTTCTTATAGACATATAGCCAAGGTTTGTTGACCTACGTCTACCTCTCCTGACCATTCATCTTAGTCACCAAATGCACAGCCATTTTCATTACAAGGTCCTTAATGTCTGAAATGTCATAGTACTGTGACCCCTTCTTACAAGAATACTCAGTGATGGTCTCTTGAATGGCCTCCTTGTCGCCAAGGTCATCTTCCAAGCTATCTCCCTCACATATGAGGCCTGTAAATTGTCAAATCAGCTAGCGAGTCATGTGCATGTTGTGCCCTGTAAAGTTGAAATAATATTCATGTACCCATGACATCAACCATTGGTACATGTGCTCTGGTTTTCCAAAATAAGGCAACTCATAGAGTTACAACAACCCTGCCTTCTCCATTTTAACCTTAACGTTATCATCGTATATAGGAAAACCCTCAAGTGTTCATTTATTGGTGGGGTGTACTAATTCTGACGCCATTTATTTTTCTATTGTGTTTATGTGGTGATTATAGTCACTAACAAGTACACTTCTTAAGTGGGATTCCCATTCCTTCCCCATCATCACCCCATCTGGGTATTGCATCTCTACATACCATTCTTCATTTGTGTCTACCATGGATTCTAGTTTTTTGGCCTTGGATTTGCTCTTTCCTTTCTTGGATGCCATGGTCAAGGTATTTTTATCACTCCTATTCTCTCCTTGTTGCTCTGTCTTACTTCTTATAATCCACTGATCTTGAATCTGTGATACAATCCTTCTGAACCCGCACCCTAGTTTTTCGAACCCTAACTGGGATGAAAATCTTCACAAGAAAGTGCCTCCTCACTCATTCCACATCCATGTAACCCCTTCTGGTTCGTAAACTCAAAATACCTACTTCAATCTCACAGATCTTCCTTCACTCAATCGAATCTGAAAGCCCAAGTTTATGGAACTCACTTTTATCTCAAACTCTTCTATTTCACAAAGTAAAAATGAGAGTGCCCCGACCCTTTACTTATAGTTTTTCTCTTTTTTGGACATTAAATGCTACTTCACCTACCACCATACTTTGTTCATTTAATGCATCTTTTTCAAACAAATCCCATCTTCAGTGCCTTTACTTATGCACCCAACCTGCACGAAAACTCTTCCAAACTTTTGGTGCAAAACAAATCCAACTTGATAGAAGACTCTTACACGCACGTAACCCACACCGAAGGCACTTCTTCTATCCTAATCCTTGCTCTTTCCTACCTCATGTTTCTTTCAAATGTTCTTTCTCCTCCTTAGTATGTGGGATCTACAAGTAGCTTTACCCTGGCACCAACCATTCTTCCATCTTCCTCTTTATATACCTCTTTCAACCTGGCTACTCAACAAGGATTTTTAACACCACTTCTTTAGTACTTTGATCATGCGCTTCTTCACTTTTCTCCATCCCACACTTAAAGTGATGTACGGTCCTCTGCGCACTGTTGTCCACTCAAAATTCCCCGCTCTGATAAGAGTAAAATTTCAAAATTTTGAGTCTAAAGTGTTTTTCTCTGAGGTGCCTAAGTCATGAAATCGAAAAAAATCTGTGTTTTGGGTCATTTTGTGTGATTTTCGGGCTTGTCGGAACTTTTTGTCCCATCTATCCCAAGTACGAAAATGCACTCTGTTCCCCCATCGGCCGAAATCCCCGAAGCTGTCCCATTTTCAGGCCCGTCGGAAAATTTTGTCCCAAGTGTCCCAAAACTTATTTTGCGTGTTGTTCCAATTTCGGCCGAATCATCCTTCCCACGTACTTCGCACTTTCCTGTCCCGAATGTCCCAAAGTTAAAAAGTGCGAGCTTTCCATTTTCGACCGATTTGCCCGAACCGCGTCCTTTGCGCAATTTTGTCCCAACTGCCCCATTTGAAAAAGTGCGAGCTTTCCCAATTTCGGCCGAGCCGGTCAAGTCGCGTACTTCGGAACTTTTTGTCCCAAATGTCCCAAGTCCAAACGGGCCCTTTGTTCCAATTTCAGCCGAAACACCCGAATCGCGTACTTCACACATTTTCGTCCCATTTGTCCCAAATGCATTTGTGCGTCCTCTCCCTGTTTTGCCCGAACCGGCCGAGCCGCATGTTTCGCGCACTCGCGTCTCACCTGTCCCAAGCGTACCTAGCATCATTCACACTTAGCTTTTCCCGCTCACTCCGAGTATGATGCTCTTTCAAATTGGTGGTTGGGTATTCAATGCGCATTAAAGTCATTCCTCTCTCTAAACGGCTATATAACGAGCATTCCCCTTTGCATTTCTTGCATTACTTCCATGCTATCTTTTGCTCGAACCCTTGCGATTTGAAAACCTGTGCAATTCCCCCTCCATTTGCAAATTCTTTCCAGAAGTCTAGGTTGCAGCTCCGAGGCTATCAATATGAAGATCAAGTTCCAGGGACAGGAGCAAATTTCTCCGCTTGAGTCTGCTGTTAGCAATATAGGGGACAGCGAAGCTCGTCATCTCGACTTCGGTGATTTTTGGGCAAGAATGACAGATGCAAACCCTACACCAATGGCACAGATGATTAATGATAGTGGTTTAGCTTTTGCCGGAGGATTCCCAATCTCAGTACAGTGTGCTGATACGGTGCTTTCATGTGGAGCTCACTTCGACCCCGCTTCGAACGAATTGACAAATGTACATGGGGAACTCATTGCCAAGCTAGACGCTGCCGCCATTGGTGCTGCCCTGATGATTCTGGAGATGGACAATGCTATAGTCATTTCCCAGGATCAAGCACAGGCCATGTTCGACCAAGACAGTGACAAATACAAGGCGCGAGTGGCGAAGTCTTGGTTGAAGAACCCTAAGAAAGGTGCTTCTCGCCTAACCAAAACCCTCTTCTGAGCAGATTTCAACGAAGAACTGTCAGACTTCATAATCCTGCTAGCTCGGGTTATGGGTTTGCCCTCCACCAATGAGTTTCATTTCTGGATGTGCCCACTCATCAGCATGGTGTGCCAGGGGACACAAAATATCAACTGGGCAGAGATCATCAGTATGAATTTGGCTGAGCAGCTATCCAATGTCCAGCAAACAAAGAAGTTCTATATGACTTCATATCTGATGTATACCCTAGCAGCATCCAGGCAGTGGTTTGGTTTCTCCTATATAGATGCACACAAAGATGATCCAGTGTATGCCTATTACCCGTAGTTCACCTTGGAGACCAGCAACCGCAATTTCAGAAGGGTCAATGATGCTTTCACCATGTACGTGGTCAGATTGCTCGAAGGTGATACTGCAAGAAGGTTTTCAGATGAAGCCATGAACTTGATATCGCAGTATGGAGCCTATTTCATTCAATTCAGGAAATTTTCCTATATCAGGCTTGCTGGCTATGAAAGCACTCCTCTGCGGCTTCCCATGTTCTGTAATGACAAAATGGCCTTGATTGAAATATGCAGGCAACTAGACAAGTTGCACAGAACTTGCAGAGACAAGAAGATTTCTGGCTTGCACTTTCCCATCTCTCTGGGAAACTACACATGCAAAACAGCTCTGGATGCTCAAAACATAGAAAGAGCCCTGGTCCCTATCACTGTTCATTTCTTCAAGCCAAGAACCTGTTTTGACTTGAAGAAGTTCATTGAACAGAACATCAAGATAGTCTATCATCACAGGGCAGATACAGAAGACTACTGGGCTGACTGTGTAGATGATTTTGAAGCCAGAAGAAGGCATTGTGGCAGGTTCTCCCTGCAATTGATCCAAGAACTCAGTCTGTACCAAGTTCCTGAAGGTCTCCAGGATGAAAATTCTGATCTATACTCTTATGAGTATGAAAATGTGATTAAGCACACCCCCTAGAGGACTTGGATTGGAACAAGAAAGAGAGAGATGATCTGGCTGAGATTCTTGCTCCAGTCTTAATCAGGACTAGGGTCTGGTTCAGTAAGAAGATTCGAGAATTCAAGAGGCACTCAGGAGAATCTAGCTCCAAGGATGATTCGACACCCATAAGAGAGACATCAGTTCCAGAGTCTGGAACACCAGTGAAAACCCCTCCTGCCTCAATAGCTCAAGGACCTGTAGAATCTACTCCTTCTCCATCTACCCAGGTATACAGGAAGAAACTCAAAGAGGTAAAGAAGGAACCTGCAGAGAATGATCCTCCAAGAAAACAGGCAGAGTTGCCTATAGGGCCAGAGAACATCATTGTTCTCAGTGAAAGTGAAGAAAGCGAGATGCCAACTCCTGCAAATGTTCCTGAAGATCCAGTAGATAAGGACAAAGAGGTCCAAAGCATTGAACTTCCGGGTGCCATTGATTCTTCTACTTCCATTACCTCCAGTGCTCTACTTACATCTCAGCTTGAGTCAACAGCTGCGCAGACCCTGAGTGTCATGAGCTCCCTGTCTCTGGGTCCCCTTGCTTCTCCTGCAGATTCTTCTTCCTCTTTTGCTTGGGTGCAACCTCTAGTTGACAAAAGGAAGAGGAAATCCTCCTCTCAAAGCTTGGGACCAAATTTTGATGCTGTAGCAGCCTTGTTGGGCACCGCTCCTTCTCGTGCCAAGAAAGCCAGAACCACCTCCAGAATTGTGTCTGATGCCCAAGGTCAGCAATTCTTGGAGATTGCTGAGCCTACAGTAGACAAATCAGAATCAGACTTGCTGACATCTGACTTAGAGCTTTCAAGGATCCCTATGGGAGAGTCTACTCCTGAAGGTGAAATTCACAACCTCCAGGAAACAGTCACAAGAGTCATTGGAAGGGTAGAGAAAGGGCAACAGACTATTGAACAGCTGGAAGAACAAGCCCAAGTTCTCACAAGTTTTATCAAGTCACTCTTGTCTAAGGACAAAGTTTTGGACCCTACCCCCTTGATTGCTCTACCACCTCCTGTAATTCTAAGCCAAGATGAAGTGCAAAGTATTAAAGATATGCACAAGTATTCTGTCTATGGCAGAGCTATTGAAGCCATGGTGGATGACATGCTTGTTGCTGGGCTAAACTTCATCGATGAAGCTTTTAAACTACATGGAAAGGTAGACAATTTGCAACAGAAGCTATCCTCTACTATTGGGGTTATGGATAAAGAACTTAAACTCTGGAGCAGTTGCATTGTAGAACTTCACCTCATGGGACAGACGGACGAGAACGTCTTATTGGTGAATAAGATTTTCGATGATGCCAAAGATAATCTATCAAAATCCTGGGTCTACAGCGTAGAGTGGAAAATCAAAGTCCTGGAGGAAGCTGTGGGAGAAATGAAGAACAGTTGGCAGAAGGGAGAAGCTTTCAAGACACTGGCAGCTGCTGCTTTCAAAGATATGCATTGTCATCTTCAAGATGAAAACTCTGGTGCTTCCTTGTCCTTGCAAGAAATCAAAGCTCAGTTCAGAGCTTTTGTCAAAGATCATCTATTCAAGGAAAGCTCCATCTCTAAGGAAAAGATGAAGGAAATTTGTTCTCTTCAGTCTGCCATTGAAGAAGCAAACAAAGATTATCATACTCACGTCGAGTTTGATAAAGAGATGGAGAAATGTCTGGGATTTTGGACTCAATCTACAGCCAACACGTCAGTCCCTCGTGGCAGAGATATAGCTGAGTCATTGAAGAAATTCAGGCAGCGGATTCTAAAGATAGTGGGTCCCTCCCAGTAACCGGCCACCTGTCTCCTTCTCTTTTCTTTCCTCTTCTTCCCTTTCTTTTCGTATTCTTTGTAATCAGTTAAGGTATTGTAACCGGTGGTCCTTAACTATTCTTTAGTTAAAAGAAACGGTTACGAAGAGTAACTGACTTGTAAGCTATATAATGGCCTTTCCACGCCATTTTGAGGAGGAGGAAGAACTTGGAATATTTGCTGAAAGTGTAATTAGATCTTAAAGAAATCAATACAAAAGGGCTTTTCATTCTTTGTCTATCTAATTCTTGTTATCTCTGTGTTTTCCTTAATATTGTGAATATCATTTTGTTCCTAACTCGTTAGTCTCTCTGATTACATACTGTTTAGTTTTACAAATACAGTGATCTTGTACAACCAAGAAGGAACTTTGTGTCCTTGATTAATAAATCTGAAGAAGGTTATTTATGGAACTTTGTGTCTTTAAATTTAATCTCATTCAGCCATCGCAAATGATCTTGTCTTAAATTCTTTGAAGCTTCGCATACACGAGGACTTATTCTACTATCTATAATTCTGAATGTTGCCATTCTGCTCATCTTCTTATTCCCTTTCCTCAGTCCTTGTGTAATTGATGATCCTTGTGGAAAACACTTTCGTAAAATCCAAGTTTGACCATAAAACAATGTTCTGTACATTTGTAAATAAGTTCGTTTCTGAATAAGGGAACCTCTCCCATTAAAGAGGAGGGACTTCTTGTCCCCTAACTGTTGCTCTTCTAAAAATTCCTATTTGATGACCAACAGTTTTTGGCGACTCCGCTGGGGAAAATCACATTCCAGTACTGTAATTTTTCGATCATCCTTTGATCTGGCAACTCCGTGTTTCACTCGAGGGAGAAGGAACCTTGGTATCGAAGATCCTCAGTTTCAGCTTTTGGAGCAACAGGGTTTTCCTTTCCCTTCAAATAGAAGAACTCGTTCGACGAGCACTCCACCTGTTTAAGATAGAAGTCCTACGGGTGGTATTCCTTCAGAGCCTGTTAGTCCCAATCTACGAGCTTTGATCCTTGCTAGTGTTAAAGTTCCCCTCCAAGCCGTATTTCCAAGAATGGCGGCACAATTGCCATGGGGTCAACGTGTCGGGCCCCTGGCCCTTACTCAGCCTTTGCACGAGTTACCTAGAGGTAACCGAAAGAACTTCCCCAAGTTTAGAGGAGATGGCAAAGTACACCCTGATGAACACATTGCAGCCTTCATAGTTGCATGTGGAGTCTCGGGAGTTGAACATGAAGACGTCTCAGTAAGGCTGTTCGTTGAGATGTTACAAGATAATGCTGCTGACTGGTTCTATCACCTTCCGGCTGGTGCCATCACCGACTGGAATACAATGAGAACTCAGTTCGAAAGCCATTTCAAGCTGGCAGAAGATGTGCATGCCCTGCTTGCCCAAATCTCTCAGATAAAAAAAGATCCATCAGAACCCATGAGAGAATTTGTGGCTCGGTTCAATAGACTGATCAACAAAATTCCTGTAAATACTCGACCGGTTGATCAAATTCAAAAATGTTTCTTTCTAAATGCTCAAATGCCCAAAGTCAGTTATGCTCTAAGAAGGGCTAATCTTGGAACGTTAATTCTGGATCAAGAACTGGCTGTTAGTGTCGAGGATGACCTGATCATGTCAGGGAAGTTGAAGAGAGATCCTCCCAAATCTAAATCTGCTGCTTCTTCCTCTTCCACCTCTGGACCCAATACTGATCCATTAGTCCAGAAACTTGTAAATGATCTAGTGGCTATAAAGAAACAATTGGCCCAGCATGCCCCGTATGCAGATGTTCCAAGAAGAAATTTCCAGCCCAGAAATCGTTTGCCTGCTCCTCACACAAGACTAGCACTTGAAGGTCCTCCTGTCAAAGTTCCTGTGAATGCAACCTGTGAAGTTGAAGAGCCCGATGATGATGTGGACGATAAAGCTCGTGAGGAATTCTTGGAGGAATTTGATGATGAGGCGGAAGAACTCGAAGGGTCTCGGGTTAATTTTTTTACCACCGAAGGCACTGATGATGATAACTATGATGAAGTGGTAGCAGATATGAACAGTGAATCATTTGCCGTCATGACTCAAGAACAGACAAGGCAGAAGGAGAAAGTAACACAGCCCATGAAGAAATCTAAGGAGCAGCCAGCAACTATTCCTGTAATTGCCAGAAGGGGATCTCCTATCCCTACCTCATCTGCACCAAAGGTAAGTACTGTCAATCCTGCTACCAAAGTTGCTTCTTCTTCTTTTTCTCCTAAGGTTGATAAGCCTAGAATTTCAAATGATGATGGCCCATCCACCTCTGGATCCTTTGATATTGTGGATCACCTAAAAAGGACCAAGGTTCAAATTTCAGAAGCTGAATACTACCAAACCCATCCCAAAGCTTTTGCCAAGATGATCCAATTTGTAAATTCCCATTCCAAGACCACCTCTAAAGGCCTTTTGCCCACTCCTCCTTCTATACCACAGCCTAGTCTGGTAGCTGCTGTCACCTCGCCTGGTGACAAAATCAAGCCTTTTTATGTAACACTTCTTATAGCGGGCCATAGGCTCAGTAACTGCGTCATAGATTCCGGAGCCTCAGATAACGTAATGCCTGCTAAAGTAGCCCATGCTTTAGGCTTGACCCTTACTCGTACTTATGGATCTTGCTACTCCATGGAAAGTAAGGAAGTACCTTTGGTTGGAAGGATTAAAGATGCACAAGTGGCTTTTGCTGCTTTACCTGAAAAGAAAGTCTTGGCCACCATCCTAGTAGCAGACATTCCTCCTTCTTATGGAATGTTGCTAAGTCGGAACTTCTGTAAAGATGTGGGTGGGGAGATTCAAATGGATTGGTCGCACGCCCTCATACCTATCAATGGACAAATGAAGAAGTTACTCCCTGAAAAACAGTCTGAGTATATTGTGCAGAAAACAGATGATCCTAAGGCACAAATACTCTATGAAGACATCGGTCATGGTAATTACATGATTCTGTCCCCTGATGAAATCCAACCCTCCAAAGTATCACCCAAAGATCCCAATGGTGTTTGGATTTTAGAATTTGATGGAAGTTGTTCCTCGGTTGGTTCTGGAGCTGGTGTCCTGCTAGTATCACCTGAAGGCTGCCTACAACCTTTTTCGTTTAAGTTGCAGTTCGAGAACACTAACAACACCGCAGAGTATGAGGCTCTCATTCTTAGACTGCAAGTGGCCAAAGAACGAGGTGTAAAAAATCTTTTGGCTCGTGGTGATGTAGAGCTGATTGTGAAGCAAGTCAGAAGCATTTTTCAGGTAAAAAATGGGAGGCTAAAGCATTACCGGAATCAGGTTTGGGATTCAATTGAATTCCTTGATGCCTTCTCTATTGAAGCAATACCCAGAGAAAAGAACAGCAGGGCTGATTCACTGGCTGTCTCAGGGTCATTATTGATTCCCCATCCTGAATTCTCTCAGGATAAGTTCACTATTGAAATGGTCCACCGGCCCAGTGTACCCGACAATACCAATAACTGGCAAGTTTTCAACAATGACCAGCATTTGCTTTCCTTCCTGGAACTCAAGGGGAATTTCGAGCAACTGTATTTTGAGGGAAGTGACAACCTGCCTCGTGAGAGTGTGTCCTCTGACCAAGCTGTCACCCAAGGAGAAGAAACAGATCAGGAAGGGTGCATTAAACTCAAAGGAAACAAGATTCCCAAAGGTTTGGTGAGTTTGGAGGAGTTGTTTGATAAACATGACAGATATGTAAAATCTAAAGCTTCTACTAGACCTCAGCAATCAGCTGAGTATGATAAGATTGATATAGGGAGTTCTACTGATCCCAAGCTGGTAAATATTGGGAAATGTTGCACAACCAATGAGAGGAGAAGAGCAATTGATCTTCTAAGGAAGTATAAGGATGTTCTTGCATATTCTTATGAGGATCTAAAAGCCTTCAAGCCAAAAGACATGCAACACTCTATCCCTCTCAAACCAGGAATCAAGCCTTTCAAGCAGAAACAAAGGCAATATAATCCCAAAATAGCCGACACTATATTTCAGGAGATTCAGAAATTGTTGAAGGCTAAAATCATTTTTCCCATTCACCATTCAACATGGATTGCAAACATTGTGCCTGTTAGGAAGAAGAATGGTGAGATCCGCATCTGTGTTGATTTCAGGAACATGAATCAGGCTTCTCTGAAAGATAACTACCCTCTGCCTATGATGGATCAAATATTGCAAGCAGTAACAGGATCTGAAATGTTATCTATGCTTGATGGATTCTCGGGATACAATCAGGTAGAGGTTGATACTGCTGATCAACACAAGACAACCTTCACCACTCCTTGGGGTACCTTCGCCTACAAGAGAATGCCTTTTGGGCTGATTAATGTTGGTGCCACTTTCCAGAGAGCTATGGATTTGGCTTTTGGAAGCTTGAAAGGGAAATGTATCGTCATATACCTTGATGACCTGACAGTGTTTTCAAAGACAAGAGCAGATCACTTCGACCACCTGGAAACAATTCTGCAGAAATGCCGAGAGCATGGGATTTCTTTAAATCCTAAAAAATCTGTCTTCTGCGTTACAGAAGGAAAAATATTAGGGCACATTGTATCCAAGGATGGTATCAAGATTGATCCTGAACGAGTTCAAGCCATCCAGCAGATTCCTCTCCCAACCAGTAAAAAAGGCGTGCATTCCTTTTTTGGTAAGATCAATTTTTTAAGAAGATTCATCCCTGATTTTACTGAATTAACTTTGAACATCTCTCAGATGATGAAAGGAAAGCAAGCATTTGGTTGGTCTTCTGAAGGAAAGGAATCCTTTGAGGGTATCAAGAAAGCTATTGCTAAAACTCCAGTTTTGGCCTGTCCTGATTTCAGCAAAGATTTCATCATCTATTGCTATGCTACAGATAATACCCTGGCTGCTGTCTTAACCCAAGAAGACTCTGATGGACATGAGCTACCAATTTCCTTCATGAGCTATATCCTGAAGAATCATGAGCTGAAATACACCATGATGGAGAAGCATGCTTTTGCAGTAGTCAAAGCTGTCAAGCAGTTCCGTTTCTATATCCTCAACTCTCACTCTACAGTGCTGGTTCCAGATACGACTGTTAAGTCAATTCTTACACAACAAGAATTTGGGTCCAAGAGAGGAAACTGGGTGGCTAAAGTCCAGGAGTATGACATTGATATCAAACCAACCAAGCTGGTTCGTGGAAGGGGTCTTTGTGAGCTCATTGCTGAAGGAGCCAAACATGAGTTGCTGGAGGAGAAAGCTGACATTCCTACTGTTCTATTCCTTAGTTCAGTCGATGAATGGTATTCTGACATTGCCCATTTTCTCACCTATGGGGAATGCCCCTCTCATTTAACTACCAAGGAAAAGAGGATTGTTAAATTGAGATCATCGTAATATGTAATGTGGGAAAATGCCTTGTTCAAGCGTGGTTTAGATGGGAGATTTATGAAGTGTGTGGACAAGGAGCAGCAGAGACAGTTGCTCTCAGCTTTCCATGATCAGGCATGTGGAGGGCACTATTCATCAACAGTCACAGCTCACAAGATACTCCGGGGAGGATATTACTGGCCTTCTTTGTTCAGAGATGCATCCAAGTGGGTGGATAAATGTGAAGCTTGTCAGACCTTTGTGGGAAGACCTAAATTGGCATCTTTACCTCTCAAGCCGGTTGTGATTGAGGAACCATTTCAGCAGTGGGGCCTAGACTTCATTGGTGCACTGAACCCT
This sequence comes from Taxus chinensis, assembly GCA_019776745.2. NCBI lineage: Eukaryota > Viridiplantae > Streptophyta > Pinopsida > Cupressales > Taxaceae > Taxus > Taxus chinensis. Next base: position 750,913,632 of record CM034149.1, read on the forward strand.
ACTTCTAGTGCTGGTCACACGCATGTGCTAACTGCCACTGACTACTTCACCAAATGGGTGGAAGCTATTCTAGTCAAGAGCACTACTTCTGAAGTTGTATGCAACTTCATCAAAGAGAACATCTTGGTAAGGTATGGTGTACCTAACAAGATTGTAACAGATAATGCTTTGAACTTCTCCTCAACTGAGATAATGGATTTCTGCTACGGGTATGGCATCTCTCTGGCTCATTCTTCAAATTATTATCCTCAGGGAAATGGACAAGCAGAATCCACCAACAAAAAATCTGGTGACTATCATAAGGAAGTTGGTCAATGAATCTCAGCGAAACTGGCATAAGAAGCTTTATGATGCTCTTTGGGCAGACAGGATCACACCCAAAAGAGCCATTGGAATGTCTCCCTTTCAAGTGGTGTATGGAGTAGAAGCTCAATTGCCAGTGACAGTGGAACTGCCAGCCTTGCACCTGATGAAGGCCATTGAAGACACTATTTTCAGTGATGCTCTAGATAAAAGGATCATGTACCTGCACAAGCTGAACGAGGACAGATTGGAGGTTGCTAATAGGATAGTTGCTCACCAGCAAAAGGTAAAGGTTCTATTTGACAAGAAAGCTAGGTTCAGAGAGTTCCAAGTTGGAGATACCATGTTCTTATGGGATAAAAGACATGAACCTCGTGGCAGCCATGGAAAATTTGATTCCCTGTGGCTCGGACCATTCAAGATAAGACACTTTGCTGGTAAGAACTCTTTCTATCTTGATTACATGGATGGCTCCCCCCTCCCACTTCCTTATAGTGGGCAGTATTTGAAGTTGTTCAAGTCGTAGGTGACTAGGGAGTCCCTTTGTATATTCTGTACAGTGTTTTTGCTTTTTCTGCTTTCGGTGTGTTTCCCCTTCTGTTGTTGTGTGTGTTGCCCTCTGTATTGGTTTGTTTTTGACTCCTTTGCCCAATGGATAAGGCACTGGTCTGCTTCACTGAGTTATCTAAGTTCTTGCCTTGTCTCATTCCATGAATTTATACCAAGTCATCCCCAGAAGGGGCCAGCTATTGTCCACTCAAAATTCCCCGCTCTGATAAGAGTAAAATTTCAAAATTTTGAGTCTAAAGTGTTTTTCTCTGAGGTGCCTAAGTCGTGAAATCGAAAAAATCTGTGTTTTAGGTCATTTTGTGTGATTTTCGGGCCTGTCGGAACTTTTTGTCCCATCTGTCCCAAGTACGAAAATGCACTCTGTTCCCCGATCAGCCGAAATCCCCGAAGCTGTCCCATTTTCGGGCCCATCGGAAAATTTTGTCCCAAGTGTCCCAAAACTTATTTTGCGTGTTGTTCCAATTTCGGCCGAATCATCCTTCCCGCGTACTTCGCACTTTCCTGTCCCAAATGTCCCAAAGTTAAAAAGTGCGAGCTTTCCATTTTCGGCCGATTTGCCCGAACCGCGTCCTTCGCGCAATTTTGTCCCAACTGCCCCATTTGAAAAAGTGTGAGCTTTCCCAATTTCAGCCGAACCCGTCAAGTCGCGTACTTCGGAACTTTTTGTCCCGAATGTCCCAAGTCCAAATGGGCCCTTTGTTCCAATTTCGGCTGAAATACCCGAATCGCGTACTTCGCACATTTTCGTCCCATTTGTCCCAAATGCATTTGTGCGTCCTCTCCCTGTTTCGCCCGAACAGGCCGAGCCACATGTTTCGCGCACTCGCGTCTCACCTGTCCCAAGCGTACCTAGCATCATTCACACTTAGTTTTTCCCGCTCACTCCGAGTATGATGCTCTTTCAAATTGGTGGTTGGGTATTCAATGCGCATTAAAGTCATTCCTCTCTCCAAATGGCTATATAACGAGCATTCCCCTTTGCATTTCTTGCATTACTTCCATGCTATCTTATGCTCAAACCCTTGCGATTTGAAAACCTGCGCAATTCCCCCTCCATTTGTAAATTCTTTCCAGAAGTCTAGGTTGCAGCTCCGAGGCTATCAATATGAAGATCAAGTTCCAGGGACAGGAGCAAATTTCTCCGCTTGAGTCTGCTGTTAGCAATATAGGGGACAGCGAAGCTCGTCATCTCGACTTCGGTGATTTTTGGGCAAGAATGACAGATGCAAACCCTACACCAATAGCACAGATGATTAATGATAGTGGTTTAGCTTTTTCCGGAGGATTCCCAATCTCAGTACAGTGTGCTGATACGGTGCTTTCATGTGGAGCTCACTTCGACCCCGCTTCGAACGAATTGACAAATGTACATGGGGAACTCATTGCCAAGCTAGACGCTGCCGCCATTGGTGCTGCCCTGATGATTCCGGAGATGGACAATGCTATAGTCATTTCCCGGGATCAAGCACAGGCCATGTTCGACCAAGACAGTGACAAATACAAGGCGCGAGTGGCGAAGTCTTGGTTGAAGAACCCTAAGAAAGGTGCTTCTCGCCTAACCAAAACCCTCTTCCGAGCAGATTTCAACGAAGAACTGTCAGACTTCATAATCCTGCTGGCTCGGGTTATGGGTTTGCCCTCCACCAATGAGTTTCATTTCTGGATGTGCCCACTCATTAGCATGGTGTGCCAGGGAACACAAAATATCAACTGGGCAGAGATCATCAGTATGAATTTGGCTGAGCAGCTATCCAACGTCCAGCAAACAAAGAAGTTCTATATGACTTCATATCTGATGTATACCCTAGCAGCATCCAGGCAGTGGTTTGGTTTCTCCTATATAGATGCACACAAAGATGATCCAGTGTATGCCTATTGCCCGCAGTTCACCTTGGAGACCAGCAACCGCAATTTCAGAAGGGTCAATGATGCTTTCACCATGTACGTGGTCAGATTGCTCGAAGGTGATACTGCAAGAAGGTTTTCAGATGAAGCCATGAACCTGATATCGCAGTATGGAGCCTATTTCATTCAATTCAGGAAATTTTCCTATATCAGGCTTGCTGGCTATGAAAGCACTCCTCTGCGGCTTCCCATGTTCTGCAATGACAAAATGGCCTTGATTGAAATATGCAGGCAACTAGACAAGTTGCACAGAACTTGCAGAGACAAGAAGATTTCTGGCTTGCACTTTCCCATCTCTCTGGGAAACTACACATGCAAAACAGCTCTGGATGCTCAGAACATAGAAAGAGCCATGGTCCCTATCACTGTTCATTTCTTCAAGCCAAGAACCTGTTTTGACTTGAAGAAGTTCATTGAACAGAACATCAAGATAGTCTATCATCACAGGGTAGATACAGAAGACTACTGGGTTGACTGTGTAGATGATTTTGAAGCCAGAAGAAGGCATTGTGGGAGGTTCTCCCTGCAATTGATCCAAGAACTCAGTATGTACCAAGTTCCTGAAGGTCTCCAGGATGAAAATTCTGATCTATACTCTTATGAGTATGAAAAAGTGATTAAGCACACCCCCCTGGAGGACCTGGATTGGAACAAGAAAGAGAGAGATGATCTGGCTGAGATTCTTGCTCCAGTCTTAATCAGGACTAGGGTCTGGTTCAGTAAGAAGATCCGAGAATTCAAGAGGCACTCAGGAGAATCTAGCTCCAAGGATGATTCGACACCCATAAGAGAGACATCAGTTCCAGAGTCTGGAACACCAGTGAAAACCCCTCCTGCCTCAACAGCTCAGGGACCTGTAGAATCTACTCCTTCTCCATCTACCCAGGTATACAGGAAGAAACTCAAAGAGGTAAAGAAGGAACCTGCAGAGAATGATCCTCCAAGAAAACAGGCAGAGTTGCCTATAGGGCCAGAGAACATCATTGTTCTCAGTGAAAGTGAAGAAAGCGAGATGCCAACTCCTGCAAATGTTCCTGAAGATCCAGTAGATAAGGACAAAGAGGTCCAGAGCACTGAACTTCCGGGTGCCATTGATTCTTCTACTGCCATTGCCTCCAGTGCTCTACTTACGTCTCAGCTTGAGTCAACAGCTGCGCAGACCCTGAGTGTCATGAGCTCCCTGTCTCTGGGTCCCCTTGCTTCTCCTGCAAATTCTTCTTCCTCTTTTGCTTGGGTGCAACCTCTGGTTGACAAAAGGAAGAGGAAATCCTCCTCTCAAAGCTTGGGACCAAATTTTGATGTTGTAGCAGCCTTGTTGGGCACCACTCCTTCTCGTGCCAAGAAAGCCAGAACCACCTCCAGAATTGTGTCTGATGCCCAAGGTCAGCAATTCTTGGAGATTGCTAAGCCTACAGTAGACAAATCAGAATCAGACTTGCTGACATCTGACTTAGAGCTTTCAAGGATCCCTATGGGAGAGTCTACTCCTGAAGGTGAAATTCACAACCTCCAGGAAACAGTCACAAGAGTCATTGGAAGGGTAGAGAAAGGGCAGCAGACTATTAAACAGCTGGAAGAACAAGCCCAAGTTCTCACAAGTTTTATCAAGTCACTCTTGTCTAAGGACAAAGTTTTGGACCCTACCCCCTTGACTGCTCTACCGCCTCCTGTAATTCTAAGCCAAGATGAAGTGCAAAGTATTAAAGATATGCACAAGTATTCTATCTATGGCAGAGCTATTGAAGCCATGGTGGATGACATGCTTGTTGCTGGGCTAAACTTTATCGATGAAGCTTTTAAACTACATGGAAAGGTAGAAAATTTGCAACAGAAGCTATCCTCTACTATTGGGGTTATGGATAAAGAACTTAAACTCTGGAGCAGTTGCATTGTAGACCTTCACCTCATGGGACAGACAGACGAGAACGTCTTACTGGCGAATAAGATTTTCGATGATGCCAAAGATAATCTATCAAAATCCTGGGTCTACAGCGTAGAGTGGAAAATCAAAGTCCTGGAGGAAGCTGTGGGAGAAATGAAGAACAGTTGGCAGAAGGGAGAAGCTTTCAAGACACTGGCAGCTGCTGCTTTCAAAGATATGCATTGTCATCTTCAAGATGAAAACTCTGGTGCTTCCTTGTCATTGCAAGAAATCAAAGCTCAGTTCAGAGCTTTTGTCAAAGATCATCTATTTAAGGAAAGCTCCATCTCTAAGGAAAAGATGAAGGAAATTTGTTGTCTTTAGTCTTCCATTGAAGAAGCAAACAAAGATTATCATACTCACGTTGAGTTTGATAAAGAGATGGAGAAATGTCTGGGATTTTGGACTCAGTCTGCAGCCAACACGTCAGTCCCTCGTGGCAGAGATATAACTGAGTCATTGAAGAAATTCAGGCAGCGGGTTCTAAAGACAGTGGGTCCCTCCCAGTAACCGGCCACCTGTATCCTTCTCTTTTCTTTCCTCTTCTTCCCTTTCTTTTCGTATTCTTTGTAATCAGTTAAGGTATTGTAACCGGCGGTCCTTAACTATTCTTTAGTTAAAAGAAACAGTTACGAAGAGTAACTGACTTGTAAGCTATATAATGGCCTTTCCACGCCATTTTGAGGAGGAGGAAGAACTTGGAATATTTGCTGAAAGTGTAATTAGATCTTAAAGAAATCAATACAAAAGGGCTTTTCATTCTTTGTCTATCTAATTCTTGTTATCTATGTGTTTTCCTTAATATTATGAAGATCATTTTGTTCCTAACTCGTTAGTCTCTCTGATTGCATACTATTTAGTTTTGCAAATACAGTGATCTTGTACAACCAAGAAGGAACTTTGTGTCCTTGATTAATAAATCTGAAGAAGGTTATTTATGGAACTTTGTGTCTTTAAATTTAATCTCATTCAGCCATCGCAAATGATCTTGTCTTAAATTCTTTGAAGCTTCGCATACACGAGGAATTATTCTGCTATCTATAATTCTGAATGTTGCCATTCTACTCATCTTCTTATTCCCTTTCCTCAGTCCTTGTGTAATTGATGATCCTTGTGGAAAACACTTTCGTAAAATCCAAGTTTGACCATAAAACAATGTTCTGTACATTTGTAAATAAGTTCGTTTCTGAATAAGGGAACCTCTCCCATTAAAGAGGAGGGACTTCTTGTCCCCTGACTGTTGCTCTTCTAAAAAGTCCTATTTGACGACCAACACGCACTCATAAATTCTCCAAAAATAGCAATAAGGTTACCGGTGCCTAAGGTGCAAAAAAAAACAACAACGTGAAATGGAAACATAAGAAGGTAAAAATGTATAAAGGAAACTTCTAAAATAATTGGAAAAACTACCTTATTTACAAACACCAAGAAGACTTATTTATAGTAGGGCTTCATCCTACTACCATTGAAGTGTCTAGGAAACTTTGTCCCATCCAGCGCTTATAACTAGAACGTGCTCAAATCAAGGATGTATGAGATTGTGTAAGGACCCAACCAATGGACTTTCAACTTCCCAGGATGGCACAAAAACTTAGAGTCATATAATAACACCAATTGCCCAACCTCAAACTTCTTGTTTCTAATATGGCGATCATGCTAATCCTTTTGCTTTTCCTTTTCTGCTATTTGGCTCCATCGGGCAAGTGATCATCTCTCATCCAATTTCATTAGCTCATCAATTATTTCTTCCAATGCTTGTTCATCATCTAACCCTCCTGCATGCAATATTCACAGAGAAGGAAATATAAATTCAACCGGAAAAACAAATTACGCACCAAACACCAATTGAAAAGGCATGGCTTTGCTTAGTCTTTTATACGTTGTCCTGTAAGCCCGTAGTACTACCGATACCTTGTCATCCCAATCAAGTCTTCCAACATCACAAATCTTGGTCAAGGTATGACTCAGTATCTTGTTGAATGCTTCCGTGGTTCCATTTTCTTGGACGTGATAAGGCAAAGTAATGTAATGAGATACCATGAAATCTAATAACAGGATCCTGACGGTCTCATTCAAGAAATGTGTACCCCTATCACTGGTCAAACTCAATGGACATCCATACCTCGTGATAATGTTTTCCCATAAGAACCTTTCCGCTATTGCTCTCATGCCATCTTTAGTTGGGGCTGCCTTTTCCCACCTTGTGAGATAATCTATGCAAGTGATGACACACCGTGACCCAGTCCTATGTGCTGCAGCTGTAATAGGTCCTACAAAGTCTATTGCCCACTTTTCAAAAGGCTCCGCACTAGGAATAGAGTGCAAAGGAATTTGATCTCTCCTTCCTAGTTTTCCAATGCGCTGACAATGGTCACATGCTTTACAATAATCTCTACAATCCTTGTACAAGGTTTCCCACCATAAACCTACCATTAATATCTTGCGTGCAGTGGCATCACCTGCATAATGCCCACCTGCACTTCCTCCGTGTGCTTCCTCCATGATGGCTAGGTGCTCATGCTCTAAGACACATATGAGCAAAAATTCATCACATCCCAATTTGTATAAGTCTCCATTGAATAACATGTACGGCATGGCACGTATCGCCAACTGCTTCTTTTTTAATGTCTTCATTCCATCTGGTGCCACACCTTCCTTTAAGAATACTGCAATATCCTCTAAATTTGAGGGTGCATGTCACAACCTAAATAGTTACACGTCTGGCATTATTTCCTCAATACTTTGTGTGTCCTCCCCTGAATCAATTCTTGACAAATGATCAGGCCCACAGTTGCTTTTTCTAGGCTTCACTACAACGGTGAATTCAAACTCTTAAAACAACAATACCCATCAACATATGCACCCTTGTAGAATAAGATTGTTCACTAAATACTTCAATGCCATGTGGTCGGTGTAGAACACAAAGGGTGTTGCCAACAAATACTGTCTAAACTTGAAGAGCATGTAGATCATTGACAATGCCTTGCGCTCAGTTGTGGTATAATTCTGCTCTATTGTTGTCAGCTTCTTGCTTACAAAACAAAGAGGATGATTAATAATCCCTTCACCTGGTTGTGCAAGCACTGCTCCAATGGCGGTACCTGAGGCATCTACATGAACATGAAAGGGTTTGTCCCAAGAGGGAAACTGTAAAATAGGCACAATAATAAGCCTATCTTTTAATGTATCAAACACCCTCTGTTGTGCCTCTCCCTAATGGAAGGAACTTTTATGTCTAAGCAGCTCTTCTAATGGTGTGGTGGTCTTGGCATATCCCTTAATGAATTTTCTATAATAGCCCGCATGCCCAAGGAATCCGTGCACTACACTCTAGCTAGTAGGCTCCCTTAACCCCACAATAATTACAACCCTAGCTAGATCTACCAGAAATCCCTCCTTACATATGATATGCCCCTATAAAGTCCCAAAGGGTGTAGCAAACACACACTTCTTAATGTTGAGGGATATCCTCAACTGCCTCCACCTCTCAAACATTAACCTTAAATTGTCACAATGGTCTTTAACCAGACCATATACTATCTAATAATCCAAATAGACTTGAAGAAACTTATGGATGAAGTCTTGGAATGCTTTCACCATTATGCACGAAAAGATAGTTGGTGCATTCTTCAACCCAAAGGGCATGACCGTATATGCAAAACTTCCCCACTTGATGGAGAAAGTTGTCTTCTCCTGGTCTTCCTTTGCAATCCGGACTTGGTGGTACCCTAAAAATCTATCCGTAAAGAAATAGATTTTACACCCAGTGACTCCTTCCAAAATTTCTTCAGTGAAGGGGGTCAGGAATGGATCAATGACACAAAGTGCATTTAATTCCCTATAATCCACACAGATCCTAATCTGCCCATCCTTCTTGATGTTGATTACCATCATTCTTGATGTTGATTACCATCAGATTTATCCACTCTGATTCTTCCACTGCCTCAATGATCCCAGAAGCTATCATTTTTTCTATCTCCTCCTTGACCTTCACGCGCAAGTTGGAATTCATCTAGTAGGTTCTTTTCCTAACTAGGTGCACACCGTCCTTCAGTTTTATCTTCATCTCCCCCAAGGAATGGTGAATTCCTTTGAGCTCATGATACCTGCATGGAAATAAATCCTCAAATTCATGCAGTAGATCAATGATCTTTTATACTTCCTTCTCTTTCTAGTAATCCCCAATAGTATCTTCCTTAGGATCTTATTCTTAATCGATGCTAACTTTCTTCATCTTTAAAGGCTCATGGTAGGCACACACACGAGCATCTATATTATCCATTACCTTGCACATCCCCACAGAATGGCTAACATCCAAGATTTCTAATTCCTCTCCATCAATCACATACACTAAATTTCCCTTCTCTTTTTCCAAACATGCATACTCATGCTCTAACTCTTCTGCTTCCTCTTCTTCTTCAAAGTGCGCCCCCAACCCTGTTCCCCTAGTAATTCCAATGGCCTATCTTCCATCCTAGCACTATCCCCCATGGTACGACACTTGATACCCTATAAGGCCTTATCAACCGATGGCTTGGTACTATGATATTCAAAGGTTTGAATAAGGTCAGCCGTGAGTTCTTGGCAATTCCTTGTCTGGCGGTGTGTCTCTGAAGGAATAGACCATACACGCGCACAAGCCCATAGTGTAGAATACAACTTATGCACCCAGAGGGATGGCAGAAAAGCTTCCGCAACTTCTCTCCAAACCCATTCACACTCCTGGATATAGAAAGAGGCATGCTCCTTACCATGGTACTCCTTGATGATGGTGGGTACATTGCTCCTAGAGAATCTGACAGAGAGAGAAATTCTCACCTCACACCATTCTAAAAGGATCTCTTTATGTGTGGCCCACCACCAAGCTGTTTTGCCAAGCAAGACATAACTTAAGCCCTCCCTCCATTCCTTCTCATCCTTCCATAGAGCTTCTACCTCCTACAGAAATATCTCAGGGAAGGCTCCTCTTGAATACTTGGGTAGTTTTCTTCCTCCAAGGTGCCTAACCGTGCACACCTTTGTTACCTTGGTCACTAACCCTCTCAACTGCCATCCCATTAATTCATAAGTTCCATGCACCTAATTGTCACATGCCAGACTAGTGGTATCACTCATTGCCTGAGCATCTTCAAACTGGATAACCCCGTTAGTAGGGTGTATCATCTCAGGCTCTCTAATTGAGCGCACATAAATCTTGCTTAGAAATTCTTCTCCCAATGATTCAATATAGGGTGTTGAATTCCCATCAATCAGGGGTATAATGACCCATTCCTCCTTGTTCTTAAAGTTGATGTAACCTTTGTTGAGCCAAAGGTCTACATTGTTTTTGTAACACTAATGATGCCTAAGTAGTGTTGGGAAATTGTCCACCTCGGTGAGCGCCAAGACTTCGAAGTCCCTAATAAACTTGGCTCCCTGGATAGTAATAGATGCATCCTTCAAGACACCGATGGGCATTTCTTTAGTCTTGTTTTCCATATACAACTCATTTGAATATGGCTATAATATAAGTCTTCCCATCTGATGTCATGCATCCAAAGTCAAAACATTAACCTCCATGCCTGTGTCAATGAGGATATTGCTGAGGAGCCATCCATCTACAACTGCATTCAACGTAATATCCTTATCATAGTCGAGGCTATGAGGGGGAAGGTTCACGTGCAAGACTTGTCTCTCTTACTCTTCTCCGGTGAGTGGTACCTTCTCTCTCAACCAGGATCCTAGTGAGGGAATGATATTCTCTTGCCTTAGCATTTTACACACCTCCTTGACCTCATCCAGGTCATCCTTTTGTGCCTCGACTCTCCTTCTATGTTCCTCCTTCCTAGATTACTCCTTTAGACACTGGATCTCCCTTTGTAAGCTTCGAATAACATCTATGGTGTCCTGATATATCTCCTTTTGATGCATGGGGTCTGGATATTTTCCATGAATGACCTCATCTCTTGAAACCAAGGTTTTCTGTCTTGGTACCTCTTTCACACATGTGGCTTCTGCCCTTGTTGTTACCAAGATAGGCTCCAAACCTTCATCCCGTGTTACCCGAGGCATCCATTGTATGTATTCCTTCTTAGTACTAACCATTACAACACCCTTTTCCTTTTGGTGCCTCTGATTCATGTGCTCAAATAATTCCAAGCACTCCTCATACTTATGCTTCTTTCCGCACCATGAGCATGGCAACAAGTCCAGGAACTCACGCTTGTAATGTTCTGTAGATCCACAGTTGAAACATGTTTCATACAGGAACTCACTCCTTCCTCCTCCATGGTTACCTCGACCACGAAATCCTCTTCCACATGCACCTCCTTCTGTGTACTCCTCATAACAGTGATCATTATCCTTGGAACCACTGGCAACACTGGTTTGGCACACCCCATGATCAATGGACTCATGGATTTGATCAATGAGCATATAGTCCTTAATATCATGGGTTGTAGAGGTGTAAATTTTACAATAACAAGATACATTCCTCCTGATAATGCACTGCAGTAAGGGACATCTACTTGCGTCATGGTCCCCATGATAAATTTCACAGTCCACCATCAAGGCACGTACCATCCTCCAGGGGAAATTATCCTTAACATGTCCCTTTATTTCACAATCTATGCACCAAAAACCACTGCAAGTCTCATGGGCTGTGTTCGCAGATAATTTTTCCAACTACTTTTCCATAGAAGAAATTTGAGCCTCCAAGAATGGGTTAACGCCATTATCTATACTACCAATAGCTTTGGTGTGCAAGGTAGCTTCTAATGCTTCGTGCAGGTCTATAAAAGTTTTATGAGACAAGGCCCTTCTAAAAGGGGTGATCAATCCTCCAACAAACCACTGTACATGTTGAGAAGGATGGATATCATCTGATAATTTAGACAAGAGAGTCTTAAAGTGCGCATCATACTCCCACACACTCTCTACCATTCCTTGTTGAATCTCCTTCAAAGCACTGATGCTCTTTTGCTTGAACTGAGGATTGTGGAACTCTGCCAAGAATGCATTCTTTAAGGTAGTATATTCCACCACCGTTTGAGGAGGGTCATACTTCCTATACCAGCTATGTGCACGCCCTTATAATGTGGTTACAAACTAACGAGCCTTCTGTTTTGGGGTTGTGATACCCTTCGCACACCATAGCAGTTCAAACTTGTGAACATGTTCCACAACATCCTCAATTCCCCTGTAATTTGGTAAATGCAGAGACATTTCAAAGAATACTTGAGGTGGTGGCTGGGGCCCTTGTCGTCCCGATCCTGAGCCTTGATTCCCTCCGGTGTTTCCTCCACCACCTGATCCACCAGGTCTTGTGCCTCCAAAGCCACTAGAACCACTAGGTCCAATAGGGCTTGTAGGAGATGTGCCAAGTGCCCCCATGGTCCCACTAAACTGTGCGCCGATGGTATGTGATAGCACTCTGCTACCACTACTTTGTCCCGTGCCACTCCCTGATGTGAGACCAAAAGCTTGTACACTTGCTCCTTGTCCAAGACTCCTCCAAATATTGGAATATGTGTAGCCATAGAAGAAGGGACTATAAAATTATATCTCCTAGGTGTGGATCTGTCTCTTCCACCAATATCAATTAGGTTAATAACACTTCTTCCTGGTTCAGGAAAACCAAGCGCCAGGGCTTGGTCACTGGGTGGATTCAGATATGTGCCAATGAATCTCCTTTCTTTGTGTGATGAACTCTCACCAGAAGCTGAAGGTGTCCCCCTCACGCGCTTGCCAAGATGGGGTAACATAGAATGCTCAGGTTCCATGTCTTCCGTGTGAACCTCAACTCCTTCCCAAAACATCTATCTCCATAGATCCATCACACTAGTAGCCTCACATCTTCTAGCAATATCCCTTTCACGCACTTCACTATACTTAAGCCATCTCTCTTCCCTCTCCTTCTCTATCATGGTATCTGCCATCTTCCTCCACCTAAGCTCCCTTACCTAGCACTTAGAATGGTTTAACCGACCATGGGAAAAGCCTCTAAACTCATGGTAACCATCAATATCTTCATAGCTAGAGGAACAACATGTAGAAACGTTCCTCTAGGTTCTCACAAAAATTCAAACTCAGCAACCTCTAGATAAGAACACGTGGAAATGGTGTACTCCAGAGTGTAACTAGTCAGTGCTCCTCTCCACCAATGATCTACAGCACGGGTCCACATCAAATTTTCATCCTGCAACCTTGGGTAGTCTTCTTCAGTCCATACATGAGATCTATAATGCCAACTTGATCTAGATGCATAGGCTGAAATGCATTCATATAGTTCTATTGGGAAGTAACAGAAGAAGGTCTCGTATAGATCATGGTAGAGGTTCTCTTCTACCCATATACGTGCATTAAACTTAGGTCCAGTGCTGAATCTCTGAGCAAATTCATCCTCCATGCTCTTGAACCATGATTCAACATTTTCCAATGTTAACCACTCTGTCATTACTCTTTACACAGATCATGGTGCATGTTATATCCCACTACAACTTCGAAAAGAGGTCCTAACAACAGAACCAAGATGTAGTCATTTTTACTCCCATCACAAATGGAACCCCATGCGCGATGGCCTATCACCCAGCAGAAGTTGAGTGCTCACTCGAGGTACACGTGGGTATCGAGTCTCTCTTTTATGTGAGTTTAGTGGGAAGCATCATTTATGATTAGTGTAAGAGTTTTTATGAGGGAGGTTGAAACATACAATGACCAAAGGGCTCAGAATGGCCTCTAAATCCTTACAGTCACCTGAGGCTGAGTACTGTAACAGAATCCAAAACATGCATTATGACAGAAAGAACTATACAAACATTCATACATAGCATGAAAGGAAAGAGAGCTCATATGAGAGAAACTTGCATTAGAACCATTGATATCCATGTCTATTTATAACAGGTAACCTCATTATATTCATTGATTCATTAAAAAGTGTCACAGAGAGTAGACCGTAGTCATGCATAGCATTGGATGTATGTAACTAAGCTAAATGAAAAAAAAAATAAAAAAAATTAAAACTCCATGCTTAGTACATTCCTTCCTGAACACAAATATCCACTCGTAATAATTCTGCAGAGCTCTGCTCACCCTCTAACCCACTATACCTCGTACTTGTATATCTTTTACTCCACAGGCACTTCTATTTATAATTCTCCTACACTGCCAACTCACCTTCCAGCGTCCTCAGATATGGTGCCAAGTTTTGAATGTGGTCCATGCGAGCATGCTTCTCCAGGATCAGGATTTCCACTTTATCTCATGATGTTCTTCTAGAAGATTCCATCCAAGGCATGCTCTTTCCAAGGCCATCCTATCACAAGGATGGCATCTTATCCATGTGTAATCGATCATGATTTTCACGTGTTTTTCCCTGGGTTCTCAAATTGACTAAGTCATGAGCCTCCTTTTGTGCATCGTGCGTGCTATGTGCTTCCCTAAGCCTTTCTCTTGCGCACTTTTACCATGTGTGCCTTCTCATGTCTGGGACCCTACACACCCATGCACCTTCATACTTGGCCAATATTCCAGGGGTCCAACAATGATGCAACCCAAACTGGCATCAGACTCTATCCACTAGAATCATCTCGTGCTCACTTTCATATCTCCCCTATATACATATGACCAACTGAAGCCCTCCCAACTCCTCTTCCATACCGTTAGAAGATGGAAAATCCACATACGACCGCCATACAATATCTATTACATATAATCCCTCCAATATCCACTTGTAATAGGTCACATCATGTGATGCCTCATCTATCCATGGATGAGCCTCTGTTGGCACCCATCTCCTATAACCTTCTCTCATGAAACCCTAATGCCAACCCTATCTCAGAAGTCCATGTGGACGCAAAATAACAATGTGCTCATAGGCCTAATAGTGCAGTAAATATGTATAATAGATACCATATCATAGAATCCTCTGATATGCCCATAGCTCCCTATACAGTAATACCAAGTAGGTCGGAGCCCATACAAAACAAATCTTCTCCTCCATCATGCCTTGTAAAACATCCATGATTTCTTGGGGAACTCTTCCACCCTCTAAATCTGGGAGTGCATAACATCCCATCGTCACCTTCATCAATACTACCAACTTGGCCTCCTGAGGATGTGCAATGTACATGGTTCCATAGCTGATGTTGGCACTGTGCTCACCCAAGTTTCCCAACACTTCACCAAATACTGCGACCATAGTCTCATTTACCTCATCAGATGAAATCTGGTATACTGGCTCCCCCATAATCGGTAGCCACAAAATCCTATACATATCCTTCAGCATAATCATCATCTCCCCGGTGGGTAGATGGAAGGTATTGGTCATAGAGCCCAATATATTGATGAGCACGACTATAAATCTATGATCTCGAATGATACACTTGTATCACCTCACACTGATAAGCGCGACATCTCACATATGGTCCCACACATCCTTAGTGATGCTAGCTCGCATCTGTGCCAACAAGGGTGGTATCCTGTCTCTTATAGTCAACTGATGATTCACCTGCATCATTACCAAAAAAATTCAATCACTTCCCTCTTTTTTAATCATCTATTCGCACCTACCCAGTCCTATCCCACACATAATTTTCCTAGCCTATCTATTTTATACCGAATTAACTTGTCTACTCTGATTCTATCTTGCCTAAATTACTCTCACATATTTTGGTTTACTACTTTCCTACCTTCACCAATTTGACATGACTTACACCTAAACCCTGACCATTCATACCTCTATTCACTCAAAACTGCACCTAATTCTATTAGTTTATACACCTACTTCATCAACCAGTACCTCCCTGCTTCATCATATATCCTAAAACTCCATTCTTTTCATTTTTAGAACTTAGTTACTTTTTATAGTGATCGGCACTGATCACCCTTTATCCCCACCAACTTTGGTTATCCCACCAACGCTAGCCGAACCTTGAATGATGTCGGTCACTGGTTTGGCCCTAGAGCCAAACCTCGAGGTCCCATTTTTGCAAAAGATTAATAAAACTACCTAAAAACCTACCCTTCACTACCCACATCTCACCCACATTCATTCACCAACCTATTTAACATACATTTGGCCCTCCCTATACCCAATTTCATCATTTTAAACCTAAATTTTCAATTTCATTTTTATCCCAAATTCGATATTTTTCTTTCTTAATTTAATCAAAAGCAGCAAATGGATTTCCGATCCTACCTCTACTCACCTCCATTGCCATGGTGGGATCTCCAGTCTCTATACTGGTGGTCCTCCTACACCCTCTCCCACCTGAGCCATACCAAACTCTACTTTCTCATGCTCTTAACCAATCGATCACATGGGCCCATCAATTATAATCCAATCACCTGCTACCTGATCGCCAACTCAACCCAAGGACTTTTTTTGTCGTTTCTCTCATCAAATAGCTCTCTGTAAGTTTTTTACCAGAAGTAAAAATGCACAAATTAATCCATCAAACAGGGGTTTTAATTTTTTAACCCAAACTCAACCTGACTGATGTCAGTATCATGCCCTAATTGACCAGTGTCAGTTTCACATGACCGCTATCGGTTTACCTTTGACCGGTATCAGTTAGCCTACTACAACACACCATACCACTTTTAATCACATTTGATTACCCGAAACCATTTTCTTGCTACCCAAGCCTCAACCTAGCCTTATCACCCAACCTAATTTTATTATTACCTATTTTCCCAACTCACCTACACCTATTTGACACTTGAATTCACCTACTCGTTATACCTTACGACGTTGCTACTCATGTTGTTTTTTCCTACCAACCTTAGCTTGCCTCATGTCATGTTGTTTATCCCAAATTAACCAATACCTATTGGGTGATTTTGAAGTATACCTAATTCCCATTCAAGAACCTAGCCTCATTGTGTTTCCAGGACCATATCCTGTACCTTAGATTCTTGGATCACATCTGCCTTATTTGGTTAAACTATCGACCTTTGACGATGTAGAGTTTTTTATCTCTTCAGCCTCGTGCCTTGTCACATTTTATACGTGTGTGTATGTTTGAATTCCCCCACCTATTACCTATACCCATCTCACCATTTCCTGTGACCACAATTTACCTAGTTAGTTTCACCTCACCTAGCACTTTATCAAACCCGTCACCGATTTAGCCTCTTACTTTATCAGCTCCCGATTTGAGGGGGGTCACTTCCACCCACATATGGGGCAACCTAACGCTCACCCTCAAATTTGGATAAACCACTCATGTTTTTTTCACTATCACTTATCAAGACAAGCTATGTAACAAAAAGGGGCAAATGTAGACACCCAAAATTGGGGTCATATTCCCCTAATCCCCTTTCAATCAAATAATTCTACACCACACCTAGCCATGACCTCTTAATATTAATTTACTTACTCATAATTAAATTAATCCTCATCCTCACACTATTATTATTTTTAATTACCTTAATTATACTAATATCCACCTCATCCTACGACATCAACCCTCCACCTCATCCTAAGACCTATTCTTAGCATATTAATGAACCTAGACTAAGTCTCCACTTATCCTAACCAACTAGGACTCTTTCTAACCCTAACCACTCATGACCTATTAATCCTCTTACCAATTCCACGCTCCTATTAATGCCTTTCAGCACTCTAGACTCAGAAAAAATTTAGATCACACTAAAATTAGCAAAGATCGGGTTGTTTTTGGAAACTAGGACAAATTCTCCTTAACCAACACTAGTTTTCCCTCCACCGACACCAGTTCCCTAACTGTGTTTGGTTAGGTTAAATAAGAGTGTATAACTCTTTGTTCATGTTATGAATTTTACTTCTTTGGCTTATGCTTCTTGCATTCTCACGTTTCAAGAACTCCTACAACCTTTGTGACCTTCTAGAGCCTATCCAACATTTAGATGTCATACGGTTCATCCACAGATTCTTTCAAAGATCCAACACACGCAGCATAAGGTACCATGCTAATTTGTTGATATATTCACTCTAGATCTCCACCTTCTACAAACAACACCACCATCCACTTCCAGGCTACATTCAATAAGTAATTTTGTCTCTCCTTTCTCATTTCTAGTTTTTTAATTTGTTTTATTAAGTTATCTCCCATTCCTTTTATTCATTCCTTACCTGGATCTAATCCTTAGTGCCTGCCAGCCAACCTTCTACCCATTTTACCTTCCATACCTTTCCTAAACCCACCTATCAGTATCTATGAGTCTTAACATTAATTTCACAAACCTATCTCAATCCCCATCAATCTCTGTGCAATCACAAAAAGTGCCCCAATTCCCAAATTTTGGCATTATCTCCTAATTTTCCCTACCAACATCGGTCACCCAACCACCGTCACTCACTACCCAATACCGGCATTGGTCACCTAACCGGCATTGGTCTTTGAGACTGTCAATAGTTCTAAAAACAAGTGAGCTCATATCTCTTTTCAAACTACCCAGAACCTAACCATACCTTGCCTAGACTTCTGTGATAGCATTTGTCACACCTACAGACCTTCATCCACCTACTACCTTTCTCAGATTTAGTCTTATATGCATTTATTAGAATATATTTGACTTATTGTAATTATATAGGATAACCTAAACTACATAACTACAGGAGGCCCATTTATTTCATGTTATTAGTAACCATTAAATTATCTTAAAACATGGATTGATAGCCTTCTAGGAAGTTTATCACTTCTTGAATCTAGCTCTCACTAGGAAATCCCACTAAATGTTACTTTTATCTTTTTTTTTTTGGTATTTTTTCTCTATTTCAAGTCATTCCTCCTAGCTAAAGGGAAGCTCATACAATCCGCTTGGATCGAATTCTATAACACGTACAATGTCTTCTTCTGTCTACATAATCACAGGTATTCCTCCTACGCCCATTACCTTAGATACCCATTTTAGCTGACTAAGCTCTATCAACAACCTTGAAATCTCATACAAAAGGAGACATGCTCAAATTTCACAATAAACCTTCAAAGTTAGGCCTCTTAGTATTAATACTTTTAAATAAAAAAACTATCAGAGATTCCCAAGAATCTAAACATACTTATGAATTCAAACCTCTTTAATCTTTTATCTGTTTTTGTCTAGATTAGATTCTCAAAATTTTCTCCCTAGACACCATCATTTGGACCTTCAAACCTCACTTTCCATCTATACCCGCTCACTATGTACAGAAAAAAACCCAATATGGGCAGAGAAGTAGCAAAAACACATAAAATATAATTTTTTGATCTCAAAAGGGGACCCACAACACTGTATATACATCTTCTACCCCCTTGAGCACACACTTTTTTCATGGTTAGAAGTCAAATATTACCATCCACTTACCAGTAATCTTCTTGATTTTATCTCATACACCCTTCATGGCTCTGCACATAACTTCAACTTCATACTAATTGAACATGATCTCATACTAGTATGCCATAAGAGAATCTCCAAGCAACCCTATTGAACCATTTTCACAATTTAAGAATCGTAATATATGACTCAATAACTTCACAAACCAATGAACATGACTAAACAACTTATTATGACCATACCATTACCTTTGAGAAGGATGAATGCACTGAGACATTTTATAGCCTTTTATAACTTATATGAAACCTTCATAGCTACACACACATCAAGGACTCATAGACATGCTTAATAATTGCATCTTCAATAGATAATTAATTTATGAAACGTCATAAGACTCAATATAGTCACCAAGGAACTTCACATCCCATAGAATCATTCATCATAGACAACCAATGACATAGATCCAAATTAAACATTCTATATGAATGTCATGACACAATGAACCTCATAAGAGACATCAAATAGACTCAAAATCATACTGAAACACTTTACATGGACAATTTATCACGATAATGCAAACCAAATACCTAAAAGAGATTTAGACACATACACACTTCTTACCAAAAACTGAGATCACGATATTTCACACTCAATGCCAAATATATAAAGGACATGTGAGCTCACTTAAGTACACATAAGTACATACCTCATGATCATGGGGAAGACACACATATGACTAAAAAATCTCCCCCTCACTCCAATGCTTTATTTGCGCTAATAGACCTTAAAGAAGCATAATAGAGGTTTATGAACACCATGAAGACATAAAAATAAGGTCTTAAAGAGGTCCTCAGACCTCTTAGGTACATGGAAAAACTCCTTCATCATCTCTTTTTTAATCATAAATCTATGTTTTAACCCTTCATTCCATCATCACAAGCTCCTGATGAAACATCAAGGTCTCTTCTAGGTTCCCATACTTTTATTTGATCATTTTCATACACTTTAAGTCTTTAAAATCTATTAGCTTACACTCTTGGACCTTGAAGACTTTTGTTTTTACTTGAGTAGCCTTGATAACAGTACTTTGAAACATGCCCAACTTTGTTACAACTATAGTGCACCATTGTATTTTTTTCTTGAAATCATTAACATGGAAAGCACTAACAACATGACCTACCTCATTGCATTTGAAGCATACAACATTCTTAACATGATCATATTTGTTGTCTTTATATGGATGAGTATATCTACAAGGTCTTCTACATTCCTTATCCCTATGACCACATCCATTACACGTATAACAATAACCATTAAAATATATTTCATACCTTGAGGCATTCAGTTGCCTAATTTTCTTGGTTTTTTCAATGTCCTTGATGTATATCTCCTTCTTTCCTTCCTTGGTGCTTGGTTCACCTAATTATTTGCATGAAACCATGTCTTCTTGCTTCACCCTTGTTATCTTTGACTTCATATTTGAAGCCTAAACTAGCCTTATCACCTGTAACTTTCTTATTTCTCAAGAGATTATCAAGATCTTTAGTACTTTCTTCTAAAATTTGATATGATTTCAACTTGCAAAATCTTAGAGTTTCTTCTTGAGAATAATCATCTTTTCCTCTTTGTATTGCAAGTTGAGAGTCATGTTATTCATTAACATCTCTAACCTTCTCACTGATTCCTCAAGATTTTCAGAAATTACCCAATGTTTTCCCTTCAAGTTCTTGTATCTTTTCCTCATACTCCTTGACTTGTGAAGTCAACTTCTTATTTTTATTTTCAGCATGTTCTAATTCTGATTGGAAACATGCCAACTCAAGCCTTAAACCATCATGATATCCTTCATTTTATTTGAAAGAATCAGGTGAAAGATCACCTCACAAATTATAACCACCACTAGAGGATCTCATAGCTTATTTTTTCATGAAAATAACCTCATCACCTACATCATTTTGATCATATTAAATCTTTGAATCAGATCTATCAAATTCACTACTTGCATAAAAGGAATAGTCCTCTTTCTTAATATAGAGTCTCTTCTTATTCTTCTTCATGAATTCATTCTTCTTGAACCCTTTTTTTAATTTTCATCACCCTAATGATTTTTCTTCCCATGATCACTATCATGTTCATCATTTCTTTTCTTATCATGTCTATGAGGGAAATTTGTAGAAAAATGACCTATTTTACCATAATTAAAACATTTAAAAGGAAGTTTACCCTCGTACTTACCAGTTCCAACTTTCATTCTTCTAGTAACCATGGAAAATAGTTCTTCATCATAAAGCTCTAGAGTAGTATCTTCAGATTTGACCTTTTCTTCCTTACCCAACTTCTCCATTTTGAATGTTATCTCTTTCTTAGTAGGTTTAGAATTAATTACCCTCGTCTCATAGGTAGTCAAAGTACCATGTAGATCATCCATATTTAGTTGAGTTAAATCTTTGGCTTCTACTATGGCATAAAATTTGGAGTCATATCTAGGAGTTAAAGATCTCAACACCTTTTGAACAAATACTTATTCTTTCACATCTTCTCCTAACCCTTTCATGCTATTGAAAACCTTGTCAACTTTAAGAATATATACAATAATGGACTTATCATCATTCATCTTAAGAGATTCAAACTGATTTTTGAAAGTTTGAAGCTTGGAAATTCTTACCTTTGAGTCAATTTCATAAATAACTTGAAATTTATCCCATGCTTCCTTCACTGATTTGCATGTGCACAGCCTTTCCCAATTCAGATTCTCCAAGACCTTGAATGGTAGTGTTGAAATCCTTTGAATTGTATTCATATGCATCCTTGTCTTATTTAATGGTAGGAGGAGTATAGCTATCATCCGCAATCTTCTAAAATTCAAACCTTTGGGACATAATAAAGGTATTAATCCTCAAACTCCAAAAATCATAGTTTTTTCCATAAAACATTAGTGCCTTGCCCATAACTTCACCGCTCACCATTTTTTTACTTTAAGGATCTCCTTTCAAGTTGTCAAACTTCTCTAAAAGGACCTGCTCTGATACTAATTGTTGGAAGCATAATGGACTGAGAGGGGGGGGTGAATTAGTCCTTACAAAATTTGAAATTAGATTTTAGATTATTCAACCAACCAAAAATTCACTTATCCAATCATAAATGTGTGCATATCATAAAATTCCATAAATTTAATCAATAATGCAACAAAAGAACACAAGAACAAGATATAAGTGGAAAACCCTCAAGGGGAAGAAAAACCATTGAAAAATAATATTTATATTTATATGTTTCAAATTTAGTGAGGAACCAACCCCATAAGGAGAACCAACCCCTAGATTAGTATAACTACAACCCTACAAGGAGCACCAACTCCACAAGGAGGCCACAACCCCAAGATTATCAAGAACCCAATAAAAAAAATTATAATGTTATGTTATATGAATTATTTTTTTCACAAGTTATAGATATCAATGGTTCATCTCGCACTTCTTCAAACCCTCATACAAATCCTAGGTGATCAATCTTTCACAAATTAGCTCTTTCTTCACTTCTCAAGTATCAGACCCTTGCACACATGATAGCTGATATTATTAAACCTGTCACACACTTTATATGATCTCAATTAATGATTCAACACCTGAAAAAATCACTCACCTAGGTCGTAATTCTTGCACACATCACACACACTCTCAACTGGGTCCAAAAAGCACCCAAAACAATGCTTTTATATGCTTCTTCTCATTTCAAATCCAAACCAAATAATTTTATCTAATTTTTTGAGACCAATACATCATTAAAAAAAACCCATATACTTTCCATAACAGCTACAAATGACCCATATGGTTAATCCTAACAAAAACCCGTCTTCCATGCACCAAAAATCAACAAAATCCATGCATTGGAATGCCAAAATTCTCCTAACACCAAAAATATTTTTATTCATGCCTTAAAATTCATCAAACATATTTAAAATAAAATTTAACAAACTATACATGGTTTCAATTTACATCAAACAAATAAAATATTTCATTTAATGGGACCATTGTTCTTTGTTCTTCTCAAAACACTTGTTTCCTTCACCCTTAAGGACCTTGTCAACATATTTTTACCACTAGATCACTCCAAAAAATATAAAAAATGTCATGTGAAAATAAATGGAAATGGAATAACCTATATAACACTTATAATCAATTTATAAGTCATGAAACAATCATGTGATCAAACCTCAGCCACTTTTGTCTTCATTAAATCAAACTTCCCAAAACATTGTTTTCAAAGATCAGCTAGTTAACACCTTTCTTGGAACAGGAAATACTTATAAATGGATTAATTTGATGCAAAATTCATCTTTATTAACTATAAAGGTGATATAAATCATCAAAAAATCCATCTCATGCTCCAACCAACTCAAAACATCCAGCAGATCTTGTCCTGTCCTGCACTGGAAAAATATTCTTATCCAAAATATGACCTAGAAACCTTATAAAAACTCATAATTATTATTAAAACCTTATATCACTATAAATATCTATGAATTATATTTCTAACACAACTTTAATCACCTCCTAACTTCTCATGTAACTCATGTTATTCACATTTTACCGAAGACTACTTTTCACTGCCTCAAAACTACCCTTTGACCAATAAACCTAAATGAATATCATTTTACCATATAAATTCATCACCATGTCCAAAAATATCTTTGGACATCAATACAAACTCACATAAATCACACAATGGTAATTTATTTTGCAACTTCTTTGGATAACCTTTTCCAAAAAGAAACTTCTTCAGAAAATGACCTGTTTGAGTGGGGTCCACTCACCACCATGACCTATACCATACCTTTATGTAAATATTAAGGAGTCATATACATTTTAAAATAATCATAAATTCAATAATAATAAATTATGGCCACTTACGAAGCAACTCTCTCGCACCGCTTTCAGGCTAGGGTTTCAAACTGATAAAAAGATGTTTACCTTCTTCACATTCGTTCATAAAAAAGGGATGATGAACTGACCTAATTATTATTTTTGAAACCTTGTAGAATCACTTTAGAAACATTCCTGAAATCCATAAGGTCTGATGTGAAGTACGCAATTCATGATGAGCATTAGAAGTTCCGATTCAAGCTGGAAATGCACTAATTCTTAACCATGTTTCACCAAAAAATGTTATATCTTGTAAAATTCACATCTTGAAAACCTAAAAATTTTCCCATAGCACAAGGAAACATCCTAAAAAAATCTACAATAATCATAATATAATTATTACCTAGCTCAATATTTCCATCCACTGAGAATTTCCTAACTACCCCTTAGAGTTTTACACTATAGAAGCTAGGGTCAACTGAAACAACACTATAACTCATAAAAAACACCTAAAATGGTCCAAACATACCTAAAAAATAATGTTACACCTGTCTACATACATCCATGAGCTTATACAACTCCATACCTCAATCTCATACCTCTTAGCATCCATACCTGCTCTAGCATGAGCACCTGAATCATAGTCATTCAGCTTTATTTGCACCCTACAACTTATGTGAGCTCCCAAAAAATATCCAAAATTTCTATCCATCGTTGTACATAATGCTTCTTAATCATTCAAGAATCTCACACTACTATACAACATCGCCTAGACACCTGAATGGGCTTGTAAGAGCAAGTAATCCTCACTGAATCTCCTTGTATCATCATGAACACCTTTGAAACATCATGTCAACATCACCCAAAAAATCATCTGATGCTACTCCATCATTCACTTTTTTATTAATTTTGTTTTACATCAATAACAACACCTAAAGGACAACATTCCAACACAAAATACATCAAACACTGACTCAAAGGTAAAAATCATTTTAAACATGTTTATATTCATCAAACTAACATGCTCAAACCAACAAACAAGTTTCACTTCACCATTTTTCATAATTTTCGTTCTAGACCTTCATATGGCCTTGTATCCCTATAAACATTGTTTTTATGACATAAATCATTAAATATACATCATCAAGCTTGACTGGTAAACTTGTCTTATACCCATTTGGCTCATTTAGGTGCCTAAAATTTTTCAATGTTCAATTCTTCACCAAAAATATTTTATTCTCTTTTTAGTGTTTTCCAAACCTTCTTAATTAGCCCTCCTAGAGAAAAAATCAAGAAAATGGGAAACTTCTACAAAAAACTAATCAAAACTAAAAAGTGTGCCAGATATCCTTTTGGCCAATATTGCTTTTTGGCAATTTTTATGCCCTGACTTTTCTTCGATCACTCCCAACTCCGATTTCCACTTTTTTTCTTGTTTGCTTAAGCCTAGCTAGGGGTTGAATAATAAAACTAGGGTTTTTACTCCCAAAAATTGTTTAAACTCCTCAAACACCTTAAACCACCTATTTTTGAATTTCTCAAATCATTTTTGCTACCCCATCTACTCACTTCTTCTTGGTTTGCCCAATTTCAATGTTTTAGATTATCTTGGCTTATTGTTTTCTTAACTCAAACAACTCTCTTGATAATTAGTTTCATTATTTTCCACCTCTAACAAGGTATTAAGTTATTTACACTCACTTATCTCACTCTATCTAATATTCCTTAAACTCTTTCTCACTTGTCCCTTTAAAACTCTTCCCATCAAGTTCTTTGATTTCTTCAAGTTTCTATTGTAACTATGGTAGGGAAGTCTCAATTTCATCTATATTGAGAATTTCCAAAGACCCAATAGGAAATTTTATAATGGTTTATTTTACCATCACATAAGTACCAAAAATTTCCTTTGTCTCACTCTTTCCCTCCAAACTGTGCTAAGTGTTCACCTCATGCATTTACACACCTTACACTAGATTGTGATAGTTGTCTTCATGGACTATATTTTCGATGATTATGCCTCATTACTTATTTTTAATTTTTTACTTTGAGTTCAATATGGTTTTTAGGTTTTCGAGACTTTTTTTATCTTTCCTCCACTTGTCTCATATGTCTTCTGACTTCTCAACAACCATGCATTGTGGATTATCAACTCGAAACCCTCCAACACTACATATACACATAGTTGACTATTGAGAGATCATACAAGATTTGGTTTCTTAAAATCATCTATGATTCTTTCCTTTTCACATCAACACTCTTATAACTTCCCTTTCTGACCCCTAGTATCATTTCACAAAGGTAGATAGTATTCCACTTGCTATTTAGATCTAAGTTGTTCTAAAAAACCCTTGAACATGGTATAAAACACATATATACCTAACTTTTTATATTTTTATCTTATTAAACTCACAAATTTTATTTGAGACTTATCATAGACTTCTTCACTCCTTGATTCATACCTTTTATCAAGCTTTAGGTTTGACCAATGATTCGAAGTAAGTTTATATATCATTTTTTTCTTAACCCTAGACATGGTTTCTTAAGGCAGTGAGTTACTATTTTTTAGTTACTTTTCAATTATACATCCTTTAAGCCCTTTAAAGGATAGAATATTATTTGTATACCTTTTTATAACCTTCCAAGAATCAATAATGTTCACTAAAACTATTTACCTCTTCAAGGATAGCATATAATCATTCACACAACCAAAAATGGCTAATTAGGACTGTGTACACAATATTATCAACACCAATTTCTTAACATTAAATATTTTTCCATAACCTTTTAAATATTTTAATAAATTCCATATCAACTCCTTATATGATAAAATACCATCAATTCATCAACTTTCATGCATTTTGATGTTTAAGAGAGTCTTATTAAACCCTTACAGTCAGTTTTCATGAAAGCATATGTGCCAACACTCTTGAATGGTTTTATCCTCCATTTACAATTGGAAACCACTTCACTCATATAAAAAAATCCTTATATACCTATAATAACATGAATTCATAAAAAATATACACAAGATTCAATTACTTAGTTCTTAAAACCTTCTATTTTATGATATCAAACAACCATACATAGTTCTCTACTATAAGAAGCTTTCATTAGATTTATCCCTGAATTTATACACGCTTCCATGAGCCTTAGAGGCTCTGTCATAGTGATATACTCCTTCCATAACCAATACAAAAGAAACAACACAACCCCATTTGAATGCACTATCATTATTTTAAAGAGAAGGGGAGGTGGTTAGGTTTCCACCACCTAACTCATCCAAATACAAGCTTAGCCTGGTTATTTTACATCATGGTAGGGTCAAGAGTTTGATTTCATCACATGACCACCTTATTACATCTATCTTATGCCTATAATAACACTTAAAATACTAATATTCTAACACCTAACATACTAACATGACTCAAGACTATTCAATTATTCAAATGAGCCATTTTGGAGGGAAAATCCTTTATGAGCTCTTATTACAACTTCAAGAGTCCAAGTGGACCTAAAACACCTAGTAAACACCCTAAGACACCATACTAAGCCTATTCAAGCCAAATTATTTAATATATACAAGATGGTCCTGCATAAGGGTGTTTCAAGTTTCTTCTAGGCATCACCTATCTCAATATATCTATTAAATTATTATAGGTATACTGAAATAGAGTCATTTTTTTGTCCTTATATAAATCATTGTGCTCTTGTGTGTACATGCATTAGAAATAGCTATGTTATGATACCAATTATTTGTACCGTGAGGCCTAGAACCATATTTAGAGGGATAATTTCATGCTTGAAGATAATTTATGGATTTTATAATATAGAGGAAAGACTAAACAAATTAATCTACCATACACATTCAAATGTGAAATTATGATATGACAAAATGTATAACTATTCAATAATAAGGATAAGGAAGAGTACAAGTGTGTACAATGATTCAATAAGGGCTAGAGATGATAAACCTTATGCTTAGCAATTTGAAATCCTTGTTTGAGTTTCATGGATTAGAAATAAATTTGTGAATGAGTATGAGAATTACAATATACATTGAGCATGAAATTATTCCTACTATCTAGTTGTGGGAGAAAATACCCATTTATTCATTACCCTTTGAGCTCAATATATGAATATTCATGTGTGTGATTATAAAGGAGGTATTTATAATAAAAAATACTTTCAAGAAAAGAAAATTGTAAATGATTCAACTTTAATGTCTAAATGAATGATGTAATATGATGAATGGAATTTTTAAGAAATGCTTTCACATGGTGTAAGAAAGGGGATGTACCATTGTCACGTCGTGTGCTACTGAGATGCTAATAAGTAGGTGTGGATATCATATATATAGCATGGAACTGTAAGGACACACTGTATGCTAAGAAAAAAAGTACATGTATGTTGGAGAGATGCGAGGATGTGATTTACTATAAAATGTTGTGAGGATATGTTAACATTTTGAAATGCATGTGTGACACTATAAATTCTATGTATATGACACACTTAGTTTTTGTGATACTATAATATTTAAAAGTGTTGTGGTATGGGATTGACAAGAATTGTAAGTATTGTAATATTCTAACACTAGAATTTAGGAGTTACAATAAATATGAAACAAGTATGTGACATGTGTGGCACTACAAGGAGAAAAAAATGAAGACACCACAATAAGAGTACAAGGCTACACATGGATCATGAATGAAAATTTATTATAGAATGTACTTTATCATCAATGTTGGAAGGGTTCTTCATCAAGTTTTAATTAGAAGATGATTGATTGTGGAAGCTTTGGCATACATTGTGGGTTGGGTAGTGTCGAAATATACAAGGTGGACATGCGTAATGTTGGATAATGATTCAAGGTCTAGAAAAAATAATTTATATGTGTTTACACCCTAAAAATTTTAAGTAAAATATAAGAAAAATAAGTTGTACAAAATTTTTACAAGGGATTATTCTAAATTAATTAATTAAAATTAACCATGCACATTCAAAATTACGCATTAATACTTACAAATATGCTTAAACGATAAAACAATTTCTTAAAACACACAAATGTATAAGTAATTAGCTATGAAAATTAGTAGAATTGGGATATGGGTGTGTAGATTGGGTGGATGATTTGTTTTGAACCTGAAATTGTTTTATATCTGAAACCATAACTGAAAAGTTCTCCTACCTAAGACCATAAAAATTTTCTTGGAGCATGGTATGATCCTATATCCTTTTGTAAGGGTTTAGACCTATTCGTAATATGGTTATATAACTATTTCTACACTTCACTCTCATATAATTATGTGTTGTTGTATTTTGTACAAGCTAGCATAACCTCAACATGACCTTTAATGACTTGTAGCAAGTTGAAACCCTAAACACCCGTAATAATATTCATAGAAGAATTAGATAACAAAAGGAGAAATACATATGTGGGTAAGGATGGAATACAATTAGTGGTAAAGCCCTCTAAAATAATCCAAGTGTTGCACTACATTCCCCAAGTGGAATCAAACCTCATATACTTCCCCTGTAATAGGTGAAAGTAGTGTATATAATCTAAGATAACTCCCTATTTTTTCCCTTGTGTCTCTTAAAAAAGATAGTGGGATAAATATAGAGTAGGGAATTTACCCAACAAGGTAATAGTTTGATGTGGTGTGCTTCAAATAATAGACTAAACCATTTTCTCCCTTTTAGAACTTTGACGATGCTTGGAGTGACGTTATCTTGCTAAGACATGGCTCTAATACCTTTGAATGCTTGGAAATGAAGAAGATAAACACATTGACTTGGTTGAGTTCTTCATACCCAATATAGTGGTTAATATAGATTATGCGTAATTAATTTAGAGATATTCTAATACAGAGCCTTGAGTGCTTTAGTTTTGATATATGCAATAATATCTCGTAGGAATTCCATGTGAGTTAAGAAGTATAATTGAATTTCTTATATAGGCTTCCATAGGTTAAAAATTTGCATTAAGCCATGCCTAGGAAGATGAAATGGTGCAAAAAAGATATTCAAATTAGAAAAAGATTTGCTAGATGGAAGGTTCTAGGGATGTAAAATTCGGCCAAGACTGTACTCCAATAAGGCCCCAAGTTGTATGGTTTTCCAAGGCAGAAAATGATGTAAAATATAAAGCTCAAGAATTATGCATGGGGTTGGATTAATTATTTATTTAATCAATATTATCATGACAATGATAGAGAAGTGTGCAAAGATGAGAAAGTTAGGAGAAAGAGAGAGAGATTATGATTAGGCTTAAAATGTGAACATTTGTCTTAACATAGGAATGAAGTCAAAATTTTCATTTCCAAAGCTCAAGTTACCAAATTTGAGTCTCTATAGTATGTACCATAGACCCAAGCAATGGTCATAACTATTTGTAACATATATAATTTTTACATATACGAGATTAGAAGAGATCAATAAATTTTAAACTAGTGTGTGTGAAGTTTATGTGCATGTGAAAATGTGTGTGTATGATAGAGTAGATATATGAGAAAAGTAAGGAATTGAAGTGTAAATTTAGAGTATATGTATTTGATGATATTCATAATTTGAACAATGTATTAATTACTATTATATATGAATAAAGTGGAGCTAGTTAATGGAATTTAATGTCTCTTAGTTATATTTACTTAATTCATATTATATTGTGCATGTTGAATAAGTGAAACTACTTAAAAATGTGTGTAATTGTGTTATTGGGTTACAACTATTAATTTATCCACCTCTATGTAGAATTAGGTCTAATTAGAATAAAATAACATAATAAACTAGAAATGACACATAGTATATGTCAAAGATCACTCTTGATCATTGAGCATATATGTTTCCAAAGATTCAAACCCATATATTCTATAAAGGAGGTTTTTATCATGCCCCAAATATCTAGTATTTGAATATATTCATAGCCTTGAATTATTTTATTTAATATAGACACATTAACAAAGAAGTATTCCCCTTAGTATCATCAAAAACAACATTCCTAGTCTTATTGAATATTACACAACTTTTTACTTTCCCTATTCTAAATATATACTAGAAGTTACATTTCCTACAATAATTATTCCACTTATCTTTAATGTATTTGCTATATTAATTAGCTTAGTATTTGTGTGCATTCTATAATTTGCATCCTGTCTTTGAGCATGGTATGTACCTCGTACATGGTCTTAGGCCATGTAGTATGGATCATTGATACATGTGTAAGATCTATCTTATGCCTATAGACATAATAACTTAATGAGAGAGAAAATGAAAATAATTCATCTATGTTTTAATATATTTGTAATAACATCATATAAAGAGAAAGATGGTTGATGCCAAATAAATCTAGTACTAAATGTCCAATAACTTAGAATTAGAAGCATGATGCACCAAACTCTTTGTCTAATAATGTGATTTAATGATGTATATCAACTTGACATCCACATCCTATTTCTCGTAGTTCACTCACTTGGAATTTTATCATCAGATACATTTCAAGGTCTAAGTGAATTTGGACGTCCTATTGTTTTAATGAATTATCGATGCCACAACACTGGAGAAGTGTAATCACCATCTTTAGACATACTTCTCCATCAACCACTTTGATGATGAAGAAAGGATTAATTTTGTAATTTTGAATATGTACATCCTTGTGTCCTGCTATTGGGAAACTTATAATGCACATCATGAGAAAGAATTTGAGCCTATTTAGACTTGGGACGAATTTGTTAACATTTTGGAAAAGGAACTCTGCTGCCTCAAACATTATAAGGATGAGTACATAAATTTTTGTAGTTGTAATAATGAGGAGCTATTGATGAAATACTACACTAATGAGTTCCATTACTACTTTGTGCCTTTTTGTGAGGACCCCACAAAGAAACATAAGGTGTTGAAGTAAATAAAAAAGCTATCACTTTATATTCATGTGAAGATGCATTTATTGAGTTTCAAATCCTCGGGGAAAGTATATCAAAACATCTCAAAAATTACATCCAAGGAAAATAAGGACTAAAGGATTATTTTTATTTTAAAAAAGGTGACGAGAATAAGATAAAATATTTTCTAGGATCTATGTATCCAAAGAAAGAATAAAGGTAGAATATGAATTATTTGGAGGCTCATAGTTCTATCTAAATTATTTGAACTATGATAATATATTCAACCTTAATTCACTTATTGAATTAGAAATATTTCATTAAAACTATTAGGGGATTCAACAAAATGATTTGTAGTGAGCGTATCATAATAGTGGTAAAAAAATTACCTTGTACCCCAACAAGTCTCCAAACACACTTTCCTTTTGTAAATGATTTTTTGTCTAATAATGCTAGCAATAATTTTTGAGCTAGATATTTTATTTAAGAAACAATTTTAAAGCTATATTTTATCTAAAATAATAACATAAGCCATTCAACTTGGAAAATTAATGAGAAAATAAATAAGCATTATGTTGTAATTAAGTTTTAACTTGATATTCTATCAAATTATTCAAATCATATAGGCGTAACTAGAATTCAATGTTAAGAACATTAGTTAGTGCTCACATTTATGTTAATGGTGAGAAACTACATTATGTGGGTTATTATTATATTGTGTATTATAATGTGTGTGTGATAATATTTGTATGTGAGTTTTATTGTACATGAGAAAATAATTAGGAAAGAGTTATTCTAGGGGAGAGAATTAAGGTGGTTAAACAACCCACCTAGATTTAATGTGAAATCCTTGTAGAGTTATTATAGGAGTTAGAATGATAATTTTATATATTTATAAAATTTATTATTTAATAATGTTGAACTGACCCATTTTGAGCTTGCACTCTCCATATATGGGGTAAAACTCACATTTAGTATCAAATCAATTTTTCTATGAGACATATTTGACCTTCACTCCACCCATGTTTTGTTTTGTCATGGTATACAATGGTAATAGGTAAGAAGATAAGACCTCATGTAACCATATTTTAATTCATCTATGTTCCATATATTTGTTTTATTTGTCAATTTAATGACTAAACAATGGATATGTATATTAAACCTTGTGCAAACCCCATTGTTGGTTCATTCACCCTCCTTATAATCTATCGATGGTGTAACAAAGTGGACCTCATATAACATGTTTAGAAGTCAATATTCACTTGCATCATCATATTATTTTCATTTTGTTCAATCTTTCCACATTTTTTCACTCATTATGTTCATTTTCATCACACCTCAATTTTTTTGAGATTTTTTAAAGATAGTTTCTAAGGTGCAAGCAAAGGTCTTACAATTTTTCTTGAAGTTTCATTTTTTATTTGAAAGGTTTAAAGGATCTATTTAGAATATCTCAACATATATATGAAAGGATGCATTAGGTAATGCTCAAAATATTTTCATGGCCTAACTTAGGATCCTAAATTACACCTCTTATGACCTACTCAGAAAGGATTTTAATTGTATTACTCTCACTTGTTAATGGTGCCTTGAAACTTGCAGATATAGATCTCTACACTTACGTTGAAAAGGTTTCTATGAGTTACATTGGAAGAAAATAAACATAAAAATCACCTTCCAAAGATACCAAAGAATGAATATTTAACCTCTTTTAAGATCGAGCTCACTTCAACATAGATCCAGATCCTATATTATTCAAATCATCCATTAGCTCTTAGTGTTTTAAATTGTTATTTTTTGCAAGTTATGCATGAGATAAATTCCCTTGAGGTATGAAACTTAAGATTTAGATAAAATTCTTTCATTCAACTTAGCTCATGTATCATTTTTGAACAGACTATATTTGAAACCTTGATAAACATTTATAGACTGAGTTTTGGATGATAAACAAACATGAATGGAATCTTCAATGTCCTTTAATCCCTCCATTCCTATTGGAAACATAGCTAGTTGATTCAAAAAATGATCCACCCTTGATTTGAGCACCTCAAAATTGTAATTTGGTAGTGAACACCTCCATCTCCTCGATGAAAACATGTAATGTAGAAGATCAAAAAAATGTATTACCCTTGTAAATTGATAGATCCCTGATATCTTGACACTTAAGGATTTATTTCACCTTGATCCTAAATGAAAAAGACAATAATTTTTTAGGTTGATTACTATGGTATCAACATAAATTGAGGTGGTATCTCCTCCTTATTCATCTCATTGATTTTGCTACAAACCCCTAAAAATGGGGAAAGTTTTTTTTAATCCATAAAGATGAGTTTTTTCCAATATAAAACTAATGTTTTTGATGCATGGTTGTTTTCCTATGGGCTCTAGTTTTTTTTTAAATTTTTTCTCGTGCTTTGAGTGGGTTTGCAATTGAGTTGTGCTTCCATACCAACTTATCTTTTTTGTGAATATTTGTATTATCTTATTTATTGACAATATAGAGCTATTTCATCGTCTTCATATTTAAGATGAAACATTAGAAATTGAAGTTTCTAAGATTCGACCCATCTCATCACACCCCCAAGCCAACGTTTTAATCAAAATTCTTGTAATATGATATAAAAATTTGAAAGGGAATGATACATTTTTTATGGGTAATAATAATAGAAGGGTGGAGTTTTTTATAAAAAAGGGTGAATATATTTTTCTATTCAAGAAAATATTTTGTAAAGAAATTATTAATTTTTTTGGAAAAGGGGGAATAATTCTCCTATTTGTATTTGAAACATTATCCCTACCATTTGTAATTGGATGCATTCTCAATTGAATCTAACATCCAATAAAATACTAAGATTGAGGGGAGAAATACACATTAGGTGAGTCTCATACATCAAAAACAATCCAAAAGATAATGAAACTAGATACAAAATGCTATATAATAAAGTTGATCACCCCATGTTTGTACTAAGGGAAATGTTAGGAATATTAGGCAGTGCTCACATTTGTGTTAGTGGTGATGAATTTCATTATGTGGGTTATGATTATATTATGTCAAAGAGAATATTTTTATGAGAGTTTTATTGTAAGTGAGAATAAACTTAGACAAGAGATATTCTAGGGGAGAGAATTAAGGTGGTTGAAATATCCACCTAGATTTAGTGTGAAAGGTTGGTGGAGTTT
The DNA here is from genome assembly GCA_019776745.2 of Taxus chinensis. Lineage (NCBI taxonomy): Eukaryota > Viridiplantae > Streptophyta > Pinopsida > Cupressales > Taxaceae > Taxus > Taxus chinensis. The sequence goes on from CM034149.1 coordinate 750,948,518, forward strand.
TTATAGGAGTTATAATAAGACTCCTATTTATTTGTAAAATGTATTATTGAATGATGTTGAATTTAATTCTTTTGAGCTTACACTCTCCATATATGGGGTAAAAATAAAATTTGAATCTCTTGGAGTCACTAATACCAAAAAAGGTATACTAAAAAATTAAATACAAGTCTTAGATCCAAAATGTTATTTTGAATCAATTTTCATGGGGATTAATACCCTAAAAATTCACTTGAAGTCCTTGAAATGGCTCCATTTAAGTGTTGGTTCCTAAAATATATCTTAGGCTTAAGGTTTTGTGACATGGACACATAATTCCCTACTCTAACTCTCAAGTTAAGGTTCATAAAGCTAGAAAAAGAATTGGTTATCTCTCATCACTTTAGGATCTACAAGACCAAGGGGAAATACGATGTAGATATCCACCAATTTATATGTATACATCATGCTATTAATAGTCATAGCATTCATTTGATCAATTCACTATTTTGGACATCTTGTTCTAGAAATTTACATTAGTCACAATGTACAATTTTTGATATTTTAGGCTAGGAACCATTTCACTAGCACCACACCCTGTTTTGAAAACATTTATTCATGGTATTTCAACTATCAAAATGATCCACATTCTTAGAAAGCTTCTTTGACATGACAGACCACCTTTTTGCTACTTACTCACTCTTGAGGTCTTGCTCTAATTTAAGCACCAATGGGCCTTTTGCACTTTAGCAGTCTTTCACCACCTCTTCCCCTATTTAACACACTTACAAAATAGTTATCCTAATCATAAAATACATTCAAGAAGTTAAATGATCTTACATCCACCCCTTTGATCAATATTGCCTACTATGCTCCTCAATCATGTACTTTGTCCCAATAATGCATCCAAACTTTGAAAAACACCCAGAAGGTTTTAAAAGCCTCAATAGTTCACTCCTATCTATCTTAACATGTTCCTAAAATTTAAAGTTCCAAATTTGTACCAGACTCCTATTAGCTTCCTTTTAACAGTTTGGTCTACAAACTCTTGACTAGGTCTCCAGAAGAGGGTTGTCATGCATAAATTTCAATATAGGTTCTTTCAAAATGAACTGAAGGTAGATTTAGGAAGCAATTAAATCCTTCCTACTTTGTTACAAATTTCAAGAAGCAACTATATGTTTAAACCCTATCTCATTAGTAAATCGACCTTTCAAATTAGGTTTGAACTGTGCCACACTTTCCTAGTCAAGGATTGTCAAATTTTCCTTCAAACTCCACCATTGGATTTGTTAAATTTATTCATAATTTCCTTTTCTAGGATATTAACATATTATTTTAGAAATTTCAAGAAAAATGTATTCATTTTTTGCTCCAATTTGTAAGCCCTAGCTAACCTCTACACTAAGCCTCCTAGAAGCCTGATAACCCTTGTCTAGCAATAACTTCAATTTTTTTTATTTGGACCATAAAATTTCTGACAAAGTACCACCTTGAGCATGGCATAAGATTACCAATGGATTCTAAAATCATGTGACACCAACCTTTAATATCTTCCTGACTATCTGAACCTGTAGGTTCTCAAAGCACAATTATGTAAACACCTCCTTTTTACCGAATCTTAAAAATAGTGCTTCTCATGTGGCCTAAATCCTTCCCAATACAATGCACACACTTCATGATATAATGAACATATTATCAAACTCACTCATTATGAGATTTGTAAGGTGTTATCAGTCACTTCAAGCCAACATTCACTCTAGTGTTATTTCAAAGCTTGTAGACAGGGGTTTCCACCTTCCTACTAGAATTCACCCATTAACCAACATGCATGCCTTTTATACCCCTGAAATCAATTTCCAGGCTCATAAAATGAGTTATTAAGTTCAAATGATGCAATACTTAGGTTCTCACCAAAACAAGCACCCACTCAATCTCCCTCATCTCTCATACTTCCAATTTGTATCCTGAGTCCTCCTAACTATAATGAGATTTATAATATAATGCCTTTCTTCAGTTATGGTCTATTACACACTCATAAGTTTACTCTCAATGATTACATATGCAATGTCACAAGATAATCTAATGTATTCCATGAAGTCTCAAACCAGAACATTCACCTTGAGATCACTATCTTGGCAATGCATGAACCCTAGCACCATACACACACATGAAGGAACTTTCTCCACAAGGATCAAACTAAGGGTATTAACTATCTTACCATCATTCACATATTTCTTGATCAAGTAAAGTCACCTTGTTGTTAAAAATTTCATAGTCTATCCAACACAAACAAATAATTCAAACAACTCCCTTGGAATTCCCTTCATAGTCCTTTACTAGGTTGATTTCTCTCCTTTATCTACATACACAGTTATTCAAGGTGGTACCACCAAACACATGATTCTCCACTCATCACAGAGGATAATAACACACAAGCAATAATAAATCAATGTTCTAGAATTCAATGCTCATAGACATGCTTTAAGATTGCATTACCTTCATTCTGAGAACAAAACTCACTTATAGGCACAATGACAAACACAAAAATTATGTAAGAAGTTGGCACAAGATAGAGTTAGTAGAATATACATGCAATAAGCTCATAAAACATGAGTTCCACCTTTAACCTCTTCTTGAAAATTTTACAACTTGATTCATAGCTAGGTATAATGAGGAGATTTAGTTACATTTTACAATATATAGTCACCTCATCTAATTCTAATCGAATAAGCTCTAAGTTCTCTTGGTCACATGAGTGACTTCAAGGCTTAACACTAGATTTTTTAGCTTAAAGACTCAAGTCCTTAATTATTAACTCATATTATGTCTTCTAAACTCCTAAGAATACCTAAGATGCTCATTTTCACCTCTTTTCATCCCTTCACAATTTTATAAGCCCAATAACTCGTGAAAATTACAACAACAAGCCAAAAATGGCCTTCACACTAAAATTTTACATTTTGGAGGGAAATGCTCCATTTGAATTCTGACGAATCTAGACACTAACCATCACCTCAAAATGAATTAAATGGACCCCTAGGACCTATAAACAAACCTGCAAGCCAAAATGGATACCATCTTGATCTATTTACAAAGATTGAGTTATTGAACCTACATCATACTCCGGTTGTAGGAAAGATTGTACCCCACAACTCAAGTTTTCTTCTTCTTTTGATTTATTTTCTTCTATATCTTCACTCTGAGATTCTCTTTGCCTTCAACCTACTCATTTTTCATTTTCTTAGTCCTATGAATTTCCTAGTTCTCATTTGGTACTTGGTATTCATAAAGGAAGTATGTTTCTCCATAGGTCTCTTCTTCTTCATTCTCTTCTTCAATCTTCATATCTTCTTCTTGGACTTGCTGATGCTGCTCAATTTTGAGTTCATTGAATTCTTCATAGCTTTTTTCTTCCTCTTTAGCTAGTAAGATCTACACAAGTTCTTCTTCTTATCTCTTGTAGTCTTCATCATTCTCAAACAATTCTAAAATCTCTTTTCCTTGCATGATTTTCTACCACAAAGTCTTTTCCTCAGTTGTCAATTCTTCTTCTTCTTCATAATTATTTTCTTCATTTTAATTTTTTTCACCCTCTTTCTTGAAAATATTCTTTTTTTTACTTCTCATCTTCATAATGTGCATACACACACTCAAAGGAAATATTAGAACAAAATTAAGGAGGCCTTTTAGCCACATAAGATGCTTCATTCATGAGCTCTTTCTCATCTGCACTCTGCTGATCCATTTCATCATTCTCTCCTACATATTTTCTAAGGCAATGTAAGAAGCTTGAAATTATTTCTTCCTCATTTAAAGTCTGAATTTCTTCATACACGATTCTTTGTCAACTTCTCTTTCTTGTCTCCTCACCCTTTTCTCTTATTGTTTCAACTTTCTCTCTTTTTCTCTTATCTTTATTTTTAGCTGCTCTCTTTTTCTTCCTCACAAGTAGCTCTATTGGTCACTTAACCATTTTTTTCACCACTATCCTAAATTTTTCCTCTATCTCTCTATGTCCATCCAATAACTCTCAAATTTTTCCCACATCTCACTTGAAATCTTGGATCTTTTCCTACATCTTCAACTCTTTCTCTTTTGCCAACCGCTTCTTCCTTTCCTCTTTTATTTTCCTTTCTCTCTCTTCTTGTTATCTTCTCTTGGAACTCATTAAATATATCAATACCTAAATCAATTTTTCTGCTGGTTCTTCTTCATCTTCACAACCTATCAAATCTACTTCATGATACCTAATAGCCTTCAACTCTCTTTCTCTTCATGTTTTCCTTTCTTCCATCATCTTTTCTATTCTTCTCTTCTACTCTTATTCTCTTATCCTCTCATGTACTTCCTTTAAACTATAGTCCTATATCTCTACTACTTAATTCTTCATCCAATGTGGCATTCTGTAACCATGATCACTCTTTACTTCACCCATCATTTTCATCTACCTCTTTATCTCTCTTCTTTTCACTGCATCAATATTTTATCCACTCCTTTCAACTAATATACCTTGATCTTCAAGATTTGATACCAATTGATGTATAGATCCACCATATTTCTATGCATACATCATGTTATTAATAGTCAATAGCATCCATTTGATAAATTCAATATTTTGGATGTCTTGTTCTAGTAATCTATATTAGTCACAGTGTGCAATTTTTGATCTTTTAGGCTAGAAAACATTTCACTAGCACCACACCTTGTTTTGACAACATTTATTCATGTTATTTCAACTGTCAAAATGATCCAAATTTTTAGGAATATTATTTGACCTAACAGACCACCTTTTTGCTACTTATTATCTTTAGAGGTATTACTCTGATTCAAGCACCAATGGGCCTTTTACACTTTATAAGTCTTTCATCACATCTTCCCCTATTTTACACACTCAAACCATAGTTAGCCTCATCATAATCATTCAAGAAGTTAAAGGATCTTACATTCACTCCTTTGATCAATATTTCCTAATATGCCCCTCAATCATGTACTCTACTCCAATCATGCATCCACATTTCTAAAGACACCCACAAGTTTTTAAAAGCCTCAATAGTTCAATAATATCTATCTTGACATGTTCCTAAAATGCTCAAGTTCCACATGTTCCTAATATCTATATGAGGACTATCATGCATAAATTTTAATCTATGTTCTTTCAAGATGAATTGAAGTTAGATTCAACAACCCATTAGATCCTTCTTATTTTGTTAAAAAATTCAAGAAGAAACTCTATGTTTAAACCCTAGCTCTTTAGTAAATTAACTTTTCAAATTAGGTCTGAACTATGCCACATTGTCTAAGTCAACGACTGTCATATTTTCCTTCAAATTCCACCATTGGCTTTGTAAAATTTATTCAAAATCTCCTTGTCTAGGATATCAACATGTTATCTTAGAAATTTCAAGGAAAATGTATTCATTTGTTGCTCCAATTTGTAATCCCTAGCTAGCCTCTACACTAAGCCTCTTAGAAGCCTGGTAACCTTTGTCTACTAATAACTTTCACAAATTTTTGGTTTAGAAAATAAAATTTCTGATAGAGCTACATTACCACCTTGAGCACATGATAAAACTACCAATGGAGTCTAAAAACACGTGAAAAAACCTTTCATAGCTTCTCTGACTATCTCAACTTGTAGCTTCTCAAAGAACAGTTATGTAAACACCTCCTTTTCACTGAATCTTAATAATACTACTTCTAACATGGGCTAGATCCTTCCCAATACAATGCACACACTTCATGATAAAATGAACATATTATCAAACTTTTTCATTCTAATATTTTTAATTTTTTCTCAGTCACTTCAAGCCAACATGCACTCTAGTGTTATTTCAAAGCTTGTAGATAGAGGTTTCCACCTTTATACTAGACTTCACCCATTAAAAAATATGCACACTTTTTATACCCCTAAAATAAATTTCTAGGCTCATCAAATGAGTTATTCAAGTTTGAATGATGCAAGACTCAGGTTCTCACCAAAACAAGGACCCACTTAGTCTCCCTCCACTATTATACTTCCAATTTATAGCGTGAGTCCTCCTAACTACAATGAGATTTGGAATATAATGCCTTTATTCAATTATGGTCTATTGCACACTTATATGTTTACTCTCAATGATTGCATATGCACTGTCATAAGATAATCTAATGTAGTCCATGAAGTAGAAAACCAGAGAACTCACCTTGAGATCATTATCTTGGCAATGCATGAACCCTAACACCATACACACACATGAAGGAAACTTCTCCACAAGGATCAAACTAAGGGTATTATCTATCTTCCCATCATTCACAAATTTTCTTGATCAAATAAACTCAAATTTTTGTTACAGAGTTCACATTTTATCCAATACAAATAGAGAAGTCAAACAACTCCCTTGGAATTCCCTTCATAGGCCTTTACTAGGTTGATCACTCTCCTTTATCTATATACACAATTATTCAAAGTGATACCAAAAACACAATATGTTCCACTCATCACAAAGGATAATAACACACAAGAAATAATAAATCAATGTTCTAGAATTCAATACTCATAATCATGCTTTAAGATTGCATTACCTTCATTCTGAGAACAAAACTCACTCTTAGGCACAATGAAAAACTCAAAAATCATGTAAGAAGTTGATATAAGACAGAGTTAGTAGAATATAAATGCAATAAGCTCACAAAACCTAAGTTTCTCCTTTAACCTCTTCTTGAAACTTTAACAAATTGATTCATACCTAGGAATAATGAGGAGATTTAGTGACATTTTACAATATATAGTCATCTCGTCCAATTCTAACCGAATAAGCTCTTAGTTATCTTGGTCACATGAGCGACTTCTAGGATTAACACTAGATTTCTTAGTTTAAAGACTATATTCCTTAATTATTAACTCATATTATGTCTTATAAACCCATAAGAAGACATAAGACACTCATTTAGACCTATTTTCATCCCTTCACAATTATAAGCCCCAAGAATTCATCACCTCAAAATGACTTAAATGGACCCCTAAGACCTACAACCACAACTGCAAGCCAAAATTGATGTCATCTTAATCTATTTACAAAGATGGATTTGATGCTCCTGCATCAAAATCCCTAAAAAAATATAATAAATGAAACTTCAAATAATGCAAATGAATAAAATATATTCTATTATAACATAACCACCATAATTATGCAACCAATTAATGTCATTAATGCACTAAAACCACATTTAAACCTAAAGTATACAACATCATTTTCAATAGATAACTCAATTACCTACTAAATACTACTATTTATGTCTCAATGCATCATAGTAGATATTATTTAAAATCTTTGGGGTACATGAATTAGTCAAAAGGCATCCACACCATACCACCCATATATTTACTAACTTTTGATATGACATTATTGTTTGTAGATCTCATCCATGATCATTACACACATTCTTAGAGAGAGGAAACTGGAAAGATAAGAAAATAAATAAAATATATATATTCAATAAATACACATTCTATGTTAATTGTTTCAAATGGATTATATATACACATTACATCCTGGATCCAGTTAAACAAAACCAGTACTTCCTTATTTTAGGGAATCTATCAAAGCTCAAAAGTCATATTTTGAAAAATATTTTACCATACAATGTGAATTAGAATTCTTATAATCATATTCATTTATATCCATAAGGGTATCTTGATCATTTTTTCTCAGTTTAAGGGGTCTATATAGGATCCTCAACTCAATATCAATATCAATGTCATAGTCATTTTCTATGAACCCTAGCTTAAGTGACACATTCCATATAATTTCATAAACATACTATATGAGTAAAGGAATGATAGGGTTAATAAAGGCCCCTTGATATCACACTAATATTGCATTTATTAAGTATTTTACACCTAGTGCATTAAATAACTATGGAAAATGGGATAATTCATATATCGATAAATGATAGTCCTGATCGAACCTAAATTGTGCTAAATAGAGATAGAGCGGAGTCAATAAAAAATAGTACAATGTGGGTAAAAGGAGAAATATAACTTAATTCCACCAATATAATGACTACATAATGGACTAAAATTTTGAAAATTGGATTGAAAAAAAATTGTTAAAAAAATTAATAAGTTAGGATTTTTGGATATATGTCTAGGTCATGTTTGTAGAAAGCTATTCAATTTTTTGGTTGAAACTATCTGTTGGCCAAGTTCATGTCTGAAATTTTCTCATGGTAGGTCAACTTCATGTTCAAACATGTTTGATGGCTATGAACATATCCTCTACCATTCTAATTGACTTTTGATTTTTGATGTAGGTTTACCTCTCTATAATCCTGATATGGAACTACATGATGAGAAGTGTTGATAAAAAATTGACCTATTCTTGGCTTGAACCCTATAAAATTCAATGAACAAGATATAATCAAATCTTCCTAAAGAAGGGATTAAATTACTTCTCGCACACCCATTGCATGCATGTGTTACACTATAAATTTGTTAAAATCAAGTGGGGTTGAATCAAGTGTGATTTAGTTTCCCCAATATGGGTGAAGTCTTCACCCTTTATATTATGTGAGATGCAACTATAAAATCAATACACAACTTAGAATTTTCATTCTATCAGCCTTGACACTTGAAAACATGCAACTTTGACCTTTGTACTTCATATTCTAACTTATGGATTTCTCTAGATTTTTCCTTAAAGGATTTAAGATAAATGTAATTCTTTGAGTAATGTTATCTATGGTGCTTCATCAATAATTTAAAGCTTCTATGGAATTTTTATATATGATACCTTTTGATAATTTTCCACTTAAATTGGCCCTAGAATCATGGATAGGATGACTTGAAGAAGGTACCCAATTTAAAAATATGACCATTAAGAAGGTAAGGTTAATTTTTTGGACATGAGAATATGTTCATGACCAAACTCTTCCAAGGAGGTCAAATTTGTGGAAAAACCTTTATCAAGGGTTATGAACTTGACTCGAGGGAAAAAATCATAGAAAAATAAAATGAGGGATTTATGTATAAGAGACATGAGGCACTTATATAGACACCAAGTGACTCTGATTATGTAGATTGGGAAGATGAGGTTGACATAATAGATGTGATATTGAATTAAAATAGGGAAATTTGTGTGAAAAATTCAAATATGTACTACTTTCCTGATTATAAAAAAATATTCAAAAATTTATGATGTTAAGTTCCTCAGAAAAAAATAGGGTACTTTAAATTACCCCATTTTAATGCATTATTTTCATTACATTAAAATTAACACATATTTATGTAGCAAAACCATAAGATGTTGTAATCAAAATTTCATGATGTCCCACATGAACACCTGCAACATATGAAAATGCAAGTAGATTGATGAATCTATAAATATAAGTGATATGAAAAATTGAAACTTTGAATAATTGAAATTTAAAATTTAAGAGAACGAACACACCTAGTGGTATGTAAACTATGTTTTCAATGTTGAAAATTGTTAAAGAGTGGCATGGGCTGTAGATGCCCCAAATATAACCCTTGATATGGATATGTGTCATGGAGCATAGATTCCATAAATGTAAATTCTATACTAGAGACATGACATGGCTTGTGGATGCCCCAAATATAATTTATTAACTATATAAGTTTCATGAGACATAAAATCCCCAAATATAACTTTTGATTTGTAGACATGTCATGTACTTTAGACGCCTCAAATGTAAATACTAAACTTACATGGATGTTCATGTCATTGAGAGTGGGAAACACTAAAATAGTATCTAATTGGTGAGATAAATTATATGGGCATCAATTTACCTAATGATAATGGAGTTGTGATCTCAAATATAACACCATGAAATAATATGACACATCTATGTCCTATTTTTTATATAAAATTTAGCATGTTTAAAATAAATATGATATAACATGGAGTCTTGCAACTAGCCCACCAAGGTCAATGCCCACTTCTTAGCTAGAGAAATTTTTATTTTTGAAATGAATATGACGTAGTAAGGGGTTCTAAGACTAATCCACAAAATGAAATTATGGATACTTTACTACAAATGGAGAAACATAAAAGTGTAGATAAATAGTTTCTCACTAATCTTGAAAAGTAGTGTGATTTGATAAAAAAAATGAATATGAACTCTAGAAAACATGAAGAATTTCTTTCAATACTAAATGTATTCTCTCAAAAACATGTACAATGCATTTGAATATTGTGTTGGTGCCCATAAGTGTCATCCTCTCTATTCATTTAGAAAATCATGTGCCTGTTTGATTTTACGCTTGTTCCTGAGGTGTTCAAGCATTTGAAGTAAAAGAGATGGTACTTTGGCATACTTTTGGGATGGTCGGTTACTTTTACATTATATGAATAGAATGTTCATAATGAAATATTTTCCTTGACACCCAAGAATGTAAAAACCAGTAGTTTGACCCTGGGGTCCGAAGGGTATGTATGAACAACTTACAATGTGGTTGGTTTGTCAGAGCCTGGAGTTAAGTTTATTCTCCACCTTATTTTGGAATGATTTAATTTCTTGCTACGTGCCTAGGCACCCGGTTGAGTAAAGGGCAGTAGGTTGGTATGAGTTTATGATTTCTCTAACATGCATGGAAAGGAGGGAACGGTACCTTATCTTTTCCATTTGAAATAGCTGTGAGTTATTAGATAACAAGCGGATAGTTTTCTCTCAAGGGATAATTTGCAGTGGTGTGAAGTGCTTGAACGAAGTGGTGGATGATGTGCAAGAATATTAATTGTGTGAGTTTTTTTCACAGTATAGTGTGAGTAACACATGAAATAAATGATACATCTAAGTAATTATAACAGAAGAAAGAAATACATGTCATACATTTGATGAACAAAATGGATAACTCAAGGTGATATATCCTATAAAAAAAAATATGGGTTTTATTATAGGTTCCCCTACACTCAAAGGTACATACATACATGTAAAAACTAATGAAAATTCAAATTATTTCATTAAAAACATAGAGGTCAATTTTAAACAGTCGTAATCTCTCTCAGAGAGTTGCCACATGCCTTAACAACTGATTCCTGTGGTGTATGAAATCCTCATGGGCCACCGTGCTAAAAAAAACTATACATCCCTAACCATGTTCTATGACATCCCTTTCTCTAGCAACTCAGGAATTTAAAATTGTGTTCCATTGGTAATTTGGGTTAATTCCCTCTTTTTCTCAAGTGAGTTCACCCACTCATAAAGAGAGAGTCCCCCTTTTATATACACTTTCATTCTTCTACCAGAGGAGGGTTGAGATGTGAGAGATGGAGTTGCTTCACTGGGTGGGTCATCTGAGGCAACTCTATGTTTCTTGGGAGGAAGAGCCTAGGTACTCATTGTGGCTTGGATTTTGGCCAAGGTAGTTTCCAGGGTTGAAATTTGCATCTCTATATCGTCTACATGTTGACCTGATGGTTTTCCCTTTTCCTTTGGTACACTCGGTGAGCTTATTAAAGGTATCTCTATAGTAAATAAGGTAGGATTGTAGTAATATTTGAGCATATGCCAATAGTCATCATGGACATACGAGAAATGGTGATTTTTTGAAGCTAGTGATTTTTTCAAGTGTCCCATGCTTAGATGGTGCTTAGGGTGGATAAAGTGAAAATGAAGGGTCTAGGAAATGGGGAATGAGGCACACATTTCATATAGTTAATTTAAGAAGGATAGGATTACAACATCCAGGGAATAATTATCTAAAATATTAGCCCTGGCATTTGGCACACTAAATATATGCTTGATGAAAGCTTTGTTGGGGCCTCTGAGTTGGAAAAATTCACCCACATGGGTGATTTCTTCACCAGTAGGAATTTCTCCTAAGGGTGCAAAGGCCATGACATATAGGTTATTAATGGAACCAAGTGTGAAAAAAATTCTGTGTAATTTAGATGGTAAGTTTGTGGGTAGTTATTACACACTTAAATAGGCATGCTTCCATGGATGACGTGTTTAGTGAAATCATATCACTATAAATATCACATCCAGCTCGGATTAGCAAGAACGAGTGGGAGTTAGATTAAGATTTATTATTTATGTGAAACATGTCACCGAAGATTGAGTAAATGTTTTTGTTTTTTAAAAATTTATTTTCAATTTAAATCTTTTGGAAATGTCACATTTATTCTCATGTGGAAAATTTGATATTAAATTAAAGTGACATGGAAAATATTTTTCTTTCTCATGATGGCATGATGGGGTGACTGGATGGTAGTGGGTAAATTTGAAGGTCATCTTTGGGGAATCTTCTCTGTTATTCTGCTGGTTACCCTGAAGAGTGTCTTGAATGTGAGTCAGTTGGAATCTGGATGGATATTCTCCTAAAACCCTAAAGTGGATAAGGTTGTATAAGAGGAAATGAGGGGTTTGAGAAAAGAGAGACGTATGTTTTGGAAAGGGAGGATTCTTCATAGGATCTCTAGGATGGTTTAAGGTGCATGCATCGACCATGGAAATTTGTACTTTCTTGATGTAGGCATTGCTATATTCCCCATTTTCTTGGAATTCATGTTTAAGGTTATTACTTTTGTATAGTCATTAATATGATTTGATAGCATATATATCTATGTTCCCTTATTTCTCCAACTCTAATGAATTGGTTTCAAATAGCCTACTATGATTATTTTGGTCATTCTTTTTTCATGGAATGATTTTCTTTTGGGGTGGGATAATGCATGTTTTTATTTCAAGATTTTGTGTGGGTTATTACTTTAATTTCATATGGAAATATCCTATGATTTTGTTTAAGTCTCGTTAGGGTGGTGTGGGAGAGTAATGCCCTTTGGGGGTACTTCAGGATGTTATCTTTGGGACCTATAAAATTCCTTACTAACTAAATAAGAATGTGTAATGTGTTTATTTGAATTGGGGGTCCCTTGTTACCAGAACACTCAACATAATTCACACATGGTAGTTTAGTATCATGGGTACTGAGTTGAATTATCAGGGATCTAGGTTATTTGATCTTGGAGGTTCCTTAGGACCAATTTCCTGTGAAAAATCCCATTTTATCCTACTCCTCCTTCATGAAATGATAAGGGTATTACGACTAGATGGCTCACATGTTTCTTGAATTTCCCAGTATCCATTAACACTTGAAAGCTTATTCTTTGTAAACATCAATCTACATCTGATAAATCCTTAATAACTATAATCAGGTACCATAAATGTCCTTTCGTGGATCCTACCTCACTTGTTTATTTTATATAGGATATTCTTGTGAAATACATTTTTAATGCGCATACCTCAAGTGTATTGAATCATCATTTAAAACTCCTAGACATTAACCTAGAACACATCATTTGGACTCTTAGGAGTTATTGTTTGGATTGTCTCAAATATGTCTTTAGTGTCATGTGTCGGAGTTCCTAGTTTCTTACAGTTCTTCGTAGACCACTCTTTCGAGTGATAAATACATTCTGTCATTGCATCCGAACTTCGATTTGTCTCCACTATCAGACTCAGGTCATTCTTCCCGATCCTTACCCCTATTTTTTAACTCTTCAAGCCACACCTTAGGTCCTCTCACCCTAACTTACGAAGAGTTAAAAGCAACAAGAAAATCGGTAATGCCCTTTGTTAAGTTACCTCCCCATCACTCCCTTAGAGAGAATGAAAAGGCGGATGGAAGGGGACCTTGTCCACGACTACAAAATGAAAAAACCATGGGCCCTCCCTCCTATCACCCCATCCCCCATACGTTTGCACCTTTCTATTCCCTCAAATGGTGTAAATCTAGGAGCCAACACCTTTTTAGCACCATTTCTGGGGACTTTTAAGTCATTGATCACCAAGGTTTTTAGTTTGATTTCCTTATCCTATTTTATGTAATCTCAGGAATCATGTGTTGGATTAATCTACTTTTTTTTATTCATATAATTTACTTATCTAGGGTCATGACTATAGTGGAAAATTTATTATCCTTTTGGTTGTAGTAGAAACAACATTCTTCGTTAATGTGTTGTAATTGGTTATTTTTTCATATCTGGATCGATATTCAGATTAGATCATTATGTTTTTCAGATCTTAAGGGGTAGGTTTTATGGTTAAGAATTTGATACCTATGAATCTATTCATGGGTATATATGATGATGATGTGGTGTGTTCCTCTTTTAAGGTCCCTTTTAGATCAAATGTTTTCAGGGATATGGAATTTAGGGGAGTGCTTGGGTACCCGCATCGGATCCCTGATGGAATCAGGCCCAAAGTACTTTTTTTCAGGGATATGGTGGTATATATGTTGAATAACATCTTGGTTTATTTGAAAAGGTGATGCATGAATCAAAGGTAAGACACGATGATGTTTTCATGAAGCTATTTATGCATACATTACAGGAAGATGCTAGGGATTGGTTTAATTCCTTACCTTCAAGTTCATTACATTCATGGAATGAAATTATGGTGGTGTTTAGAAATCAATTTAGTGATGATTTAGGTTCTCTTTTTCCTAAGTATGAAAACAATGATGGAGGCCTTATTGAAGAGGGGAATATCACTGATTTCAGGGATGAAGAAGATGGGATTACAGATCAAGTATTTGTTGTAAAATAATTGGCTGAGAGTGATGTAAAGAGAAATCATAAAATTGATAATCTGATCAGTGAAATTCTGGTGTCTTTTAAGGGCAAAACGTGATTATGGAGATGGGATATCTTCTATTGATATTTTTTGTGCCAAGAAAACAAAGGAATTCTAGGATAAACCTCACAGAAGTATGCTATTTTCCATTTAAATTCAATGATACAACAAGGTTATACCCGAGTTGTTATTATCTTAGTCATAACTTTTGTCAAGTTAAAGGATGAAATGATTTCTAAATACGGTAGGGTGTTTCCCTCAATAGAATATAGATTAATGTCACTTGAGGCAGTGGAAAAAAACAAGAGAAGAGGTTCAAATTGTGGTGTAATTTAGAAATTATATCTATAATGAGTCATTTATGGATAGATCAGGAATGTTCTATTTCCCTGGGAGTATGCGACTCAGTTCCTCAATCTAATCCTGAGATTTATACAATGGCCCTAGATATTGAAGAGGTTTTTTTTGGATGATGACTGCATTGAGAATTTTGTATTATATGAGAGAAGTGTAAGTAAATTACTTGGATAAATAAGAATATTAATAGCAAGGGAACACCAAATAACACAATATTGTAGATAAATGATCACAATATGCAAGTAGAATAGCTTAGCCACTTCGATGGGGTAACCTCCAAACCATACAATAAGACTCAAATGCTTAATATGATTATCAACTACTACCTACTAACCTCTATATATATTATTCCTATTCTATGGCCATCACCAAGGCCAGCCCACTAATGATAATATAGCATATATGAAAGAGATACATCATAATAAGAAGTTATGATAGCCACAAGTTGGTTATATACATCCAATGTAAGATATATGATAAAGGGTGTAACATGCCCCTCCCCTTAGAAGCAACATTGTCCCCAATGTTGAGAAGCTTTGGATGCTACTCCAAAAAAATTGCATCCTCCCATGTTGCATCTTGATTGTATAGATTTTTTCAATTGATCGAATACTCAGTGATGAGCCTTGTCCTCAATTGCTTAGTGCATGTCTGTAAGATGCATTCTTGTTCCAAGATGATTCTTCCCTCCTTTTCAAGCTCTGGTAAAATTGTATGGGCTGATACTGTCTATCTAATTACCTTATTCAATCAAGATACATAGAAGAATGGATGTATTTGAGTGGTTGGAGGAAGTTCTAGTTTGTATGCTACACTGTCAATCTTCTGTAACACTTAATAAGGGCCATAATACATAGGTTAAATCTTGTTATCCATTTTCTGTTATTTCAAGGAAATTTTCTTATATGGTTGTAAATAAACAAAAACCCAATCACCGACTTCAACATATATTTCACTGCAATGTTGGTCTACCTGCTACTTCATGTGGTTTTGTTCCATGGCCAAATTCTCCCTGAGACTAGAAAGTACCTTTTGTTGGTGTTGAATATGTTATTCAACTTCTCGAACCCTTGGTTGAAATCTCAAATATGAGGTGATGGATGGTGGATGGTACCCATATAATTCCAAGAAAGGAGAAATTTTAGATGAAGTAAGAAAGGAGGTGTTATACCACCATTCTTCCAGTAGTAACCATTGGACCCATCTTGTTTTCTTATCTGAGGTTAAAAAATGAAGATATCACTCCAAGAACTTGTTTACCAACTCTATTTTCTCATCAAACTGGGGATGATAAAATGAACTATGAGCTAGTTGCGTACCCAAAAATGAGAATAAATCAGTCCAAAAATTAATAGTAAAAATTACTATAATTTGTGGTGTCCCATGTAGCTTCTAAACTGTATCCATGAAGGTTATTACTACTATACTTGCAACAAAAGGATGTGATAAGGAATTAAAATGGGAATATTTGGTGAGTCTAGCCACCACCACCATGATTACATTTACCCCTTATGATTTAGGCAATCCTATGATGAAGTCCATGGATACCTCTTCCCACCTTTTGCTAGGAATAGATAGAGGTTGTAAAAGACCTAGGGACTTAAATGTTACACCCTTATTTTGTTGACAAACCTTGCATTCTGCCACAAATTTTTGTGCATCCCCTTGTATCCCTTCACAGAAGAAATCATTTTTGATTTGGTGATAAGACTTTAAGAAGCCAGAATTCTCCCCTACTGGAGAAGCATGGAGCTCAGATAGAACCCTATTTTTAAGGGTTGAATTCTTACATACATATAATGTATCTTTATACCATCAAGCATCTCCTTTGCATACAAATTTTATGACATGTTTGAATCATGTTGGAGATTTTGAATGAGATTTTGTGTACATGGATCATTTTTCCATTCAGACCTTGCATCCTCTATCCAATCCTCTTGTAATACAGATATGGCACACAAAAATGGATCGACTGATTCATCCTTTCGAGATAGAGCATCAACAACTACATTATCTTTCCCTTTCTTGTATATTATCTCTAAATCATACGTCAACATTTTGGAGACCCATTTCTGTTGTTATTCAGGATAAATGTTTCTCTAAGAAGTATTTCAAACTATCATGATCTGTCTTTACTTTGAAATGTATACCCATTAGATATGGTCTCAATTACTTCACTGCATGAATTATTGTGAGCATTTCCTTCTCATAAAATGGGTTTGATATATTATTACCTTTGAAATAATAAATCTCAAAGTCAATGGGTCGACCTTCTTGCATTATTATTGCCCCATACCATACCCTAAAGAATCACATTCAATAATGAATGTTTTGGAAAAATATGGGGTTGCTAAAACTGGAGTGATGCACATGGCCTCCTTCATCTTCTCCAATATCGCAGTAGCTTCCTCATTCCAATGGAAGGATTCCTTCAATAAAGTTGTGAGTGGTGTTGTTATTCTTCCATAATTCTTTATAAACCTACGATAATAACTTGTAAGACCCAAAAATCCTCAAAGATTTTTTAGTGTTTTGGGAACCTTCCATTCAAGCATGGATTTTATCTTGTTTGGATCCACTTTAACACCTTTATAAGAGACAATATGACCCGAATATTCAACCTCATTTCCTAAAAAAGAACACTTAGAAGGATTTACATAAATTTGACGTCGTTTAAGAGTTTTCAGCACCTTATTTACATGATGCAAGTGTTCCTCCCATGTTTTACTATAGATTAATATATCATCAAAGAACACTATTTTTTTTTCACACAAATGGCTTAAAGATAGAATTCATCAAGCTTTGAAATTTATAGGGTGTCTTTTTCAGTCCAAAAGACATTACCAAGAACTCATAATGGCCTTCATGTTTCCTGAAGGCTAAATTATGAATATCTTCATCCCTGATTCTAATCTGATGATATCTACAATGAAGATCAAATTTTGTAAAGTAAACAACACAATGTAACTCATCTAGAAAATCATCAATTACAGGAAAAGGAAACTTATATTTGAATATGTACTTATTGAGTTCCCTATAATCTAGAAACATGTGCCAATTGTAATCTTTTTTCAGTACCATCACTATAGGAGAAGAGTAAACACTCTGATAATGATGAATAATTATTGCTTCTAACATCTCTTATACTACCTTCTCCATCTCAATTTTTTGCATATAGGGGTACCTATAAGGTCTAATGTTGGATGGTTGACTCCTTGGTACTAGCTAGATGACATGTTCATGGTCTCTTTTTGGAGGTAAATCCTTTAGGGCATATATCCAAACACAACTGAGTGCTAATCTATAATTGCTTGCATATCTGAGGGTATAAATGTATTTTCCTGATGTCCTTCCAATGAAAACAGTTTTACCACAAACCCCTCTACAACTTTTCTAAGAAATTTTTTCATATGGTGAGAGCTCACTAACTGTGGGGAATTTTCTCTTAATCATTTCAGTGTAAAGTTCTTCCCTTCTAACTGAAATCACATGAACAAGTCTTGGAAATTCATTTCAATGGTTCCCAAGGTGGTAAGCCACTTAACTTCTAACACCATGTTTTTTTTTCCATGGAAATGGCATACATAAGGCTAGTTAGAAAGTAATCTCCCATGGTGAGATTAATGTTATGGCATTTTCCTAAACAACTAATAGTTCCCCCATCAACAATCATTACTTGACATTTTAGAGCTGGATAAACAAAGTAGTTCAAGTGTACCACCAAATTATGATTGATGAAGTTGTAAGTACTTTCCAAATCAACCAACAATGTTACCCTCTGGTTTTTTAAGAATCCAACCACTTTGAGAATTTGGGGAGTGTTAATACCTGAAATTACATGACATGATATCGTTGGATGGGGATATCCTAATTCCTCCTCTGGCTCTACCTCTTCCTCTTCTTCATTAAGCCCCTCAATGTAGAACAACTTCTTTTCAACACACTTATGTCCTGGTCCATAGTTGTTGTAACAATTAAAACATAACCCTTTGGCTCTCTTTTCTTCATTTTTTGAGGTTTCTGTCTAACTAGCCTAAAGAATGATAGTGGAAGGGTGTTACGATCTCTTATATTAGTGAAAATTTGTCTCTTATTGGAAATAAATTTTTCCTCTACCCTACATGCCATGATAATAGAATATGAACCCTTATGAGGATAAAACATAAAAAACCTCATTCTCAATGTTTTCCTTAAGACCCTCAAGAAATAAGTCATTTAGATTCTCTTCAGTAATATTTTCCACCCTTAAGGAAAGGTTTTGGAATTGATGAATGTATTCCTTGACTGATCATGTTTGTCTTAACTTTGCTAACTGGTTGAACTGATTATTTGACACACTAGAACTATAGTGCAATTTTAACTCTTTGGTGAAGACTGCCCATGTAACATTGAGACCACTTTTTTTCCTTTGAGCACATAACCCTCAGTACTAAATGAATATGTCAAGTTTGAGATACAAGGATGCCATGGTAAATTTTTTCCTGAAGGAATTTGATATAGATTGAAGAAATACTCCATTTGGTTAATCCAATTGAGTGGATCCTATCCATCAAAATTATGCATTTTCCACTTTTAGAAACATGTTACGGGCCTTAAGAGTGTTTGTATTTAGATTGGGAATGCTCGAAGACCCACCATGGCTAGTTTTTATATTACTTTAACATGAAGATCCACCTTGGTTGATGTTATCCATTTTTACCTCGGTAAAATGGACAATTGGATAAAATTGGAACTGGATTTTTTTTTAAATTTAATTTTTTTAGGGGCTTCAATCCATTTTTCCTAACTCCATAGCCCATAAAATTCTAAGGTGTTAGTGAAAATTTTGAGAAAACCAAAGAAAGCCGCACCACAGAAAAGAAGTTTCTGCAGAGAACAAAATTTGAGGAGTGCTGCAGAAGTTGTTACAGAGAACAAAGTCTGTAGAAATATGCAAAAAGAGAAATTTGTAGAAGCAGAAATCCATAGAAGGAGAAATTCACAAAAATTTCCATGGAAGACTGAAGCCATTAGAAAATTGGAAAATCCGCGGAACAAAGGAAAGCGATAGATTTTCGCGATAAACTTAAAATGACCATAACCTTTGACCCGTTGCTCCATTTTTCCACAAACTTTATATTGTTGGAAAGGGCTCATCATCCTCTATGAAATGGAAATTATATTTATAAATTGTATTGAGGTTTGATGTGTGAAAAATTGGAAAACATCTCCAGCAAAAAAAATGCACAGTTCCAGACCCAACCACCACAACTAATGAAAGTATGGTGCCCATTTCTTCTTCCAGAAGATAGAGTATGTGGAGGGAAATGATTTGTAAGGATGCCCATGCCATTTTTAGAGCATTCAATGATATTTTTTGGTGGGTGGGAGTATAAATCCATGTTTTACTTTTCTCTCTTCTCTCATTCACTTCTATATAGTGTAAAATCTTGTCATTTTTGGGGGGAGATATTATGGGACTTAGGGAAACTCTTGAATTTTGATTTCTCAATTCCATTGAGTTGTAATTCTTCCCATGGGCCTGTATAATGTATTGGTGCCTCTAGATTATAGATATAATGGACTGTGCAAACCATTTGAAGCAATAAAATATGTGTTTAAGGTGTTCTCTCAACCCTTGCATTTATTTTATTATCTTTCCTTACCTCTCTGTTATTTATGTTCTATTATGTGCATGTTTATTATTTTCAGGCTTGTGTTGTTATGTTTCATGGGGATTTGGTGTTTAAATGTTATTTTGGGCCTATGTCAACGATATCATGGGCTCTCTTAGTTACATTTTTCTTCAATTTTCTTCTTCAGAAGTTTATCTCACTCCCTTTTCTTAGTGCTATCAGCTCATTAGTGTAGGATATCCCCTTTTTTAATGTGTTTTCTCTCTTTCCTCAGTCCTTGAACTCATATAGTAGGATTAGATAGTATATTTCCATTCATTAGAGGTAGTTGTTGCATTAGTTTAGGAAGAGTAACCAACCTTCTCTAGAGAATTGTCTCAACTACAAGGTCCCACACCTTGAGATAATTCCATGTTACCCAGTTACACTGATTATCCAATAAACTCACATACAAAAAATTCATAGGGTGCTCTAATTTTGTGATAAAAGTTCTGGCATGTCTGGTGGGACCACCAAGAGGTCTTCATTTTATTGCAACAAGATTGGTGTGCTCTTGTTGTAAAATTTCAGCCTTTAAGAGGCTCTATAGTATCACAATTTATGACTTCAAGGGGTAGATTTCAGTGGTTTCAGTAGTGTTAGTGGGTCAAATTTATGAGAAGAATTCAAACCCAGTCAAGAATAAGAGAAGAACATGTTTTTTATTATTTGCAGCTATCTCCAGGTAGAGAAAGAAGGGGAAGAAGATTTTAGAGATCTCCATTTCCACCATGTAGAACCTTGTCAACACCTCTAATTGGTAGGCCATTTTTTTCAATCAACTAGAATTCTTAGACCAATCAGAATGGCTCATCAACAACCACCACCAAAAAATCATTTTTTTAATTTTATGGGCAGCATCCCACTTGCTCTCAATACACACAACCCAATTCCAGTTGCAGAATTGAAGAATATTCCATACTCCACTGGGGGAAATCACGCAACTCCAATTGACCACATTCAAGACATTGCAAATTTCTGTGCTATTCATGAGGTCAACGAGATGGATGTGACAGTTAAATTAATGGCCTCTTCTTTCAAAGGAAAGGCTTTACAGTGGTTCAGGAGGCTAGGATTAGGATCAATTAATAATTGGGAATCAATTGTGCATAGATCTTTGTGGCCAATTTGGAGAAAAATCAGATTACTTATTTTTGTTGAAGCAATTAACTACAATCAAAAGGGCACCAAATGATAAAATTTCTACTTTCAACTTCATATTTGAAAGGAAATGGGATTGGATTCCAAATTTTTAGAAATTGGCACTTGAAGGTGTTTTTCTATACTTCCTAAAAAATTTAAATTCTGTATATAGCCATGATGATACAATCTATAAGAGGTATAAATTTTATCGCAACTTAAAACATTGCTATTAGAGCTGAAAATTATTTGATTCAATCCGGTATACTTGTACCTAGGCCACATATGCCCCTCTATCAAGAAATGGGGAAGATCCAAATCTCTGTAGCCAAACACCTACATTAACTCCCATTCCTGCCCAAAAAAATCAGAATTCTAATGAAGCTTATACTTCTTCTCCTAGCACCTCAAATGACCGTTCAGGAGGTCATGAAACAATTGAAAAACTTAGGAAATGATTTGGTAACAATTAAGAGGCAGCAGGCTCAAATTTTTTGATCATATCAGCCACAAGCCGCAACCAAATAGACCTTTGTATCATTCAAATAGGACACCTTCTCAAGTTGCTAATAAAAACACAAGACAACCTCCTGCCAGTAGGAAATTTTAGCCTTACAATCCTAATACTTCCTCTACATCCAGAGCCTTGGTTCAACCTCAAAATAATATGGTACAAGAATATGAATGGTTTTTCCTATGCAATCAACCTTATTAATCAGGAAACATATTGTAATGGTTCTCTGAATGAATATTTTATGGTGATAACAGTTGGTGTGTTTGAAGAAATAAATCAAGAAAAAATTCAGCAGCAAGAAGCTACCTGAGAAGCACCTCGAAGTGAAACTATGTCTTGTGAAATTGACAAGCTCGGGATTTTTGTGGCATGAATCAAGATCCTTCTCAAGGTGTGGAAGTGAACAAAAGGTATAAAAAGAGGAATTTAGAGGAAGGTAAGTCATCTAATCCAAGTGTTACTTAGCCCTCTATCACCCAATAAGGAGTTAGAAATCCAATTACAACTCCAAATGATGCATAATCAGCCCAAGCCCAAATGTGCATAATCAGCCCAAGCTGCCTTCTAAACTAGCTCATGTGCAAGACAAGGTTGTACAAAATAAAGGAAAACAAAAATATAGCTCTTCTCCTTTCAATATCATAGAGAAAATGAAGAAAAAAAATTTCAACATGTCAATGTGGGATTCATTAGTGATCCTAGGCCAAAAGAGATCTTTTACAAACATCCATGGAAAATTGGTTAGCATCAAATGAGTCACCCAAGAATCAAGAAAAGGTGCCCACTAATGTAGCTCCAAAATAAGGAAATTAAGAAGGTCAACCAGGTAAAAATATGAAGCCTCTTTCATTCTATATTTCTATAATTAATGGGAGCAATCTTGTACACAATTGAATGATTGATTTGGGGAGCAAGTAGTTATGTGATGCCCAAGAAAATAGATGATTATTTGGGCCTTCAGCATGAAGTCATTTATAGAGGTTTAGTGTAATTATATTTAACAACAGTGAAAATTGTTGGTGCGATCAAAGGATTAAGCCATACCGCTGCATGCATGCCCCAATGTCACAGTCTTGCAAGATGTATCAGTTATTGACTTCTCACCACTCTTTGCATTGTGTTTATCAAGGTACTTTACCACTAAAATTGGAGGTTATTTTTCTATTGATTGGTCACATATGCTATTCAGAAAAAGGTATGGAGCTAAAGCTACAATCAAATCAGAACCAATTGCAAAATTTCATATATAGCCTCATGTACCAAGTCCAATCAATGCAAATTGTTGAGCTTTCAATCAAGAAGAGTATCCAAGCACTCAGGAAGCATATACCAAGGTGGGAAACATTCTATATTTGACTCTTGATGAATGGGAAAACAAAAGGCATGATTTTTATCCAAACAAAAATATGGAAGAAGATGAGTTGGGAATTTATCACTTGCATGAAGAAAATCCACCTCTCCCTATTATCACCAAAACAGATGGTAAATATGACAACGAAGTATGAAATTTTCTCTTTGATGGCTCAAGGAGTAGTTTTTTGAAGAAATTAATAGTTCTAAGGAGAAGATACATAAAGGATTATCACGCAAGAACAATGCGCATTTAAAGACGTGGAAGGATAGGAAAGGAAACTCGTGCCACGATAGTTTTGATTTGGGACTTAGCCATTTTCATGGATGCACGATATTTTTGGGAGATAGCGTGTGGGGAACACATTTGGGATGGAAACTATGCGTGAAATGCAAATACTATTTTGGGAATGAGTGTCTAATAAGTGCCATGCATGAGTTTAAGATAATAATAGGATTACATCTTCTAATTAACTAAATGATATCTATTACTAGCGCACTTACATGTGTGCATGTTAATATAAAGGTGCATGGCTATTATCAGCATGTAACCTATTTTGGGAAGTATGAAGGTGGTGAAGGAAAATTCCCCACCCCTATAAATATGTAGTGAACTGTACAGTTTAAAAAAGAGAGAATTTATTGTGGAGTTATGTTGCTAGAACCGATGCCGCGCATGACCTATGGTAATATTTTGTAATGTAAGAAGCTTCTATGTATTACAGTATTTAATGTATTGGAGTATATTGGATGGATAATGGTGTTAAACATGACTGTAACTGGTTCTTGTATGGTTAATCTTATTGTAGTTATTGTTTAATTCATGATTCTTTAAGATCTAGATCTAGTTAGGCATTGTGGAATTTTTATGGTTATTTGTGGTTTTGAATATATTGTAACTTCATCACACTAACATCCTACATAAGAAAATCTAAGAGAGGGGTCTGGTGCCTTTGCACGCTTTGGGTGAGTGCTCAACTCAGGCTAGATGATGTGCTGTTGTGCCTGGGTTTTTCTACGTTTTATATAGTGGATTCTAGGTTTCATAATTGGTTCCATTACCGAGACCTTATTTTTCATTTTTTTTCAAGATATTTTGTGATGAAGACATACCAGTTGACCTAATAAAGTGTTAAGGATTGGATTAAAGGATCTAGAAGAAGAGTACGCTTGAAGGTTTAACACTGGATCTGAGTTTGACACATGCATGTGGGTGGAGCAGAATTTGTATGATTTTTTTTATGAGATATTATTTTCTATCTTTCTGGTAGAGATGTATGGAGTTGTTTGTTGCTTATGCATCTAAAAGGAATTGGAGGTATTACACTCTTGTCTGGACGCAGGAAGAATTTTAGGCTGATGTTGATATGATTTGGATGTGCACTATGGATACTTGGTTACGTAGTGTTTTGAATAGATATATTTTGGAGCACTCAACTTACACTTACTCATGCCCAGAGGTAGCTGAGTTCCATTTTTTATGTTATCCTAGGGGAACTTATTTGCAAGGCATTCTACTAGCGATCAAAATCTTGATGGTAACCCTGAACTAGGAAGAGAAGCCTATGGCTAGCTAAACCCCACCACACAGCGGGGGCAGGAACAAGTTTGGGTGAAAGATGGTGGACCTAGCAAAAGAGAGGCAAAGAGAAGAAATATGAATTAAGTATAATGAGGCACATGAGAGGGAGGTAGAGAAATAATGTGATAATTGCAGAGTGGATGGCATTGAGGAGATAGGTGGCTCCATGAAGGATTTTGAGCTCATGTAGAAGGCATAGAGCCAAAGTATCTGCAACTCCCCCATTTGGGAAAGCATAATAGGGAACCCTGCCTCAACCTCACATGGGAGTGCGCCAACAGAGATGACCTGGGCTGCAGGTGCACATCTGAATCTACCTGGAAACCTAGCCCTTACACTTGAATTTCCATTATCTAGTACAACCAATAGTCAACAAGCTAGTTTGGGAAATAGAAGAGCATGAGTAAGTTAGGTAGCAAGTACATCTATGGTCAGGAAAATTTCTTCTTTGTTGTTTCGAGGTACCTTTTTAGGTGCATCATCAACACAGAACTCAAGCATGTGGAATTTTTGACTCACTTCTGGGAGTACTACCACTTTTAGGACACATGGCAGTACATCGACTGGTCCACTTCTAGCTACAGGTGGAGGATCAGGAGGTATAGGTGGCTCTAGCTCTGGTGGATTTGGTGGTCCTAGAGGCAGAGGGTAACATAAGATATTTTGGATTAGGTGGGAAGGGTTCCCACCAAGCCTAGAATATTTACGTGGAGATGTCTCTTCATCTTCCAGAGTATAGAGGCATAGAAGATGTTTCTAAAAATGTGCACATGAGTGATATACTATGGCACACAAAAGGAGTTACAACTTCTATGAACAAGGAAATCCAATTTGCAATTACATTACAGGGATGCGTACGGAATTGGTATAGAAAGTTTGACCCCTGATCAGACATGCAAAGATTATGCAACATTAAAGGATGCTTTCCTTAAGGAGTTTCATATCCCTGAGTCTGAGTAGAAGAGTATAAGTGTGCTCAAGGATATTAAGAAAGGAACTACTGAGATCGTTTAGGAATATGATGTTCATTTCAAGACATTGTTGTTTAAAATTTCTTATGATATTCATGCAAACCAACATGTACACTAGTTTTTTTGGGGGCTTAATCACACCTTTTAGGAGGGTGCTATCACATAAGACTTATACAAACCCATGTAAGGCACTTGAAGTAGCCTTACACACTGAGGAAGTCGAGAGTATAGACACTGGAGTGAGCCCATTCCTGAAGGAATAGATTACAGCTATGGAAAAGTAGTTGGAGAGACTATCAAAAAAGTTAGCACATGAGAGCGCATTGGTATTAGGTGTTAGATTGTGAAGTGGAAAGGCACACCAAAGATAGTTTTTCTCACATATCAGTGTGTTCATTGATCTTGGACTGTGAGATATGTCATTTGGACCATGATGCAAGTCACTGCCCATTATTACAATGCGTGATAAGGAAAAATGTATCTTGCTATTGTAAAAATTTTTGGTCCATGACTCATGATATAGAAGATTGTTAGTTGATTTGTTAAATCCATGATTCCATAGGTATTGGTGTGCGACAAACTGGAGTATCAGATAATTCTAAAGGAAAAAGTGAGCACCATGATCATGATCACACTCAAGTGCTCTATGATTGAAATTAAGGGTGCTTTAAAGGAGGTCAAGGATACCGTGGTGGATTTGGGGGCCGAGGCCGTGGTGGTGGATTGGGTGAGTTCCCTCACAGAATGTTTTTTACATGTGGATATCTTGACCACTAGAGGTGTGAATGTCCTCAGAATATTACATATTATTTTTGTGGGAAGAATCATAACTATGAGGAATGCCCAGACTTATATGATCATCTTAGCAAGCAACATAAATAAGAGAACAAAGGCATGGGGATGGTTAGAATACAACGCGTTGTGAAAAATCAGTGGATGCCAAAGTCTGTCACTAGAACTTGAGGTATTACTAGTGAATATTACTACATGTGTTGAAGCTATGCATACCAGAGAGGCATTACAGTATAAGCCTACCATCACCAAGGAGGAATTTTTACATGCAAGGTACCTAGATCCTGCACATTAGAAGGAGGTTTATTAGGAAACCATGGAGGTACTCAGAAATATTTAGGGTGAAATA
The DNA here is from genome assembly GCA_019776745.2 of Taxus chinensis. Lineage (NCBI taxonomy): Eukaryota > Viridiplantae > Streptophyta > Pinopsida > Cupressales > Taxaceae > Taxus > Taxus chinensis. The sequence continues at coordinate 750,975,783 of CM034149.1, forward strand.
TAGTGTTTAAGGGAAGAGTCACGAAAGTTAGAAAAAAAGAAGGAAACAAAGACATGCCAATCAGATATTGATGACTTAAAAGAGGTATGTAAGATGTTGCGTCAGGAGAATATCATTCCATTATTAGGGAATTGGCTAAAGGAAAACCTTCTTTGCGCAAATATTGACAATGGAAGGAATATCCTCCATGCTAATATTCCCCCTCATAGTTTGGATTATGACAAGGAGATCACTCTAAACGCTGTTGTGGATGGGTGGCTCTTGAGTAATATATTGATTGATACAGGTGCAAAAGTGAATGTGCTTACTTTAGATGCATGGGTATAGATGGGAAGACATCTATTACACCCATCTTCTAATGTATTGTTTATGGCTAATCAAACTAAGGCCATCTCCCATAGAATTTTTAAAGGATGCATCCATTACTATATAAGGGGCCAAGTTCACTAGGGAATTATGAAGTCTTAGCACTTGCAAAAGAAGACAGCTTCCCATCTCTAGTTGGGCAGCTCTTAGTGTTACGCAAATAATGTTTATTTAAGGTTCAACAAGGGGTATATAAGTTTTGAGAACAAGGAAGAAAGAGTAATTATCCCTTTTAAACATATGGTAAATTTACACCTTATGTTGAACCTTTGAGTGAGGAATGACCTGAACATAGGCTTTATGTATCTGCCATTCGAGACCCAAAAGTACTTGAACCATATAAGGAAGGAATCCTCCAGTGGGAAGTTGCACAGTCTATTAGTGATTCTACAAGTATTTCTTGTGAAAATTGGGAATATGGCATCTTATAAGATGGTTACACATGAAGTAAGACAGTGCATTTGCGATGGAGAAGTGAACCTCGTTGTGTTAGGAGGATATGGAACATTTTGTACCTTGGTAGACTAGAGAAGGAGACCTTAAGATATTCATGTGTGTCATGGAGGATCAGTGGATGAAGCAAGTGGAAAGAAGGAATATGTTAGTATATACCTTATGTAGGATAGCAGCACGCTATTGGATGGTTCACAAGGATAATCTTATCGAATGAAATGAATCCAAAATCTCTCTAACCACTCATTTTCTTTATGAACGATGCACCTACTACAATCTACATGTATCCATGGTAATCAATATATTCAGCACCATGTTCAATAGTGTGAGAGACTCTGGATAGAGGGACAGGAAGCTTTACCACCTTCACTATGGGTGACACAAGCTTTATTCCACTTTATAAGGTTGTGCATGTGCTTGATATGTTTATACAGAGCTGCATAGGGAGACTGGAAATTGGCAAGATTTGATTGTAGGAATGACCTAGAATTTTGACTACTTATCTACCTAAACCTCCAGATGGAAGAGGCATTAAGTGTTATAAAGTGCTTAACTATGAGAGATAGTGCAAAGGCTGAAGAACTCATTCAGGATTTACCTTGGTGAGGTAGACTCAAGCACACATTTTGATGAAGTAGAAGAGATATATGCCACACTACTTAATCATGCTTGCTTTGAGAAGGAAAAAGGTAAGATGGTCTACATAGTGAATGATGAAGAAGTAGAAAATATGGATATAGATCATTCACCAGGTATGCATGAAGTGTTAGATAGTGTGGATAAAAAATGCGTACATGTCTATCACAAACCTATGAAGATGAAGAAAGTAAAACATTGGCATGGATGTTAAACCTAAGGAGGAAATAATTGGGGATTATTGGACTGATTTTGAAGTGGCAAAGATAATTGAGTTACTACGACATATTTTCAGGACTTATTTCCTAGGGCCTACCATGAGTTGAAAGGGGTGCATGAGTCATTAAGGAGAGATGAATATTAAGCTAAAGGAAGGTGTGTGTCTGGTCAGGAAGAGACCTTATAGGATGAACCCTAACCTGCATGTAAAATTTAAGGAAGAAATTTGACAAAATGTTGAAATTTGGCATCATCAAGCCTCTAGAAGAATTAGAGTGGGTTAGGCCCATGGTGATCAGTATAAAGAAATATGGTCAAATTCAGGATTTTTGTAGATTACAGGGAACTGAATGTTACGTGTGTGATTGATCCTTTTCCTACACCTTTCACAGAGGAAATATTAGAAGGTGTTGCAGGGCACAAAGTTTATTCTGTTACAAATGGATTCTCTAGGTATCATCAGGTTATAATTGCATAAGAGGATCAAAAGTAGACAACTTTCACCATTAAATGGGGAAGTTTATACATATAATATGATGCCCTTTGGTTTGAAAAATGCGCCTACTATATTTTCACACATAGTTGTTCAAGCATTCCAGGATTTTATTCACAACTTCCTCCAGGTTTAATTTGCATGATTGGACGGTGTACTGGACTTGTCTAATTATCATTGTGACAATTTCAGCCTAATTTTTGAAATATGTAGATAGTTAATCATCTCTTTAAACATCAATAAGTGTGTGTTTTCTACACCATTTGGATAGCTTTGTTAGGGAACTTCATCTACAAGGAATTTTTGTTAGTAGATCCAAGCTAAGGTTACAGTTATTGTAGGCCTGGAAGAGCCTACCAGTTCAGAGTGAGGTGCACATATTCTTGGGTCACAAAGGGTATTACATAAAATTTATCAAAGGATATGCAAATATTGTCTCATCCCTAGAAGATTTACTAAAAGGGAAAGGGTTGTTCTATTAGGGACAACCGTTAGCAACGTGCATTCGAGGCGTTGAAGGAGAGACTTACAACAATTCATATTCTATGTTTTCCTTCGTGTAACCAATCATTTCATGTACATTTGGATTCCTCTGGCAAAACCATTGATGCATGGTGTTAGCTCAACCTGGAGAGGGTATAATAGACCATCCTATCTATGTTTTGCCAGTATAAAGTTGACTCCTACTGAGCAGAACTATACAACAATAGACCATGAGGCCTTGTCAATGATCTACGTGCTGCATAAATTCAGAAAGTATTTTGCTAGCAACAACCTTTTTTATTCTATACTAATCACATGGAATTAATATACTTGGTAAATAATCTCATTTTACAGGGGCGCATGTGTCGATGGGTGCTCTTATTCCAAGAATTTATATTTCATAGTTGTGGTAAAACTAGGTAAAAGTAATTCTGGCCCAGACGAATTATCAAGAATTCAGTCAGGGGAGGATGCACAGACAATTGAAGATACAATGCCAGATGCACAGTTGTACATGTTACATTACGTACCTTCAGAATTGGAGGATATTGTTGTCTTTTTATGCGTATGGGTAAGGTGTCAGAAGGGATGAAAGCATTAGAGAAGAAACAACTTTCAATTCGACAGGACACACTTTATATTGATCAATGGAGAATTATACAAACTAAGACAAAGATGAATTATTTCACGTCAGTGTGTACTGAGAACATGAACAAATATATATCATAGAAGAGGCTCATGGTGGTATTGTAGGTGGGCACTATGCAGGTGACACCACTAGTGCGCAAGATTCTGCTTACTAGACTTATGGTGGGATACCTTGTACAAGGATTGTAAAGAGTATTGTAAGGTGTGTGATCACTGCCAGTCAACACCTTGGGAAACCTGGGTAAAGAGATGAAATGCCTTTGATGTCAATTGCTAGTGCAAAGCCTTTTGAGAAATGGGCTATAGACTTTCTAGGTCCTATTTTTCCAACCACGTGTAGGACATTGGATCATGCGTTATATCATCACTTGCATAGATTATCTTATGAGTTGGGAAGAAGCAAACACCTACAAAGGATTGTACAATCAACTACAACAATCTAAGTTCTTATGGGAAAATGTTCTTGCTAAGTATGGATTTCCACTGAGGTTGAAAAGTTATAGGGTTAAACAGTTTTTGAATGAGACGATTGGGATATTATTGAATGAATTTATGATTGCACACCAAAAGACTACACCCTATCATCCTTAAGAAAATTCTACTGCTGAGGCCTTCAATAATATATTAAGCCAGACCTTGACAAAAATTTGTGATGTTGGAAGGAAAGATTGGGATGATAAAAAAAATTTGTGCTTTAGGCGTATGGAAAAACCTATAAGAGGTTGAATAAGGCCACACCCTTTTAGTTGGTGTTTGGCAGCAGAAGAAGTTCTTCCTATGGAATTCATGTTACCTTCTGTGTGTATTGTGCATGCACTAGAGGTCTAGCTGATAATCAAGAATTAGAAGACAAGAATTGATAGGCTAATACAGTTAGATGAGAGGCATGCTATTAGAACGTTGGAGTTCATAAGTAGGAAAAGGCCAGACAGAAGGCATGGCATCCATTAACAGGATTAGGGACAAGAAGCTTGAGGTTAGACAATATGGTACTACTTTATGATTCTAAGTTTTATGCTGCCATCCAAGAAAGCTTAAGGTGGACTAGTTGGGACCATATGTTATCACTCATATACTTGAATTAGGCACTTGTCAGTTAGAGGCACTTGATGGAATACGGTTACTCTGAGTTAGTTTAACGGGAGTAGGCTAAAGCCCTACTATAAATAAGTCTTCTTGGTGTTTGTAATAAGGCAGTGTTTCCATTTAGTATATGTTTTCCTTTATGTATTTCCTTTAATTTATTTTCCTTCTTTGTCGATATGCTTATGTCAATTTAGTTTGGTGTTTTTTTTTAATAAGCATGTTTGTGCGCTGGAAGGTAATTATAATCTAAAGTATTTTTATATGCACAGAGGACTGACACATACTATTGGTGTGGGGTGGTTGTTATTTGTTATTTACAAATAGGTGCATATGAGAACAAATTGTTACAGGTTCTATTAAGGTATGGAAAGGCATTATTAGAAAGGAGATTGCTTCTAAAGAATACCATAGATGGGAATGAATGAATGAACAACATAACATGAGGTAAGAAGCAGCCATGGAAACTACCGGAAGAGGGCGTAGTGGTGAGGTACTCACCGCATGGAAGCGCATGAAAGAGAATTCTGTATCTAGAGGTTAGAAAGGAGCGTTAAAAGGTTATAGATGGGGAGCGAAATTGTACCACACGGAAATTTTAAGAAATTTTGAAAATGGTCAATAAATGAGAGGATTATTGGTAGGTGAAGGAGAAATAAATGCACTAAAGTTTTGAAAATCTATATAAGGACATGATGCAGGTTCATTTTTACCTTTGCAATAACAAGTATTCAAGCAAGCTAAGTGCAACCGAGCCAGGAGAAATTGTGTTAAGGTACGGAGAGTTACAAAACCATACATGGAGAGTAGATATTTGTGTGTGGAAAAGGCTTGCATTCCCATTGGTGAAGGGTTTGAGTGAAGTAGAAGTGTTGAGAAGGAGCTAGGGCACATGGTTCTGAGATAGGCCACGTGATTTCAAACTAGGATTTGAACTTACTTGACATAGAAGAAAAAAGGTGGGATTTTTATGATGGCACTGAAGAAAGCACCTATAATAGGTATAAAAGGAAATGAAAAAGGTGAAATTTGAGGTTGAAATTGCTCCTAAGAGAAATTTTTCAGAGATGCAGTACCTGGAAGGAGTAATAGTCAGAAGATATTCGAATTCCCACATCTACAGATGAAAATTAAGTGACTACAACCACCACACCACTGATAACAAGGGAGAGTTGGACACTTTACTGAATAAGAATACCAACAAGCACACGTTAGAAGATATGCCAGTGTTATAACAATGCTAGGGAAAAGTTTCTTAAGAAGGTAGGAGTTTATCAACTGTATAAGCTCCCATATTTTTGAAAACATGAACCTTTATACCAATGGCTTATGAGTAGAGTCCATGAGGACTTCTTCTATTTCATCAGACGAAGGGTTATGATCACAATGGCCCTGATTGCAACATTAATAGGATTAAAGGGCACTGGGATAGACATTATTAGTGATTTGACTGATAAAGCAGTGGTTATAGCCATAAATAAGGAGTTGGGGTATACCAAGGGTCCACGTGGAATGGACATCTAGAGATTGCGTAAGTACCCTATGGTACAGGCAGTTGTGCATCTTCTCACCAAAATGAATGATCAAGAGTGATGGTCACAGGTAAACACCATGTGGCTTTACGTTGCAAATAAAATTTCCCAGGGGATAAATCTATAACTTAGTAGGCTATATTGTAGAAACCATTATTGAGGAAGTGTGTGCAGGTGAAAAGATAATTTTTGGCACCATCCTCTTATCTTTTTTTTTTGTAGAAATTAGATTGCTCGATGGGCCAAAGAATAAATTTTGGGAATACCCTGCTAAGAAGAAATCCCTCACGGAAAGGTTAGAGATGTATTTATGTGAAGGATCAATGAACGGCCCATTCAAGCAAAGGGCATAAATTTTATATAACTGATTTCATGTGGCATTTGAGGAGGAATTGTGCATTCTAAAGGAACTACCTTCGGTAGTAGGAAAGATAGTATATTTTTTGGTATATCAACACTTATTCATTGCGCATAGTTTTCCATGAAGGATGGGACATGAAGGCCATGGTGTAAATTTTCTTATGCCTTCATAGCATGCTACCTCAAGGCTTCAGTTTACAAAAAATTTTGATTCACACCATCTAAACTTCAACGCAGACAAGGTAGATTATGAATACCATACCCTCAGGAAAACATATGTATATCTAGGTTGGTCTACCTATATTGAGAAGCTCATTTCAAATGTCATAAATATGAAGGCAGTAAGCTTGGCTATTGGGGACATTGGATCCGCACTCATATATCTTTAGCTCAATCCTAGGATGGAGAATAATAAGTATGTGGAGAATGAGTTCATGCTCCTAGGACCACCTAAGGGAAAACATACAATGGAGAATGTGCCAATTCCAAATCATGTTGCGACCATACATATAGATGCGGAGGAAGATGAATACAAAGATAGCGGAGTCTTAGATCATAAAGGCCAGAGGTATCCCAAAAAATTAGAGAGTGAGGGCATAGATTATCCATCACAGGTGCAAGATGGAGAAGAGGAATTGGATGTGGATGCAATCCCTGAAGAGCTTTGGTTTAAGAGGGAATTCAGAAGAACCATGACCCAAGGTGCAGGAACATCACAATCTAAAAAATGATCACCTAGACTCTCCCCTCAGAAAGAGGCACCTGAGGAGAAGAGAAGGAGAAAGCTAAAGTTGGATGAGGAAGTGAAAGAGTCTGAAGAGAGTGTGGTAGGAACCCCAGTACAACTAGAAGATATAGAGGAACCTAGAGATGAAGAAATGAAACACGAAGAGGAATGGGTGAAGAAAGAAGAAGATACAATGTAAGAGAAATGTAGCACACATGTTACTACTCAGGACGAAGAAGGGATAACTCCAAACCTTGGTGCTCTGGTTCCTAAGGGGCCAAGAACAAAGAGAACAAGAGAAGAATATGTTGTGCCAAGTATAGGCTATGCTGAAGACACAAGAAAAATCATCCGCACTTGATTTCAAAGCATGATGGGTCTTAATGAATTGTATGGATGGGAGCTGATGGTTCTAGACATGGTAACCACATAAACAAGGAAACAATTATCCTAGTCCATGTAGACCCATATGGATGAGCCAAATTTTTATGTTTGCAAGGAATCTTGTGTATCAAGGAGAGTGAAGAAGAAACCCCAAAGCAGACACGTGAAATTAAAGCCTACTCTAATGTTTGATGAGCAAGTGAGCAATGCCTTGGTTAAGGTATTTGCAGAGGTGATGTGGAGGAATATTGATAAGGTTCTCACCATTAGAGCACTAATTGAAGATAACAAGAAAAAAATGTAGAAATAACACGTTTAAAAGGAGGAAAAGGACCTAGAACAAAATAAGAATGAGGTCCTTCATTAGCATGGGAGAAGAAATTGGAGACTACATTCTAAAAGAAATACCTCATCTTGAGTTTAAGGTACCTGAGAATTTTCCTTTGACTATGCATTATGTGTGCACATTGGCTGATTTAGTGCTAGAATATGGGCCAATTCAAATTCCAACACCAAAGGATCCTGAATAAGAAGCAGAAAGAGAAAGGGCCTCTGTGGTCAAGAAAATTTCAAATTATGAGGCATTGCTCCAAACTATGATGGAAGAACTGAAGAAATTCCGATCAAGATCTGAATATTTGTGTGACACCAAAATCAGTGATAAGGATCAAAACTATGGTTGAGGATAATGATGTTCTAAATACCATGAAAGATGAGACACTATGACACACAGAAAGAGTGGAAATTGTGAAATAGAAGTGCAAAGCCCTTACAGCAGCCTAATACCCACATAAGGAGATAATAGATGAGATTGGGAAGCTCATAGCATAGAAGATGGATCTTCTGGAGGGAATGATATGTGATATGGAAAATGTTGTCATCGTTTTGCAGAATGAGAAGGAAAAGATTACTTAGGATGAATTGGAAGCCCATTGCCACAGACATTTCAGAGAAGACAAGGACCACGTTGGATGACTGGAAAACATTGGGAGGATGAGATTAAAATAGAATATCTAGAATTGATCCTCCCAGTTGAAGAGGAGGGTGCTGCAGAGTAAAGGTCTATTCTTTTGTAGAGTGGTTCTTTACATTCTTTCCATTCTTATTCTTTATTATTTGGGAACATCATAAAGAATCTCCACTATTTGGGAAGACAATGTAATTTAGTGTGGGGTAATGTTGAGCAGATAGTATTATTGTAAGGAGAAGACACACAAAGGATTTTGCATGTGGGAACAAGGCACGTTTGAAGGCGCAGAAGGATAGGAAAGGAAATGCGCACCAAGATAGTTTGATTCAAGACTTATCCATTTTCATAGATGCGGGCTAATTTTTTGGAGATAGTGTGTGGGGAAAACATTGGGATGGAGACTTGCACAACATGCAAATGCTATTTTGGGAATGAGTGTCTGAAAAGTGCCATGCATGAGTTCAAGATAATAATAGGATTACTTCTTCCAATTAAACTATAGGATGTCTATTATTAGCGCACTTGCATGTGTTCATGTTAATGTAAAGGTGCATGGATATTATTAGCATGGTGGCCAATTTTGGGAAGTACGAAGGCGGCGAAGGGAAATTCCCCACCCCTATAAATATGTAGTGATCTGTGTAGTTTACAAAAAGTGAATTATTGTAGAGTTATGCTGCTACTAATGATGTGTGCATGACCTATGGTAATATTTTGTAATGTAAGAAGCTTCTATGTATTACAATATTTAATGTAATGGAGTGTATTGGATGGATAATGGTGTTAAACATGACTGTAACTAGTTCTTATATGGTTAATCTTATTAGATTTATTGTTTAATTCATGATTCTCTAAGATCTAGATCTGGTTAGGCACAGTGGAATGTTTATGGTTATTTATGGTTTTGAATATGTTCTATCTTCATCACACTAACATCCTGCACAAGCAATTCTAAACAGGGGCCTGGTACCTTTACACGCTTTGGGTGAGTTCTCAGCTAAGCCTAGGTGATGTGTGAGTGTGCCTAGGTTTTTTTAGGTTTTATATAGTAGATTCTAGGTTGCATCAAGTAGAAAAGGTAACAGAGGAAGAGAAATGCTTGTGTCACCCCAAGTTATAAATTATTATTTAGCCTTCTGTTTTCAATTTAGTTGTTCAAAAAACATGGTTGAATATGAAGTATTGATTCATGGCTTACACTGGGCAAGGAAAAGAGGTATCAGGAAGTTGCAAGTATTTGGGGACACTGAACTTATTGTAAATCAGGTTAGAGGGCTTAATATCTTCGAAAAAGCTATAAGAACCGGGTATGGGATCTTATTGAATATTTCTAGGGATTTAGCATAAGTTCCATTCCAAGGAAGAAGAATGATGTTGTGGACAAATTTGCAGCGATTGGGGCAACATTTGACATTCTTCACAATATCAAGGAAGATAGAACTTAGCCTCACAACAAGGTGGTTGTAAGGCCAGCTGTTTTGGATATCAATACAAGTTGGAAAGTATTATAAAATGATCAAATAATAATAAATTTCATGCAAGAGGAAGATGATTTTTCTACCATAAACCACGATAAATTGGAGCAACATTATGGTGACCAAGTGGTGCAGCTGAAAACAAATAAATTACGAAAAGGCTTAGTGAATTTGGAATCTATCTTCAATCCTAATGACCAATTATGGAAGTAGAAAGCTAATATTTAGGTCAAGGGTGAAGATTTAGAGTCTATTATAGTAGGTGAAGGTAAGTACTTAGCAAGAAAAATCTTACTTTATCCAAATTTTCAAAGAATTTATGGATATATTTGTCTGGAATTATAAAGATTTGATAGGTTTCAATCCAAAATTGGCATAACATACTATTCAATTGGATCTATAATCCAATCCCATCAGGAAGAAGCAAGGGTCGGTGAATCCTCACATTGAACCTCTCATGAGTAAAGAACTCAATAAGCTACTAGAGACTAATATTATTTTTCCAATCCAGCACTCAAGTTGGGTTACAAATTTAGAACCAGTGAGAAAAAAAATATAAAAATCAAGTTGTGCATGGTTTTCCATGATTTAAATAGATATTCACTCAAGGACCACTACCCTCTTCCCTCTATGGAACAAATATTGCAAGTAGTAGTTAGCTTGGAGAGATTCTCATTTTTGGAAAACTATTTAGGCTATAATCATATCATGGTGAAAGAAGATGATCAGTTCAAAACAACCTTCACTACAAAATGGGGGACCAATGCTTATAGGAAAATGCTTTTTGAATTGTCAAATGCCAGAGCTAATTTCCAGAGAGCAATGGATATGGCCTTCAAAGGGTTGATTAACAAGATAGTGTTGGTTTATCTTGATGATATCACTATGTTCTCAAAAAATGTAGCAGACCACCTATTTCACATCAGGCAAGTTTTCCAAAGATGCGGGAGATTCGGAGTGTCTTTGAATCCCAAAAAATGTATATTCTTAGCTCAAAAAGGAAAGATTTTGGGCCACATTATTTTGAAGGAAGAGCTAACCATTGATCCCAAAAGAGTTGAAGCTATCTGTGCTCTACCATTTCCAAGTCACAAGAAGGCTCTCCAAAGTTTCTTGGGGAGAATTAATTTTGTTTGCATATTTGTGCTTGACTTTTCCACTCTTGTCAGGCCATTAACAATGATGCTAAAAAAGAGTATGACATTCAAATTGACGAAAAAGGGGAATGAGAGTTTTGAGGCCATTAAACATGCAATATCTTAAGCCCCAAATTGCACTAATTCATATTTTTCAAAGGACTTCATCCTATATGAATTCGGTGGTTCATATACAATCTCAGTCGTCTTGGTATAACTAAATAAAGAAGGATCGTAATAGCCTGTATCATTCTTCAACTAGAGCTTGGAAGACTATTAGATGAGGTAATCTTTTATTAAAAAGCATGTCTTAGTTGTCATTATAATTCTGAAGAAATGTAGACACTTGGTTTCTAAAAATAGTATTCAGCTACTAGTGTCTCATGTCGAGGTCAAATATTTTTTCCTAGATATGATTTGAATGAGAAAAGGGCAGGTTGGATCACCTGCATCATGGATTATAGTATAGAGATCAAAGGTAATCAAATTGGTCTGTGGAAAAGGTTTATGTGAGTAGCTAGCTTCTAACAAGCATGTTGAGTCAAAAGATGAAGGAGGAGCTATCCTAGTGCTCTAAGATAACCAAGAACAAATTGGGGATAGTTTACCCATTCCTTGTTGGACTCAGGATATTATTAATTTCCTTCAAACATGCATATTCCCTCTGGAGTTAAGCAAGTCAAAAATAAGGTATTTCAGGCTCTAATCCATCCCATATCTTATAGATGGAATTTTTTTCAAGAGATATATGAATGGAGTTCTCTTAAGGTGCATTGGAAAAACTCATATTGAGAAAGTGTTGGATGAATTCCATGGAGAGGTTGGAGGTCACTTTGCTCCACGGGTAACAGAACTCAAGATCATGAAAGCTAGTTATTATTTTCCTATGATCTTTAGTGACTATTATGCATGGATTACAAAGTGCAAGAAATGTAGATTCTTCACATGCAAGGAGAAACTAGCAGTGTTGCCCCTTTATCCAATCTCAATGGATCAGTGTTTTATGCAATGGGGATTGGACTTCAATGGGGTCATTAATCTACAATCAATCCAAGGCCACAAGTGGATACTCACGGCTATGGATTATTTCACCAATTGGACCGAAGCAGTAGCACTCAAGGAGGAAAATGAGTCTAGTATACTAGACTTATATGAGGTGATAGTCAATAGGTTTGGCATACCTTCCACAATCATATAAGACAATATTTTGGCCTTTCTTGGCATAATGATCATTGAATGGGTTATTAGAAATGGAGTATATATCAGCACTTCATCTAATTATTACCCCCAAGGTGATGGGTAAGATGATTTCACAAACAAAAAATAGTTGAGAATCATAAGGACTCTTGATGAAAACAAGAGCAACTGGCACACAAAGCTCAAAACAACCATTTGGGTTGATAGAATTACACCCAAAAGGTCTACAAGAAGCTCTCCATATAATCTATTCTACATGAAGATAAGAAAGGCTACCCATATCTCTTGAATTACCAACGTTTAAGCTTCTCAAGAAGCTAGAGATAGCTGAGTTTGAGCCCATGGAAATCAGGTATATGGAACTCATGGAGTTGGAAGAGCTAAGAGATTATGTAACGCAAATCATGGAGAAAGATCAAACATTGATCACGAGGAGCTTTGACAAGAAGGACAAAGCAAGGAAATTCCAATAAGGAGATTTGGTACTAAAATTAGATGCAGATCAGGAAAAACCGGGCAAGCATTCCAAGTTTGATGCAGTATGGAGTGGTCCATACATGATCATAGAATGCAAAAGTAGCAATGATTTTTGACTAGCCAAGTTGGATGGTGAAGAATTATAGATTCCAATCAATGGAATCTATCTCAAGCATTATTACTGAAGTGAATTTTCATCATTTTACATATTAGTTTAGGATTTCCATTCCTCTAATTGTTTTTAGCACAATGTTTTTTTTGGTAGGATTAGTTACTTTTAGTAGAAGAAGTTCTTATGCACACTCTACATGCTCCACTTGGAGAATGTTTGATCTTCATCTTTTATACATAGTTTTTGTGCTTCATGGTTGCTTTTACACAGTTCATCTCATTGGAAGTGGAAATGTTTAGGAGAGGAACCAATTTTAACAGAAGCCATAAATGTTTTCCAAATCAGCAAGTGCTCCAGTTTTAACAGTGTTTCAAGTGGTAGGGTATTTACTAGCCTGACTCCATGCCTAATGGATGCTACAAGGCCACTGATCATCTCATCTAGCAAGAAAATTTCCCCATAAGTCACCAAATTGTTATCTATTGTTACTCCCTTGTTAAAATGGGAAACTAAATAAAATTGGAACTAGAAAAATGGTGGAATTTAGTTTTTTTAGGGGCTTCCATCCATTTTTCCTAACTCCCTAACCCAAAAAATTCTAAGGAATTAGTGAAAATTTTGAGAAAACCAAAGAAATCCATGCTACAAAAAAGAAGTGCCACAGAAATCCGTAATGTAGAGAAAAAAAATTACGGAGTGCTACAGAAGTTCCGCAAAAAGTCGTACAGCAAAAAAGAAGTGTCGCAGAAAGCCATGCTACAAAGAAAAAAATATGCAGAGTGTTGCAGAAGTTTCATAGAAAGCCACACCACAGAAAAGAAGTGTGGAAAAAATCCACGCAACATAGAAAAAAGTCCATGGAAATCCAAAAAATTCCGTGGAAAACTGAAACTGTAGAGAACTGGAAAATCCACAGAACAAAGGAAAATGATAGTTTTTCACGTGAAACTTAAAATGGCCATAACTTTTGACCCATTTCTCCATTGTTCACAAAATTTATATCATTGGAAAGGTATCAACATCCTTTATGAAATGAAAATGGTATTTCTCAATTTTATTGAGGTTAGATGTGTGAAAAATTGGAAAACATCTCCAGCACAAAAATGCACAATTACAGGCCCAACCCCTATAATTAATGAAAGTATGGTGATCATTTCTTCTTCCAAAAGCTAGAGTATGAGGGGGAAATGATTTGTAAGGATGCCCATACCATTTTTAGAGAATTCAAAGACATTTTTTGGTGGATGGTAGCAGAAATCCAAGTTTCACTTTTCTCTCTTCTCTCATTCACTTCTATATAGTGTAAACCCTTATCATTTTGGGGGGAGATATTTTGGGACTTAGGGAAACTCTTGAATTTTAGTTTCTCAACTCCATTGAGTTAAAATCCTTCCCATGGGACTGTATAGTGTATTAGTGCCTCTAATTTGTAGATATAATAGACTATACAATCGTTTGAAGTAATAAAATTTGTGTTTGTGGTCTTCTCTCAACCCTTGCATTTATTTTCTTGTCTTTCCTTACCTCTATGTTATTTTAGTTCTATTCCGTGCATGTTTCTATTATTTTCAGGCTTGTATTGTTTTGTTTCATGGGGATCTTATGTTAAATGCTATTTTTGGATTGTGTCAAAGTTATCCTAGTCTCTATTAGTTGCATTTATCTTCAATTTTCTCCCTTAGCAATGTATCTCACTCCCTTTTCTTGGTGATATCACCTCCTTAGTGTAGGATTTACCTTTTTATGCATTATCCTATCTCCCTGGTAGTTATTGCATTAGATAGTATATTTCCATTCATTAGAGGTAGTTGCTTCATTAGTTTAGGAATAGGAACCAACCTTCTCTAGAGATTTATCTCAACTACAAGGTCCCACACCTTAAGATAATTCCATGTTACCCAGTTATACTGATTGCCTAGTAAAATCACATGTAAGTAATTCAGATGGTGTTGTAATTTGTTGATAATAGTTTTTATGAGTATGATTGAGTTATGGATGATTAGGAGGAAGATGATGACTCGTTAGCTTTGAAAACAATTGGTGAATGAAATCCTCCCATCGTTGTCCAATATTTTCTACATCTTCTTTGTTGGCCATTCTAAACTCAACATTTCACAACTCAAACTCAAGTTGGCTTACTTTATGGTCTATTGAAGTAAACCCTATCCTTGAGGACTATGTAGTAACCCCTTCTAACTCTAACTACTCAACTATTATCACATCCTTATTTGTGGTTTTTCCCGAAGTTATGGGATTCTTTTTACCTCTTGTGGAAGGCCTTGCCATAATTCCCCAAAATGGTAAGATTTATCAATCAAGATCAAACTTTAGGGTTTGGGATTTTGATATTGATTCGGAAAAATATGAAAAAACTTAAAGAACAAAATCAAAATAATTTTTTATCCTCTTTATAGCAAATGTAAATAAATTGGAAAAATTCCACAATTAGCAGTCGCTAGAGTAAATTTATAAAAAAAAAAACTAAAATTGATGTAACTTTCGCAAAAAAAGTCAAAATATCTTTAAGTTTGGATACGAGCTTAGTTTACTGATTTCACAATACCCCAAAACCAAGTACATAAAAATTATCTACCAAAATGGAGATATGGTTGATCCTTTGAAATTAGTTTTGACGCAGTTATGGATGAGATCAAACTCTAATATTACTTGTAAGGAAATTACCTAGATAAATAAGAATATCAGTTGTAAGAGAATACCGAATAATAAAATATTTCAGATAAATGATCACAATATACAATTAGAATATCTTAGCCACTTCGAGGGGGAAACCTCCAAACCATACAATAAGACTCAAATGCTAGATATGATGATCAAATACTACCTATGAATCTTTGTATATATTATTCCTATACTATTGTTGTACAATTTTTTCATTCTTAATGCATATGAATGCACTAGTCACTAAAGAAAATAGTCAACTCAGAAGGATATAGGGTTTATGATACCTTGAATGCTTAATGCTTGATACGAGCGCTAAATGGTGGGTTACTGCTGCAACAAGATCTACAAAATTGAAACGGATTGGATTAAATAGATCGTATGTGAGGGATTCCCAAACAATGTTGGTTCCAAGAAGTAGTTATCTTCCTTGGCAAATGTCAACCCCTGTTTTTTTAGATAAGGGTGAAATAAAGCAAAAGCATGCAGAAAAAGAGCTATCACTAAATCTGAAAAATGGCAGAAACTGATCTAAAGTTATTTAGATGACAATAACTACAAAATAAAGGTTACCTAGTCTAGGTCGATGATGACCTGGGAGAATGAATTTGGAGCTATAAATCGAATATGTAGACCTGCAAAGTCTGGAAGCAATCTTGAAACTGATAAGAACCTGTGGTTGTTATAGGAGGATCTGCATAAAATAAGTAATGACAGAAAGGTGGGAAAAAGGACAAAAAATACTGACTTAGGAAGATTATTAAATGGACAAGCCCCGAGTCAATGGTGACTAGGGAGGATCGGTGGTGACTTTAGTAGCATTAGGATGAGGCTAAAAAGAAATAGTTGAATATCACAACCTGCAAGCACTACGACTTGAAAAAGAGGTTGCTAAGTGATGGCTAGAGGTTTCTCTAGACCCGCAAAAGGTTAATCTAGAAGAAAACAAAGATAATCTGATAGAAGAGTTGATAAAAAGCACTATGAAATCAAGATATCACACAAAGGAAGATCGTGAGTGATGCAAAACATGTTACACGATGGATGAGATATCTATAGCTATTGCAGGAAGCTTTGGAAGTCATAATGAAGCAATGATGCCTCTCTGATTGCTTGATTGTTAAGTGATTGCATCTAGATGTCCATAATGGAAAGAAAACAATTTTTTTAAAGCGGGTCAATAGTGACCAGGCTGGGTTGGCACCAATCATGGGGAAAGTTGCCCCAATGGGCATGATTTTTTATTTAAGGTGGGATTTGGATGCTTTCAAAGCTTAGGTGAGTGCTTTAAATCATATTGGCATGATTAAATGACTTGGGGATGAATCCAAGATAGTTATGGCATAAAAATAGATGGGGTGAACGCTAGAAAATCAAGGTGATTCATATGTAGGATAAAAAGCATCCTAATTAGAAAGTTGGTTGGGGTAATGAGGATCTTAAATTATTAATTAATTAATAAATATTAATGTGGATGGGATGGGTATGTAAAATATTAAAATGATTAACTAATTAATATAACTTAATTAATTAACAAGAATTAGATGTTACGGTGATGACTTCCACTCTTGACATTGCAATTGTTGACAAGTGATTTTTTTAGGAAGGAAGTACTCTTATGATTTTAGGAAATCATGTTTGCAATGGATAATTCATTATTTGTTGAAAAAATCATTTCTGGTTGTGAATTCTGCTTACTTGAAAATAATGCCATTCATCTCTTTGTACAGCTTAAATTCACTTTTAAGAAGGTGATGAACTTGTATTGTGTATACTTAATTTATTTTGTGTAAACAACAAAACCTTGGATCAATTCCATTGATCCAAGGTATGCTTCAGTTCTTCTTACCTACTCGTCTTGTTGTCTTGTCATTCGGAAATGGAAGGTGAGCTTAACTGTGACTTGTTTTTCTTACCATGGTGAAGAATTCTTCTTAGGGTTCTTGACCGACAACAAGCCTTAGGGTGATAAGCCTGGGCCTTCTTGTTAAATGTTTTAAACGCTGAGCAGCATATAAGGGTCATAGACCTGATAAGTGAATCACTAAGATGGGTACCCTAACCTAAGATGGGATGTTCTATACTAGTTTGGATTTTAACCTAAGGTAATTGAGACCTACCTAGGAACTAAGGTTGATTTCTAACCTAATAAAAATATAACCTAAACTATGGCTAACCTAAGAAGATACCTATGGACCACTTGGAAAATGGCAAGGTCGGTGGCATCAGTTTTCAAGGCATTAATGGGAATTGATTTTGGTTTTTAATAACTTTGGATTGCCAATTTTGGAAGAGGCATTGGGAGTTAGGGGATGCCTAGTTGGCATCACCACTAAATGGAAATTACATGCAAATTTTGAATTAGAGGCTCGCCAAACTTGGATGGCGGTGGCGTGGAGAATTAGGAGGGAAACTGATAGTCCTTCGCATTAATTGATCTCGGTTATGGCGAAGAAACCACCTAGGAGAAATGCATGGTAGATTTTGGAAAGGTTGTTTGATCTTTAGTTCTTTTCAATTTTTTCTCTGCATGGGGTTTTTGGTTCTTCGAACCAGTAGTTCTATTTTTGATCTAGTTGTATTCTTGGCATTCTTGAGCTATTTTTGGATCCTGTGGAAGTATAAGAAGAAGTAGAAATATTTGGAGTTGTTGACGTCGCTTGGAAAAAGAAGAAACTGTTGAGGCTCAGCTGGGAAATCATCTGCAAATTGAGAAGAAGCTCTATCAGGCATGATAGGCTCTACCCATTAAGTTGTTCTACTTTTTCCTAAATGTCTTCATTAAAATAACTTTGTTCTTGGGGAACAAATGAGTTTTATGTGATGTTTAATCTTTCTTTTCGAAACTTATTTTCTGCATTTTATTTTATCTGTATGGAGTCACTGATATGCTAGAAATATGTTTTGGGATTGTTTCTTGTTGGAAAATAATAGTAAACATGTTTTACTTTTGCTGAGCTTGAGATGTTTTTGAATCTGAGAACTCCTGTTGGACTGTACTGAAACTAGATAGTAGAAGTCACTGCTATGAAAGAATTATGTTTCGGGTTTTTGTTCTCCCTTGCTAGAAAAATGATAGAATCATGTTTAGCTTCTTTGAACTTAAATGAAGTCGATTCTTTACTTACACCTGTAAAGTTGTGAGAAGACTTGTTAGTGACTTGTCTGATATTGGGTTTGAATGAATCTCCTCGAATCAATCTATCTGATAGCATGGTTGATAGTTATCTTATTGTGTGATCCATGGAAAGGTTTATCAAATTTATTTACATCTTTTCTGAAGTGAGTTTGAGTGCTTTAAGAGTTACCTTATCGGTTCATCTTGTTGGGATTAACTGGTTCTTTTTATTTAAATTTGATGTACAGTTGATACTATAGGAACCCGAGGTATCTAGGTTGAACTGTGGATTAACTCAACTTGTCTATCTTAAGGAAATGGACTGGAACATTTTGGTTTTTCTATTCTTCTTTTGAGCTCGAATTGAGCACCTGACTTGGGGTCGTGTCATTGTTTTGTTGTTTCTCCTTGTGGTCAAATCTGGGTCGGGTTCATTCTTCCTGAACTAGTAGTCTGTTCCATTGATTCTTGTGAAGTATGTGGATCTGGGTTGGCTTGAATGGAAATTTCGACTGTTAAATCTTGTTTTCGTCCTTTTTCATTTTACCATCAAGGGATGGACAAGCTTTGTGTGTGTTGACACTTTGAAAAGAAATCATGGCCGCAAAAGGGTAATTTACTTCAACGTTACTCTGTCTCTCTTTGTTTGGGAAAATTAGAGAAACTTCTGCAGTTGATGCTATTAACATTTGGAATGAATGTAATGTTCAGATTGTTGGTTTTGTTTGCTTCGGATACTGTTATTAACTGAAATCATTTGAATAACCATTTTCATGGTTTTGTATCTTTTGCACTACAGTTTCTGTTCTCATTTGTATGTTGGGAAAACTTCATTTTCAGTTTCTGACTTTCATGTTACAGTCGTAGATATCGATTGCAATATCGAATAGTTCTTTGTGTTTCAATGGTTGTTGGAGTTGAATGTTTTCTTGGCTTTGAACAATCAAATCTTGTCTCAGTTATTTTCAATCCCAGTATGTATACCTCTTTTTAGGAAGGAATAATGAGATCTTATCTCATCTTTATTCATTGTCATCCTTTCTCTCTATTCTGAGTTAAGGTATTCACAATACCGTCCTCTTCAAACTCTGAAGGAAGATATAGGTTGTTCCCTTTCTCTCTTTTCATTCATTCTCTCATCTGTATTACTCCTGTGTAAGGAGCTGACCTGTTTGGTTTGTATTACGTTGAAGGATTTGCAGGGTGGGTAGTTGGTGGATAAATATTTTCTTTCTTCTCCTTGACTGATACATTGGTAGGGATGTAATTTTTGTGATGTGTGACTAATTCCAGGTGCATGTAAATTAACTTCATCCTTTGTCAAATCGGTTGATGCTGAACCTAAAAATTTAGGCTAGAGTTTGACTCTGAACTTGGATTTAGTTTCTTAAATAAGAAACTCTTACTTAAGATGTTGTTGATTCATCCTAAATTTCATCATAAAGATAATTGAGCTTAGCATTAGATATTCTAGGATGAAGTAAGTTAATGTTGTGTAATTTGAATTATTGTTCCATTAAAGTAATTCTATTTCTATGAATCATTAGAGTTAGTATCTTTTTCTTTTGGTTAGATGGAAGGAATCAAGAGATGAATCATAAATATTTGTAGATGAAATGTGGTTAGTGATCTTGTTGAAATATTACTTATCTGAAATAATTCTTTTATGAAATCATCGGCTGAACATTGATTTTGATTACACCATGATCTTTTCTTGATGTTGATATGGATTATCATTTTGTTTCTCTCTCTTATGACTGTCCTATTTCTTTGATGTGTCTTTCTGTAATGCTTTAACTGTTTCATAAAAATAGAGTTCTTTTTATGAAACAGTTAGTTAAAAGCACATCATTTTAATGCTTAGTGCTTATCATGCTCAGTTCACTGAACTGACCCGTGCTAGCAAAATTTTGCAGATGGACTTCGTAAGTGGTAAAAAGGGAGACAAGATATTTTATGATGTTACTTTTGTTTACCAAAAGACTTGGCTCTCTTATGGGAAATATGATTCAATATTAAAATGTATTTTTGGAAGGGAAATTTGTAATTTTATAGAGCTTATTGTTGTTGTTTGACACTAAAGATGTCTGAAGTATTGGTACTTGCAATGTATAAATTCCTCCTTGATAAATGGAAAAGTTTTTGGGTTTATCTGTACTTGATGTGTCATATTTTTACATATTCAGTGAGTATTAGTGATATGCTTATCTCTGTTCTTTTACATATATACTTCTATGAACTGAACCCCTTTTGGGTTGAAATAAAATGAACTAGGTGGTAAGGGAATTAGATACACTATCCCTTTATTTAAATGCAACTTATCAAGTTGGCATTCATGGCTGATCATTTAATTAAATCACTATGGTTTATTAAAATGATGTTAATGGAAGAGAAAATCCATTATGATAACTTGTATAATGTTAAGAGGTTACAATGAACCCTAATTCTTAATAAGAAAAAGAAAGACAACTATTCTGAAATGATAATCAAGATTGTTTTAGAATCCTTTGGAATTAAACCTAATGTCATCTTGGAAAGAGGAAGATGTACTTCCTCTTGACTTAATACCTTTAATTTGAATTAAAAACAAATGAAATATATATAAATATATAATAGTAGACTTCATTTCAATGAAGTCTATTATAAAAGAATCTGATTTGGAACTTAAACAAGCTAAGTCATGGTTAAGTTAAATAAGTGAACCATATTGTTAGTATGTTGATTCTGTTTGTAAAACTGAATCCTAAATTAGGAAGTTAATGAATAAAAAGCAATCTTGATGTTTCTGCAAAGCAATTACAATTCATTTATTGTTGGCAACCTTAATGGTTAATGAAACTAGGGTTTCAACATGGCTGTTGTAATTAGACTTTAATTAAAGAAAATAATTAAGTAATTAACTTCTTTCTTGGGAATGTACATCTAGATGGGATGACTCTATCAGATGTTGGCACACGCCAACTGCAGCACCGTACCTCTGTGAAGACTTGGGTCTTCATGAGGATACTATGTTGCAGTTGACATGTTGCAACACCCTTCAGAGTTGAATCATCTAGATCTACATAAACTTGGACTTGATCTTAGTTATACCCTAGGTTAGGTTGGAAGTATGATCTAGTGTTGGGGGAAACTCACGATGACTTAGGATAACTAGACACATGCAATCGACTTAGGTCGATTGAGTATGTCTATGTACCCTTAGTCACCGTGAGTAGCCTTCTACACTAGACTATGTTGCTAACCTTGGTTAGGGTTTAACCTTGAACAAGTGGACTGACAGGAGTCAGTGAAGACCATTCTAGATAACAGATGAAGTGGGGTGAAGGACGTATTCTGTTTGATGAGTATGTCATCTAGGAATATTAACATGAACAATATGTTGTAAATCTTTGGCCAAAGTATCGCAAGCTGTTGGTTGCATTGTCCTATGTCACCTAGTTTTAAGAAGTGAGATTTCAGATGAATATTGGTAACAAGTATTCAGATAGGCCTCTTAAACAGAACACTTAACACCCCGAAAAGGGTATGAGAACCAAGTATACCTAGTATATAATTCAATGAGTTAACATGAGAGATCGGTGTTTCACCGAGTCATGAAATGAGAGATTGGTGTTACACCAAGTCATTACAGCTGCATATGGTTATCTGTTATGAGATTGATTGACATGGAATGTGTGTTCTAAATTATGATTATTTAGAATAGAGAACATTATTATAAAAAATAAAATAAAAAATTCCCTTGTTTCTAAAGTCTTAAAATGGGAATGTTACATCTTGGTATCAGAGATGAAGGTTGCAGCTCTTGGACCTATTATGTCCATAATCTGATAAAACTTAAATTTTCTTATTAACAGAAAATGGTTAGAACAAGAGGAAATGCTGCAAACAACCCACCACCCAGTGGAGAAGCAACTACTGCCCTAAAAACTTGATGAAATCCTTACTACCCTGTTGGACACAAGAGATGTTTAATTGTACTTGAACAACAAGTAATGGGAAATGAGGAGAGGAAGAAGATGTTGGTAACAACAATCAGCCACCTCCTATGGACAACACTAATGTTTGAAATTTAGGTGTTGATAACAATAATGTGGCCAATGCTAATGCTAATGTACCTAATCATCCTGAAAATAAAAAGGTAAGATTGGAAGTTGAACTCACTAATGATATAAAAAGGATAAGTCTACCCAAGTTTGATGGCACTACATTAGGAGATGGAGCTGAGAACTTGGCTCAGTGAAATGGAGAAGTAATTTGCAATAAGGAACTTTTGGAAGAAACAAAAGCAATATGGGGAGCTTATCAACTTTCCCATGAAGCATCTTCATGGTGGGACAACCGCAAGGCTGAGTTAAACATTGATGAAGAAAATATTACTTGGGATCAATTTAAAAATTATTTTAGGCAACGATGGCTACCACAACTTTACTATGATCAGAAAATGACTGAATTTTAGAACTTAGCTCAGGGAAAATTTACCATAACAGAGTACTGGGAGAGGTTTACTAAGCTCCTTAAGTAAGTACCTCAGTACCAAACTGACGAGAAGTTTAGAATACATAAATTTATCATGGGATTAAATCCCATTATAGGTGGTGAAGTAGATGTTCACAACCCAACCACTATGGAAGGGGTTGTAGAAAAATCCATAAGGCAGGAGAAGAAATTGAAAGTGATATCTACCCATAAGGAGGAAATCAGAAAGAAAGTTCCAAACTCTTCTTCATCTCTTGCACCCAAAAAGGGACCATGGAAAAATTTTGGTATGAAATTTTTTTTTGGCTGAAAACAACAAGAAATCAATAGAAAATAAACCTACTACTAATGTGTGAAATAAATTTGTCAAGAACAATAATAACGAACATAAGACCTATGGGAGTCAGAATGATAAACTTTAAGGATGGAAATAAATTTGAGCCTAGGAATGGACCTACAGGAGGCTACTACAATTGTGGCAAAGATCATTACGCAAATCAATTCCTTTGAAGAAGGATGACCCCAATCAGTAGCACAAGATACACACTGCAGTAGCTGACAAATAGGCTGAAAAGCAAGTCCACCCATAGAAGTTCCAGGTAAGTTATTTGGTATACTTGTGACTATACTTTTTGATACTGGAGCTACTGAATGTTTCATTTCTACTAAATTAGCATATAAATTAAAAATAAAATATGGAAAAATGGATAAATCATGGGTTGTACATTATGGAAATAATGTTGTTTTCATAGTTAGTATGTGTCTTTTTGGAGCAGTCCTTGACTTACCAAGTTTTTCCACTAAAGTTGACCTTTACGTTGCTCCTTTAGGGTCTTATGATGTAATCATAGGTGTTAATTGGCTAGCTGAGCATAAGGCAAAGGTTGACTATTTTGAGAAACATATTAGTTGTTTGGATGACCTACAGAAAATATAGACATTCAATGGTGTAAAATGTGAGATTCAGTTAGGAAATTGTCAGCTATGTAACTTTAAAAAGGCCAAAAACAAAGGTTGCACCTTGTATGCAGTACAAATTTCTAAAACAACTAATGAAAGTGGTGACTTCATGGAAAAATACCCACTATTAAGAAATTTCAGTAATGTGTTTCCAGAAGAGTTACCCAGTCTTCCACCCAAACGGGAGTTTGACTTCACGATTGAGATCAAACCGGGAATCAAAATTATTTCCAAGGCACCATGTAGAATGACTACCATTGAATTAGTAGAGCTTAAGGTACAATTGTAAGAAGGATGGAAAAATATGGTGGTGACTCCAATATCACATCTATAGGGGACAATTGTGGTCTTAATGGAGATGGACAACAATGTTCTACGGGCCAGTGATTGGGTGAAGATTATTATAGTATGGATGCAGGTTGGGATGACCAACAGGTCATAGGAAAGGCATCAAAATATGTACAACTATATGTGAAAAGCTATGCAAAATCCTTCATACATGAGGAATCAGGAATGAATAGGTATGCATCCACAAGGAATAAGGATGCATGATATGGTGTCCAATAGAACATGAAAAATGGCCAAGAAAGTAAAATGGAAAAGTGAGTGATGAAGTAATATTCCCTAAAGGGGGAAAATATGGCCGGAAAGGTAAAAAAGGAAAAAGTAAAATATGTCCTAAGTGGGGAAAGGTATGGCCACAAAGGAAAAAATAAAAAGGTATGCCCCAAGAGGGAAATAGTATGGCCAAAAAGGTGGAATTTGATGAAAACAACAATGGTTCCCTGAGGAAGGCAAAAATATGACCATAAGAGTGGACTTAATATAATATGGACCCCCAAAGGAGGGCTTGATATAATGGATGTAATGCCCAAATAGTAAGATGAGGATGGCCTCAAAGGAGGACTTTGTGCATAGATTAGATAGGATTGTAAAATAAATTCCCAATAGAGGAGTGATTATGGCCACAAGTGTGGACTTGTGGAATAAAGATGATTAACATGCCCGAAGAAAAAAAATATAGTCATAAATGTGGACTTGAAGAGTATGTATGACCGAAGGAGGACAGATTGATGCTGTATGAAAATGCCCAAAGGGGAAATAGATATGACCATAAATGTGGATTTAAGGTCAACAAGAGATAATGCCCTAGAAAGGGATGCCAGAAAGGGGGGAGAAATCCCAAAATGGTTGGTGGTAAGCCCAGTCGACTACAAATAAGGCCAATCGACGATGACCAAGGGGTTCGACGGTGACCAGGTTTCAGTGGGCTATATAAGCCCAATTTTTGGTTGACAAAGCTCATTTTCACGTGTAAAGTTAATGAGAAAGAGTAGAGCAAGGAAAGAGAGATTAAAAAAATGGAGGTCGCCGAAGCTGTGAGTATGCGCCAGAGGGTACGGAGGATGGTGAGTACGAAAAATCACTACTGGTTTTTAATTTAATTTCATGTTTTATTATTTTATTTTTTATTTTTTGTATTTTTTTAAAAAAAGGATGACACTAAGTGGTGGTTGGTGGTGACACAGATGGTTCGTTGTCAATTGGGCCCTAGGGCTCATCGATTTGACCAGAAATACATCGACCTGACCTGGGTCGGCGTCGACTAGGGTAAAATTGGATAATTTAGGGTTTTATTTGATTTTGGATGAAAATTTAATGCATTTTAAATGTATTTTTGGATCATGGGTCTGATATGTGTATGTTTTTCTTGTGATTCAGGCCCGTGAGACCTTATATCTCAAAGATTGAGTGTCGTCTCTTTATGATAAGATTAGAGGTGGTGTGATAGATCTTGAGTGGGATCATCTATTTGTGGTAACAAATTAGGTGGATTTAGACACTATCAGAGGATCCCACGAGATGTGGGGCTTATGATTTCTCTTGTGGAGAGATGGGATTGACAGACTAGTACATTGGTTTAGGATAGGGGAGATGACTATCACCCTAGAGGATGTGTATTAGATTCTTAGGTTACCGATACAGGGGGAGAAGATAGTCCTCATCACTAGTGATGACTAAATTGGCAGTTTTGACATGGATTATTTGGAGCTGATGTGCCCCTTATCATATTTTCTTTGGGGGAATTTTACTTATGAGAAGAGATATGAGGCTGGGGTGGCATGCAGCTGATTGATTTACATGGTGATGATGGAAGTGTCCTGCTATGATTTTCCAGACTTGGAGGAGCTTGGTTTCCATGGGCGTTGATGGGTGTGGTGGCTAACATAATGGACCACCAAATAGTATTTTCATTTGGGACTGCATTATTAGCTCAGGTTTATCATGAGCTAGCTAGATACAAGGTTTGGTAGGAGATTAGGGTTGGATGTTCAGATTTTTACTACATTGTTGGGCTTATGAGCATATAGTAGTGATTAGGCCACTAGGTGATTCCATGGGTCACATGGGACCATATTCAGCTAGAGGTTGGATTCTTGAGGTGGAGGGATCAACCAGGCCTTTAGAGAGATAGGGGACCATAGAGTTCGATTGGTATGTCAACCGGCTAGCAGAGCTTGATGTAGATCAGGTCAGATGGAGACCGTACTAGAGATATTCTCCCATGTCCAGGTGTAGATGTGGAGTTACATGGTATGAGATGGACATGATGGATCTAGGGATAAAGGCCTGAGATGATCAAGGTCATTTAGTTTGACCAAAGTGAGATGACAGTTTGAGTGGTCAGTTCAGTTACCTCATGACCCCATTTTGTATAGGAGGGAGGAGATTGGACAGAGAGCTATCGATCCCTATTATGGCGGACCCACTAGAGGAGGAGGCTATACATGGGATGATGATGATGATGTGGGAGTAGGAGTGGGGTACTCTAATTGGCATACAACAACATGGGAAGCTTGGGGCTGAGGGAGGAGGGAGGAGAGAGGAGATTGAGGATATGGAGGTATGATGTTGAGGTGGCTCCTGGAGGAGATGGAGATGATGGAGTAGGAGAGTTCTATTGAGGTGGCACATGCTTATGTGTCAAGCTAGATCAGATGAGGGTAGAGCGTAGACACAGACTCTACTACAATGAGATGTAGTCACATAGAATGAGACCAAGTGGTTTAGGAGAGAGACCGCTACCATAGGAAGAGGGAGGCCTACAGGGACCCACTTTCAGAGATTTGGCTACCATAGTAGTGACAGAGTTCAAGCTAGTGGCATTTAGGAAGTGCCACAGGGGTCAGGATAGATCTCACACCCCCTGGCATGATTGGGATGGATAGGTACTTAGCATTGGCCATTGAGGCCAAATATTATGAGGATATTTTGATCCACAAGCTTCCTCAGACACTGAGATACTGGGATCATCTCCAGAGGTAGGTGGTAGGTGGATCTAGGCCATTGATAGGAGTACAGGGAGTGTATCATAGCCTGTGGTGAGAGGAGGGAGGCCAGGAGGGTGGTGATGGCACGCAGGGTTCAGGTGTTATACCTGTCCCTAGAGGAGAGGGTCTGAGAGTATTAGACATGTAGTTTACTAATTTTGATAGTATTTTGCTTTGAGGGAGCCCCCTAAAGGGCCATGATGTATTGACACTCATTTTTGATACATGATATATGATATATGATTTTGATTCATGGATCATTATGTGTTATATTTGTCCATGTGTTTGTTGTATGATGTGATGATTTAAATTCTATGTGATGTGATGATTTTAGATTAGATATTTATGATGATGGTTGCTTAGATGAGATATGATAATGATGGTTACCTTGGAACACATGTTTAGTTTATATTTGATAATGATGGTGAAATACATGTGTGATTAGATGGTTATTTTAGATCCAAATGTGAGTATGGATATAAATGTGTGATGTGAGGACTAGGACTATATGCTTCATGTTTAGATTTGATGATGATGATAAGGAAGATATAGGATTAATTGAAATTGAAATGTGTATGGATGGTGATATGAATGTATGATGTGGTAACATGTTTTAAATTTAAATTTTGATTATGGTGATTAAAATGTATAGATAATATGTGATAAAAATAGATTGGAAATGGATGTGATTAAGAATAAATGTGTTGTTTAAATAGATAGGTAATCATGAAATGAAGAGAGATGCATTGAGGAATGGATGTGATGGGGCTAGGATGAAGAATACCTCGTAACAATGGTAACCCATAGGTGCGAATGACACTATGTTATGATGAAGAAATATGCCTCCAACCGCATTGGAGGTAAACAAGAAGAGACCTGGGTAATGCAAGGCACATGCGACCAAAGCAGATGTTAGCAAATAACCAACAATAGATAGTTAGTCATTTCAAAGATCACAAGGAAGCAATGGATGAGATGATCTCATATACCTAATGTTGACATGAAAAAGGGGTTTGAGATGCACTTGTACAGAGGAAAAGGGTTCTCCAAAAGTGGTGTTCCCTAAACTATGCCCCAACTCTGGAAAGGGGAAAGAGAAATTTGATCAATGTGGGAAGCTTTCTTAGGATGCTGATAAAATGGAAGGCTAATCAATGTGGGAAGCCTTTGAATGCCATAAGGAGTAGCCATCCTTCAAGGGTATGGTCTACTTTTCACAATATATAGATGGCAAGAATAAATGATAGCCATCCTTTGAGGGATCGGTCTATTACTTTTTTATTTGTTTTGAATGAATAGTTATCCTTCGAGGGATCAGTCTATTTTTGATAACTTTGATTTTGATTTGAGCATCCATGATTTTTTATTTTGCATGGGGGAGAGTTGGAACTAGCTAAGTAGACCACTTAGGAGGGGATAAAGATGTACAAGAGACACCCCTAGACCCTTTGCATGGTTCCAATAGGTGAACAAGATGGAGATGGATGTGATGATTGTGGTTCTCACCAAAGGGAGAACCTATCCATAAGGAATATGCTATGGGAAGAGCCATGGTGCTCATATTTAAGGTCACATCTAGGAAGTGATGGAAGACCACATAGTTCCAAATCATCACAATGAGAAATGGAAAGGGGCTGAGATGGAGGAATGATCTAAAGACATGACTAAGGGCACATTGGTAAATGTGCTAACAATAGAATGGTCACAAGTGCAATGTGTTAAGTGGTTCCACTTCTAGTTTACCGTATGGTCCTGATCCATAGTTAGGGGAAAATGGTTTCAGTTAGGGGAAAACATTTCCATGTTGGCTCCTTTCTAGAGTAGTGATGTTCTGATAAAGTTAAGAAATTAGCGTCGCGTTTTGGAAGATGGGATGAGATAAACAAGAGAAATAATATAATGTCGTTTCCCCTCAAGGAAGTGAAAGGTATGCGTCTAAGATGAGTGAAAGGTCCCCCTAGGGAGAGACAAATGTGATTATATGATGGATGAAATGACGATCGAGACACGTCATGACCAGAGGAGATAAGTTAAATATGGATTGTAAAATGGATGTGCCATGATGATGAGTTCTTAAATGAGAGCCATGGTGCTTCCCAAGGGAGGCACAGATATGGCCACAAAAGTGGTCATAAGAGGAAAGGATGAAAGGTACGATCAGATAAACTGATGTGAATGAGATAAGATGATGTCAAATGTGAAAGGGACTAATCTGTGAACAGAAAAGTCCTAGAAAGAAGTCCCCCTAGTGCAGGGGGGATGAATCGATGGAAACGAGAAGAAGGATGCTAAAAGATCAAAAATGGGGGGAAGATTCTCCCCCAGATGAAAGGGATGTGGATAAGATAGTGGATGTCAAAGGATATGGATGTCAGGAAGATGGTGTATCGAGGAAAAATGACATCGATGAACAAGGGAGGACCTCATCAAGAGGCTGATCAGATGGAGATGCGGTGAAAGGGATCAGATGTGCTATGAGATGAAGTAGTAGATGGTGAAGGGGACTCATCAAGGAGGTCCTCTCGCTCAATAAGATCATGGATAATGGTTTGGAGGGCCTTACAATGCTCAGTTTCATGGCCCAGGGTGTGATGATAAGCATAGATGTGATGAGAATTAAACCATGAGGGATTTAGATGGTTGGATCAAAGGCTTGATAGGTGGAAGTGTGATGGTAGAAGTTATGAAGAAAATTGTTGGAGGACCTCCTGCATATGATTCGATATGGGCACTAGGAAAATTCTGTAGGATGGTGTGGATGACATAGGTAAAGGTGGATTAGGTCAAGGTCTAGGTGGTCTGGAAGAAGAAGTGGTGGTGGATGATTTAGGCCTGGATGACTAGGATAATTGGAGGTGTTTTTGATGAAGGGGTTGGCCCTAGGAGAGAATCAAGATTGTTTGGATTTGGATGGGTTGATTGGTCATGATGAAGGAGGGGGTCCTAAAATAGAAGGATGAGGCCCCAGGATGGAAGATGTAGATTTGGTCCTGATAGGAGGGATGTCGATCTTCTTGTGAGGATGCTCAAGGGACCTATGCAAAAGGACACCAAGGTCTTTAGATTTAGATTTTTGAGGAGTACCCTTGATGGGGATGACAATAATATCTACTAGGGGATCCGGTGATGGCGTGGTGGCTGATGGTGGAAGTAGCTTCTGCATGATGGATTCTAAGGAAGGTGAAGATTGGCTAGATGTGGGGATGTCTGGTTGAGTGGATGAAACAGGAGGGTCACCTATAGTGGATTTTCTAGCTGAAGGCCTCTCCAATAAGCTTGAATGATGAAGTAAGTGTGGAGGAAGAGGGGGATAATGGGGATACAGTGATAATGGTTGATGCGGTAGGCATAGGTAGAAGTATGGAAAGAGGTACTAGTACTGAATCTATGGAAGGTAAGACATGTAAGGGTGGAATAGATGTGTATAGAGGAATAGGATCTGTAGAGTAGATGAGGATGGAGGTGCAGAATTGGTTGAAGTAGATAAAATAGATGTAGGTGTGGGATTTGTAATAGGTGGGGTGTGGTGATGATGAGAGGCAGTCTGGATGATGTGATTAATGATATCTATGTGAGATGGGGAAGATGGTGGATGGGATAGGATAGAGATGGAAGAGGTATGAGTGTTAGAAGGCACATGAGTGGATTGGGGAGGTGTGACAGGTGTGGAAATAGATGTGGATGTGGAAGATGAGCTAAGCGGGGTGGTCATAAGTGATGAGATAGGTGGTAGGGATGTCGGGGTAGACATAGTATGAGGTGATGTGGGTAGAGGAAAATAAATGTGTGATAAGGATGTCAATGTAAGTGTGGTGACATATGAGGAGATAGGTGTGGCCAAGGCTGATGCAGACATGTAGTGAGAGTAGGACTAGATGTAGTTGTAAGAGAAGCGGTAGAAGTAAGGGAGGTAGGTAAGGTGACTGTAGATGTGATAGATGTAGGAATGATGTTAGAAGGGGCAAAGGGTGCAATACCAAGGATGGAAGTGGATGAAGAAATGGGTAAAACTGATGTGGAAAGAGGTGTCTGATGTATGGTGTTGATTGAGAATGGGTTGAATTGATGTGATGTAGAAGGTGAAGATGAACTGGTTGGTGGGGGATTGGGAAATGGTTGTCTAAAGATATCATGTGATGAAGATGGGGTAGCTTGAGAGGATGTAGGAGTATGGTGATAAGTGGGATCATAATGAGATGATGGAGATGGGGCAAGAATGGGGAGGTATAATATGACAGGCTCATCAGAGGTATCCCTCGGTGATCACGGGAGGAGAGATGTCATAAGATGGGTAGGATGTGTTGACTGATACCTACGGAGAAGGAAATCATAGATGGGGTTCTCATGAGGAATATCCATAAGAGATGTGGGTATGGTGATGTCAGGTGACACAGGAAGGGCATGAGGTAATGAGGTCAAAGAAGATGGGGGAGAAGTAGGAATGGTGCATGGGGATGAGGCTAAAGATGATGAAGATAAAGGTGATGAGATATAAGGCAATGGAGTATAAGGTGATGGAGATAAAGGGGATGATACATAAGGAAATGAGGGTGAAGCATGGTCTACGGATGATATGGGTGAGAGACATGAGGTCTATGACAAAGATAGTCATAAATAGGGCTAGAGGAAACTCTAGAAGCAATTGATGGTCTGGATGGGGTCACAGAGGACTACTGAGAACTGCTCGAGGAAAATTTTGGTTCCATTTTTAAACAAGAAAGAAAGAAAACAATTCCTTTTTATGTTCTGATTAAGAAAGTGTGAAGAGGATGAATATGAAAGGACCTAGGAGATGGAAAACTATGTTTGGTCTCAGGTAAGTTATGGCTGGGAAATGTCTGAAATAGTCTCCTGTTGGGTGATCAAATCCCAATCAGTGAACCAGGTGAAGGAATGTTTTGATGTGTTAATTGATTTGTGAAGTTTTAGGTTATGTGTGATAAGACATGTGATGCAGAAGATTAAAACCTCCTATTTAAGCTATGTGGGAAAGCAAGATGCAAAAGGAAAGGTTCTTTTTAAGCCCAAAACAAGATGTGACGTTTCGATGAGTACACAGACAAGAAGGGAAGGTACGATGCAAAAGGAAAAAATAAGGAAAATAAGAATAACTGGATAATGCTTTTCCTATTTTTCTGCACTTTTGAGTGATGGGTGATCCAAGCCATGAACTGAGCAAGCAATAAAGCAAAGCCTCACACTGCGGGGTTAGTGAAAAACATGAAAAAGCAAGATATAGAAAAGAAAGAAACCACCTAAAGGGTGGTCCCACCAGGTGTGCCAGGAATGTTGTCCAAATTTCTCATTCATAATGAAAATTAATGCACTAGCTACTAAAGAAACTAGCCAACTCAGAAGGATAGAGGGTTTATGTTACCTTGGATGCTTGATGCTTGATATGGGCGTTGAATGATGGATTGTTACTATGCTGCTAAATCTAAAAATAAGACTGAAACATGATTTGATTAGATAAATGTATGTGGGGGCTGTCTAAACAATGTTGGTTCCAAGAAGTAGTTAGCTTCCTTGGCAAGATGTCAACCCCCATTTGTTTAGATAAGGATGAAATAAAGAAAAATCATGCAGAAGCATAGATGTCACTGAATCTAAAAAATGGCAGAAACTGATCTAAAGCTAGTTAGATGGAAATAACTGCAAAATAAAGGTTACCTGGTCTGGGTCGATGGTGACCCAGACTCTACATAGGTAGGTCGATGGTGACCTGGGAGGATGAATTTGGATCTGTAGATGGAATATGCAGACCTGCAAAGTTCTGGGAGTAATCTGAAAACTGATAAGGACCTGTAGTTGTTGTAGGAGGATCTGCAGAAAAGAAGTAAGGGCAGAAAGGTGGGGAAAAGGACAAGAAAGAGGTTGATTTAGATAGATTATTGGATGAATAGGGACCCTGGATGATGGAGGATCAGGGAGGATTGGCGGTGACTGTAGCAGGATTGGGATGAGGCCGAAAATAAATAGCTGAATATGGAAACCTACAAGCGCTAGGACTAAACAAGAGGTTGTTAAGTGATGGTTGAATGCTGCTCTGGACCTACAAAAGGTTAATCTGATAAGAAAGAAAATATAATCTAATAGAAGACTTGATAAAAGCACTATAAAAGCAAGAGATCTCATGAAGGAATATCGTGAGTGATGTAAAACATGTTGGATGATGGATGGGATGTCTGTAGCTATTATAGGAAGCTTTAGAAGTCACGAAGAAGCTCTGATTTCTCTCTGATTTCTTGATTGTCAAGTGATTTCCTCTTGATGTCCATAATGGAAAGAAAACACTTGTTTTAAAGTAGGTCGACGGTGAATAGGTTGGGTCGGCACCGATCACGGGGAAAGTTTCCCTCTTGGGCTTGATTTTTGATTTAAGGTGGGATTTGGATGTTTTTAAGGCTTGGGTGAGTGCTTTAAAGCATATTGGCGGGATTAGATGACTTGGGGATGAATCCAAGGTAGTTAGGGCATAAAAATAGGTGGGATGAAAGCTAGAAAAACAAGGTGATTTATGTGTAGGATAAAGCATCCTAATTAGAAGGTTGGTTGGGGTAATGGATCTTAAATGATTAATTAATTAATATGAAATAATTAATTAATAAGATTAATGTGGATGGGATGGGCATGTAAAATATTTAAATGATTAATTAATTAATATACTTAAGGATTAACAAGGATTGGATGGGAATTTGAATTGATAAGGATGAATAAATAAATGACTAAATATGCGCATGCTGGCGAATGAGGGTATAAATACCAATTTTAGGTGTCAGACATGAGACAAATGTGGGTTTAGGGGCTGATGTTTACCTTTTTCCTTTTGAGCATGGTGCACAAGGAACAAATGCCTTCCCTTCAAACATGGATGTGGTGAATCTAAATAAAAACAAGTATATAGAATTTTTTCTTGATGCCTACTTTGAAATTAAGAGGGATTGGTTGAATGGAGACTTATCTAAAATTGAAGAGTAGGAATGTGTCAGACATCGCGGGGTATACCTAAATTTCTTAATATTGTTGTATTTTAAATTATGAGGTTAAGATGAAGTGGTCCATAAATTTTTTTTTCTAGGGGCATATGGGTTGTTGGTTTATTTGAACAGAGATGTATTTTTCTTACTACAGGGTGAGTTGTGTGTTAGTGGTGGTAGACGGTTGGTGATTTGTGTTTCAATAGAAATAGCTATGTTCATCACCCGCATGGTTTGGATTGTTAATTTGTGCCTCTTGATTGGAAAATTACGATCCGTGTGGGATCTGGGTAGTATTTGGTTGAATATTTTTGGGTCCTATGGACCTTAATGATTCATCTGTACAGTGTATAGATTCTTTCTTCCTTCTTTTGATTCTTGTCTTGTTTCTTTCAGTGTTTTTGGTTGTTGGTGTTGATCACTCTCTTTGTGGTGATCAATCATTGAAATTCATTTCCCAATGGATATGCATCTATCCTAATTTTCCCAGGGTTACTTCTGGTATTCTTTAGACACCCACAAGGGGCACCCAACACTGAGTTGGAGCTGATGTTGGTGCCCATAATTATCTAGCCTCTCTATTCATTTGGAAAATCATGTGCCCTTTTTATTTTGTGTTTGTTCATGAGGTTTTCAGATGTTTGAAGTAAAAGCGATAGTACTTTGGAATATTATCTAGAAAATTGGTTACTTTTGCATGATATGAATGTAATGTGCATAATGTAATATTTTTCTAGACACCCAAGAATGTCTAAAATTGTAGTTTGACCCCAGGGCCTAAAGGGTATGTATGACCAGCTTACATTGTGGTTGGTTTGTCAGAGCTTAGAGTTAAGTTTTTTCTCCACCTTATTTTGGAATGAATTAAGTTCTTGTCTACGGGCTCGGGTGCATCCGGTTGAGTGAAGGGAAGAAGGTTAGTATGATGTTTACGATTGCTACTGACATGCATAGATTAGGAGGGAAAGGTACATTAATCTTTTCTGTTTAAAAGGGATGGGAGTAATTAGATAGTAAGCGGTTAGTTTTATCTCGTGGGATAGTTTACTAGTGGTTTGAAATGCTTGAATGTAGTGGTGAATGTTGTGCAGGAAGATTAATTTTGTGAGTTTTGTTTCATAGTACAGTGCGAGTAAAACATGAAATAAATGATATGTTTCAGTAATTATAACAGAATAAAGAAATACATGTCATACATTGACAAAGAAAATGGATAATTCAAGGTGATATATACTGTAAAAAAAATAGGGGTTATATTATAGGGGCCCCTGCCCTCAAAGGTACATACATACATGCAAAAATGATGAAAATGTCAAATGATTTCATTACAAACATAGAGGTCAATTTTCAACAGTCATGAATCTCACCCGGGGAGAGTTGGCACACACCTCAACAATTGGTCACTATGGTGTATGAAATCCTCATGGGCAACCATGCTAAAAAAAAACTACACATCCCTAGTCAGGTTTCGATGACATCCCTTTCTAGCAACTCATAGAATTCCACCCGTTGAGTCCATTGAGAATTTGGTGAACTCACCTCTTTTTATCGAGTGAGTTTCACCCACTCAAGAAAGAGAGAGTCCCCCTCTTATAATAAGCTTTCATCCTTCAACCAGTGGAGTGACCGAGCTGTGAGAAATGGAGTTTCTTCATTGGGTGGATCATCAAAGGAAACTCTCTCATTTCTTGGGAGGAAGATCATTGGGTACTCATTGTGGCCCGTAATTTTGGCCAAGGCAGTTTCTAGGGCCTGAAAGCCACATCTTTGTATCATCTGCATGCAGACGTAAAGGTTATCCTCTTTCCTTCGGGGTGCTTCAATGGGTTCATTATAGGGAGCTCTGTAGTTAGTAAGGTGGGATCATAGTAAGATTTAAGTATATGCCAATGATCGTCATGAACATATAGGAAATGATGAAGCCAATGTTTTTTCAAGTTCCTTGTGCTTAGATGGTGCTCAGGGTGGATCAAATGAAAATGAAAGGTCTGGAAAAGGGGAAATGAGGCACACATTTCAGATAGTTGATTCAGGAAGGATGACGATTACAACATCTGAGGGAAGAATTACTATGAAGGATTGGCCCTGACATTTGGCACACTAAAGACGTGTCCTGATGAAGGCTTAATTGGGGCTTGTGAGTTGGAAATATTCACCCATATGGGTAAGTTCTTCACTAGTAGGACTCACTCCTAAGGGTGTCAAAGGCCATGAAGAGAGGTTGTTAATGGAAGCAAGGTGCAAACGACTCTGTGGATTTTGGATGTAAGTTTTGTGGTAACCCCATATGCCACACTTAAATAGGCATGCTTCCATGGATGACATGTGTCTGGTGAAATCATATCGCCATAAATATCACATCTAGCACAGATCAACAGGCATGAGTGGGAGTTAGATTAAGATTGATTATTTATATGAAGTGTGTCACCAGAGATTGAGTAAATGTCCACATGTTTAAGGAATGTCTTATCAATTTAAATCTTTTGGCCATGTCACATTTATTCTCATCATGGAAAATTTGATATTAAATTAAGATGACATGGAAAATATTTTCTTTGTCATGATGGTGTGATGGTGATATGATGGTGGTGGGTAAATTTGAAGGTCATCTTTGGGGAATCTTCTATGTTATTCCATGATTTGCCCCAAAGAGTGGTCCTGAGCATGAGTCAATTAGAATATGGATGGATATTCTCTAAAACCCTAAAGTGGATAAGGTTATATAAGAGGAAAAGAGGGGTTTGAGAAGAAAAGAGAGAGGCTATTTTTTAGGAAGGGAGGAGTCTTCGGAGGAGTTCTGGCACGGTTTAAGGTGCAAGGATCGACCATAAAAATTTGTAATTTCTTAATGTAGGCACTGTTATATTCCCCATTTTCTTAGAATTCATGTTAAGGTGATTACCTCTATATAGTCATTAATAGGATTTGAGAGCATAGATATATGTTTCCCTTATTTTTTCCAAGTTCTAATGGATTGGTTTCAAATATCCTACTGTGATTATTTCGGTCGTGTTTTTTTTCATGGAATGATTTTTATTTTGGGGTGGGATAATGTGTGTTTTTCCTTTCAATATCTTGTGTGGGTTATGGGTGTAATTTCATATGGAAATACCTTGTTTTTGTTTAAGTCTTGTTAGGGTGGTATGGAAGAGTAATGTCCTTTAGGGGTACTTCAGATGTTATCTTTGGGACCTGTAAAATTCCTTACTAACTAAATAAGAATGGGTAATGTGTTTATTTGTCTTGGGGGTCCCTTGTTATCATAACACTTAGCATAATTTGTACATGGTAATTTAGTCTCAAGGGTACTGAGTTGAATTATCAGGGATCATGGGTTATTTGTTTTCTTAGAGGTTCCTTGTGACATATTTCCTGTGAAAATGCCCATTTAATCCTACTACTCCTTCATGAAATGATAAGGGTGTTAAGATTAGATGGTTGGCATGTTTCTTGAGCTTCCCAGTCCCCTTTAACACTGGAAATCTCCTTCTTTATAACCTCAATCTCCATCTTATAAATCCTCAATAACTACTTTGGGTACCACAAATGTTCTTTTGCGGATCCTACGTTCACTTGTCTTATTTTATATAGGATCCACTCATGAAATACATTTTCAATGCGCATACCTCAAGTGTATTCACTCATCATTTAAAAATACTAGACATTAACCTAGAATGCATCATTTTAACTCTTAGGAGTTAATGTTTGGACTGTCTCAAATCTATCTTTAGTGGCCAATATCAAAGTTCCCTGGTGCTTACAGTCCTTCGTGATCACTCTTTCGAGTGAGCACTACATTCTGTGGCTTCCTCTAGACTTTAATCTATCTCCATTACTATGATCAGGATGCCTTCCCAATCCTTACCCTTATTTCTAACCCTTCAGGTCACGCCTTGGGTCCTCTCACACTAAGTTAGGTAGAGTCAAAAGCAACAGGGAAATCAGCCACGCCCTTTGTTAAGGTGCATCCCCATCACTCCCTTAGAGAGAGTGGATGGGTGGGTAGAGGGGAATCATTTCTCAGCTAAAAAATGAAAAACTCATGTGATCCCTCCCTCCTTTTGGCCTATCCCCGTGCATCCGCACCTCACTCTCCCATCTGGGAAGTGTAAATCTAGGAGCCAACATACTGAATGTAGTCTCTCAAAGCATGTAAAGTGTCTCTAAATACTAAGCATCATATCTTAAAGGCATGTAACATGTCTTTAAATATTGAAAATATTCTCTCAAAATCATGTAGGATGTTTTTGCATATTGGATGTAGTTTTCAAAAGCATGTAGAAGACATCTAGAACTAAATCTAAACCAACTAAATCAACATGCAATTTTCCCTAAACCATTTTAATATATGAAGGATTCCTTGAAATGTGTGAAGGTGTCTATGAATTTATCTAGCATGCTAAATTTATCCAAATTTGTGAAATACGTCAACGGTTTCCTAGCTTTTAAGATGAGTTAATGTGCATGCATATCATTTGTCTTAAAATAATGAGTTAAATGCATCACATGTAAAATATATATAAATAAAACCATGTAAAAATATATACAAACATGGTACGATATGTCAACATAGTAATATTCCGTCATGTAAGGAAGCATGTAACATGTAATATAGGGTATGAGTGTAGAGTGCCTACTAGTAGCATATAAAATTTCATCATGAAAGCATAAACTATACATATAGACAAGTAAGAATCAAGATGTAGTGATGATTCACATAATAAAATATGTGTACTAATAGATGCATAATATGGATAATGGAAACATGAGAATTAGTAGTAAATAAAATTAGTATACATATAAGGATCATAGAACCAAATATATGGTAACATGTGGAATAATCAAGAACACACCTAGTTGTATCATAAGTAACATAGCGAAACCAAGTAACAAGAGTCGTGATGATAAAACATACAAGAAAACATGACATGCCCACTAACATGAGAACTAACAAGGGGATCCTCTGACTTGATGAAACATGACATAAATTCCTATAATTGTTGGTAAAATATGGAGTAACAATGTAATTGTTCATAAGTATATGCAAAAATTAATTAATATTATCATACACATATAAATAAATGGAAACATGCACAAGTAAACATTGTTACCATTATATATAGTAAATCACAACATCCATGTAAGAAAACACTCTAAGTAGATATAAGTTAGAGGAATAAATGTATATAAATAATTTTAGTAGCTCAATATGATTAATAGAACATAATTGAATAAAAACATGTAACATGAAAAGTACACCCCAAGTGTAGGCATGCCTTCAATATATAAAATTTTTCCCTAAGTGTGAAAAAATAAATATGCAAAGAATTTTTGTATCCGTGATCATTTCTAATGTGTATATTTTACATCTAAATTCAAGATATACCATGAAAATAATATGTGTAAAGAATGGATATGTAAATCACCCTTTAATATGATAAACAATTATGCATGTAAATTTATACCAATAAATCAAATAATGTAAAATCCCTAGAATTGTGTATTTTCAATATTTTAACAATAGAAAAGATTCAATAACATAAAAGGGCCAAGATGCATATGCTACAAAATAGAAGAAAATGGATGATTTTGAATGATCTACAACTCCCCTCAAAATAATAAATGTACATTAAAACTAGGATATTAAAAAAATCTGTATGTGCATGGCATCATTAGGTATCTAGTGTAAATATCTATAATAGGGTAAACAATCAAGTGGGCATCTCTAGAAGTAAACTCATAGTTATAAACACATGGAATAACATCATTATTGTAAGGCATAAAGACGTTATGACAAAGTATAACAACATTATGTGTGGAATGTGCATTCTCAAATTTATTTATCGATTTCTTAATTTGATCTAAATGGAATTTATGATTATTCATATTCTTAAAAAAATATTTAAGTTTATCATTAAATTCATTCAAGGATTTATTTGTTTCATTTATATTATGAGTAAAATTAACATCCATAGAAGGAGGATATGTATTATAATTCAACATGTATGCATGTGTTTGACTCAATTCCTCATTAAAAGTATAAAAATTAAATTTTCCATCATTCTAGTAATCGTGTGTACCCTTTTGGCCACATCATGTTAATTTATCTCTCAAATTGACCCTAAAATCATGCATAAGAAGACCTAAAGAAGGTATCCAATTTGAAAATATAAGTGTTAGATGTGTGAATGTCATTATCTAGGATACATGGACATGCTCATGGATAAACCTATCCAAGGAATTCAAATTATTATATGAATCTATTGTCACCACCAAAAAATAGAACCCTATGACTTGCATGAATGTGTGGAATGAGCAATCAATGTTTTTGGGTAACATGGGGTTGTCTCAATGATTCGTAAACTTCTACTTTGGAACTCTACGAATCACACAACTATGTTGTTATACTTTTAACTTTGGAAAATGACATATTTTCTTGAAAAATTAGAGCTTCGTGACTGATTATCTAGTGCTATAGAAAGGAAATTGCAGAGAAGGAAAGAATTCATAAACTTCAACACCAATAATTTTATCTTGGAAACCTCCAATGGAGGAAAACCAGTTGAGAAGGGAAACTGCTCTTTCTTCCCACTTTTATTGGTCTAATATAGACAATTACATATTACAATAATTATGAAAAGAATCAACAATGTAAAACTTCTCTCCAATTATCTGTTTGCTTTATTTTTATACCTTTCTCCTACAAATTCCACTCCAGCACTTAAGATCTTGCTCACTGCTCTCATTAAACTCTGCTTCTCAATCTCGCTGGATCTTCAAATGGTCATTATCTTGCTCCTTTCATGAATTTATAGGCCTTCCCATGTCCTTTCATGCATTGGAGGATGTGAAAGGAAATGGAAGGGGGAGAGACACAGTTGGGAGCTTCAAATTTTCATCCATTCACGTTCCATTCTTCTTTTCTGTTCGAAAGTGGCAGGACCGCCACTCTAAGTAGACCGGTGGTCTCATGACCACCGCCCTAGATAGGTGATGGTTTCAAGAACACCACCCCTATAGGGTGGCGGTTCTAAAACCACCGCTATGCACATAGCAGTGGTTCCTTCTAGAACCTCCGTTTACCTCATTTTATTCACTTTTTCTTGTTTTCTCCTTTTTGGTTTTGATGGAACTGATGAAGTGGTGTGTTTTTTTGGATCCCTATGGATCCTACCTCCCTACTTAGGAGGATTTTGGTCCCATAAAATCTTAGTGGGGGATTGGTAGAGGAATTAACTCCCTCTCATGCTCATTTGAGTACCACTGGGTCTTCCTTGGTGTCTTCTCTCATCCAACCTACCAAGACTCTTGTGGATCTCCTTTGTTGCTCTAGTGTTACATCCTCCTCTAAGTTCCCTCAAGTACAATCTTATTTGGAAGGTAACTTTTGAGTCTTTCCTTATTTTTCATGTATAGATGGCAGTAGTGGATGTGAGCTCTTACAACCTGCTATCGCATGCATCTGTATGAAGTATGACCTGAAGGTTTCTTCTCCAACCTGCTCAAGTATGGTGAAGGTTCCATACTGTAGTGGTTTATTCCTTGCCTATATTTTACTCTTGAGATGGATTGGCCAAATCCTCTCCAAGTATGCTTCTGCTATAGTCACCATTGTTCCTTGTATCTCCTCTTCTTCTTGTGGCCCCACGGTCAAGTCCAGTGAATTTGTAGGTAGATATGGTGATTGCATAGCATAATTTTGTTTTTCTTCTTGAATGAGAAGTTCTTATCGTGTCTTC
The DNA here is from genome assembly GCA_019776745.2 of Taxus chinensis. Classification (NCBI taxonomy): domain Eukaryota; kingdom Viridiplantae; phylum Streptophyta; class Pinopsida; order Cupressales; family Taxaceae; genus Taxus; species Taxus chinensis. Next base: position 751,017,815 of record CM034149.1, read on the forward strand.
TTCTAAAAAAAATGACAAATGCTATCCAAATTCTCCATCCTTTGGTTAAAAATATCCATGCTCTCACGTCTATTTTTCTTTTCTTCCAATGAAAGAAAATAAAACTGATGATTTTCCTGAATAAGTCTTGGTGTTTGGTTGGCACTTACCATATCCTTATTTGATTTGCTTTGGTGTTCCTAGATGTTAAAATTAACTCCATCCTTGACCCATCTATATCGTTTCTCCCTCCTTGTGAACACAACATCCTTGGCATACAAGTAAGGATTTCCAAAGACAACGTCAAATGCATCAATTGGAATAATATCAACCTCTAATACATGTTAGGTTAATTATGCATCATATAATTATTTAATTAATTTTATTAATTAAATAATAATGGTTATAATATAAACCATATTTTTGTTATGTATTGTTATATGGGTTTTAAACCATATTTGTCTTTTTAGTTTCACAAGGATAATTGTTATAATTGTTATAACAATTTATGTGCTTCCCGGGATAATATTTGGAAGCTAATGTATTTTACATTTGTTGTTGCATTATTACAACTTCTATTTTGTTTGTATTCCGGTTGTGAAATACATATACATATACATACATACATACATACATACATACATACATACATACATACATACATACATACATACATACATACATACATACATACATACATACATACATACATACATACATACATACATACATACATACATACATACATACATATATATATATATATATATATATTGTAGTTTGCTTCTATGTTTCTGGTTAATTCTGATTAATAAAATATTCAGGCTTCTGTCCCTATTTACATTTGGTATCAGAGTGAATTGAAGCTCTTGGCAAGGTTGGAGAAGGTTGCAGAGGAAGGAGAATTTGTGGAGAAGAAATTTACATCAACGGAGAGCCAGTGCTGCCTCCTGTGGCTTCCCAGAACCCCATGCAAACTTGTAGCCTCCTGTGTGAAATCTAGGTAAACGTAAAGTAAAAAAAAAATTCCTTAGCACCCTCTACACCAAGAAATTTTGTTTCCTAGAACTTACAAATTTAAAATTAAAAAAATTCCCCATTAGGGGTTTTGTCACTAAAATTTAGTGACCCTATTTTCCATAGCTAACAATGGCAGTAGCACTAGATTTGGAGGATTCTGTGCTATGTTATTAGTGTTGAACATGTATATAAACACTAATGTAATCAATGATTCCTCCATACGCAGCAAGTTGACTATTGAATCAATACAAATAACAACCTTGGAACCTCCAAAATAGTGGTGGATTGCCCAAGCTGGGCACATTGGAGCCTCTTAACCATGGTTGCGTCCTCTCTATGTCCAAGCAACCTGCATGCACAAGAAAAACAAAACAGTGATCAAAGTGATAAATGGTGATTTCAAAGCAATAAACAGTGAGTCAAAACAAGCCATCTCTGCAAATTTAAAAAAAATTAGTGGTATACAACATGGAAGCAATCAATTTCCAAAAATGGTTTAGCTAGAAATCAAAGGAATCACAAACGACGTTAAATAAAACAAAAAGGCAAGGATATATCAAGGAGATCCATTTTTTGAGCTTGGAAAACCCTACTCCACGCATGCATTCCACGTGGAACTCATTCAAATTACAGTTTTCAAAGCTTGTTTTTTCATTCTGGACAACATTTTCCAAAGGAGGACCACCCAAAAACTTCATCTTGGGAATTTTTTTAACAGTTTCTGGCATTTTGGGTCCTTTTGGGCTCCAGAGGCCACCAGGGCCCGCAAAACAAAAAAAATTACCTGTCATTCAATTTTTCTAGATTTTTGAATGTAATTTGTATACTGCATTATATTGTACTAATTTGCAGGTTACCATAGTCAATTGAAAAATTTGTAACTACTCTGAAACTAGCATAATTTTAATACAAAATAGTATAAAATTGGTTCTGTAACACTCACGAGATCTTAGATCTCATTTGCATCGTTTGGTAAATATGGTGCCTTTGGGAAGCGCTTATGGGTAAAGTCGTCACGACTACTACTGCACTTAATGCCTAATATAGCTGCAACAACGTCATCTGGGCATTGACCCTTTAAATTGATGGGAAGTAATAAGGTCACAGTGCACACACTATGAGCCGTCCCACCTGTCTATGAATGATTGCATGAAATAAATATGGACTGAGAAATTATCCAAGTATATAGCAAAGTTATGCATGTGTATGAGGATATTTCTTTGAGCCAGTGTCAATAATCATACAGACCCCATCAGTACTGTCTTGGTACCACGTATTGAATTCTTTCATGTGTGTTAATGCCTCTTTCACGTACCGTCGGGTATATAGAAATGGTGAGCTTCTTCCACGTACTGCCGGGTATATCGGAAAGGCACGTATATAGAAAGGTTTGGTATATTGGACTGACGGTATATAGATTAGGAGACCTAATACCTGGAATGATAAGAGCCAAACCTTGTCAGTGATCTCTACAAAATTGGCACCAATGCCCCCAATTTTTTTCTTCCAGATTCACAATTACTCAGAGGAAACAACTATGCTGCATGGAAGACAAAAATCAAGACACAGCTTGAGTTTGAAGAAATCTGGCCTACTGTGAATGGTACTCTAACCAGATTAACTATTGATACAACACAACAATGGCAGTTTGATAAATTAGATTAGAAGGAAAAACTCATCATCTTGTTTGGAGTGTCCGACGATGTGAAACCCCACATTCTAGATGCCAAAATAGTGAAAGAAGCATGGGATAAATTGAGCACAGTATATGAGGCCAAGAACAAGAATGTTATACTATATTTGCAGAGTCAGTTACACATGTTGAAGTTCAAGCAGAATGAAAAAATAGAAGCTTTCTTAAGAAGAGTTATAGAATTGAGGGCTTCACTTCTAGCCCTGGGAGAACCGATCACAGATGATGCTCACATTCTCATTGTTCTGAGAGCACTCCCCTCTTCTTACCACATTTTTGTCACAACACTAAACGTGTTAGATACGACAGTTGGTTTTGAAAAACTGGTAAACCTACTGCAAAAAGAGTAAGAAATGCATAATAAGGATGATGAAGAGGAGCATACATTGTCTTCACATCAAAAATGCAAAGGAAAAGGTAAAGGAAAACCTAATTCCTATCAAAAAACCCAAAATCAAAATCAGTATCAAGGGGATAGATAACAAAAGAAGCAATGTCCAATATGCAAAAGAGGACATGACATAAAATATTGTTAGTATAATACCTATAAGAAAGGTTCATCAAGAAACTCTGGACCTCCACAACAATCTAACAAGGGAAATTCTAACTACAATCAGGGGCAGAAAAAGGGGAACTAGAAAAGAAGACCCCATCAGCAAGGTAATATTGTTGAGCAACAAGAACAATCAAATAATGAAGACTACTTGTTCACTGCTCAATCAAGTGAACCATCCACGTCATCTAGTGATGTCTGGTATGTTGATTCGGGAGCCACTCGACACATGACCAGCCACAGAGACTAGTTTATTTCAATGAGGGACACGCCATTGAAAAATCATGTTTCGTTGGGATATGATTCCTCATATACAGTTCAGGGGATTGGGAACATTTCTCTACCCCTTGGTTCACGCAAATGTAGACTATCAAATGTCCAATATGTCCCTGGGTTGACAAAGAATCTACTTTCAGTCAGTCAAGTCCTAGATCACAACCTAAAAATTGACTTTGATAGTTAATCTGGAAAGAAAATGTGTTTGATTCGAGACAAATCAAGAGGCTCAAAAATAATTGCAAAAGCCTCCAATTTGGGACGCATGTTCCAACTTGATTTTGTTCATAGAGATGATCAAGCACTTGTGGCTAAGAGCTCCACCTCAACACAGTTGTGGCATCAAAGATTTGGTCATGTAAGTTTCAAATATCTCGAAACACTTCGACGGTGTAATATGGTACATGGGATACGATCTCTTCAAAAGGATACAGACAAGTGTCCTCACTGCCTAGCAGGAAAACAACATAGAGCTTCATTCCATAGGAGTAAATTTCGAGCTCATGGTAAACTTGACCTGGTTCATATCGATCTTTGCAATCTGATGCAGCCAAGTCATTCTGGGTTCTAGTACTTCATGCTTTGTGTTGATGAATATTTGAGAAAAATGTGGATTTTCCATCTTCGTAAGAAAAGTGAAGCGGTTGAAACCTTCAAAAAGTTCAAAGTAGTAGTTGAGAAATAAACTAGTCATCACATCAGAACTCTCCACTCAGATCGAAGGGGGGAATTCACCGGTGATGAGTTTAGAGACTACCTACAAACTCACGGGATTCATCGACAGATGCCTCCTCCACACACACCACAGAAAAATGGTGTTGTTAAGAGAAGAAATCATACTATCATGGAAATGGTGCGATGTATGATCGATGATTCCAGACTTGCAAAGACATTATGGGCAGAAGCAGTAAAGACAATAGTTTATTTTTTGAATAGAGCACCCACAACTACTCTTGATGGAATAACACCACAAGAAGCATGGTCAAAATGGAAACCATCTATTGCACACCTCAGAGTATTTAGATGTAAAGCAAGCATACACATACCCAAACATAACAGAAATAAATTGAACATGAATTCACATAAACTTGTCTTCATTGGGTATAGTGAAGAGACTCTTGGATATAGATTGATGGATCCTAAGACCAGAAAATTCTACACGAGAAGATATGTTGAATTTTTTGAGAAGAAGGAAGCAGAGACTCCTCCTCTAGACTCACAAGATGTAGATTTTTCACCTGTTGTAAAAATTGAAGTTGATGCTCCCTCAGAAGATGAAAGTGATGATTAGGATGATGGTGTTGATCAAATAGAACCATGACCCATGGGAACAGTTTAGTGTATGCCTAAATGGTGTACAAGTACATTACGAGATGCAAAAATGGATGCTCCACCGGATACATCCACCCCTAGACCACGGACTCACAATAAAGCAAGAGAAGAAGTTAACTTTGCTTTGATGAGTAGAGTTATTGAATCAGATGATCCCTCTATAGTCCAAGAAGCCCTACAGTCAAAATCTTGGAAAGATGCCATGGATTCTAAATATCAATCAGTGATGAAGAATAACACTTGGCAGCTTGTCGATCTTCCACTAGGGAAGAAACCCATTGGATGCAGATGGATATTTAAAACAAAGTACAAAGCAGATGGGACAGTGGACAAGTATAAAGAAAGACTTGTAGCAAAGGGGTATGCACAAAAAGAAGGCATTGACTATGATGAGACATTTACTCCCACAGCTAAGATCAAAACGATCAGGATGATCTTTACTCTAGCTGCACAGTTTGGATGGAAAGTCCACCAAATGGACGAAAAAAGTGCCTTCCTAAACGGATATTTACAAGAAGAAGTCTACATGACTCAACCTAAGGGATATGTAGTACCTAGTTAAGAAGAAAAGGTATGCAAACTTAGGAAATATTTGTATGGCCTCAAACAGGCACCCTGAGCATGGTACATCAAGATTGATGAACATCTCGTACAACATGGATTTGTTATAAATCCATACGATCCCAATATTTACGTCAAAAATCAAGGGGGGGAGATAGTGATTGTTTTTGTCTATGTTGATGATCTAGTCATCACTAGCAATTCAGTGAGGATGATCGATGCAACAAAGAAAAATCTTAATCAATCGTTTGACATGACTGATCTTGGGCTGATGCATTACTGTCTTGGATTGGAAGTATGGTAGAAAGAGAATCACATTTTTGTTTCTCATATGAAATATACCAAGACAATGCTCAAGAAGTTTATGATGATGGATTACACACCAATTGCTACACCTATGGAGAACAGATTACAATTATCTTATTCAGATCCATCTCCTAAGGTAAGTGTCACTCTCTATCGGTAGCTGATTGGGAGTCTCATTTACCTGACCTACACTAGACCAGATATCATCTTTGTAGTGAGCTATCTATCCAAGCTCATGAAGGAACCCAAATTTTTTCATTGGAAATTAGCAAGGTACATTTTGAGATATCTCAAAGGATCAGTGGATCTTGGTCTAGAATACAAGAAGAACGACAACTTCTTCTTGACTAGATATTCGGATTCAGATCATACAGGTAACATTAATGATAGAAAATCCACTTCTAGATTTGTATTCTTTATGGGATCTAGACCAATATCATGGGGAAGCAAGAAACAACACTTTGTTTCTCACTCTTCCACTGAAGCTGAGTATTGTTCTGCAGGAGAAGCTGTCTGTGAAGTGATTTGGCTACGTCGCGTACTAGAAGGACTTGGAATACCACAGGACAAACCAACCACCATGTATGTTGACAATAAAGGTGTTCTCAAACTTGTTTGCAATCCAGTTTTTCATGAGAGAACAAAGCACATTGAGGTACAAGTTCATTTCATACGTGAACATGTGTTGAAGCACAACATCCAGCTTCAATTTTTTCCAACTACTAAACAACGAGCATATATTTTCACAAAGTCACTTGCACCTGACAAGTTGGAGTTGTTCAAAGAGTTCCTCTCCTCATCCCTTCAAAAAATGCACAATTAAAGGGGGGAATGTTATGTTAATTATACATAATATAATTATTTAATTAATTTTATTAATTAAATAATAATGGTTATAATATAAACCATTTTTTTTTTATGTATTGTTATATGGGTTTTAAACCATATTTGACTTTTTAGTTTCATAGGGATAATTGTTATAATTGTTATAACAATTTATGTGCTTCCAGGGATAATATTTGGAAGCTAATGTATTTTAGATTTGTTGTTGCATTATTGCAACTTCTATTTTTTTTGTATCCCAGCTGTGCAATACATACATACATATATATATTACAGCCTACTTCTATGTTTCTGGTTGATTCTGATTAATAAAATATTCAGGCTTCCGTCCCTGTTTACAATACATCTATGTATTGGGTATTTATTCCAAACTGAAACTTACACTTCCTTGTAACTTGTATTTCTACACCCTTCTTCACTCATCCCAATGGGTATGGATGTGGATGTGCATAAGTTTCTAGACCAAATTGCTCTACAACCGCATCAGAAATCAAATTTGACTGTGAACCAAAATCTACTAAAGTGTTTACCTTAGTCTTCTTGATTTGGATTCTGATTTGAAATAGCTTACTCGTCTCTTCTTCTTCTGTTGGCCCGTACATGTTAGTGGCCATGCATCCCAGCCTCTTGTCTACATCTGAATCATCCTCAATATCCACCTCTTTTTTTTTCTTCACAGTGGCCATGGATTTCTTGGAATCCTTGGTTCGATGCTTTGGGTGCAATTCTAGATGCAACTTCCAACATGTGGCGTCAGTATGTCCATTTGCATCACAATTCTTACAGAAATTCTTAGGATCTTTACAAGTATGTAAAGCAGTAGCGACATGTTTACCTTTCTATTTACCTCTGCTACTTGTCTTCCCTTGTTCTTTGTCCCGATGTTTTGTTGACTGGTCTCCCTTTGGCTTTATTTCTCCTTGCTTCTTCTCGTCATCAATGCAGTGTTCTTGTATAAAAAATTCATTGAGATCCTTGGGCTTTGTGGAGATTAGCTTCCTCTGAAGGTGAGTGTGAAGTCCTCCCAAATACTTGGTCAGAATGTCCTCATTCTCCAAGTCCATATTAACCAACATGGCTTGTCTCTGAAATTTTGTAGTGTAGTCTTGCACGCTTTGACCGCTACCCTGTCTAAAGTACTGACACTTAATCATCATGCCATTCTTATGGCCAATAGGATAGAAGTTATCTCTAATCAATTCTTTAAAACCTTTCCAAGTACTGATAATAGGATGTTTCTTCTCCTCACAAGTGGCTATATGGGTTTCCCACCAAACCAGATCATAACGATCCATTTTGAGATGTGCAAAGGTTATCCTTTGTGCCTCAGTGACATTATGCACACTAAAGTAGAATTCCAACTATTTTATCCATTTATCCAGTAATTCTGCATCTACTCGTCCTTCAAAATTCTTTATTTCCGCTTTCGTTTCAACTTTAAAAGGTGTATGTGCAGAGTTTACCTTCTTGCTTACAATTGGTGTCTCTTCATGCTCTTCCCATTCTTCCTCTTCATTTCTCTTTCCGAAACTGAATTTTTTGGCTAGTGCTCGAACCACCGAGTCCATAGAATCTTTCTTAACTAAATACATCTTTTGTAGATATGAAAGCTCTTCTTGTTTCCTATGCAATCTATCCATCATGGTCTCTAGCATATCGACTCTACGTACCAAGTTATCTTCCTCCATTTGAGCTCAAACTCTTTGTTTCCACTTCTTCGTAGAAATATCTGGCTCGAAAGGTAAAACTTCTTCACCTTTGAACCTTTTCACTATCATACAAAATCACAAGAATGCTTCCAATACCATATTCCTAGATATATAATCAACTCTGATACCAAAATGATCCGTAAACTTCTACTTTGGAACTCTACGAATCACACAACTATGATGTTCTACTTTCAACTTTGGAAAATGACAGATTTTCTTGAAAAATTAGAGCTTCGTGAGTGATTACCTAGTGCTAAAGAAAGAAAATTTCAGAGAAGGAAAGAATTCAAAAACTTCAACACCAACAATTTTATCCTGGAAACCTCCAATGGAGGAAAACCAGACGGTAAGGGAAACTACTCTTTCTTCCCACTTTTATTGGTCTAATATAGAAAATTACATATTAAAATAAGTATGAAAATAAGTAACAATGTAAAACTTCTCTCCAATTACTCGCTTTCTCTATTTCTACACCTTTCTCCTACAAATTCCACTCCACCACTGAATATCTTTCTCACTACCCTCATTAAACTCTACTTCTCAATCTCTCTAGATCTTTGAATGGTCATTCTCTTGATCCTTTCATGAATTTATAGGCATTCCCATGTCCTCTCATGCACTGAAGGATTTGAAATGGCATGGAAGGGTGAGAGACACAGTTGAGCACTTCAAATTCACGTCCATTCGTGTTTCATTCTTCTTTTCTATTTGAAAGTGTCAAGACCGCCACCCTGAGCAGACCGGTGGTCTCAAGACTACCACCCTAACTAAGTGGTGGTTTCTAGACTGCCACCCCTATAGGGTAGCAGTTCTAAAACTGCTGCTCTGCACAGAGTAGCGGTTCCTTCCAGAACCTCCGTTTACCTCATTTTATTCACTTTTTATTGTTTCTCCTTCTTGGTGCTATTGGAAATAATGAAATGGTGTGTTTTTCTGGAGCCCTGTGGATCACTCAATGTGTGGGACCTTGTTTTTGAGACACACCTCTGGAGAAGGATGACTTCCTCTTCCTAATCCTGATGCTAAAACTTCTTCTAGGAATTGAAATGTAACTATCTCACCCTACTCTAAATTTCCAAGGGGCCAAGGAGATAACTTTAAAAACATTTTAAAATGTTTTAAAAAATTCAAAAACAATACAAAACTATTCTAAAATCCAAAAACAATAAAAAATTGTTCAAAAATACAAAATACAATATAATGAAATGGTAGAACCAGAGTTGCACACAGAAAAATTTGTTATATTATACAGTAAACAAGATACAATTATATAGGAAAAAATTCTTATAACTACAAAGATTATATCTCTTGATATAACTCAACCAAAAAATATTCCCAACCGCTAACTATTCGTAACATATATTTTCATAACAATATATATATATATATATATATATATATATATATATATATATATATATATATATATATACATATATATATATATATACATACATACATATATATACATACATACATACATACATATATATATATATATATATATATATATATATATATATATATATACGACTTACCCATCTGACAAACAATATTACTAACTTACTGTATTAAGCATACAATAACTACAAATAATGTAAATAATAATTTACCACATAGTAAATCATAACTAACATGTGAGAACTAGATTCCTATCATTCACCCTTTAGTTTTTACATAGGAGAAAATCTTTCACACTTCCTCTGCAGCCTTTCGCCATTGCACATTCATGATCTTGGCACACACTTGAACTAAAGGTAGAAGTAACACATCAAATTCTTATTGACCAAGCACTTTCAGGAACATATTTGGCCAAATAAGTGTGGGAACACATACAAGAACCATTTTCTTTTCAACCAATCACTATAGGGAACACATATGACCTACTCAGTGTAGGAACTCAAGAAATAATCATCTGCACAACCTTCAATGGTTTTATAAAGATTCACAACAAACCTAGGTATGAACAGGAACACATCTGACTGTTCAACCCCTTCAAGAATCATGATTTTGCATTTCATTTTGTTATCTATTCTTCACTATGTTATTACATCATGGAATTTTGTAGGAATAGCCACATACGCATGTGAAAAGGAATGAACATCTGCTCTTATTTTGCACACCACACAAATAAGATAAAAAACTAAAATCCACACCACACAACTAAAAAACAAGTCACCATACCAGAAGTGCGGCCCCTTTGTTAGTGACTGACGAGAGGTCATTGATTAACCTACAACCTCCTGTTCCTCTGTCCTCTAGTAACATACTACTAGCTCAGTTGGATTTTACTTAGACGTTCAATAGTTTACACATTAAGTTTATTTGTATAACTCCCCCCCCGTAATGTGAAATATTTTATTTTCTGGATGTCGGGTAACACCGAAAATGCGTTCGTAAGACAATTTTTTATAGACTTTTTACAATTTTAACAACACAACTTTCATAATAATAATACTTGACTTTAATGACACAACATGAAAATAATACTGTATTTTTTATAATGACTTTAGCTTTGACTATAGACACAACTATTAACGTTATAATGACAAACATGACAAACTTGTTAATGATAATATCACTATATTTCGACTGAATAACTAGAGACATACAATATTAAAAATAATTGATTGGAAATACAATCAAATCATATGACTATAGAATTCTAAAATGACATTGAACAATACTTTGATACACAAACTAAAATACATGATTTTATAACTTTCTTATTCACCTAAACACATTTAGATGGAGACAATGGAATTTTTGACTTGCGTAGAAATGAATACACTTTTCTATTGAATTAGTCTACATGTTAGGGAAAAAACTCTCAAACAAATGCATATGCTTTCAAATCTTGCATGCAGGAATGATTTGGCTATTCGTATAAGCCACTTTATCCTCCAAATGATCTACACTAATTACCATGTGGTGGAATAAGATAAGGTGATATATGTTGGTAAATTTGGTAGAGAGCCTCCAATTGACAGATCTTGCACAATTTAGCTTGGTGTAATTGTGTCGCTAAGGAGAATGCAATCTCATATCACTTTTATGATCAAACTGTTTACAATACTTGGGATGTGGCATTTAATCAAGGTCAATGCCCAAAACATTGAACTCAATCATGTGAATGTGAATGTATTTGACTGCAGATATAAATTATCTCACTAGAAAGAGTGGCCATGTGGTTATCGACCAAGATTGGAGTGTTGTGCTACAGAAGATAACCGACTTTAGAAGGATTGAATGCTTCAAAAATCCTTAATCTTTACACCCTCCAAGAAATATCCACACTCCACAATAGAAGAATCTTCCCACTTGTTTAATGACCTCAAACAAGATAGGTAGGAGCTGTGATTTTGTACATGTGCCTCAAAATTATTAATTTGCTACATACTAAAACAAAATTGACCCATGGAAGATGTAAAAATATTGTATGTAATAGTCCACCCAGACATGATGCAGATGCAAAATTAAATTTTTCACTACAAACAAATTTCTCCATAATGCATAACATGAAAATGTGGGATATCAAAATTTTCCTCAACAAATTTATTAATGATGTATTTCAGCTTTCAGATCCAATGTATATAGTTGGAAAATGTGTATAAAATATTTCAAGCCTCAATCCCTACATTCTAGATACACACGTGTGAACTTACTGAAATAAAAAATAACTCTAAACCTTGGCAGAAGAAAAAAAATTAAAATTAAAAATGAATGACTCAAAACATAAATCTCCATTATTGGGGCAATAAAACAAAACATTTTCCCCTATATCACTCTCAAAATTCCATTATAGGTGGAGGAATAGTACTTCTCTAATACTAAATCAAATGGAAAAACTAGAGTTGCACACAGAAAATTTCATTATATTATTCAGTAAACAAGATACAATTATATAAGAAAGACATTCCTATAATTACAGAGATTATATCTCCTGATATAACTCAACCAAACAATATTCCCAACCACTAACTATTTGTAATATATATATTTATAACAATGTTACACACACACACACACACACACACACACACACACACACACACACACACACACACACACACACACACACACACACGCATGACTTAACCATCTAATAAACAATATTACTACATTACTGTATTAATCATGCAATAACTACAAATAATTTAAATAATAATTTACCACACGGTAAATCATAAGTAACATGTGAACACTAGATTCCTAACATATAAATTGTTACAAAATCTAAAAAATAGTATAAAACTGTCAAAAACAAAACATTGAAATAATGTTTGACCAAATTTACGCAACTGGATAACATAGTTCAACAATTTTTCCATTTGATGGTGCTCCTCATTATTGTTCCAGATCATAATTCAAAAATCACTTTTCTTTCCCGTGGTTTATATCTATGCTCGTGGCAAGAAATATCTTACCCTTTTGCAATATAAATTTGTTTGGGGCACATTTAGAATTCACATTTTAATCCAATACAGATCAAACTTCAATGGGGTCTGGAAAGAGTGTCTTTTAGAGTATCTAAGCATCACTCCACTCTTCGTCCCAACCCAATCCTATCGCATTCTAAGCTATCACTCGGGGGCATTCATACATGTTTAGTTATTTAATGTGGAACACATTCGAAGTGTTATTAGATGTCATTTTTTGTAAATTGTGTTGTACTATTGTGGTTTGTCAACATTGTGACAATGTTTTTGCTTCTTTCATTTTGTTATTTTATTGTACATTGTTTACCTTTACTTTCGACCAATTGTAGGAAAATGCATGACATCTTAGTTCACATATAACTTTGGTGTCGTACCTTGGGAGCATTTGCATCTATTCAATCATCATTGTGGCATGCATTGATTGTCTTCTTTTTCGACTTCGTATTGCATTGTTGATGTTTAATTTTTGGACCACTTGTGAGTAGCGTGATTACATCTTGGTTCCTTTATAACCCTGATTCTTACACCTACTCTGTATATTGGTTTTATTTTCCTTTTTATCTTTTCTTTTTTATGTGTGTTTGTTTATGCGCATCTGGGTTAACCATCTTTATTCTTTCATAATCATGGTGAAAACTCTAGTGTGCAACAACATACATAAGGTTTATCTAAATTTATTCTCCAAATAAGGCTCATGCTATGAGCATAGTCCTTTCCCATCCTTGTTCCAATCCCTTTTTTTCTTCCTATCAAGTGGTTTTCCATTGCTTTGTTGCATCTATCACCTGCTTGAGGGGGAATTCCGTTATAATTCTACTCATATGGGAATCCAAATGCTTCATTACATTGTGATTTGCATGTGTCTACTATCTTTAAAACACTATTACTTCGCAATAACACTTTAAAGAGGGGAAAATGTAAACACCCTAAATTCCCATACCTATTCCCAGTAAATCCTACTATTCACCCCCTTCATGATTGGTTAATTAAATTGATTAATCATACACATTGTACCCATTTTAAGTAATTAAATTAATCCTTAGGGACACCTTTATCTAGCTTAATTATCATTTATTAAATAAATTATTAATTAATTATTTTGTACATTGTAACTAATTAAATTAGTTATTTAAATGGGAAAGTACGCCTATTTCCCCAGTCAACAACCACTTGGAATCCACTTCACCAATCCAGTCAACTACACTTCTAAAATCCTATAAAGATGGGGGTAATTCAATTACATGTACAACCACCTTTCTGAATGCAACTTTTGCCAATTAATTATTTTATTGCCCCTTAATGGCATTTATCTTCCCAGAACTACTACAACTTCCTCAAATGTTATTTTTAGGCATTCAACTATCTATAACCAATTTCTAACCACCACCTAGCATTATAAAACACACCATTACCCTCTTACAAATCCTCTTGGATTTCCCATATAATGACTCTGTCAAATTTTCTCCAACTTATGTTATTTTGGAAGCAATAATCCAAGCCAACATCTTCTTGTAGCATTGGTTTATTTTTAATTTGAAGGTCATTAAAGAGCACCCACATTCATTTAAAATGTTACACAATCCAAGCTTCATACAACCTTACTTGAGGTTTGTATTGGAAAGCTACATGAAGGTTTACAATTGTTTGGTTGTCTTCCATTTTAGTTGTTTTTCATTGTTAACACAATGCATGAAATCTATGGGGGAATATCAGTTCACCAACCCTAAAATTCATTTCACATTTTCCCTGCTCATGGCTAGGACTGTACAATTTGGTGAGGGTTGTACCATACAATCCTCACCTCTTTGTATGGTCTTGGAATGGCATGTATTACAATTGTACTTTCAAATTTAAATATTTTTTTGGGTATTATACTTCATCTATGTCAACATTTCTTTGAAAAATAATCTATGGAACCCTATATAAGCAAGTAAACACTACCTCATTTTTAAACTTAGAACTCCTATGGTTTAATGCACAAGAGAACTCACTTCTTACACTTATAAAAATCATCCAAAGCTCCCTAAATCTTAGAATTACACATCCACGGTCATTAAGGAAACACCCAAATTAGGTCTGAAGCTACAAACCAAATAAATGAAATTATATCTCTCATCTACAAACATCCAAACATCCTGTCTCCAAGTTTTTTTAGCAAGATCCAAGTCAAAACAAGCATGGTCAAAGTAAGTGTCAAATCTGATTGATCTATCTAGACATCACATGTTTGGTGGAGAACAACATGTAGTTTGAGGTCTCTTCAAAGTAGTTCCAAAGTTGACATTACACAGGGGTGCACATAACCCTTTTTTCTATTTGTTTTGTAGGACTCTTCATCATAAGATAAGGTTTGAGATGATGTTTAGTCCATTTAGAGAGCTTCACTACATGTGTGACTAGGTTCTGATAGTGACACACAAATCCAAGAAGGTAAGAAACCTAAAAAGTTACATAGTTAGATTCAAATTAGGTCCAATACCATACATAAGGTTTGGACTGTATGGTATGGTCTTGACCTAATGGTATGATCATGACCTAGGTGCAGACACAGTTCTAGTCTAGTTTGCAAGGTTTACTCAATTTTATTTTTGTTCTCTATTTCGCAATCCTATATTTCTCCATAAACTATCAAGAATCAAATAAGTTATTTTATACTTTCATTCTGTACTTTCAATTGTATGTTAGACTGATTTGGTGTATGTTAATTCTTCATATTTAATAGGATTTGAAAATATGAGCTAGTTTTTATATTGTAATATGTTGATAAGATTAGTAATCAACTCTAATATATCTGACACCTAATTAAATTGAACTAAAATTTAAGTAAGGGTTAAACACTAAACAAACCAAAATAAACGTGGTAAGATATTTGCAAATGCATGGAGGATGTTGTTGAAATGAATATAAAGAATGTTAGAGCAGTTGTACATGAGTGAGGAAGAGAACATAACATTTGAAAACCAATAATAAGATGTTCTTCTTTCCAATCAATAGACCTTGAACAAATATCTCACGGATTTTATAAAGCACATGTGGTGACAATTAAATTTGTACTGAAGACTTGCATGGAATCTGGAAACATGCAAATAGTTTGGAAAATAGATAGAACTTGATACTTATTTGATCTGCTCAAAATAGAGTGTCCTTTAAAATTTTATATGATGGTACGCAACGATTAGAACTCAAACACATTTACTATACCATCCAGATCCTTCCAAATGAAATTTATCTTCTAGAAGGATTATATGCCAATAAATTTGTTATTAATTATTCTACACAATCTTGATAGCAAGGGAAAATAAACATGGAAATAATAACAAAAATATTGAATGAAAGTGCCAATGACTATAAAAGGAAATTATTTGTACGCACTTTGGTTCAACAAAACAATCATGTTATATCAAACATGAATGGTGACAACTAATTTCCTAGATTTGTGCAAGATAGATGGGGTTTAGTGGGAACATAATAAACATTACTAACATTAGAGACAAAATTTTCAAAAAAAGCTTACCATTTTTCTGTCTCATGAAAGAGGGTGACTACAAAAACTATGAGGTTTCCCTAGGCTACCCCTTTTTTTAAAAACTAATCAAAACTCTATTTGGAATCTACTCTGATACCAAATTTAAATTCACATAGTGTAAACTCATAGAAAGAGTAATCATTAACTTTATTTCACCAACATATATTACTAATTTATAGGAAATAAGATTCCTATAAATTAGGAGATCAAATAATTCTCTACCAAAGATATATGAGTTTCTTAAACAACTCACCATATTATCTTCCATTTTGTGAGTTGTTACAACAAATATAACATATAGTGTTACTTCTCATAACTAATTTACACACTATCCATGTGGAGCCCTAATTAACATTAATATTCCTAACACAAAGAGAATGATTTACCACTCCTCCAAATATGAAGTCCATCATTTCAATCCCCCAAAATACAGTATAAATTCAAAAATGAAAATGTTATAAAGACTGAATTTTAAATACCTTGATTCCCTAAAAAGCCCTATTATTCTTACTACAAAACCCTAAATTTGATTATGTAAATCCCCTAAATAACTTAAAATGACCCAAAATTTTCATTCCAAACCCCCCATAAATATATCAAAATGTAATCCGTGGACATTTAAATTTTGATTACAAATCTAAAAAAATGTATATATACTATAACCTTATATTTTAATTGTCAATTCTCTTAGAAAACCCTAAATTTCATTATGATTACCCCTTAAGGTTTTATACAATTCCATTTAAAATAATATTACATTTTCAACACGATTAACCCATAAATTTCCATTATGGATCTCCTAAAAATCCTTAGCTTTCATTATAAATGATTAAAAACCCTTAGATATTTGCATGATTACCCCCCCCCCCCACACACCCATATATATATATATATATATATTTCCTCTGCAAAACCTAAATTTTCTACATGCATAACCCTAAAATGATCTCTCAAAATAATAAAAATAGAATTAAAACCTACTTCTTCATCTTCTGATCTATTAAGTATCATACTAGTCTATATGCCAAATGATTTGTAAAATACCCATCCTTCGGTTTATCCCTTGTTTTCAATCTACATCTCCAAGGCTAAAAAAATTGAAGAGAACATTTGATAGGATATTGATATGCTCCCATGTCATCTCTCCACTACAAATAATGTTTCACTAGCTCAAAATATTATTCTACACCTATGCTTTTATTATACACACGTGTTTTATTACAAATCCCTCCCAACAAACCCTACATTTTAAAAATGATTAACCCTTAAATTTCCATTGTGGATCCTTAAGAAATCATCAAATTTTTTTTATAAATTCCACTAAAAACCATAAAAAATTTGCACAATTACCCCTTAACATTTATTACAAATGCCCCCACAAACCCTAAATTTTCTACATGTATAACCCTACTACAATCTCTTAACATAATAAAAAAGGGATGAAAATCCTAATTCTTCTTCCTCGAATCTACTAAGTATCCTAAGTTGATCTATATTTTAGAAGATTTTGGAAGATCATTGATTAGTTTTATCCTGTGTTTCCATTCTAAATCTCTAAGGCTCAAAAAATTGAAATGAATGTTTTATAGGGTATTGATATGCTCCCACAACATCTCTCCACTATGAAAAATGTTTCACTAGCTCAAACAATTATTATACATCCATGTTCTTATTTTTTCCACTATCTCTTTGTATTTTTAAACCTCCTCTCATCATGTGATCCATTTGAAGTAATTTTGATGAATGGAAATGACAATTGTACCTGGGGCATGTAAGCAACAACAAACAATGAACAAACTGTGGTAGGAAAAATGATAAGAAGGAATATTTTTTATGGGTGATTCTCTTTCCTTTTTCAAATCACGTTTGCAAATTTCCTAAGAGTGAAATTAATTTACAACATCCTATAGACACCAAAACTTATGATAAAGGCATAAAAAATAGAAATATGACACCCTGATGATATTTTAATAGAACCCTTCGAAAGTTTAATCTAGGATAACAACTCACAAAAATATCTTGTATTAAATGTGTCGTAAGTATGAATTTAATGCATTTCTTAAATGTGACTTAAACAACGATAAATGTAATAGTGAACTAACTTGTTTTTTAGGGACCTAAAGGGTGGGATTTGATATCTAAAAGTAGTAAATTGATATAAGGAAATGAATTTAGAAATGTAAATTGTATAACATAGATAAAAGCTAAATTTGAAATTTTGAGCATAATGTGTACACATCGTTGCGGAGAATAAAATTATGAGAACATTTTTACATAACATGAAGGATACTAAAATCTTCATTTCAAACATACAATGTCATGGAAACATATATACTCTCATAGGTGGAACCCTAGTTACGCACCAAAAATGCTCCATATTTAGATGCTAGCTTTAGAAAATGATGAGCATTTTAATGGGTTCTTACTTGAACAAGTATAAACATCAATGATGGTGGTATGATTATGTGTGATTAACCTCATATGTCTAAATGAAATACGAAACTTGTCTACTTGTAGATGACATTTGCATTAAACAATACTAACACTCTTGTTGGTTGGCAACTAGTGGGACCTGAAAAGGGTAAAGAGGAATGCTTGGGTACACAACTTAAAGTGGGTCTAAAGAACAAGGTAAGATAATGATAATAAATAAGGTGCATAAAGAAACTTATGGGATGCAAAAGTGGAGGGATTTTAACAAGGTGGAAGTCAACAAGATGACCAATATTCCCTTGTTTTGATATAATTACCCATCCACAAATAAGTGTTCTAAATTAATGTATAATAACTCTAATAAATTTCACAAACAATTTTAAAGTTCTTAGAGTAAACAAATTTAATAATTTTTTTGTGCCTTGACCACTTCACCCAGGATTTTTTACAAGTTTTTGGTTGAAAAGCTACATATTTTACTTAGTGACGTTTTATTACCTTATATTTTCCAAGAGGATATGATACCTTAAACGATTCACAACACCACCATGTTTCTTCATAATATGATCTCACTTAACTAGTGTCTCCTACACTAGACCACACACTTTTACATACTATAAATTTATAACTCCTTCATGATGTCACATGATTCCTATAGTGTCAGTAACATACCACATAATATGTACTAACATCAGCATATGATGGCATACTGATGATTAGTTATGAAGTGGTTATAAGCAACCATTGTAATGGAACAACCAATAATTCATTTTACTCCCTTGTATATTAATACATTATTATATTCTTTGGAGTGGTACTTACAACTTGATGGACTAGGAGTATATAGAAACCATGCATTCAATCTCTCAGCTTTTATATATGAGTTTGCATAATATAAGTTTACAATTATAGTTCTAATATGAAGTCAATTGTATTTCTTATTCCTTCCTTTTTCTTATGGAATTGTGATATATATATATATATATATATATATATATATCATTCATTATACCCTTATATATAACCAGTTAATCCATTTTGTGGATTTAAATTGGGCATAATGTGGGTATCATATCAGTGGTATCAAAGCACATTCAAAATTCATATTATATCATAGTTGCATTCAAGTTTCATCTAAATTTTGTGTGGGTGTGTGTGTGTGCGCGCGCGCGCGCGTGTGTGTGTGTGTGTGTGTGTGTGTGTGTGTGCGTGCGCGCGCGCGTGTGCGTGCGCGCGTGTGTGCGTGTGTGTGCGCGTGCGTGCATGCGTGTGCGTGTGCGTGTGTGCGTGTGTGTGTGTGCATGTGTGTGCGTGTGCGTGCACGCGTGCGTGTGCGTGTGCGTGTGTGCGTGTGCGCGTGTGTGTGCGTGTGTGTGCGCGCGCACGTGTGTGTGTGTGTGTGTGTGTGTGTGTGTGTGTGTGTGCGTGCGTGCGTGCGTGCGTGCGTGCGTGCGTGCGTGCGTGCGTGCGTGCGTGCGTGCATGCACGACCACTCATATGAGGTATGAATACAAGAAGTTAGGGCTCAAAACTTGTGACCATTCATCATACCTTATTTCATGTACTTAGATGGGAGGATTAAAAAAATTAAAGAATTTAAATTTAAATATGTTTAAGAAAATGATAAATGGTGGTTTGTAAAGGCAATGAGAAGAATTAAAAGAATGTCATGCTCATGAAAGAATTGCTAATGTTGATCTCTTTGTTGAAGTTCTCAAACATGTTTATACTCCTTCCAATACAACTACTTCACAATGATATTTTAGTGATCATATGCCATATAAGGCACAAATCAATATAGACATTCCTATATTTGAAGGTAAAATAGATACAACAGCCCTAAAGAACTAGATTGACCTAGTTTGTTTGTACTACATGATGAATCAATTCTTTGATAGAGAAAATATTAAATTTATGCTTATGAAAGTTTTTCTATCTATAAAATAATAGTGGGATAGTTATTACATTGCAAATATGAGAATGATGATAAGTAATACATTGTTATATACACCTAGGAAGGGTTTGTAGAAGTACATAAAGTAACTATTACCCTATCAGAAAATTTGATGACTAATATATAAAGATTACACAATTACTCCAAGGTCATAATCAATTTTGCATATAAGCCATTTGATTTGTTAAGTGATTGTCCACCGTGCTCTCCTTACCTCAAATCATTTGATTTAATTAATTTTAATTAAATATAAAGTTTTTTAATAAATTATTTTGACAATATTTTTCAATCCCTCAAGGTGATGTAATGGCTTCTTTCACATGTAACATATTCTTTTGGAATGCAATTTTGTCTACTTATTTTTTTATATGACTGACACTAAATTATATTTATAACTAAAACTCTTATCAATTAAAAAAAGAAACATCTTATGAAACGATGGATAAAATTTTATTATTTAAATTAATCATGTTATTTAATAAATTTTAAAAATTATATATATTATTATATTTCACTATATAAATTGATTATATGATTTAATAAATTTAAAAAATAAATAAATTATATTTAGTAAACTTGTAAAAACAAGTGTTTTTTGTAGTGAATTAGTAGTTTTATAAAAAAAAAAAAGTTTTCTTTTACGTATGCCAACACTTAAAGATAAATCTAACATTAAATAGATTAAATATTAAATAAACTGTATATTTTTTGAACTAAGGGAGAGGAGCCAATGGTTGAGCATGGACCAATATTTTGAGGGTAGGTGCATGTCACTTTCTCACTAACATTTTGAAAAAAAAAAATCCCTATAAAATAAGTTGCATCAAGTCATTCAAAACTAATTAGACAATCAAATGATGACAAATAGGTAAGACTAGCTCCTCCCCCTTAACATATTTCTTATTTAATACCAAGTCTTTTTTAACTAAGAAGGTAATCAATGACTTTTTAATCTAATATCAATGTTATTGACACAATTTATATAAGATTTATTTAATTAAATATTAAAACACTTTGATATTTTTTCATTTTGTATTAAGTTAATTTTGGTAGTCTAAAGGGATCAAGAAATATTTACAAATTTAGAATTGTGACGTATTAAAATAAGGCGAGCACCATCAATCAATTTATGAAGAGTATGCGAATACCCAGCTTTATACACTACAAATAAACTAAAAATCAAACCCATAAAACACACTAATTTTCTTTTACTTACTTTAAAAATCAACAATATCGTCATATAATACCAAGATATAAATATACTTTTTTATTTATTTTTATATATCATTGTTACTATATATGTTTTTTTGGGTTAACTATACACACTTTACTCAAAAGATACCTCTTATGAGGATATATAATAATAGTAATTGCAGCCGGGTCTCCCTCAATATAATATGCCTAATAACAAGTAGTCGTAGAGCGTGAGGAATTTCGTAGCATGAACTTTGGGGAGCATATCTCAACCTTATTATTATTTAATTTAAGAATAAGCCAAAAATATTATTTGAAAATTTCACACGATTTGCAATAAGACAAGAAGGTGACCAACTCCATTAGTGGATTTGTTTCCCAAACGTGGGGTTTTCTTATATATTGATTAAAATGACGAGTTGATACGGTTTTATCCAAATGATTTTTCTAATAAAATGTTTTTTTAATGTTTTTGAGGAAAAGGAAATTATAAAACCAATAATGAGGGTTTGAGGGTACAATAAGGGGAGGATACCTTCTAGTATTGAGTTATGAATAACAAAGATATTTGAATTATATATATTTGTAAAATAGTTTGTTAGATTCCTCAAAAAAAATTGAGTTTTATTTTTGAGAGTTTATATATATATATATATATATATATATATGAGGGGAGAGAAATGGAGGAAATAAGTTAAAATTAGAGGAGAGGAATAAATCATAATTTAAACGATTTACACAAATTCAATTGATATGAATCTAAGAAAAGTATAATAGTACACAAAATTGCAAATAATGTATGGACCTATCTATATTATGAAGGAAAAGAGAAATTTTTATCATGGCATTTTATTTGGGCTCTATTTGCAATATGGCATACATGGCATAGATTTTCTCAATTAGGCTACATAATTCCATGGGAGTGACACGTGCACCAAAGAGTCAGATGATTTTCTATGGATTTTTTTTCCATGTCATATTCCATGATGAGTAGTTTGAAAACATTTTATATAGGTCCTATAGGATTTTGCAAAGGTGGGGATTTGCAAGAGGTTGTTCCATATGCATTTTCACCCATGTATATAATCCTTGTGTGTACTTCCCCTTCCTTTTTGGGCAAAGAGATGTAAAAGGGAAAACCAACACAAAATTTTGCAGCTTTGGTATGGGAAAAAGAGACCAAACTTGTTTGACTTTAATACTTATACTTGGGAAGAGAGTGAGTGACAACATATTGAACTAAATAATGAAGACCCTTTTCCTCAAGAAGGACCGCTTGATTCTCCAAATGAAGTAAATGGGGTAGAGTGGAAGGTCTACAAATTCCTTAGCTTTGTGGGAAGGCGAGGAAAACTTCTTATCCATTGCAACAATAGTCAAAAACTTACTATCTGTACCAAGCATAAAAACATCAATTCAGGAGAATATTTCACCAACATAGACTTTAAATATTTCACTAGAGGGAGGTGGACCAAAGAGAAATAAGAAACAATTTAAACTAAAAAGAACTAAAAGTAAGACTAAGAGATGTAAACTCTGTGAGGAAATCATCTTAAATGGTGTTGGGGCGACAAAGAGTTCCCTCCAACATGATGCTTCAATCTAAAATCAAAAAAATAAATTCCTCCACTAGTCCATCAACAAAAAAGTGTCTTAGATAGTGGTTTAGGTGAACTGAGCCCTTGAAAAAAAATGAGGTTGAGGGATTGGAGCTTGTCGTGGTAAATAAGAACATGTTTATGATAAGGGGTTGAGAAAATATGTGAGAGAATCTGAGAGATGAAATGGGTAAAAGGGATGAAATAAGGGTGACATAGAAATATGAGATAATTTTTGCACAAATAAACATGATAGGAAGGGGAAATTTTAGTGGTGAATTTTCGCTAATTCAAAAATATTTTGATTTTTGAAATTGACATTTGGCGATTTCGAGGAGTTGTACAGAGTACCATTTTTTCTAAAATAACGTGATGCAAGTTACTTTTCTGGGTCAGTTCACATAGAGTTTTAAAAAAATCATACTTATGAATGTATATCGTCGTTGCCTCAAAACTCAAACCAGGCATATTCACCAATATATACCTATAAAAATTTGATCATATTTCAGTTGCTCGCTTACGTAAAAACCATATGTGCAATAATTTTTGCTAGCACTGAGCAATGGCTCTCATTATTTCCACTATTATAGATGCTCTCTCTAGTCTTGTATCATCTTTTAATTCTCATAAGTTTATTAGATCCTCGGCTGTGGAATTGATACTAAAAAGATTTTCCCTATATTGATCGGAAGCATCACCTACTAAAAGTAAACTAGGATCCACATTAGGTTTATGCTTGAACAGTATTTCTAGATCCATACTGCTCCTTAATCATTTTATTCATTGTGTTGTTCTGTTTATTTAGGAGCACACATTTTTTCTTCAATGAAATAACAACATTTAAATTTTTGTGTGCATTCTTGAGGTGAAGATCCAAGACCAATACCTCATTCTTAAAATTTTCATATTTGACCGCATTTGAAAAAAGGAAATATTATTAGCTAAACATTAAAAAATATGTAAAATTTAAATGCAAAAAGAGTAAACCTTACCATAAACTTATCTTTTTCAGAATTTGTAATGACAACAAGGTTTTTGTCTCTAGCACATTTGTTATAGTAAGCTTGGGATTCACTCATTTAAATTCTCTAACCTATTTAATATGACATCTAAAACAATATCATTTTATTCATTGCTTACAATAATGGCAACATATGATAGATCTTAATTCAGTAATACATCAATCTTTGTCTTGATGATTTTGCAACCTAATGGATTATAAACCATTTCTTTGGGAATGGTTTTCAAAATGAGGTATTTATTTCACTAATCAAAACTTTAGCCTAGAATTCCCATGTTTTGAAAGTTTCTATATCATACAAAAAAACATCATTAATAGTTCAAGCATAACATCTCTCTACCAATAAAATATGCGACTGAAAAAATAGATAGGTGATTATTAGATGGTAGTAGTGCATACGTTAGAATGGGAGCAAGCTAGGTGTTGATGAATATAAAATAGGCTCTTTTTGGGGAACTTATGAACCCTGAATCATATCAGGTGGATTAAAAACTCACTGGAGTACCACTCAATACCCAAAAAACCATCATCAAGATTAATTTGTTGTAAAATGGTGGTTCCCATTACACTAGGGAAACCACCAAGAGATAGATTAAATATTTTTGTTATTGTCAAATGCACTATGCCACCACTTTTGGTTGGAAAATATATTTATTTCCCCCTAGTCTGGACTTTTTTGGATGGTGGTGGTGGCGCCATATTTTTCCTTTGTGAATAGGGAGTTAGAACTAAAAATAGAAAAATCAAAATAGAAATCAAAATTTAATGTTAACTAAAAATATAACATAAGAAATTGAAGTGATAATGTATCTTATTTTTATAGAGGAGTATTTTATTCCTTAATCCTTCGCTATTGAAACCTTGCACTTTTTTGATGTGGGGAAGATTGATGAAAACTAGTTAAGGATGTTGTAAAGATTAAATGGAGTAATGATTCAAATCAAATATAGTACCATTATAATTTAAAATAATGTATGGTGTTTCATTATTCATATCTTGACATAGTAGTAATACATACAACCATTGAGGAAGTTTTGTGTTCCAATTGAAGGGGTGGAATAGAAATCCTCATACGTGTTTTGTCATCAAAATGTATATGGAGATGATTGTGCATACATGTACTGAATCTATGCAAAACACTTAAGAGGTTGATGAGCCTCTTACTACAACTTATCTTCTTAGTATTAGATATAATTTCTCTCTTCTGAAAGAAGAGATGAGTACATTAATTCTATTTATGTCAAATAAATACATGAAATCATTTTGGAATAATTTAATTTAAAGCTGAACTCCATGATCCCAAAATTAAAAGACAATTCACTTTCATCTTTTCAATGAGTGTAGTTAGAATATTAGTATTATGTACAACTCATAAAAGGCACTCATAATATAATTTCAATTATAGAATTGGAAGATAAAAATGTTTTGCATTGTCATTTCCAATAGAATATGGTAAATCACTTATAATCTTGCTATATAAATGTGTACACCAATCATATTGTTGGCAATTAAGAGAATGGAATATGTAGACAAACAACCATATATGGAATGTCAACTTGTCTTCCCTGTAGAAGTATCCAAGCCTAAAAAAATTCAATCATGGCTTGTAGAAATGTATGTGTCTACAACTTGCATATATTTTCCCCTTTTTATTGATGATGGTTAGTTGTACAAAAGTAAAAATATATATAATTGGGATGTAAATAGCAAGAAAATTTTGAAATAAAATAGAAAGATAATATCACCTTTAACCTGTAAGTTGTAGTGGGATTCTATAAATTTTTTGTCTTAGTTAGAGAGTAGATTTTTTTGTTATGATAGGGTTCACATTTATATTTGGAAACCTTGTTAAGTGTTGGATGTATTGTGGTGATGTTCTAAAATAAAATTTCCATGACGTACAATGTGATGGTGAACTTACACTCTAAAGTATCATAATTGGATAAATGAATATTCAATAAACTGGCATAAGTGGCATATACATGCATGTAAATAAGTGCTCAAAAACTACATTTTTCTACCCAGATCATTGAACATATCCTTGAGTTTCATAGCAAGTTAACAATTTGTGGGCACATGAGGTTTTTGAATTGGATTTTGGGATGTGGGGTTGTAGAAGCATATACAATTTTTGGTTTACAAGTATTTTTTGGAGCTTTGTTGTTAGTGTGGTTTGGTAGGTATGAAGGCTAAAGGAACTTTTTAAAAGTGAAAAAATGATGCCTCTACATATATTTAAAGTTTGAAGAGGATACACGGCGATACCTAAGTGAATAGGGTTCCTACAAGTATAGATTGTGAGTGCAAACAACTAATTGTGAGTGTAGATGGAAGATTGTGTATACAGACAACCTGTGCACAAGAATACAGATGACTACATGCAAAAATGACCGATGTACATGTAGACAGTTGGTTGTGCACACAAATTACCGATAGGTATGTCTATTTAGATGGTCTGCTATGTATACATATGGTTGTCTGCATATATAAACTAGTTCCCTTGTAGATGGTCATCTATATTCATATGTTCATACAAACATCCATCTGTGGAACCATATTTATATCCAAAACTACATATACATGCATTTTTGCATGGCCTTATAGTTGTAAGCCAATCTCCTTTTTCCCCTTTTGTTCCCTGGTTCAAGAATTTGAATCACCTATGTCATTATACGGATTTTGCACTTATTCGCCACAAATTTGAAACCCGTTTTCACATATTTTCCCAATAAAATTCAAGGATAATTTTAGTAAGGGCTCTTAAAAATTTTCTTGATGATAGGAGAAATAAATTTATTTGTGAAAGATGGAGATTAAGATGACATTGACTAGGGTTGTACTTATATATGAGAGAGTGAAAATGTGTTAATATTTTCCATATGTGTGAGATAAGGGCTAATATAAAACATTTGATAACCCATTAAAATCTTCCTAAAACCAAATGTTTAGTTGAGGACCAATATGTTCCAACCATTTATTTCCTTATTTTCTTCTTAGTGACAATGATTTATTTTTAAAATATGGAAGATATTGCAAAATGATAACATCAAACATAGAAGAGAGTTTAGTTTCTAAATGTGTGTGTTTTATTTTTTAATAACATTGATTTCTATTTGACTATCACCTTCAATCTCAATGAGAATGATATGTTGGTCTCCATAAAGCTTTATGCTAGTGAAAAGTGGTCAATATTCCGCCTCATTGTTAATTTATGTAGGATGTATATTATTGTCATTACAATGAGGTACCTATAATTATATCTGATGACACCTCCCAACCCCATGTGGCCTACATCCCCCTTAGATGCTCCATCAAAATAATTTGGTCAATCCAACAGGTCAAAAGATCTAGAGGGTTTTTTTTTTGTTAATTATCATATTTTACTTGTACCCCATTAACAAGGTGATTGAATATAAAATCCTATATACATTCTAAAACAAAATTGGACTAAGATGTTTACCTTTTATTAATATTAATTTTTTTTAAATAGATCAATTTTTTAAAAAAATTTATTCTATTTAAAATAATGAGAAATAACACTTGGCTTTGTGAAGTCATATTTATCTCAATTTATATTAACCTCTCTCATATATCAAACTAATGTCATGTGCCAATACCAAGCTCCATTGAGTTCTAATGAATTTTGTAACATCATACATGGGTGTGTTTTCACAACCTTACCAAGTAGATGCCACACAACTCATAATGATCTCAAATTGATTTATTTCAAGAATTTAGATGTTTTAATTAAAATTCCTTTAGGAACTCGAAGTCATTATTGGAAGGTCCAACTTGTTATGTGTGTTAAAATCAAGTAACCTTGGACCCAAAGGAATACCTTGAGTGCTAAAATCTGAGATTTTTTCAGTTAAAATATTGAGAGTACATTTTTCTACAGTTGATTTTGATGTTCACTTATGTATTGTATAAAGGATATTCAAATTACAATATCTCTGTGTAAGTATGAATTTCTAGTTATTATAGGAAAAAATCAAATGCATTTGAAAAAAATTGTTGAGATAAGGATGATGCATTCATGGTCAAGGTCTCAGAAAAGATATTTTATACACCATATAGCCTACATAAACATAATATTTATGCAATAAAGTAACACAACAATAATTATTTATTCATAAAATGAGAGATCACACACACACACACACACACACACACACACACACACACACACACACACACACACACACACACACACACACACACACACACACACACACACACACGCACGCACGCACGCACGCACGCACGCACGCACGCACGCACGCACGCATGCACGCACGCACACACACACACACACGCACGCATGCACACGCACACACGCGCACACACACACACACGCGCACACACACACACGCGCGCACGCGCGCACACACACACGTACACACACACACGCGCGCGCGTGCGCGCGCATCATGATTTCACAATTCCCTTTATCCTTATATGTGAATCAACCTTATATCCCATCCCCAAAATTACACATAGATCTCTGATCGCAACACTATCTAGTACAAGTTATAAGTTTTATATTATTTCCTCTTGGGTTTTTTGTAAACAATTTTCAAGCATAGGGTGTGTTTATATAGATATGTGTATTAACTAGCTAAAATATTATTCTCAATAAATTCCTATTCATATAAATTTTAAATGTGCTATAAACATTAAATGTAGGATAATTCCCAAATGACCCTTATAATATCACGAGCATAACATAACTTGATGTAATAGCAACCAGATCAAAAAACCTCAATATCGAGTTAGATAAGTCACACTTATTGAATTTTTTTTGTTATTTTATCCATTTTGATGAATACATTACTATTAAAATTTTCATTCTTGAAGATCATGTCCCCATTGAATAATAGTCAACAAAAAAATCCATATATGTAAGGTTTCACAAGTTGTGCATAAGGTTCCTAACATCACAAACCTTCACAACATTTTATATAGATGTGCACAATTAAGATGAACACTATATGATATTGTAATCATCTGCCATGAGATATGTGTTATCACACACACACTGGAAGTTTTTTGAGTTGCTTCAAGTGTGTGGAATGTTTCATTTTTACACAAAGTACTCAAGTATTGTGTCTGGGAATTCATTTTTTTTATATCTTTTAAGGTCATCATGAAGGTGTTTACATAACCTGGATGAATTCTAAGTATCCTTTATCTATGCATGACCTTGTAGTTAATCATATATAATTTCATGTTCTACGTCACCAAATATATGTTTGTGCTAATTCCTAAAAAATTGTTTTAGCCCATGAAGTTATCGTGACCATTTTAGAAGCAATATTTAATGTTGTGTACAAAATAAATGCAAAACAATTACCTACTATAACTATTTTTGGTTAATGTAACATGGCACATGAATCAAGGAGATCCTTCATAGTACATCCTAGGGAATAAAAATGTGTGAGGACAGTGCTCATTACTCATTATAAGTGGTGAACAACCCTTTTTACCTTTTGGTAAGGCCATAAAATTTTTGCATGTCGAATGGTGTTGCCTATATTTAAACCACTAGGATTAGTTAGGTTAAAAACTAATCTCTTCCTCCAAGTGCACAATTTCACATTTGTACCCCTTCCCTTGTTCTCCTCAAGATGGCCTCCTATGTCTACACATAATATATTTTCTTCCTATTTTCTTGCGAAAGATATCTTCAAATTGGATGTCCATGATTCATCACATTATGCACTCACACCTTTTCTTTGTTCCCTCGCCTTGTAGTACACACTTTTATTTATGATCTAAATCACCCTTAATTTTATGCACAACCAAAATTAATTTGGTATGAAATATCATCATATTTTTCCCTTACTGGACTAGAAGGAAACCATTTTCATCTTTTTGTAAATGCCTTGTAGTTTCTCTTCTATCTTACAACATCTCCAATTAAAATTTACACAATTTCCCAATTAAATATGGCATGTATCCCTCAATAAAATTCCAAAAATAACTTTGTTTGTAAATCAGACAATCTACTTCTCCACCTTACATTTATCTTGCACATACCATCATGTACTTCAAATAACCAAGTCACTATTTAAGGGTCTAAATGAGGCTAGCACTCTAATCCAACCTTCATCACTATCTATGTGGATAGTGGATTTTTTGTACTCACACTATAAACCACAACTATGTAACATTAGGCTCTGATATTGCACTTCATCCAAAAACTATGTCACCTTTATTATAAATCCTCTCTTTTTCTTTTGATTTTCAAGATTCTTTATACTGTGACATTTTTTCTTTATCAATCTCATCTCCATATTCATTCACTTCCATAGACTTCGTATTAATAAACAAATTTCTAACTACCATTTCTTCCTCTCTTATTTCCATCATCGTAAACATGAAAGTACTCATATGTATAACATTCAAATTATCCACACCTAAATCATGTTCCAATGAATCTTACACCACTTTCTCTACTGAAACTACCTATTCTTATCATGAAATTAGTTTCTCCTTTGATTTGATGTGGTTCCATATTTTTCACACCTTCCTTGCTCTTTTTTTCATGTTTTCTTGGTTCCTTACCACCAAGTTGATATTCCCTTTGTCTCTTGTAACATTCCATATTTGCGTCATCGTTTCCTCTACTCTTAAGGCATATCGATATGCATCCTCCACCATTTTTTAACATTGTTATCATGATTTCATCTTTCATCACCCATCATTGTATATTGATATAACACACCACATTCTCTTGTTCCATATCACTATAAACAACTCAAATTGTGATCTTATAAAATAATTTCGTATATTATTTCATGCTCATATTTTTTTTTATAAATTATGTAACCTCTTCAATAGATCCAACTAGTAATCACCCGATATTAAATTTCCATTTATCTTCACAACAATCCTCTCCTAGTGGGTAATCTTGTCTTTACCCGTCATATTCCACTCCAACTGAACTTCTACCACATAATAACATGCCTCTTCAACTTTTTCTATGTGATCTTCACTTTTCACATATCTACTACATCATCGAAATCAAAATATTATTCCATTTCTATGAGCCAATATTTAGCTCCTCCATATTTAGAGTCCCCAAAAAATATGGAACCTCCATTTTTAATCCTCTTTCAATCTTAGAAATGGATTTGATACGTCTTTCTTCTCATATATTTAAAATTATGTGTGTTGGTCTCACTTCTTCTTCATATGATTCTTGTTCTTTAACCTCCACATCACTCACATCATCCCTCAAAATGAATTATATTATTTTATCTTCCTCTACAAAAATCAATCTCAATTACACCATTCATAACATATCCATGTTTTCATCAATCCTTTTAGACATATTTGAAACTATTGCACCTCCTCTTGTCATTCTCCTTGATATAATATTAAATCTTTATAAGTTTATAACTATTGTTTCTCTTTTTTGCAAACCTACACATGTCACACTACTCACTCACTTATATTTTTCTACCCAACTTCATAAAGAAAAATAATATCGAATATTAGTCTCTCAACCCTAAAGTTATTTCATTTCTCTAATGCAAAATGATGTAGTTATGGTTAGGGGTCTCAATGAAGTGACACATTATACCCCACAACCTACAAAAACACAATATTTTATGCAACAAAATAATACAAATTATGAGATATTACACACTTAGCCTCACACATGTGTGTATACACACACAACTTGTAGGATTACAAGGAGAAAAATGTCATAATGACTTTATTCCTTATAAGTACAAGGTTTAGCCCTACAATCCTATTGAGATATTATACTCTGGACTATATATTCTTCTCAAATTATATTTTATTTCAGAAAATTATGCAAAATAAGAGCTTATTCATATAGGATAAGAAATTTATTCAAGATAGGTATAGATTAAAATAGTGAGCTTACCTTGCTACTTTATATATCATCTTATATATTAAAATGGATATGTAAGTTAGCTTGGGGTAAATTTCCCTAATGTACCACTGATTTGATTTAGATCTAATCGTAATACATTATTAATTTTAAGCTAAGGTGATGGCATTTAAAAGGGGCATGACCCATTGTTGATTTATAATCGTAAAAGGCCCCCACATACCATTATATCTTAAAAAGTAGTTCCTAAGATAAGGAACACAAGGAAAAGTTAGCATTGCTAAAGTTAAAGGGTGTATGCACAAATATGGGGGGCCAAAAAGTGGACACAAATCCATTTTTTGGCCATTTTGGCCATAACGCGCTCTCATTATGGATCGGTCACGCTATAACGTGAAAAGGGAAAATATAGGTCACGTTATAACATGATCGTGTTACAGCTCATGTTTACCAATCCAAAACACGCTTGGGTTTATAATGTGCTAGCGTTATAATACACTCGCGTTATAACACGCTCAGCGATTATGGTTTTCTATGTGTTTTTCCATGGTATCCCTCCCAAATGGACATATTCTGCATTAGAAACAGGAACATAAGCATGCGTATAACATGAGCACATTGTAACGCTGGAATGTTATAATGCACTCATGTTTCATCTTGTTAGGGTATGGAATACCCAATCCAAAGGCTTGGATTTCCAAACTAGAGGTTTAGACTATGTATTACATGATTAAAACCATGTTTGACATTAGAAAAACATCAAAATTTCACTTGCGCACCCCAATATCATTGTGCATTAAAACATAATATTCAAAAATAAATTATACTACAATGTCAAGCTTTTTTCTTACCTTGATGACGATATAATTCTTTCTAAAATCTGATTAGGTTAAGGCTTTCATCCATAATATCTTTTACTAGTGCCTTGTTTTCTTGGAAAAACCTATGCATATGTTTTGGTGCATAATTTATGATTTTTTCATCCAAATTTTTAAAAAATTGGTTTTTTCTAAACTCCATTCTACATGCACTCAAAAAAAAAAACTAAAAAATGACTTTTTTTCTAAAAGTTATGGGGGTGCACACACAAATATTTCATTTTCGAGATATGTGCACTTTGAAAATTAATAAAAAATTATATATTCATCCAAAAATTCTGAAAATATAGTAGGACCTTGTACATGGTCTTAGCTAACTTTCTACCAAAGGGATTTGAAAAAAAATTATACAACTCAAAAAATGGGGGGGGATGGGGGGTCGCACACATAATAGGTTCTTATCTTTTTTACACAAAAATAGACATACTTTGTGTGCGCACAACATTTGAGCCTCTTAATCTCAACCGTTTTTTTTAAATAGTAGCTTAGAAACTAGATTCCGAGCTCTACAATACTTATTCTTATCACTTTGTCAAATTTTGAGCATAGGCATGCCGAATTATTTGATGAAGTTCAGGTTTCACTGATTTCAAAAAAAGGTGTCCCTTTTTTACCCCCTTTTGGCCCCTCATCTTTGTGCACTTGCTCTACACTCTTTATTTAATTAGTAGGCCACCCCCACTATTTTAAATAAAGAGATCATATATAAAAGCCACATGGCTAAATTGTGAATGTGTTGGTGAAATATTTTTCTCAAGTTAAAATAATATTTTTGAAGAAATTGTGTAATGGAAAAAAATTCATCCTCTATTGTATAGGGAGGCTCCCTTATTGAAAACCAAAACTGCATAAAACAAATATATATAATATTTACACTATCTATTCTCTGAGGTTTACCCCACTAATTAAATAAAGAGATCATATATAAAAGCCACATGGCTAAATTGTGAATGTGTTGGTGAAATACTTTTCTCAAGGTAAAATAATATTTTTGAAGAAACTGTGTAATGGAAAAAAATTCATCCTCTATTGTATAGGGAGGCTCCCTTATTAAAAACCAAAACTGCATAAAACAAATATATATAATATTTACACTATCTATTCTCCGAGGTTTAGGATTTCATTTCCAAAAGGTGAAAATTTGAGAGAAAGGAAACAATGAAGAAAAAGAGGAAAAATAGGAGAAATGGAGAAATGATAAATGAGAGAAAAGAAGAGGAAACATGTACCTTTAAATAGGTAAATGTAAAACCTTCTTTAGTATGCAAAAAAATGAATTTAACATAGATAAATTGATAGAACTAATTTATGTAAAAGTGGAAAGAAATAATCATACATTTGACATTAGAAAAAATGAAAATCACAATAAATACATGTGACACAAAATTCCAATGTCTCTCTTATATTATCTCTTGAAAAATAAATACAAAGCTTTAATTTTATTATTTCTCTTCTAAAATTATCTCTGCCAAAACTTCTCTCAAAAATGACTTCAAAACACATATTTGTAGCGAAGTAACCAAATTTTCTGCTATTTTGAACATTGACCAAGTCAATAGAACTAAATATTGGAACTTTTAAACAAATGTTCGCTTTTTATAAAATAAAATGACATTTACGTAATATAAAAAATGCACAACCTAAAAATTGTAAAAGTGATTTGGCCAATATGCAATTACAAATTTGGGGTTTTCTTTCCCCTCATGTTTTTTTTGATTGCCTATATGGATCAAAATTCTCGAAGACCTCCTTAACTCTATCCTAATATGAACACTATGAATGCAAATAATTGATTTCACATTTGAAAACTGTGTCCAACATTTCATTGGGAATATGTAAGAGATTCTTCAAGTTTTTTTTCAAATTTATCTAAAATATTCATATACTTAAAGGAACCTTTGAATTTAGGTCAAGGTTGAATGAAGATATAGGAGGCGATTTCTTCTTGACTAACTAACTGAATTCATCTTTATAGTTTAGGATGGAAACACGAACCCATTATCATCATAGAAAGTACATGGAAGTGTTTCGATTACCTCAAGTATATCATTGTTTGTCTCAAATCCCTTAATTAGTGAATCTTTTAATTTTCAAAGATATTCTTCAAGGATGCATATCAAGAACTTGGAAGGACCTAGGAAATTTGATTGATTACCTCGATCCTCGTCAGTTAGGATTCACTCAACAAATAGGACATATGAAAATGTGCTACTGAATTGCCTCTAACTTTGGTATGAACCTTTTTATTGTGTTGACCTCAATCTCATATTTATTTCTTCAATTTCATATTGTTCTTCATGTCTATCAACACAATAAAATAAATCAATTGTAATATTTTAACAAAAAAAAAATTGACCATTCATTTGTTTCTCTCCCCATGTGACATATTTCTTCTATTGTGGTTAATGTAGTAGATTTAGCTATTTATGGTGTAGATTCAGAAGTGATGTATGATAGAGTTGAATGATTAGTTTATAAACAATTATAAGTTGATCAACCTTTCCTCTTAATTTCTCCTTGATTACCTAATCTTGATTGAGTTTTTCAAAAAGTGTATCAATAGCTTATAACACATTCTATTTTTTACCTTCTTGCATAGTTTTCTCAAGGTAAAATTTAGAGAGATGACAATCTTGCTTGACTTCCTTTTTGTCCAAGAAGAGGAACAAATATCTCAATATATATTTCTCATTGGTCATATGTTATTATCTGATTAATTTTTTTGGGCTTCTTTGCCAAGTGGGAGGTAGTAGGAAAAATGGAAAGAGTGCTAAAATATACCTCTTGAGGTGGCATGGTCTCTTTTCTATTCTTAACAACTTTGTTCAAATAATATATAGCTTAACTTTAGTGATTGAGACTTTATGTAAAGGTGTATGCTCTATTTAGATAAGAACAACAAAAAATTTAGGTACAGAGGAACAATGATTTGTGTTGAAGGAGATGAAATAGTAACATCTTGGACCTTTTTAGCTGAACACACCTCACCAAATGAAACAATGGAGGAGGGAGGTGAACTTGTTTTATGTAGTGGAGGATGAGGAAGTGGAGGAACTCTAGTATGAGGTTTAGAAGATACAATAAAGGAATGTGTAGCTGATAATGAAATGCGTGTATGTGTGATTTGATTGTACCACTCTTACTCCCATCAAAATATATTTTTAGTAAAATATTAGGTATCTTATTGTGTTGACTAATTATAATATTTGTATCATCTTTACCCTTATCCTTTTTAGCTTCAACACTTGAGGAAGGTCTTATGATTGATGTTTCTTCTGTTGGTGGAGGGGATTGAGATGAAATTTTACTAAAAAATCCTAATATTGAAGGAAGCACTACATATTTAATGGAAACCCATTTTTACTTCAACCAAGTGAGAGTTCTATAGAACAAATCCATTTTTCTACCCTCTAGATAAGTTGATTTAGTTTTAATCTAGTCAACCCATGGCAAGGGCTTGAGATGCATTTGTTTCTCAGAATATATAGGGTCTACCACTTCTTCCTCATCTAAAATTCCTTATGAAATTCTCTTATGTCAATTGCAATTATTTTATCAAGACTCATGTGGGAATAATATTAAAGTCTAACCTCCTTCGTATCTTCATAATCCATCTAAAAAAAATCAAAATATAAGATGTGTTAATGTGTTGATCCAAGGGCATTATTAATCATACCTATGATGTCATATAAAGGCATTCTAAAAAATGGATACATGATTACTTAAATCATATATACGAATCAATATTTTTGGATTTGGAAAGATAATCATATGTGTACCTTCCAATAATGATAGGAAGATGTAACCCAATCTAGTGCTTACTTGATATAAATTTATGATTTTGAGATAGTTGACGTACCAAATCCATCAATGCCCATTTATCATTCACGTACCTTCATAAAATTTAGGGAGCCTTATCAAAAGAAAATACTCAGATATATGAAAAGATGGGAAACTAGATAAATGATCATGTTGCCCATCGTGTAATCTTTGTTATGGATGTAATAGACATCCTGACAATATATTGATCATCTTCAAACATCTAGATAAAATATTGAAGGAAGATATAATTCACATAAGAAAATAATGGGAACTGGATTCTAATGAGATTTGAGAGTAAAACTTGTATTTCATTGAAGAATTCATCTAGTCTAGTTGAGTTAACTCTAGGAATATCCTTCTTCTAGATATTATATAAACTAAATAAGAGTTCATATGAGACTTTCCAATAACATTCACCTCACACAAATGGTTATGAAGTGAATCAATGATTAACCCTGCCTAGTTGATATACTAATTATTCTAATGAATTATCTAGGTGTCCCTATACATCTATCCTTGAAACTCCCTAACAATATTATTCTCAACAATGGTGTTCAAAAGAGTGATGATGTCATTCACCTCCATTTTGAAATCAAAGTAACTCGTATTTTTAGTAATCTTAAAACAGATATCTTTAAATTTTTAATCCAATATTTATTTATCACTTTTCCACATGAGGAAGAATTATCATCCCAAATTTGTTGGGAAGATTCATGAGCGAAACTCGCATAAGAATCTTGATTAAGAATCTTGAACATGTGTTGAATATGTTCTGGGTTGAGGTGTAGTACATATTCATTTTTAAAATTCTTGAAGTCCCTCTTATTCCTATCATAGTCAATACTAGCTTCAAGAATGGAATAAATGTGGGAAAAGTTGCATCTTGAAGAAGTTCACTGTGAAATATCTACTAAATAAAATTTGGATTAGAAAAAACCTTGATCCCTTCTCATAAATGCATAAGACTAATGTTCCCTAAATCTATATCAGATATTTTTTCCACATTAGATTCAATGTTGGAGTGGAGAGTGGCCCCAAAAAATTGATATTTCATATTGTAGACACTAAATCACACACTTCGGTACATTTCTAGGTCCTAATCACATAACACTATTCATATGATTCCTAAGAAAGAAAACTAGTAATTGATAGCTATCTTTGGCCTCTTTGTTTTTTTTCTTGTTTTCTTTCCGGTCTTACACACCCTACAACCCAGTAGATGTTTTACTTGTTTATCTTTATTGACTCTAGACATTAGCACCTAGCCAGGATGTCAATGCTCAGGTGCCCCCGACCTCTTTGTATATTACTCACCATTTTTGGGCCTCTTTTTTTCTTTTAAGCATATTATTTTCTTATGCATCGGCATTTTAGTTGTCAATTACAAAATTCAAACAAGGGAATCATATAAATACAAAGCTATCTGACTATAATAAAGGACCAATCTCTAAGCATCTCTTATCATCACCTAAGTTGAATCCAAACACATTCTAAGAGCATCAAAACATCTATCTAGCACTCACTCAAGGGACAAGGGATTGTGTTTTCTACATAGACTTCATAGAAGGGGAAGTTCATTTTTCCATCCACACATCTATTTACATTGATGCATCTAGCTATTTCTCACTATCAAGTGCATCTTGCACATGAGATTCCTAGGGCATGATTTCCACACACACACACAAAAGAACTACATGGATTCTTAAATGTAGTGCAGTGATCGGTCATAAGTTCAATCTGTTGGGTGATCATCAGGGTTATTCGAACTCCCCATTTACATATTTATATTTTTGGGATTTGATGTATTTTTGGGTTTTGCAGGAGATCATTTGATTTGTAGGTTACATGTGAATTCTGCATACATAGTGCGACATATAGGAAACTAAAATTGAAGGTTAGTGAAATTGGTGCGATACAGGAAAAAATAGTTTCCAAGTTTTGCACAGTCACAAGCACCCAACAGAGGTCTTTAGCACCTAGGTGGCCTCGTGCCAGTCCAGGTGCCCTACTCTTGGCATATCCACTAGCTACTCAAATTTGCTACAATATGCCTTTTCTGTTCATCAGTTTTCCACTCCAGAACACTTCATAATTTATTAAAAAATCAGCTAAGTATTATGCTCCCTCTCTTGTGCTTAGGGTTTCAATTTTCATTAGTTTATTACTTGTGTTAGATATGTGCTTTAGCTTTTATTTATCATATGTGACTTTGAAATATCTAGGGTTTATCATAACTTCCATTTTTGTTTAATCATCTGGTGAACCCGTATCATTTGAACACCCTTGGGTCCCCATCTCATCATAGATATCTCCATTTATGATTTCTTGGTAACCAATCCTGGTTGTAGAGCTAAAATTATTTCTCTCTTGGCTAATACTCATGTTCCTTCTAATACTTTTCTGGACAAAGTATATCAATTTTTCATAGATGTTTTTTCTCAACAACTCACTTTTCCATCTGATATAGCTGCCAATATTTGTTTTTATGATAATGATCCTCCCCTATATATAATGGCTCACATTCATAACTAGGGTATCAAGTGAACTATAATCGATAATGGATCTGAGCTCAATCATTTTACTTTATCACTCCTTGACGACATTGGTCTTTCTTTTGCTTTAGTTAACCCAACATCTATTTCCCTCCATGTGTATGGTTCTTCTATGCATCCATGCATATGAACCATCACCTTACCATTCACATCGGGGACAAAAACTATTCCTATTGTATTTTTTGTAATTTATTTCCCAATTTAGTACATGTTTTTACGTGGTAGGCCATAACTTCATGCTATGTAGGAAGTGGCTTCTACAATTCATCGTTGTGCTAAATTCCTACATGAGGGATTTGAATATACCATAGCCCTTAATCGTCACCCATTTAAATATTACCACCTATATCCAACCATTGCATTACCTACTCCAACTTCTTCTAATATTATGCATCTTTTTTATGATCAACAACCCGTAGATTATTCTCGCAACTTGCCTCCACTCGAAGGAACTATTTTTTCCTTAGATGTTGTTCCATCCAATTCAGCCTCCCCCTCTCCTTATACTAATGATATGTTACTTTATCAGGGGTCTGTCCCTACAATGGATGGCATACCACCTTCCTCATTTTCTCATGAGGAATCTACATTTTTGCTTCCTCCTTTTACAAGCACTCTTTTCATTAATAGTTCTTATTAGCCACACATTCCATTTGATCCCACTTTCTCTGACATTGTTTGCACATATGATGGTTTGGCTCGGCTTGGATTCACACTCGATGATCTCCTCCCTCAACCTCATTTTCCTCATCTCTATCATTGATATGTTTGCATTATTGCTTCTTATGACCTTCACATCTTCCATTTATCAGTATTTATTACACACACTTCTCGTACATCTCCACTTATACTAGGATAATTTTGGCTTGAGTACACTAGTGGCACTTTATATCCTAATCATATCGACATTTCATTCCCCATGCCCTTCATCTATGTTTTTACTTGCAATGATTCATTTATCGGATATTCACAAAATATTACTTGCTGGTATGCACATGGATGTCCACTACCACCTTTCACTAATGAAGAGTATGCAATGGGCATGTAAAATTTATGCCATTATGGCTCCTTATATGATCAACCACATATTATTTATTACCAGGTATCTGACGCATCTCCATTTTTCTTCGATCATGAAAATTATAATCTCTTAGACAATATCACTTGATTCTTCACACCATCATACACTTGGGGGAATCATGTTTACTTCCCCCTTCTTAGCATTATGAGGTGTCTTATATTTCTACTATTTCATGCCATGCTTCACATCTAGTATTTCTCATGTGTCATTACACAACTTGATACACCACCTATATCGTCGTGACCCTATGACACACTCTTGTGCTATGGTTCACACTTGACTGTTGATGGAATACAACATCCATGAACCTCACACACTACACATTTCACACTCGGCACATTCACGACACATCTCTTTGGCATCATAATCTCACATAACACACTACCCTATGACACACTCTAGTTCCGCAGTTCATAATCGACTACTGAGGGTCTAAATCTGAAATGAACCTCACCACATTCACACTCTTCATGTTCTATGATTTTTTAATCTATCTAGCGCACATTTCTAACCATTTCTCGATGATGCACTCTTGTTCTATGGTTCATTGTTGATTGTTGAGGGGGGATTTATAAATGAATCTTATCTCATACTCATCCACATTCACTTGAGGGGCACACTACTCCTATCACATTCACTTTGAATTTCATTCCATCTCATTCATTCATAGCATACTACATATCTTGGTTGCACTTACTCTTGTTTTATTATACTCACATGTTACACTTTCCTTACTATGTTAGTCAGATATCTAGTATGTCACTATCTTTATCATATACACATGTGTTCACTTTTTCTCTAGTTGTGATTGAAGACTTTACAAAGATATTTATACATAGCATGGGTGTTTGGAACTTTACCTATTACAAGTCCCACTGCATCTCTTGGTGGCATCTACTTTTATACACACTACATGTGTTATTATTTCATTTTATACTACTTATTCTTATTCTTATTAACACACTACTCTTTATCAGATCATACACACTTTGACATAATTTTAATCTTTCTAATGTGTTGATGGGTGTTTAATGTGTAGCATTTTCCTTGCATAAAATATTTCCACCATGGTTGTCTGATACTTTGCTTGATATTGTATGCCATTATTTACGGGCTTTTCCCTATGTCTTATTTGATCACTGCTTGTCTTCTTTTTTCTTCTTCGACCCTGATTGTCTTGCGACATTGTGAGTATTGTCCCATGTTTACAGCATGTTTTTCATGCTCTACATTGTCTTCCATATGCGTATTTTTTTATTTCACTAACACATATTTTCAGTCACTTTCTTTACATGTGCCTTGGTTTCTACTAAACACATTCCCTCCACCCTGTAGGGTATCAGTTTCAGATCATCATATGGTCCTCTCCTTTGGGTCGTATCCTCCTAGCAACGTTACATGCACCCCAAACAAGGGGGCATACATTGGGTGAATAAGTCACCCCATACATTAGCTCAAATATTTGGTATATGCCTACAAATCACAACACCAGAACAAAGTTACAACACAGGAATGGCCCATATACTAACTTGGGTCCTCAATTTAGCACACAACGCCCAAATATAGACATGACCTTCTGGGAGCTCCTTACCTTTCCAAGGTGCTTATGACTAAGGGCAATTACAGTCACTTTCTCATATCAACGTAATTTTCAATAGTTTTCACAGCACATGAACAACCCTCCAGTAATTATAATGTATTATATCTTCTTTTTCTACTTGGATCGAACTGGAACAAAGAAAGATCACACCATCTACAATGGTGTATAAATTCAGGAAATAGTCAGGGATGGGGAATAAAACTAGACCTTTCTCTGTAACACTCTTCTTCCATGGCGTGAATTCACCTAAAAAACTTACACGAGTGGCGTGAGATCACCCAAAAAACTCTCTTGGCATGAGATCGCCCAAAAAACTCACTCTTGGCAAGAGATCGCCCAAAAAACTCACTCTTGCCATGAGATCACCCAAAAAACTCTCTCTTGGCATGAGATCACCCAAAAAACTCGCTCTTCTACAACATTTCATGACACTTTTTATCCTTTTCACTCATTATGGATAAGGTGCACATGTTCCTTTTTATTAATTTTCACAATTTCACATACTTTTACATGCTTTTTATAGATTTTTCATAACACATGACTTTGAATACTATTTCATTCTTATTTTGCAAGTTCATCCTTAATACGCAACAAGAAGCAACCACACATCAGAAAGCACAAAAAACAACAAAAATTGGTATAACACAACACAACTCATACACTTCGCCCCTAGGTTCACTTCCTCTTCCTTAGCTTCCATGCTTCATCTTTATCACTCCACACTTTTTATTATCTCCTCGACACACTTTCGCCATCAATCTACATGGTTATCAGGTACACATGTATTTTCTACTTTAGTTTATTGATTATTCACTCAACAACATAAAGTGGGGGAAAATATAGACATTAAATCATGCACTTGGATACATCTCTAGGTCCTAATCACATACCACTATTCATATGATTCCTAAGCAATAAAACTAGTAATTGACAGCTATCTTTGGCCTTTTTGTTTTGTTTCTAATTTTACTTCTAGTCTCATACACCCTATAGCCCATTCAATTTTTTACTTATTTATCTTTTTTGACTCTTGACACCAGCACCCAACTAGGACGTCAGTGCCCATGCACCTGCATCCCCTCTAGGTGCCCCCGACCTCTTTGTATCTTACTCGGCCCTTTTGGACCTCTTTCATCTTTTGGGCATATTATTTTCTTATGGGTCAACCTTTTAGCTGTCAGTTACGAAATTAAAACAAGGGAGTCATAAACATATAAATATATGTGTCCATAATAAAGGACCAAGCTCTAAGCATCTACTATCACCACCTAAGGTTACATCCAAAGGAATTCTAAGAGCATAAAAGAATCCATCTAGCACTCATTCAAGGGACAAGGGACTTCATTTTCTATAGACACTTCATAGGAGAGGAATGTAATTTTTCCATCCAAACATCTATTACATTGCTACATCTATCTATTACTCTCTATCAAGTGCATTTTGCACAAGTGCTTCTTAGGGCACAATTTCTACACACACACAAGAATTACCTGGAGTCTAAAATGTAGTGCAACACTCGATAATAAGTTCACTCTTTTGGGTGACCATCGGGGTCATTCTAACTCCTCATTTCCATTTTTCTCTTTTTTAGGATTTGATGTGTTTTGGGGTTTTATAGGAGATAATTTTTTTACAAGTTACAGGAAAATTTTGTCGACATAATGTGACACACAAGCGACCAAATATGAAGGTTAGAGACATCGGTGTGACATAGGAAAAATGATTTTATGAGGTTTTTCACAATGACAGGAACCCAACAGGGATCTCTGGCACCTAGGTGCCCTTGCCCTAGTCCTGGCATATACAACAACTCTTTAATTTATTGTGCATAGCTACAACAACATTTGCTTCATGTTCATCATTTTTCTAGTCTAGAACACTTCCGAATTTATTTTGAAATCATCTAAGTCTTCTACTCCCTCTCTTGCACTTAGGGGTTCAATTTTCATTATCTTATTGCTTGTGTCAGATCTGTGCTTTAGCGTTTATTTATCATATATGACTCTGAAATATCTAGGGTTTAGCATAAATTCTATTTTTTTTAAATCACATATCTATGTTCTTTCTAGACATCAAGTTTCTAATATATATATTTTTTTAAAAAGGTACTATAAGTTTGGGAAAATTTTGGATTACTTAATTAGATGGAAAATCATAATCATGGAAATGAGATGTAAAGGCATTTGAAAATTTTGATAATAAGGTTTTGAGATGCATGAGAAGGTATAAACTATGATTTGAAGTTCTATGATGCAAAGGACTGTTACAAACCCGATTTAAGATTTTTAGATGTAAAATCAATGAAATAATATGATTTCAAGGTTTTGAAGTGTAAGAGCTATAAGAAATCCCAATTCAAGGTTTTGAAG
This sequence comes from Taxus chinensis, assembly GCA_019776745.2. Classification (NCBI taxonomy): domain Eukaryota; kingdom Viridiplantae; phylum Streptophyta; class Pinopsida; order Cupressales; family Taxaceae; genus Taxus; species Taxus chinensis. Next base: position 751,062,418 of record CM034149.1, read on the forward strand.
TGTAAGAGTAGTAAAAAATGATTTGGGATTTTAAAGTTTGAGAGAAACAAAAAACTTGGTTTGGGGTTTTGAAGTTTGGGAGAAATAATAAATCGTGTAGAATTCTTGGAAAACTTTGGAGTTGAGTAGAAACCCTAGTTTTTTGGTGCTTGAATATTCTCTACTGAAAATCCAAAAATGATGAATGGGAACCTCAAATTACTCTAAATATTTTAACTTCAAGAAAACCTATAAATTATTTTTTGTGAGATAAATCTCGTTGAGGAAGATGGTGCATAAGAACACAAATGGGTGAAAATGGAGGAATGGTGAAGGGATGAAGATGACAGAGAATAAAATGGATAAAAAAGAAAAGAGAAGGAAAAAAATATATAGGGGATAACATAAATTGTACACGTTAAGGAAGTTATTTATCCAAATTATTTTTAGAATTTAGTGGAGAACACACTAACAATGGCTTTTAATGTGTTATAATAATACATTCATAATTAAATACCCAAAATTGTAGAATCAATGAACTATATTGCATAAATAAAATTGTAATTATAAAATTGAAATATCTTTATTAAATATGGATATAAAGTGGGTAAAATCTATAGGAGAGACGTATGAAAAATCTCTTTGAAATCATTAATTGATGTAGAAATGGAAAAAAAATGTAGGAGAAATGTATGTCTAGAAATTATTTGTAAATGAAGATGTATATAAATTGGAAAAATCTATATGAGATATGTATTCCTCATAGCTTAAAAACCTGCAACTTATGTCAATAAAAAATTTCAAGTTGCATAATTATGTTTCTATTAAAAACCATCTTCTTTATAGACAAATGTATAAGATGGAAGGTTGCTAGGAATAGTAAATGAAAAGTTTCAAACGGGTACTGAAAAATTCATCCTATATGGATATGACATGAATCCACCTTCGGGTGAATCCAAATGGGAAGAAAAAGAAAAAATTATAAAATAGTAATAATATATTATTATTTTTTAGTGTTCCTTGTTGGGTTCATATCTCTTAGGTTGTTGACCTGATTTTATAACTATAGGATCTATTAGAAGTATGACATAATTAATTGATTAAATCTTACACAATCTGACAGTTGTTACCATAAATGGTCTTTTACAAGCACTTAATTTTCATATACCATGCATAAAACCCTTAGTTCATGCTAACAACACCTTCATAATGATTCAGAGCTAAGGAAAATTAACTTACTCCAACTGCCCTTTTTTCCTTCTTCACTAGCCTCTAATCTAACTCATGCAACCTTTTGGCTTCTCAAGTTTTAGGCACCAACTAGAAATTTCTTACTTTTTAACCTCCACCAAGGTTCTCTTCCCTTTCCCCTATTATGTACCTTAAAATAATATTAGATTCATCAATAAATTGCACCAAAAAATGAGTTCAACATCAAACCTTACTAAACTTGTCTTAGTTATCCTTCAATGCTCTTAAGAACATATGTCTTACTAATACCAATACCTTATAGACTCTTAGATCTCCCCAAAATGCACTCTTTACTCCCTCAAGTACCATTTATCAGTATTAAGGTATATGTAAGATCTTATAACCCAACTCCTTGTATTTCTCTCTCTAGTTTAGTTTCATTCTTTAGGCTCTCAAACCCTCAACTAGGTCTGGGATTGTGTGTAAATTCATTTCTAAAATATTTCAGGACACAAACTTGGGATTTATGGGCACCCATTAAGCCATTTTTCCTTCCCTAGAGGTTTCATTACTTAACTCAAGGTTTAAGAATTAGTCTCTTTGCTAAATACCCTTCTTTATTAGCCCTTAGACTGTGCATAACTACTTCTCTTTAGACTGTCAAGATTTCCTGAAAAATCACCCAATGTAAATATAAAATTACTTTTGAATCACTTTGAGGAATCCTTAAGCATGATATCTTACAATTTCTAGACTGATATTTGTTGATTTACCCCTTCAAATTGCAAGCCCTGGGTATACCATAGTTGTGCATTACAGAGCAACTCGAGAAGCTTATAAAGATTAAAAAAAATCCAAAAATAACTTTCAAATCCTATAGTTTGAATCATAGGTTTTTCATTATGCATTGCACCTTATTTTAATGTCAGTGGGTGTCATTTTATATTTCCAATCGTGAATACTTACCTATTTCTCCTTGGTCAGATTGGGTTTGGTTGGGTTATTCTCTATCTTCCATATTTTGAGGTCTTTAAGCATTAAACATACCTTTCTCTTGGTCTTCAACCTTATAACAAGTATGATTCTTCTTCATCCACGTTCATACCATCTTCAAATTTCCATGTAAGAACACTAACCTCACCTTTGAACTCAAAAACACACTCATAGTCAACCATACAAAATAGAGTTTGTGTATCAAGCTTCATTTCATCATACTAGCAACAAGTTTGATCTATTTAATACAACCTGCACATTTGTCCTCTCATTGGATAGTTCTTCATGCAATCATCTATACTTCAACCTTGTAAACAAGCTAACAAGTTTACAAATACCATGCAACTCATAGTCTAACATGCACATATTTTGACAAACATGGTATATCTTGAATGTACTGCAACATTTACAAAGTTAAGCCATGGAATCTTACTCTTAATCATTCTGAGATGATTCCTTACCCACGCATCAATCAAAATTTCCTTTTATAAATGCATGAACCATGAAAGCTACAAAAAAATACACAGTTTGATACACAAGACATAATTGTTCACTAAAAAGATGTAATTTCATACAAAACTTGCATGTTCATTCTCTTCCTTCAATGAGGAATTATGACTAACACACTTCTACTCCTTCTTATATTCGAATTCATACACCTACTTCTTAACTCATAACTACCCTTTTATGACTCTTGGACTTCCCTAACTGACCCTTGATGACTCATCATAACTCATACCCCACATATTTGGCTTAGTTACATATTTTAATCACTTCATTAGATTATAAATCCCTCAAGACTCATTACTCACTTCTAAACACCTCACACATGCTCTTTAAACCCTATAAACATCCTTTCAAACCCATGACAAGTCATATTTCCTTGGTTACACCTTTAGAGGACTTGAATACAAAAATGGAGGGAAAGACATTAATTTGAAATTTCAAACTTGGAGACTCAATCTAAACCTCCTAACTTATCCACTTGGACTCCTTTAACCATAATGAAGAGAATAGTACTTTTGTATCCTTTTTTATGATTCTCGTGCATCATTAAATCAAATGAATTCACTACGACCATAACACTTTGCTTATTGTTATACATTCTAAAGCTCCAAAATTATTTGAAGACCCTCAAACATGAAAATTACTAAAAGTCGCTAAAAACTTGCTAAAATATATTTAAGGAATTTCTAAAAATAGACTTGTTAGAAATCCATCCCTGATTGTTGACATTTCTTTGAATACTAATCTTGATCAATCTTACCTCAGATATCTTCCAGGTCATTCACTCTTTCTTGAGAAATAATGGGACCCATTGCATATAGGATTATTTTATGATGTACATAGGAAGTTTTGAGTGTTGAAATGATTTCTTTCCACTTGAGTGGGGAGGTCCACCAAAAATTCCTATTTACTATTTTAAGAGACCAATATGTAGGGATATTAGTGAACCAACTTGTAGGACTACCATGATTAGACTTCCCAAAAACATAATAAGGATGGAGATTCCAACAATGATAAGAATCATTACCTGTTATATCACAATGACTACAAATACCTCCCATATGCATAAATAAAATTCTCACAATGATGTTGAGATTATTGTTCCCTATGCATGTTTTCCTTAATGAATATACATGTTGGGTTGAGATGACTCCCAAGTGTACTTGAGAACAAAATTCTTAGGTCTCTTTTTTTCTTTTAGAGGTTCCTAAATTCCTTGTCCAACTTTTCCAATGTATTTTTAATCGTACCACCTTTTATTCAACAACTTGAAACCAATATGTTTTGTGTCTTTTTCAAAAATACAAATCAAATGTAGAGAATAATCAGAATGTGTAGTAGAAGGAAAAACAAAATATGATTTCCTATGTTTTTTCTATGCATTCGTAACACTTTTTTTCAACTCTTTGAATTAAGCTTGCAAGATGGCTAGGTATTGTTGAATTTACTTAAAAAATTCTTATTTTTCTCCAATTTAGTTATGCAGATGTTTGAGGTTAATTTCGGTTTGTTACTATTATACTGAAATGCCAAAAATTCTAAATAAAGAAGGGTTTATTGATACCTGCATTGAAAAACACAATGTCAGGATGAAGGGGTACACAAACAATGTTAAAGATTCCTCCTTTCACCAAGCGAGAGGATATGTATGAAAGAAAAATGAACAAGATAGATATTAGATAATTATTAAATGAGTTTCTTGAAAAAGGTCGATCCCAAGAATCCAAAGGGTTTCCTTTAAGGGTTTTAACTCATTTTTACAATCAAGTGATTTTATATGAAACAAGATAATGACAATAAGATTAGAATTTGAGAGGGATAGGGAGATCCTGCTCCATATAGTAGATGGCCTAGGATAGGGCTATAATGATCTCAAGTTATTTGAAATAGTCAAACTAAGCTTTTTCTACTGCGTTTTGTATTTATAATAAGATCTAGTGTTGGTGCCCAATGTTGCACATGCCATGCTTTGCTAAGGAGAAATGCATTTTTTCCCTGTTTCTAAGAAAAAATGGCTTTGGATCTTCCCATCCTTCAAATTTGATGAAAAACAACTCATATCTATGTTTAAATTCTTTGAGTTGTTTGTTTTTTCTCCATTCTTGCACCATTTTGAGGAATCTCTAAGTTTTCCCTGTGTTTTGCCCTAATTTTTCCCATTCAAATGCATTTGCCATTGTTTTTTCCATTTTTCCTAGCCTTTGGAGCTCGAAATTGTTTGATTTATACTTATTTTCCCTCAAAAATCCCTTGCCATGGTCGTAAATTGATTTGAATCACTTTCCATTTGTCCTTTGATCAGAAAATTTCTTCACCCACGAAGGAAAAATTGATTTTGGGCATCGCTGGCAATTTCTACATTTTTTTGGTCATACGGGGCATCCTTTGCCCATCAAATTTTAGCTCAAAAATCTTCTCCTATGTGGCCATTTTTGATTGGAAAAGGTTTGGACGGGTTTGCTCGAGCAACTTAGCATTTTTTGTGTTTTTGGAAAAATGTCTAAATTGTCCCTGCAAGTCTATAGGCCCTCAACCAATCAGAGGGTGACACGTGGCAGTTAGAAAAGTCAAAACAGTGGAGGGGTGGAGCTGCGGAGGCACGGTGGAAAAATTTCCTTTGGTGAAAAGGAGTTAAAGTATGAAATAAGAGCACAAGCCCTCAGCCAATCAGAAGGTGACACGTGGTAGGGAAAGGCGGAGGTGCGGGAGTGTGGAGGAAATGGTGATAATTTTCCTTTGTGGAAAAGGAGTTAAAGTATGAAATAAGAGCGCAAGCCCTCAATTAGAAGGTGCCAATCAGAAGGTGACACGGTGGCAGGGAAAGGTGGAGGTGCGGGAGTGCATGTGGAGGAAATGGTGAAAATTGTTAAAATATAAATAAAATTACAGGCCCTTTCCTTTGTGGAAAATGTTGTTAAAATATAAATAAGAGCATTGCCCCACAACCAATCAGGTGAGGACACGTGTCCTACGGGAGGGCGGAGCCATGGAGGAAAAATAGAAAAATTTTCCTTTTTCCAAAAAGAGGAAAAATGTTTAAAATTGAGCCGTGACTCTGTATCCAGTCATATTGCGCCACGTGTTAGGCCCAAATCTCAATGGCGGAGTGGCGGAGGAAATCGAGAAATTTTGCAAATTTTCAAAAAGGTTGGAAAAAGGTAGAAAGGCACCCCCTGGGCCCGTTTTGGCTTATTTGTGCCACGTGGAGGGCTCAGATTAAAGGGAGAAAGGAAAATCGATGGACAACTATACATTTTGTCATTTTTACCACCATTTTGGCTCCAGGAAGTGTGGAATGCATTTTTTGCATGATTTTCATCAATTTTTTGACAATTCATGTCATTTTGGCTTGCAGGGTCCGAATGCAATCATTTTGGAGGGTCAATTTGAAGATCCAAGGCACATTTCAGAAATGCTTTTTTTCTCTAGTTCATGTCTAAAAATGTGAAATATCAGATCCAAAAGTTGCAGAGTCAAATTTTGGAGGGATAAGGATGAAATAATGAAAGGAAGGGGGTCTGCATGCTTTGAAGATGAAAAATGTGCCTCCACAATGGATAATGATGTGAATTTTGCAATGATTCATCTCTTTTTGAGACAACTGGAAACTTTTTGGACGTGTTCTGTTAAATGTCCCTGTCTGCGAATCATGAGAAATTTTTGTAACAAATTTGATCCTTTGGCATATTATTTTCTTGGGAAAGAAGGCTTGAAGGAGATTAAAAGCTATATATTGCATGAATTTGTCATGCAAAGGGTTGGAAGAGTTTAAAAAAGCCTGGAAAACTAAAAATTTCATGGGAAAATCTGGGAAGAAGCCCATTCTCTGAGTGACCACTTGAGAAACTCATGTAACTCTCTCTGTATCAGATTTCAAATCATGTTAAGTTGGTTGCACATGTATAGCCATTAACAAGCTTTGAGATTGTTTTTCAAAACATTCCCTTGCTGATAAATCTGATCATTTTTGAGTTATTTTGTGTTGTCTTTGGGAAAAATCTATGAATGCTTACATTTCAGAATGCATTTCAAATTTGTGTTTCTTGTTTCTTGTTGCAGTCTTGTGTTTAAAATCTCTCTTGATCATACATGGTCTCATTTCTTGTGATAGTTTAGTGGCATTTGCAATCTCACATTCAGAAGAGCTTTCATCTGATAAAGAGATAAACAAATTTAAAATCACTTTACCTTCCTTGACTTTAGAGATTGTTTGTAAACCTTTGGGTGCACCTTAGGTCATGATTAAATAGTGATTGCTAAATTCTTCATTGGTTCATTCTAACTCAAGATTTTGTTATAGATGATCAAAGATTGTGTGGAAAAGTGTAGATCTTGGCCTCCATTTGATGCACATATCCTGGTTGAAGGGATGATTAACCATTTTGATACTTTCTGTTGTTAAGTTTCTCCATATTTTTCTGAAATCCTCAAAGAGTCTGTGGACCTTGGTTTGTCTTATCTAAACTCCCACCCAAAAATCATTCAAAACAACTAATCCTACCCTGTTTTACCTCTGTTTTGACCTGTATACCCACAGAAGATCAAAATCCATTTGCTAAAGTATGCAGAACAAATCAGGATTTCAAAATGTCTTTAGTAACCCTTGTCTTGCATTGAAAGTATCTCCATAATCTGGAAGTGACAACTTGTGAAAGTCATATTTGGAGTGTTGATCATATTTTCCCAAGGCCCTTTTCATACTATTTGCACAAATTGAGGGATATCTTCATCTCCTTCACCATTTGAGGGTTACAAAATAGGTTCTCTTACCTTGGTTGAAAGGCACAACCTAAAACAGTTAGGACAAGATCAAGTCCTATTTGAGTGCTATCCATCTCTCCACAAATCTGAGTGCCAGTTAGATCATATCCCTGGCTACAAAATGACACACACCATGATCCATCTATCTTCAAGCTTCATGCCATATCTTTGATGCTTCTCAGACTGAAAAGGAGAACAAATTTGGGTACCAACACCAGTGGCGCCACTGCCGGGGATGAAGAATGCAATATCCAGACTAATTTGTTAATCTACTTCTAGTTCATATTCTTTTGAGCCCGTCAACACCAGTGGCACTGTTTGCTAGGGACATTCTTAGTTCAATCTGATCCATGTGCATACATATTTGAAATATTTTGAATGCATATCAAACCCTGGTAATGTCTCTTGCAAGTTCTGTCTGCAAATATATTGTTAAAGCATCATTCTATACTCAGATTTGCAAGGTGTATGCAAAGGTTTCAAACTCTGTCTACAATTTTATCAGTTTTCTAGCAGTAGTTACACTTCATTTGCATTTGTGGTTGATAGATTCAAGAAAAGGAAGGTCTGATCTATAAAGTTTGGCAAGATTTTTAGTGCTGATAGGTATTTGACAGAGTATTTTAGTGCATTTGCACAACTAGGGTGAAATTCCTTAGTGGTGACTCCATGTTGTTTTGATCTTGATAAATACCAGTGTCTTAGCTTTCTGTCATTTGTTTTTTGGTGTTGCTAATCTCTACAAAATTGGAAGGAAGAAGATCTCTCTTCATTAGAGACTCTGCTAAGAAGTTGTTTTCAGATTCAAGGAACTCAGAGTTAGAAGGGAGAAGAGTTTGGAAGGTGGTTGGAGAGCAGAGCTCAAGGAAGGAAGTTCCCTTCATTGAACTTGAGATTGATCAGCCTGTCATTGAGGACTATAGTTCTTCTTCAGGTAAATCTGAATCAGATAGTCCTCTTGAAAATTTACATTCTCCATCTGGAGAGGGACCTTCATTTGTCTTTGAAAATATTGCTCCTCATTCTGCCCCTATTTTTTCCAAATCTGCTAGAGTTTATCAAGAAGTTGATCCTATAGGGGATATCCATTTTGAAGATTACATTTCTATTCCCCAAAGACCTCTCACTCCTCATCATTCTATTTCTCCTCCAAGATCACCACCTCAAAATAATATGGCTCAGCCTCCCCCTAGACCTCCATTTGTTGTTAACACCTTTGGTCCTATAAACTTTAGAGGAATGAATGGTTATCCAAATGTTGTCCCTCAAGATGTCAGAAATAGATTGCCAAAATTCCAAGGTAACAATGCAATAACTGGTGATCAGCACCTAAAACTTTTTGTTAACATGATGGAGGACTTTGAGATTGAGCATGAAGATGTGTATGTTAAATTGTTCATTCATACACTAGAAGAGGATGCAAGGGATTAGTACAAGGCTCTACCTGATAATTCTATTGATTCTTGGACTGAAATGAAGAATGCATTTAGGTTGCAATATGGTGACAAGACTGATCCTAGATTTCTTATTGTCTGAATTTGAAAATATCAAGAAGAACCCCAATGAATTAGTGCATGAATTTAATACAAGATTTAATAAGACATTGAGGAGATTGCTTGTTAATTTGAGGCCTTGTGATGAATCTTGTTTAATAAAATATTCTGATGCATTTGACAAGAAAGCTGCATATTACTTAAGAGACAAGAACCCTACCAATCTAAGGTAGCCTTTCACCATGGCACTTCAAATTGAAAATAACATCAAGGTTGTTGGGAAACCTCCTAAGAGAGATGGAGTTAAATTGGTAAACCCTGAAAAGCCTCAAGCAAGAAAGAGTGTTGACTTAGAGGAAGTGGTGAAAACTTTGGCAGGGGCTGTCAAGGAGATTTCCTACAAGTTGGCAAGAGATGAGAAAGGAATTGGGTAGTCCTCACAAGGATAGCCTAGGAAGCAAGCACAAGATAGATTCAGAAATCACCATAGGAATGAGTAGAGATTTGATGAAAAAGGTAAAGGGCCTATTGGATTTGGAAATAGGAAATCTTAGGCCAAGGAAAATAAGGTAGTGCCTAATCTGTTAAATGCTCGAGTGGCTGTTGTTGATGATGCAAATCAGATTGACTGGTGTGACAGATGTTTTTTACCCCATCCTCCATGTGGAACAGATCAGCAAATTGAAGAGGAAGTTGATGATGAAGTTGATGATGATGCCTACATGATGGAGATCCCTGCAAGTTCACCAAGGGGAGAAACTTCAACAGATGTCATAAGTGCTAGGACTGCTGCTATTTTTTGGGATTGTATCCAACGGGTACATCTTCTTCCTCCTTCTCATGTTTTAGAAATTGATAATGTACAAGCCTTTGAGCTTCCCAATAATGATTTTGAATACTTGAGGGTGTTGATGATTGAGAAGTATGATGGAGGGGTTCCTTCAGAGGAGGATAGGTCACCTGCTTATGAATGTTGTAGTTACCCAAGAGAAGGAGCACAATACTAGAAGTAAAGCTGCCAAGGGGCAACAAGCCAAGTCAAAATTTCCATTGCTTACTAAAGAAACTCCAAAGAAAAATACATCTGGTAAAGGCCCTATTCCCCCAAGAAAAATTTGTGATCCTCCCCATGCCCAAACTGAAAAGACTTCCATACCATCTGATGAATTTTCCAATCTTTCCCCTAGTGCTACTTTACCCAAGAATGCTCCATATGATATTTCCCAAGTCTTGAGTCAGATCAAGATTCCTATCCCAATTGTTGAGTTGCTTAGGATTCCTGAGCACAAGAAGAGGGTTTTTGAATATTTAGGATTCAGAGAGGAAGAGAGTACCCAAGGAAGAGTTGGAAATAAGGTTGGGATTCCTATTGCCATTGCAGAATTGGAACAACCACAAGTGTTGGAAGAGTTGGGGGAACCACCTGAGGTTTACTTAGGAACTTCTTTGGTTAAATCTCAGCTGAACGTGGATCCATTTTTCACTACCTTGGTTATCAAAGACAAGCTGTTACATAACTGTATGTTTGACTCTGGGGCATCATGCAATGTCATGCCTTTGGAGGTCATGAATGAATTGGGAATCAAAGTGACAACAGTGTATGGCAAGTGTACTGCTATGGATTCCAGGGAAGTGCCAGTTGTTGGGTGTGTCAAAGATCTGGTGGTGTAACTTGCATCTTATCCTGGGAGGAATTTAAAATTGGATGTTGTGATTGTTGATTGCCCTGCCAAATGGGGTATGTTATTATCAAGGAAATGGGCTGCAAGTGTTGGTGGGAGTGTCCAAATGGACATGTCTTATGCCACTATCCCCATTGAAGGAAACTTAGTAAAGTTATATGGAGAGAAAAATATGTTGTACCTTATTGAAGACCCAAACAATGCATCTTATGAAGTTTTGCAGGTAGATGCTAGTACTAATCACTTTGTGAGTTTTGTGGATTTCAGGGAGTATGAAGTTGTTGAAAACATATCTCCTAAGTATGATTTTTTTTCTAGAAATTTGGTCCTTGATTCAGCCTTGAAAAATGTTAAAAGGTTTGACTTGAACACAATGGAGGAGCTTCAAAGAAACTGGATGGTTTACAAATTAAACAAAGAAGAAAAAGAGGTATATTTCTAGTTGCTAAAAACATATCAGAACCTCTTGGCATGGTCATATCCAGCATGGAGGACATTTGGGGTTTCCCCTTGATTTGTTTTCTTTGAATCAAGGTTTTCTTACCAACTTGTACAGTGTATAGTGTTTGGATTTTGCTCTGTTTTTGGTGTTTTGTCGGTTCGTGGTTTGCCTTGGTGTGTGGCAGCCATTTTTGTCAGTTTCTCAGCTTGGTTTTTTGGTGGCTTTGGCTCATGACTCCATTTTCCCAATGGATTATTTTGGCACTTGGTCTACTTTTGTTCTTGTGGCACTCACTGGGAGTGCCCATCCCTCGAGCTGGAGCCAATGTTGGTGCCCAATGTTGCACATGCCATGCTTTACTAAGGAGAAATGCATTTTTTCCCTGTTTCTGAGAAAAAATGGCTTTGGATCTTCCCATCCTTCAAATTTGATGAAAAAAAACTCGTATCTGTGTTTAAATGCTTTGAGTTGTTCGTTTTTTCTCCATTCTTGCACCATTTTGAGGAATCTCTAAGTTTTCCCTGTGTTTTGCCCTAATTTTTCCCATTCAAATGCCTTTGCCATTTTTTCCATTTTTCCTGGCCTTTGGAGCTCGAAATTGTTTGATTTATACTTATTTTCCCTCAAAAATCCCTTGCCATGGTCATAAATTTCTTTGAATCACTTTCCATTTGTCCTTTGATCGAAAATTTCTTCACCCACGAAGGAAAAATTGATTTTGGGCATCGCTGGCAATTTTTGCATTTTTTGACGGTCATACAGGCATCCTTTTCCTGTCAAATTTTAGCTCAAAAATATTCTCCTACGTGGTTGTTTGTGATTGGACAAGGTTCGATGGGTCTTCTTGAGCAACTTAGCATTTTTTGTGTTTTTGGCAAAAGGTCTAAATTGTCCCCGCAAGTCCGTAGGCCCTCAGCCAATCAGAGGGTGACACGTGGCAGTTAGAAAAGTCAAAACCAGTGGAGGGGTGGAGCTACAGAGGCACGGTGGAAAAATTTCCTTTGGTGAAAAGGAGTTAAAGTATGAAATGAGAGTGCAGGACCTTGGCCAATCAGAAGGTGACACGTGGTAGGGAAAGGTGGAGGTGCGGGAGTGTAGAGGAAATGGTGAAAATTTTCCTTTGTGAAAATGTTGTTAAAATATAAATGAGAGTGCAAGCCCTCAGCCAATCAGTGAAGGTGAAACAGGTGTGGTACAAAGGGAAAGGAAAAAAGGTCGGCCATCAGAAGGGAGTGTAGAGGAAATGGTGAAAATTTTCCTTTGTGGAAAATGTTGTTAAAATATAAATAAGAGCATTTGCCCCTGCAGCCAATTAGGTGAGGACACGTGTCCTGTGGGAGGGTAGGAGCCGTGGAGGAAAAATAGAAAATTTTCCTTTTTCCAAAAAGAGGCAAAATGTTTAAAATTGAGCCAGCGACTCTGTATCCAGTCATATTGCACCACGTGTCAGGCCCAAATCTCAACGGCAGAGTGGCAGAGGAAATCGAGAAATTTTGCAAATTTTCAAAAAGGTTGGAAAAAGGTAGAAAGGCACCCCAGGCCCATTTTGGCTTATTTGTGCCACGTGGAGGGCTCAAGATTAAAGGGAGAAAGGAAAATCGATGAACAACTATACATTTTGTCATTTTTACCACCATTTTGGCTCCAGGAAGTGTGGAAATGTGTTTTTTGCATCGATTTTCATCAATTTTTTGACCAATTCATGTCATTTTGGCTTGCAAGGTCCAATGATAATTTTGGAGGGTCAATTTGAAGATCAAGGCACATTTCAAAATGATTTTTTTCTCTAGTTCATGTAAAACGTGAAATATCAAATCCAAAAGTTGCAGAGTCAAATTTTGGAGGGATAAGGATGAAATAATGAAAGGAAGGGGGTCTGCATGCTTTGAAGATGAAAAACGTGCCTCCACAATGGATAATGATGTGAATTTTGCAATGATTCATCTCTTTTTGAGACAACTGGCAACTTTTTGGACGTGTTCTGTTAAACGTCCCTGTCTGCGAATCATGAGGAATTTTTGTAACAAATTTGATCCTTTGGCATATTATTTTCTTGGGAAAGAAGGCTCGAAGGAGATTGAAAGCTATATATTGCATGAATTTTTCATGCAAAGGGTTGGAAGAGTTTAAAAAATCCTGGAAAACTAAAAATTTCATGGGAAAATCTGGGAAGAAGCCCATTCTCTGAGTGACCACTTGAGAAACTCATGTAACTCTCTCTGTATCAGATTTCAAATCATGTTAAGTTGGTTGCACATGTATAGCCATTAACAAGCTCTGAGATTGTTTTTCAAAACATTCCCCTGCTAATAAATTTGATCATTTTTGAGTTATTTTGTGTTGTCTTTGGGAAAAATCTGTGAATGCTTACATTTCAAAATGCATTTCAAATTTGTGTTTCTTGTTTCCTGTTGCAGTCTTGTGTTTAAAATCTCTCTTGATCATACATGGTCTCATTTCTTGTGATAGTTTAGTGGCATTTGCAATCTCACATTCAGAAGAGCTTTCATCTGATAAAGAGATAAACAAATTTAAAATCACTTTACCTTCCTTGACTTCAGAGATTGTTTGTAAACCTTTGGGTGCACCTTAGGTCATGATTAAATAGTGATTGCTAAATGCTTCATTGGTTCATTATAACTCAATATTTTGTGATAGATGATCAAATATTGTGTGGAAAAGTGTAGATTTGGGCCTCCATTTGATGCACATATCTTGGTTGAAGGGATGATTAACCATTTTGATACTTTCTGCTGTTAAGTTTCTCCATATTTTGCTGAAATCCTCAAAGAGTCTGGCGGACCTTGGTTTGTCTTGTCTAAACTCCCACCCAAAAATCATTCAAAACAACTAATCCTACCTTATTTTACCCCTGTTTTGACCTGTATACCCACAGAAGATCAAAATCCAGTTGCTAAAGTATGTAGAACAGATCAGGATTTCAAAATGTCTTCAGTAACCCTTGTCTTACATTGAAAGTATCTCCATAATCTGGAAGTGACAACTTGTGAAAGTCAGATTTGGAGTGTTGATCATATTTTCCCAAGGCCCCTTTCATACTATTTGCACAAATTGAGGGATATCTTCATCTCCTTCACCATTTGAGGGTTACAAAATAGGTTCTCTTACCTTGGTTGAAAGGCACAACCTAAAACAATTAAGGACAAGATCAAGTCCTATTTGAGTGCTATCCATCTCTCCACAAATCTGAGTGCCAGTTAGATCATATCCCTAGCTACAAAATGACACACACCATGATCCATCTGTCTTCAAGCTTCATGCCATATCTTTGATGCTTCTCAGAATGAAAAGGAGAAAAAATTTGGGCCAAATGATTTTTTTCAACAAAGGCTGGTAAAACAAACTATTCTATATGTAGGTTGTGATATTGGAAATGCTAAGATGAGGCACATAGGTTATAGAGAATGAATATAGAAAGATAAGATTTGAATGTCTATGAATAGTTAAATCGAGTGAAGAAGGATTGGGGATCTAATCAATGACGATCCCTGGTAAAATTGGATGATTTGTTAATTTGGACAAATGGCTGAATAAAAGACATAAGGTATGATGGATAGATATAGGTATGAAAATGAGTGTTTGTAAGATATAAATAATGTAAAATATGAATGAAAATGGTTGAAAGAAATGCATTATACCTTTTTGAATGCTGATGAGGATGATAGCGTTCCAAATGGAAGAATGAATTTTGGAGGACTCCCAAAGGATGATAATAGACTATGAAGGATCTTCTAACGTTGTGGGGTCATACAGGGTCTCAAAAATTTATCAGGGTGCCTAATCTCTCTGATTTTTCTAACTGAGAAATGATGCATGATGGTGTTTAAATAGGATCGACGATGTCTGTAACGATCGCCATCAATCCCAGATCACCTTCTATCTAGTCAAGATGGTTAGAAAAACAAGCGAGGAAGGATGGAAAATGGTTGAAAGCACTTGCCATCTGAGGCTTGTAGTTTATTTAGGAATGGTAGGAGGTTAGGAATTTGGGTGGGAAGAGGTTAGGGGGTTAGGGTGGTTAGGGAAACTTAGGTTAGGTTTGTTTTATGTGGTTAAATGAGAGTAACATGAGATTCTACGTGGGTGAATGAGGTTTTACGATGGTAAATTAGATTATAAGGATAATGGACTTAGGATAGTGATAATAGTGTAAATGATGATAATGCAATTAATATGTGTAGGGTCACCTGGGGTTGAAAAATTGGTTTCTATGGCGGATTATGCATCACTTCATTGCATCTTACCTCTACTTGGAGCAATCCATCCATAAAGGGGCTTCTAAAATGGGAAATACTTTTCTATGTATCCATCACATGTTCCATGATTATGCTCAATTTTTTTTGAAACCATTAGTTATCATCCCTCCAAAAAAAAACTTCTACAAGAATTGATTCACGTTCATTCTGTGGTGCTAGAAATGGCTCTACATCTTCAATAAGGCCCTCTTCCCACTTTTTTGGTTATATTTTCCCATCATTTTGAAAATCTATAACATTTTGAAATTTTTAATTTTCTCTCTAATACCATTGCTCTTAATTTCATTGAAATTCAGTGGATAAAACACTAATGGCGATTTTTAATGTGTTGTGGTAATACATTCATAATAAAATAGCAAAAAATGTATAATCAATGAACTATATTGCATAAATAAATTGGAATTTTATTGCATAAAGTAAGATAGCTTTTTTAATATGTATAGAAAGTTGAAAAACTCTATAGGATATATGTATGCCAAATCTCTTTACAATTGAGAGTGGATGTGGAATGGGAAAACTCTATATGAGAGATGTATGCCTTGTAATTCTCTTTAAATGAAGATGTGTGCAAATGGGAAAACTTTATATGATAGATTTATACCTAAGAACTTGCAAACATATAAATTGCAACTTATATCTACAAAAAATTCAAATTACAAACTTGTGTTTCTATTCAAAACTATATTCTTTATAGTCAAACAATGTAGAAGATGGAAGATGCTAGGAATAGTAAATGAAGGGTTTTGAATGAGAAAAAAAATATTCCTATATGAAAATAGCATGCATCCACCTCGGGGGTGAATTTGAATGGGAAGAAAAGGAAAAAATCCAAAAATAATACTAGTATTATATTATTAATACTTTTTAATGCTCCTTGTTGGGGGCATATCTCCTAACCTGCTGACCTAATTTGCTAACTGTAGGATCCGTTAGAACAAAATGAACTAAAAAAATCTTGTACAACGATATCACTTGGACTATTTTCATACAATCCAAAGCCTAAAAATTCTTTGAAGACCCTAAAAAATGTGAAGTACTGAAAATAGTTTAAACCCTACTAAAATAGGTTTCATGAATTTCTAAAAATAGATTTTTAGAAATCTGACTCTGATTACTGATATTTCTCTAAATAATCATCTCAATCATTCACTACTAAAAAATAGATCTCAATAGTTTATGTAAATAGACTTTTATAAGTCCTATGAATGTTGACATGGGCCAATATTTCCCGAGAGCTCATCCGGATAAGTTATTTGAGGAGAAAATGCACGGGGGCAGTTTTAGGGGTTTCAAGTTCTGATGAAAACCAAAAATCTTAATGCAGATAAATTATCTATGAAGGTATCCAAAATTATCAACGTGGGGAAATAGGGAATGAAGGAAAACAAAAATCTCAACATGGGAAAATTGAGTGCGAAGGTAGTCAAAATTCCCAATGTGAGGAAATTTGTTATGAATGCAACTAAAAATCTTGATATGAGGTAACTGGATACGAAAGCACTCAAACATATTGATACGGGGAAATTAGTTATCAATGCAATGAAAAATCAAGATGTAGGGAAATTGAATGTGAAAGTAACTAAAATTGCCTCATGTATCAGGATCTCTTACTCTCTAATAGGGTGACCTTAAATGAACATTAGAATACTTGGAGTAATTTTTAGATTAAATCATAAATTATATTTCAAAATTTTAGTGCCTTGGACAAAATTACCCAATTTTTTTCATCAAAAAATATTAACTTCGATTGATTATGATCAAATTGACTTGGGTGTCCTAAAAAAAATTTTGTTCTCAAATTTAGTTAAAAATGTAAAAGTTTAGGTATTTAAAAGATTAAATAGATTAAATAAATAACTATGTAAAGCGGTGTGTAGCTAACTAATATATTATTTGAAAATATTATGTATTAAATAAGCTTAAAGGAAACATTATGGGTGCACATATTTCAAAAAAAAAAGTGTTATATAGTGTGTTACCTAAAGATTATTTTAAAAAGTATTTTCATTTAAATGATACCATGAGTGAAAAATGGCAAGGTAAAATATTGTATTGAAAGAACAATAAAATTAAGCTATAACCATAATGGAAAGAAAATATTTTATGATGATCTACATATAACATAGGAAAATATTTAACAAAATATTCTTGAGCCACTAAAATGTGCAGGAGTTGGATGACTCAACAAGGACCGTGATAAATTTGAATTAAATGTTCCTATATGTATGAATTTGAGAAACTTAAAATTAATTTATTCTTTTTTGTCCCATATCTTATTCTAATTCTATAAAAACCGTTGAAGATCTCATTAAAAAAGGGTGTTCTTTTATTGTAATTATTTCAAGAGTTATGTCTATTTGCTATAAAATTTATACTTTCAAGGATTGTCTCGATGTTGCATTGTGTATCTATGTATGTTCATTATCTATCCTTTGATTATGAATATAATTTTTATGTCTATAATGTGACTAGTAGAAGTATCTATCGCTTAAATCTTTTTTTTTTCAATTTTTCTATTTTAGGTTCATTCCCAAATTTGTATTAGATCTCACCTTTGAGTGTTCATTAAATAGATTATGCTTCTAGATTTTACATGCATATTAATTAAATGTATGTTTATAACATAATTAATTACAACATTCCAATAATTTTTTCTTCGTATATCATCACTTTTATTTTATTTCTTGTTACCTTTCTCTTTCATCTATTACCCCCAAACCAAACATATATTAGTTTGTTTTAAGCACTATGATAAATTTGAACTAACTATTTCTATAGGTTGTCTATAAAAACACCCTAAATTAGTACATGCATCCCATGGTAGCAATGTTATGTGAGTGCAATGAATCAAACACAACTAACCTTTAAAAAAAAATCTCTAAATCTATACATAAATATCCAATCGTAACATTCTCCAAAATTTGCACTTTAGACTATTTCCTCTCAGGTTTTTTAAATTCCCTTCTCAGGTGTAGTGGTGTTTTATATAGAAACATGCATAATTATGATATTTTTCTCAACTTCCTACCCATAAAATTATTTTTGTATAAACATTAAATATAGGATAGGATATCATGAGCATAAAAAAACTCGATGCAATATAAGCCTCTCAACAACCTTAATATTGAGTTAGATCATTCATCTTTATTGAATCCCTTTTCTTATGTTCCCCATGTTTGTGAACAAATGACTACAAACATATGAATTTTTGAAGAACACATGTTCCCATTTCATATTAATCCATGTATAAATAAATACTTGTGCATGGTACACGAGATCTACAAAAGGTCCTAAAGTTGCAAGCATTCACATCATCATAGGTAGATGTTCGCCATCAAGATCAACACACTATAATATGTGTGTGTTTACCCTAAGATATGTGTTATCACACATGTATCAGAAGGTTCCTATAATTTCACCTAGTCTACAAACTTTTTCAATGGCATGCTAGGTACACAAGCATTACACCGTGGAATTCAAGTTTTATACAATCTCTTAAGGTCATCAATATGCAGAACATGTATATAACTTGATGCATTATGATTATCCTTTAGTTGTGCACAACCTTATAGTTTTCATATCACATTTCCTATCTTGTTCCGTAAATACATATTTTTTCTAACTCCTAATAACTACTATGGACTCATAAAGCCATATCAAATCCTTTCGAAGAAATTTATCAATGTCATTTAAATTTCCAAATGTGTGTAGTTGCATTTGTTTGAAACTCGTGAGTGAAGTTTTGAAACATTTTCTTGGTAAGCATGTTATTGTTTATTTAGATGATATTATGATTTTTATAGTTCATAAAAGAGGAACACTTTATGTATTTGAGGTTTTTTTGTAAATATTGAGTGATAAAAATGTGTTGGTCAACTTGAAAAAGTGCAACTTCATGGAGGCTTTAGTATTCTCAGGATTTTTGATTCCCTAAGAAGGGTTGAAAATGGATCCTAAGGAAATGAGAGCCACTATGGAGTGGCCATCACCAAGGAGTATGTTTGAAGAAAAACTCTTATTTGGTTGATAATTTTGTAAATAAAGTTCATCAGGAACTTTAGTGGAATATGTGCACCTATTATGGAAACAATGAAGGATGATAAGTGGAGACACCCCAAAAATTATACTAGTTCCCAATACTATCTTGGTTCACTTCCTAGTTCACCCCCTTTGTGATTGATCAATATAATTAATTAATTAGGTACATTCACCCTTTTTGGATTAATTAAATTATTCCATAGTACACTTTACCTAGGTTAATTAACATTTATTAAATAAATTATTAATTGATAATGTTGCACATTGTAACATTTACTTAATTGGGGAAATGCACCTATTTTCCCGTAGTCAACAACCACTTCCCCATTCCGTAGTAAAATCAACTTAGAACTCAACTTTAACTCCACCTTCCTAAGGTTCCACCCTCCATGGCTCTACCTTCAGCTATAAATACAAGCCATCCCCTTTGTAAAAATGATCCTTGGAGCTTTGAGAAAAATTGCATGTCACCTATGCTAATTTGACAATTACATCCTTGTGATCCAAGCTCATAGCATTTGCAAATCTATTTGGGGATCGAATCAGGAGCATCCACATTCAAGCATCTACAAGATCACGCAATCTGAAAGGATTCCACGATCTTATTTGATGTTTTTAAGGGAGAACAAATGGGAAGTTTTGCAACATTTTTTATTTCTTGTCTTTCATTTTAGTTGAGTTTTTCCATGCACGCATTTTGGCACGCCCCAAAAATTACACTAGTTATCAAAATTTACACCGTGCAAGTTGTTAATCTAGCGTTACTGGACATTTTGGTCGATTTTTTTTCACTTTTTATCCTTTTCGTTAGTATTTATTCGTTTTTACAACGTCACTACCACTTTTGAGCATGTTTTACATGCTTTTCCTTTTTCATTTTTTTGTTTTTTTTAAGATTAGTCGCAATAAACATTTCATGTGTATGCTCTTGTCTCATGATTTTTATAAGAAATCTTGAGAATCAGAAATGTGAATTTACATCGTGGTTCATTGTTTTCTCTTTGTTTCATCTCAAAACTACTAACCCTCATTTGCAAGACCTGTTATACCAGAGGCCATTCTTAAACTACTAATTGCAGGTTACCTTGAATGTTGCTTTCAAACAACTTACTAATTGCAAGCTTGCTTTGTCAAATATTAGTGGTTCAAATAATATCATCTTTTAATGAAGATAAAATGAACCCTTCACACTATATTTGTAGGTGAGGTTGACAAGCCTATTTCCCAATTGCCACAACTTTGGGAAGTATCTTGGCATAAGCCATAAAAATCATTATGAGGATTACCATAGGAACCCAAAAGTAGTCATCACATTGAGGGAGTTGGCTGACGAAATGGGTACCTTTGTCCCAACTGACTAGTAAAACCTTGTGAGATTAGAGTCACAGATATCAAGTAGTGCCAACCCCAATACAATTCATTTTGAGCAAGATATTTGCTCAAGGTTTCAAATGGGGTAAAGTAAAACTGAAAGCTAGCAATAGCACCACACTTTCTTGGATATACTGTTGACACCGAGTTGAGTGAACCACCTAGGAAACCACACCTTGTCTAATCCAATCTAAGTTAGAGGCTAACTTTCACAAACATCATTTTAATTTTTTCTCATGTGTTATATACTTGTATTTCATTCTTTTCAGTCATGTTCTCTCTCTCATCCACATTGTTTCTTTGTAAACATGTCTAATTCTTGGGTTGCAGACATCCATATCGGCACTTGAGCACTTTCATCCTTTTCATCTAAGTCTTGACATTGTGATACTCACTTTTTCACAAGTCTTAAGTTTAATATTATCTTGTTGAACTTTAATATTCTCATAATCTTATGGCATCACATTGCATGTTCACTTAGTTAAATTGAAAACGTCTCCTCTATCTCACTTCCATCATCTTACATTTTTCTACTTCACAATCACTTTGTTGCATTTTTGACATCCTCATCATTTCTTCACTTCTCTCTTTAAAGAATTCACTTTACTTTAGTCTTAGATCATTAATCAATCACTCTCCCCCTATTTCTTATCTCCACTTTCATGAGATTCAGACATTTTCCATCTTCATTACTTCACTCTTTATGATGACATTTATTTTTTTATTCTTTAGGTGTTCACTCTTTTTTGTTGTGTCTCTATCTTAACAAAAATTTGGTTAAGAATAGAGAATTCTTATTGTCTTCCTAACTCTCCTCCTTTAAGCATCCATCTTGTTAAAAAATTGATCAAAATCATCACATTTCCTAAGTCTCTTAACACTCATTTTTGAATTTCCCCTTTTTGTTCCTCTTAACACTCATTTTGTTAGGAGTTAACCTCTTCACATATTTTGGTCTCTCTTCAAACTCATTTTGTTAAGAGTTGATCGCATCCACCTTGTCAAGTCTATTCTCTCTTAACATACATGTTTGTTACAAAGTAGAATATTAGGACCAAGGGATTAAATAAATATATAAAATATTATTAATCTAAACATTAATAAATAAACATTTAACAAAGTAATTAAATTAAATAACAATGTGACACAAGAAATAACGTGGAAAACCCCAATGGGGTATGTATCCTAGTTTACCTTCTCCCTTAAAATCCCAAACGCATTGGCCTATCACATAGCCTTAGTTGGGCACACACCCTAGGTGTGTGCGGGCACCAAGCCCCTCCTTTCTGTGAGCTTTCTAAGAATGCTTCGCCATTAATGGAGGAATGTTTATAGAAACAGGAATATAAGAAGAAGTAATAATACTATATCTAAGCATAGATGCACCATGAAAATAACAAAAGCATTGTAATAATATGGAAGAACCAGATCTGAACCATGAGCAAAGTGAACACTAGGGTTTGAACCCATAAACATAGATATAGAGAATAACTAGTTATATATATTGAAAATTGGTTTTTACAGTAGCCATACTACATCAAAAAGTTCATAGCAGACCGAATAGATCATTGTAATAGCATCCTACAAATAGAAACCCTATATAACCCCTTAGAGCCATTACATATTTATCACCACAAATCCTCCATTGCATACATACTCGGCCTCTACATATACCCTCTAATATCTAACTCTCTATATTAATTCCCTTTGTCTAGATCCAAATTCTTCCTTAAATAGGATGGAAGCTCACATGATCATCATTCCAGAAAAATGCCCACATGCCAAATGTCATCATATCTTGATCTACTCGAGTGTCCAAGCCATGTAGGTGCCAACTAGCCATAACAACCTCCACTTTCCAGCCCATAACCATAAAGATTCCCTGGAATATTCTATTCTTGACCCTCAAGTCTCCATGTAACAACCTTTTCATCATTACGCTTATTTGTAGCTTCATGTGTTTTGCATGTGATACCATTAACCAAAATAAGGCTAAGTTCTTAAACCCTTAAACTCTTTCTTTCAGGCGCCAACCTACCTCTCCTTTCATGCTTTCACTTACGTGCTTTTCTCCAAATTTCCCTCCACGTGTGCTCATCCTTTTCTTTTGGACTTAGTCATTTTAAGGGATCAACATTACCCCACACTAAACGTGCTATCCATCCTAAAAAAAATATATCCTCCAATAATAAAAAAATAAAGAATGGAAGGAAAGAATAATTTGTACCCAACTTGCACAGGGAACAAAATAATTTTACTATTACTGCACAAGGATTGGGAAGTCTTTATTCAAGGATGCTTCAATTTTATTCCAAGAATCCACCTCACTATACACTTGTTGAAATAAATACCCTATTAGTGCATTGAATTCATCAAATGATAACTCTTCACCCTTAGCCTTCATTATATCAATAATATTTTCCATCTACTTACTAAGGTCGCTCAATGCGTCCATCCTTCGCGTGACCTGGGGATATAATTCATTTACTTTATTTTTAATTGAGACCCTTATGCCTTCAATCCCTACTGAATTTTTCCTGCTCTGCCCTGTTACCCTTGTTCTTCTCCTGAAACTCCTTCAGGTCCGCCTCATTGGTAGTAACCAATATACCTGCCACCCTGTCCCTGTCTCCACAGTTGTCATAGAAAACTTAGGCCATGTGCACCACAGTTTTAACTGATGCAAGGAGCTTGGAGTACCGAGTAATGGTCTCCCTAACCTTCAACTTATCATATTATTTTTATCATGCCAAAACTTCCTCTGTCGACTCCAGCACAAGCGTTTGTTTCTCCATTGTGATCATGCTCGTCAAATCGTTGAGGCAGAGAAAATATGACTCATACTTCTTCTCAGGAGGGGCCAAATCTAGGCATGCTAGAATGATGGATTCTGAGATAGTCTCTACCTTCTTGTAAGCTTCGAACACTTTCACCTTCTCCTCTCTCTACTCATCCTTCAGTTGCGCAATTATGGTCTCCTTCCCTTTTATCTCCCTATCTCTCTCGATTATCTCTTTATTATTTTCTTCCAATTCTTCCTCTAGGGTTTTGATTCTATTATTCCTCCTGAAGAAGCATGCCTCTACTTCTAGTGATACCTTATTAATCACGTTACAGGCATGTTCAATAGTTAGCCCCTAAGTATCCATGATATGATTCAATTCATTGGGGTTTTGCATCTCTATTACTGCATCTGCACCAACTTCGAACTTGGACTCATCAAAATGGGACTCAAAGGTCCATGAAAACATTTTCCTTATGCACGTGTATGAACTATCTTTCTCAAAAAATGACCAACAAAATATTTTTTATGTGGGCATTGTGCTCTGTAACCATGTGCTTTGGACCTTGTTAGGGAGATTAACATAAGTCATCATGTGTCCTTGCACTATTGTCACGCCTTTGCCATCGGTGTGCTGCCTTTGGGAATCTGCCACTAGACTATTCTCCTTATCCATTCTCTCTTTCACATCTCTCATTATATCTTCATCATTGTGCTCCACTTTGTGCTCCACTAAGTTCTAAATGATGTTTGCCACTTCCCTTTCCACAATGTCCTCCAACTTTCCTCAAGCTAGGTGTGAGGTCTTTTGCGCATTCGTCCCTACTTTTACTTCACTTCCTCCAACATTATGAGCACCCTCCTCATAATAGGTCTGATCCTCATCAGATTCAAGTATATCGTGCACAGGGAGACTCTATCCTTCCTCCCACTCTTCATTCTCCTCCTCAGAGTTTCCATCCTTCATGTTTTTTGTCTCTTTAGAGTCTGAACTCTACGCCATCTTCTACTTCTTCTTCACCGGTGGCTCCTCCAACATAGGGGACATATCCTTCTCAAGTGAATTATCTTTTATAGGGGATTTATTCCTCCAAGTGTAAGTACTTGTGCCCATGCATGACTCCTATGCTTCCATGATTTGAGCTCCATGTAGGTTTGGCACCCTGCTTGATGGAATTTTTTCCCTCTCTTTTTTGGCACCACCTTCTTTCTTCCATTGGAATCTTCTAGGATGGATACATCATCCTAAACATACGCACCTTTTTTGAACTTGGGCCTTAGATTTACATGGACCTTTGTTGTTGTCTTTTCTATAATAGGTATTGACATGGACTTTACCATATGTGCATCATGAGAGACATATTTCTACACATAGGTGCATTTCTTAGGATACACTAAGGTTCAACACAACATGTGGTGATCCTGGTCTACCTCACTTATATCAAATCTAAAATTTTTGGCCTCCTTGAACCTGTTAACCATGTTTTGAAATTATTGTGATGTGAAGGAAAATGGTAGCTTAAATCATGGGATTTTCATTCCATTTTTCAAAGTGAATCTACCTATGTAGAAGTGTTGGTATACCACGAAATCAGCCTCACCATCCACCAAGGATGGCATTTGTTCAAGGATTATCCATTCTACCCTAAACACATCACACATTTTCTTGTAACTATTCTCCAAGCGTGCTTTATATGGATTATTCATTGTATCATGAGAGTATGATTTGAACCTCTTGGTGGGGGAAGGGTTCTCATCAAGGTATTCCCATACATAGTTATTCATCCCATCGAGCACTCCAATTTCACAAAAAACAATGGTAAGAAGGACGCTACCATACATGATCTTATCCCCATTGCAAGCGGTATCTATGATCTCTTCTGCAAAGAAGGCCGAGAGGTTGTAGATTGTTCCCTCTAAAATTTTCTTACAAATGTACAACCACCTCTTGTCCACTTGCATCCACCGTTCTAGTCCATTCAACTTGATGAGTAGGTATGCAACCATATTCATTGTTGGGTTATTGATCTTGGTGATATCAAAGTAGCACACGCCCTTCTTGTATTCATATTATGTGGTTGTTTCTTTAATGATTTCCTTGTCACCCAATTCATCCTCTAGTGATTCTCCAATACAGATAATCCTAGTGTATCTGGAGATCAATTGAGCAGTTAAGTGCATTCTCCCTCTTGCAAAGTAAAAATAGTCCTTATACATTCGTGACATTAGCCACTGGTATAAATTTTTGGGATTTCTGAAATATGACAAATCATAGAGTTACAAAAGTCCATCCTTCTCTAATATGGTCTTCACAGAATCATCATACACAAGTTTTTCGTCATGTGTTCTCTCTCTATTTAGGCGAACTAGATCCAATGCCATCTCCTTCTCCATGGTATCTATCATGTGGTTATAATCACTGATAACCATCTTACACACATGAGAAAACCATTTCATCCCTATTAAAATGTCATCTGGGTACTGCATCTCCACGTACCACTCCATGTTAAAAAATTTCGACACAGCGGGTTTTCCATTGCCCTTTCCCTTACCCTTCTTTAGTGAAACATTTGATCCCTTCCTTGGTGTAATTTTTCTCATTAGGTCCTTATAAATTATTCCTTGCATCATGCTTTAACCCTGATTTGTCCCTCGGATCCACTCCTTCTGCAAAATTTCTTCAAAACTCGTGCCCTAGCTCTGTAAACCCTAACCCCAAAAACTCTCCTTCCACAAGACAACATAAAACTTCACAGGAATCCAATGAATAACCTCCTCCACACACGCCTATGTACTCCATTCCACTATGGTTCATAAAGATTCCAAATTCTCCACTTTGCACTCAACTCTTCACAAATTCTTCACAAAATGCCCTAGTTCGCAAGATCTCTTCAACAACAAATGCAAGGTAAAAAGAATAACTGACACTGATCTTCTATTTATAGTTTTTTTATTTTTCCTGCATTAGCTCCCATGCAACCTAACACCATACAACCACATCAAATTCATATTTTTCCAATGCCATCCTCATGTGCATTATTTATAGCACCTTCCCTTCACGCGCAAACTTATGTAAACCTCTCCCAACATTCTGGTGCGCAAAAATTCATCGACCACAAATTATTACGCACTCTTATAGTGCTGAAGTCAATCTTCCTCTATGCCTTAAGCTAAATTCTTACTGCATTCTACCTTATTTTATTTTACACTCTTATCCATGTATGTGGTTTTTATAAATATTTTGACACCAATCTTCTCCCATGATCACCTTTTCCACATGCGCTCCTCTGAAATCACGCAGTTTTGATTTCCTCATCTGGGCCACCTATTAACAACACCCCTAGCATTTAATTCTTACCACCCTATTCACTAAAACTCTTATTTACACTCTCCACCACATACTAAATGGATGTGCGGTCCTCTGCGCATTAAAAAATTAAATAGTAACTGGCTATCGGTGTACAAGCATGCCCACAACAAACAAATAAGAAGAAAAATCAAAGTGATGATAAAAGAAAACACATATAAACAAAAATGTATTAAGGGAAATGTTAGTGCAGAATCACAACTCCCCTAAATGCCTACAACCAGATGGGTTGAGACTCTTAGTATGATTGCACAACATGGAGCGTCTCTCAAAGTGTGGGAGCTTGTGAGTTGAGAGAGCTCTCCATATTAAGGCCAAATCCTATTCCTCTTTTCAGGTGGATACAAATAAATTATAGAGGATCTATTCTAAATCTACTCCATTCTACTAAGGAGATAGGGTTGAGGAGATGTAAGAAAATAAACTAAGCTAACAAGGTGATGCACCAAAGGAATGTTAGACCCTCATTTTACATTTTAACATAGACCGGGGAAATTCAATACAAATGCCATGCACAGATGACAAAACTACAATAAGATATCAGAGACACAACAACAAATACAAGAGAGGGTCGAGAATCATCCACAAACATATATATATATATATATATATATATATAAATATATATATATTACTACTTAGGAGTCGATATAGTATATTACAATGACCAAGAAGAAAAAATTTCATTACAACCCGAATGAGAGGTTAGGAAAACTCCACAAATCCTCTTGTAAGCAAAAGAAGAAGGGAGGGTGCAAAACAGAAATGTCACACCTTTTACAATGAGACCTAACCCTTCCTTTACAGATTCAACATAGAGAGAAGAAGGAGAGAGAAGTGGGAAAATTAATTCAAACCTTAGCTACCGACCATTAATGCTCCTGCAAATCCACCCCAAATATGTCATGTCTGCATCAATTTCCTGTTCAGTGCATTCAAGGAGGAAGAACAACGGATTAGATCAAATCCGATCTGGTTGTTGGAGAAAATATCTTGTATTAATGGCATGAAAAAAAATTCCATTTTTCACTCACTTATCTTCTTTAAAATTAAAGTTTTAGATCTCCATAGCATGAATGAGGTTGAGATCTTTCCAACGGTGCCAAATTTATCATATTTTGAGCACTAAATTAAAAGATATGCCCATTTGAAAATTTGAGTTGAGCCCGTACAAAATGGCGGGAACCAATTATCAAAACGGGTCTTTTGAAAATGGACACGTGGAGGGATGGCACATGTTTGGGAACAAATTTTGGATTTTTCTTTTGAAGCTGTGTCGGGCCAGCATGTGGCATCTTCCACGGCTTGCTCAGTTTCTTCATGTTTTGGCTATGTCATTTTTCTCGGCAGGGCCATACATATGACCAGGGACACGTGGAAGCTTGGCGCTTGTTTGGAAACCTCCCCAAAATTTTACTCTTGAAGTAGTGCCATGCTGACACTTGGCTTCCTCCACTGGCATGTCTCTACTTTGACTATTCAACCCCGACCCTATCCCCTTTTCGGGCATGGGACACGTGGAAGGTTTGCACTCACTTGGAAACCCACTCAGGATTTTACCTTTAAAGGAGTGTCGGGTTGACACATGGCACCTTCCGCTTGTTTGAATTTTTCAGCGGCCGCTCTTACTTTTTTCAGCCATGAGGCACGTGGAAGTTCTGGACTTGTTTGGGAATTTCCTTTTACTTTTACCCTTGAAGGTGCATTGTTTGAACACATGGAGGCTTCCGCCAGTCCACTATACTTAATTGTTTTGGGCCTGAAATTCACCTTTTTTAACTTTAGGACATACAGAAGCCTAGCACTTGTTTGATTCTGCCCTTTGAATTTAAGCTTTGGAGATGCACCGCTTGGACATTTGGCATCTTCTGCTGACTCTCTATACTTAGCCAATTTTGGGGCTCGTTATAAGTCATTTGCAAAGCTCGAAGACTTCAATTTTTCTCCATTTCTTTTCCTTAGAGCCTCTGATTTCTTCCTTCCCTGACCATACTCCTCCATTTTATAACCTTCTAGTAATCTCCAATGATAGCTTCCTTTGGCTTTGTCTCTTTACCGATGTTAACTTTCTTTGTTTTCAAGGGGTCATGGTATGCGTGTGATTTCTCATTTGTTTTATCTAATACTTCACGCATACCTTCTGTATGGTTAACATCCAAATTTTCCATCTCCTTGTCATCTATCAAATAGACTAACTTTCCTTTTTATTTCTCCAGGCTGGCGTGCTCAAGTTGCACCTCCTCTGCTTCTTCTTCTGGTTCTTCTTCTACAAAGCATGCCCCCAACTCAGGTTCTCCTAATAACTCCAAAATTTAGTCCTCGGCCATGCCACTATCTCTCATAGTAAGGTGTTTGACTACCTGTAATGCCTCATTCACCGGTGGCTTCAAACTTGATACCTAAAAAGTTTGAATAATATTTGTTGTCAGTTCCTACCAATTTCCCATATTTCGATGCATCTCTAAATGAATATACCATGTGCGCGCATAACTCTATAGTGTGTAATAGAAATTATGCACCCATAGTGAAGGAGACAAGGCTTCTGTACCCATCATCTAGGTTCTCTTACACTCTTAGACGTGGAATGAGGAAGACTCCTTCCTATGATAGTCATGTATTGTAGATGGTGCATTGCTCCTTAGAAACCTAATAGAGAGTATGATTCTCACTTTGTGCCACTCTAGAAGGTTATCTTGATGGGTCACCCACCAATGCATTGTCATCCCATGCAAGGTATAAGTTAGCATATTCCTCCTTTTTGTCTGACAAGTCCATTTGGCCTCCATCATGCGTAGGAAGATGTCAGGGTTACCTTCCCCAATATAACTTGGTAACTGCCATCCTCTCAGGCATCTAACTATGTGCACTCTAGTAACTCAAGTGACAAAACCCTTCAATCACCTTCCAATCAACTCATAGGTCCCATGCGTCCAATTTTCACATGCAATGCTAGTTGTATCACTCATGGACTAAGCATCTTACAATTAAATGACTCCTTCTCTTGATGGATGAACAACCTCAAGGTTTCTAATGGTGCACACATAGATTCTATCCAAGTCCTCTTCTCCCAAAGGCTCTATATAGTGCGTAGACTTCCCATTCCTCAGTGGAATAACGACGAGCTCCTCCTTGTTCTCGAAACTTATGTATCCTTTATTAAAGAAAAAATTAGCATTATTCTTATAGCATCAGGGATGTCCAAGCAGGGTTAGCAAGTTATCTTCCTTGACAAACGCTAAGAATTCAAACTCTCCAGTAAAATTTTCCCCTTGGATGGTTATAGTTGCATTCTTTAATACTCTGACGAGCATAGCCTTTTTCCTATTTTCCGTATATAACACATTTGAAGATGGCTATAATGGGGGTCTTCCCTTCTGATTCTATGCATCTAAAGTGAGAACATTGACCTCAGGTCCCATGTCAATCAAGATGTTTCTCAAAATCCATCCATCCACAGCTACATTCAATGTGATTTCCTTGTCATAGTCAATACTATGAGGGGATAGATTAACATGTTAGACCTGCCTCTCACGTTCACCTCCAACATGTGGTACTTTTTCTCTTAGCCACTCTCATAATAGAGGAATAATATTCTCATGGCACAGCATCTTACATACTTCTCTGACCTCATTCATATCCTTCTGAGGGACCTCAACACTCTTCCTCTGCTCCAGCTTCCTAGATTGTTCCTTTAAACACTGAATCTCCCCTTGCAAAATTCTAATTACCTCCATGGTCTCTTGGTAAACCTCCTTCTGATGAGTTGGATTAGGATACTTCCCATGTAATGCCTCTTTTCTTGTCATGAGAGGATTTTGTTTTGGTTCTTCCTTGGTGCGTGTGGTTTCCGCCTATGCGGTGAATAAGACAAGTACCAACTCAAAGTCATGCACCACTCTAAGAATCCATAACGGATCAAATCGCTTTACACTAGCCATTCTTGCACCCTTGTCCTTCTTCTAGTTTTGGTTCATGTGATCATACAACTCAGGGAACTCCTCATACTTATGCTTCTTCTTGCACCATGAGAATTATAACAAATTTGGACACTCATGCTTATATTGTTCAATAGATCCACAATTGTAACAGGTTCCACAAGGAAATTCACTCTCACCTCATTGACTACCATGGCCTCTAAATTATCCATGAAATCCTCTTCCTCGACTACCTCCATTTGTACGCCCTTCAAATTGAAAACCTTCATTCTTAGAATTATTCCTAATGCTGGTCTAGCACACACCAATATCAATGGCATCATGGATTTCATCTATCAATTGGCAGTCCTTTGTATCGAGTGTCGTAGATGATAAAATCTTACAATAAGAGGACACATTCTTCCAAATCACGCACTGTAATAATAACATTTGTTTGGATCATGATCTCCATGACAAATCTCACAATCTAATGACATGGCGCGCACCATCTTTTGTGGGAAACTGTATTTTGTGTGTCCTTCTACCTCACAATCCATGCACCATAGTCCACTATGGGTCTCATGAGCCAAGTTCGTAGACAATTTCTCAAGTTGCTTCGCCATGATAGTGATTTTTTCTTCTAATACTAGGATTACTCCAGTGTCAATGCTTCTGACGGCCTCAATGCATAAAGTAGCCTCCAAGGCCTCACACAGATCTGTGAAAGTCTTATGGGAAATTACTCATCTAAAAGGCATGATCAATCCTCTAATGAACCATTGAGCATGCTGAGAGGGATGCATATCATAAGAAAATTTTAACAGAAGATTTTTAAAGCATGTGTCATACTCATGCACTCTCTCTGTCATCCCTTTTTGAATCTCCTTCGACGTTCTAATGTAATTTTTCTCAAACTTAGGAATGTGGAATTATACTAAGAAGTTATCATGTAGTGCAGTATAATCCACCATTGTCTGATGTGGGTCATACTTCCAGTACCAGCTATGCACGTGCCCTTGTAGCATAGTTGTATATTGACTTACTTTCCGATCCGGGGCAGCAATTCTCTTAGCATGTCATAGCAATTTTCACTTGTGTACATGCTCTGTGGCATCTTTAAACACCCTTGTAATTAGGAAAATGTAGCAACATCTTGTAAAACACTTGTTGATGGTGTTGTTTTCCTTATCTGCCAGATCTAGGACCTTGATTCCCTCCGGTGTTTCCTCCACCACTAAATCCACTTGATCCACCAGCTCCTATTCCTCCAGATCCACTAGATCTTCCTCCCATTACAGGTAAGGGGCTTGATGTAGTTACACTTTACATTCCCATCATTTTACTAAGATGTGTGCCAATAGTTTGTGACGTTGCACCACTTACATATGTGATACCAAAAATTTGTGTACCTACACCTTGCCCAAATGTTGTACCAGACAGGATACCTCCAAATACCAGAAATGTTTGCGCTGTCATAGATGTCCTAAATGAAATATTATATCTACTAGGTGTTTCCTGAATACTAATACCAATACCAACTAGATTAACAAAACTTATCTTAGGAAATAGAAAACTAAGCGCCCAGGTTTTGGTCACTAAGTGGGATAAGATGCACACCTACGAATCTCCTCCTTTATTCATTCAACGAGATATCACCAGAATCTGGGGAGATTTATCTTCTGCACTTTCCAATATGGTGTAGCACATACTGCTCAGGTCCCACACCCTCCGCACAAACCTCAAATCCTTCCCACAATGTCTACCTCCATAAATCCATCACTCCAAATTCTTCACGTTGTCTCTCCAAATCCCTTTCCCATGATTCATTATACTTGAGCCACATCTCCTCTCTCTCTAATTCTACCATAAGGTCTGCCATATTTCACCACCCCATCTTCTGCACCCCTCGCCTAGTGGGAAATATATTCAGCCATAGGAAATGCCTCCATACTGAGAGTGATGATCAAGATCTTAATAATGGAATATCATGTAAGAAATGATCCTCTTGGCTCCTTTAGGTACTCAAAATCAACAATATTCGGTCAATAATATATAGAAATCACTATGGAATCCAGGTTACAGCTAGTCAAGAAATCCATCTTCACTAGATGATTAACAACACGAGTCCAGATCAAATTAGCATCAGGTAACCTCTGATACTCTTATTGGGTCAAAACACAAGGTCTAAAATACCAGATCTTTCTTGATGCATATGCTGATAAGCCATTTACACAATTTTTACTGGGAAACAAAAAAATAATGTCTCATAGATCTCACAATACAGGTGCTGCTCTATCAATTTATGTAAAAAAAAACTCAGGTCCAGTGTTAAATTGTTGATTAAAACTCATCCTCCATGCTCTTAAGCCAAGTCTCAATGCATTATCCAAATTAAAGCATTCTTTCATCACACACCATTCTCACAACAGCTTCAAAAGAGGTCTTGGAATAATGGAACCAAGATGTATTCCTCTGTATATCTTATCCTTTTAAATCCTAAGCGCGTCGGCATATCACCCATCATGATCTGGGGTGTTCACTTAATATGCACATAGGTGCACCGAGCCCATCCTTTATATGAGTTTTGTAATAATGCTTCATCATTAATGGAGGAATGTTTATGGAAAAACAAAAATACAAGCAGAAGTAAAGATACTAGATTTGAGCATTAGATTCATCATGAACAGAACATGTAAAGAATTACAACAATACGTAAGAGAACTAAGATTTGACACCATGAGAATAAGTACGAAATACACTAAGGTTTGAACCCATAAACACAAATATTTATATAATAACATGTTATATATATTTATATTGATTAACCATTGCTTACAGTAGTCATATTACATCAAAAAGGTCACAACAAACCAAAAAGATCAAGGATAATAGAATCCTATATATCTAGAAAACCACTATATTACCCCCTAGATCTATCACATAATACCTTCATGTACCATGAAACACCATAACTATTGAAAACATACTCGACCTCTACATACACCCTCTAATCACTAACTTTATATGCTAATTCTCCTCCTTGTCTAGATCTAAATGCCTTCCTTAAATAAGCATGGAAGCTCACCAGAT
Organism: Taxus chinensis; assembly: GCA_019776745.2. Taxonomy (NCBI): domain Eukaryota; kingdom Viridiplantae; phylum Streptophyta; class Pinopsida; order Cupressales; family Taxaceae; genus Taxus; species Taxus chinensis. Next base: position 751,096,305 of record CM034149.1, read on the forward strand.
GATTATTCCAAAAGTAAGGCCCGCATTCCAAATTTCATCATATCATTCTAGACTCGAATTTCTAAGCCATAAAAAATGATAGATAGCTATAAAAAACTCCACTTTACAACCCATAACCATTAAATATTCCCTAGAATATTTTTTTCTTAAGCTTGAAGCCTCTATGTAATAATCATGTCATTATTACGCTTATCCAAAGCTTCACATGTTTTGCATGTGACACCCTTCAACCTAAATGCGGCTAAGTCTTTAAGCCCTTAAACCATTTCCTACTTCTGAGTGCAAACATATCTCTCCTTTCTTGCACTTTCACCCCATGTATGCTTTTTCCCCCATAGTTCCTTGCTTGTGCGCGCACATCCTTCTTCTTTAGGACTTAGTTATTTTAAGGGCTCAACAATAGTCAAGCCTAAGTTTACTAATTTCAACTATAAATCATCTGTCATCCATTCTGATACTTCATAATTTTCTTGAATACACCTTAAACCACCTGATCACTAACTTGTAACACATTTCAATTGTTTCTTTCTAGTATTATATAAATTTATTTTCCTTAACCCCTATAACAGAGTGTCTCAGAGCGAGATGCGGATTTCTTGTTTTTTCTCCCCAATTTATATAAATTGATTTGAGTAAAAACCAATTAACCATAAACTCATAGTTTATATTAAATAATTAAGAATATAAATATTCTAAATTATTTAATTATAAACTAGGTTTATAACAACACTTAATATTATTTTCTAACATAAAACACATCTAACCTCTTTTCTTCCATTTTATCTTAATTCTCATTTTTTTAGGAGTCAGGGAATTAACTAACCCTTTTTCACCTCTTCTTTCTTAGCATTCATTTTGCTATGGTCGAGCTTTTTCATCTTTTTCCCTTGTAGACACCTAAAATATGCTTACACTTAGCATTTCATCCAATCCATTCAATTAATGACACTTCGTTGATCAACCCTTCTTTGCTCCATTCTCATATGCCCATTCATGACACTCTTTCGGTCGTATTCCTCCTTTTGACCATTCATAACCTTCCTAGCTCTCTCTAGACCACTTCTATTTGCTGCATAGGCTATCTATCAGTCACAATTGGTTATCCAGACCGCTCCCAACTCTCAATGATTCTCTAATCATTTGCTAATCAATTTTAACTATCATAAACCCTAGTTAACTAGCCTAAACCAAGCTTAACTAAGCCTAAATCATGTTTATCTTAATCTAATATAAAAGATCTTTAGTCCCACATGCACCCAAAGTTCAAACTCTTCCATTTGGAAAACTATAAATACAAGGCTAAGCCTACCCATTCAACTTACACCTTCACATCTAGGATATCTTATTAACACTAAGAACACCTAGTTTTGGGATTCCATTTGTATTAGCTTCAAGCTATAAGACATTTGATCTTAAACTTACTCCCTTAATTGATCTTGAGCTAATAACCTCCATTTGCATCCTTAAACCAAGTTTTGAGTAATATGGAGAGAACCATTGGCCTTGAATCCATTAATGGTGAGACTCCATTCTTGAAAGCTTGAAAACCATAAACAACTAATCACCCCTTTGATTGCTAAGTTGATCTTATTAGGTTCAATTTCTTAATTAAGTAATCTAAAGAGTAGAGAGTAGTATATATGCTAGGTTTTGATGTTTTTGTCAAAGTTATGATGCATGTATAGGATTAACTCTTGTTTAGCTCTTATCTCATGGTGCATGGATGAGTTAGCAAAGCTTTGAGATTCTTTAGCCTCATTCCATAGCTTTTGCAACTTTCCATTGCATACACCGCTCTTTCATCTTAGCATTCACTTTGCTAAGGGTTGATTTTTCTACCACGCCTCTTTTCATTCCCTCCCTCTTTCGAAAATGGTGGGAACAAGACATCATGATTATAGTCCCTTTCAATGGAAGGAACACAATCCTTTTCATATCAGATCTAACAAATAGGATGAAGACCAACTTAAAAATTATTCTATAGATGCCACTTTACGAAAATACAAAGACCAATTCCTTCTTCGTATCCTCGCAATGGGATTAATATTTCCCTAAGACTTTGATGAGGATGAATTGAAATCCTTAAAAGAATGACCTAAATCCCCTATCCCTCTCAAGGATTCACATATGATTCAGACCCAGCCCCCAGGTGCTAAATGTTCACTTTCTCCATCTCCTCATCTTGCAATCCAAAAGTGACACTTGTCAAGCCTAGGTGAGGGTGCATTTTCTTGCCCCAATATCCCCCATTCCCAAGGGGGAAATCAGGATAGAAAAATTAACCCCATACTAAGAAGTAAAAAGCCCTAATTTTTAACTAAGTCTTGTTACTACATCAATACATCAAAATACACTGTCATGCAAGCTAGTAACTCAAAAGAACTACTAACCTCATTTCTTCTTCCATTCCAACCTAGAACTCCATTTTTGCTGATTCAAATCTCCAAAAACCTAAAATTTCACTAAGCATGATGTCAAAATTCTTTAGACACGGACATAGCCACGCATATGCTATCCCTTGCTCTTTCGAGAAAATCATAACTCTTGAAAAATACAAGGGAAAAAATGATCCTAGAGAGCATTTTAAGTAATTGTTCCTGGCATTCCATAGAGGTGACTGAGAAGATTGTAACCTTGTAATTATGAATGGTTTTCCTTATAGTTTAACAGAGGATAAAGCCTAATCTTGTGCATTAGAATATGCTTTTTCAATTTCAAAAGGGATTTATCTCCACCTGCGTGGACTTGTTGTGAGAAGTTTTCCAAACATTTTTCTGTAAATCTTGACCCCAAAGATCACATACCTGATTCCCAATATTGTGTAATGTCAATATATCCTTTTATTCACCCCTTTTCTGATTGATTTATTACAATCAATTGAGAATCATGCACAAGTTGGTACCCCTGTTCAATCCTAGAAAAATACATCCTTAATACCCCTTTAGTCCCTAATATTAATTATCAGTTTTCCTTTCACATGCAAATGCAGTACCTTTATTATTTGTGCAGGAAGTTATAACTAATTAAATTGGTTATCTTAAATGGGAAAAATACACCTCATTTCCCTAATCAACAACCACTTGGACTCCAATTCCTCATTATAGAGACAACTCTTCTTGGAATCCACTTCACAACAGTCACAATCAACACATAGAACTTATCATAATCCTAGAATGAGTTGAGGCAACCATAAACATAACATTGCACAACCATGCTTGTCCGGATGTACTAATTTAAAATGTGCACAATTCATTATACTACCCCTCAATATGAAATAGTATCTAAGTCCCTAAACCATTATACTGCACCATTCAAAAACAGGAATATTTTTATCATGTTCATTGATTACCAACTTCCGAACCACTACTATATGCCTTATGGGGAAACACAAGATTATCAAGCTATCTTCAAATCCTCTTGGAAAGTGCTACATATGGTTAATTACTCTATTACACAAACCTTCTCTCCAATATTTAGATACCTAAGATAGCTTTCCTATTTGTGTTCCAAACAAATATTGAATCCATTTTGAGGCACATTCAATGAGTGCCCATCAATCATTTACAATGTTATACAAGCTAAGCTTCATCCAACCTTACATCGAAGACCTTATACAACGAATGGAGTTATAGAAAGGTTTGCAGACCTACCACCTAACCATGATATGAAGCAAAAATATCATGAACTAAATCCTTGAACAATGTCAATTATAAATCCATCATATCCTGTAGTAACAACATTACTCTGCTTGCCGTTGAAATTCAGTTTACACCTCTCAGAGAAAGTCTATCCAGTGTCTTTCAAAAATTAGTAAATGATAAAATGATTGAATATCCACATACACAACCATTTTCTAATGGGGAACCCAATCCTACGCCATATAATGCATCATAATATTTTGTATACCATCACATGCATGTCCATTATACTAATAATTTTACACCTCTTCGTCATTATGTTCAAGACTTAATTGACAACTCAACCATTTCTATAGAGATCAACAACAAAGCTCTCGTGATTGATAACACGTCAACTTCCACAACTTCAAATTAATAATTGAACATTTTCCCCACTTCTATGCATACTGACATTCGAAGAGATCATGACTAAATTCAAGTATATCTCCCTTCTAACCAAATATGTTATTCTCTATATTTCCTTCCTTTTTTCCAAAAAGACATTGAACCTGTTTCAAACAACCATCTTCTAACACCTAACGATAGTTTGACCTTTCCATAAGAATATATTTCAACCCTTTTCATAACTTTACCCGCTACAGAAGAGGGTCCATCATTAAGAACCATTGAGCTTGATTCTATTATTTCCATTTTGACTCCTATGGCTTACATCTCTAGTCTTGTTGTCAAAACACAACCACAACAAGCTTGGACACTTGTGGCAACACAACCGTCCATGTCCATTACACATCAAATGATCAATATTGAATTTATCTCATCAATGATGATTCCTTCCTATCAATACATCTACATTAGTACATTCTTCGAGGTGTGTATACCCAAGAATACCCTTATACAACCTTTTCACGCTTTGATTACAAATATCTTGCCAAATCAACTAATTCACAACCTAGAAGGAGAAACATTGAATATCTCATCTCTACGGCTCACAAGGAACCTCATGTGTACATCCACAGATCAATCCTTAGCTCTTTTCAATCTTTTACTTACAGATGATTATGAATCTCAACATATTCTTCACATCAAAAATCTTCCTCTAACATCACATAGGTCTTTTGATCTTGTTACAGACTCATCTAATCACACATACTTTGACTTATATCCCATCCACCCAAGTATCATACTTTAGGAATCATTTAATCATTTGATTTCATTACTTTGACTTGGTTTTTGTCTACCCAAGTTTCATAATGTAGGAATTATCAAATCTTCAGATTTTCTCCTTTGACTTGGACTTTATCCACCCAAGGCTCATATTTAAGGACTTATTGAATATTTCAATTTCCCCTTTTGACTTGGATTTTGTCTTCCCAACTCTCATATTTCAGGATCATTCACCTTTAATAAACATGGACCTCTTTCTTGATGAGTCCATTTCAAACCCTCATCCTCGAAAACTTAAAAATCATAAAAAGAGAATAAAACTCCATATTAAAGCACTATTTACAAATCGGAAATGACAATGTGCATCCAAATAATGTTAAGCATTCCATCTATTGGTAGATATATTAATCATACCATTATCATATATACACATTATTTACCTATCATGAAAAATTTAAACCTTGTTCCTCTTGAGAATTGTGCGTCTCATCTTTGTTATGGTCTCTACCATTTCAGATCTTTTCACCTATGGTTTTGTCTCAAAGCTTATTGATGGAAAATTACTCCTTTTAAATAATATCTCTTTAACAGAAAGCACTAAACTTCTTTACTTGGTACTTTTTGACCACCCATATCAATCTATGGTGTTGAACCCTTGCATCCTACTAGTTGCATGCAGATGAGACTTGGGGGTAGAATGTTCCTTTGCAATAAGCACATTATTAACATATAAGGAAAATTAAATCAATCTAAAAATACAGAAAAACTATAAAATCATTACACATTTGATCCTTCACAGTCTTCGGTGATAAGTCTATACTTCTTACTAGTAGTATGAGATTGGGAACAGAGAAATCCCTTACTCACCTACATTTTGTATACGGTGTTGAGCCCTAGTATCTTCCTAGTGACATGGGGAAACATGTAGGGGGTTCTTTAAAAAACTCAAAAACAATTAATCAATAAATCCTTTATGAAATCTTAATCAGAAAAATCCCAAGAAGTAATTTAGCTACTCATGTTAAAGAGAAACACCAATTCCTTCAACTAGATTCTTGTCAATCAGTAGGCCATCTACAGATCTAAGTCAAGTCAAAACCTATAAAGTGGAATCATCTTGAAGTCAGTTAGATGATATTGACTAGAGATGATTTTACATTTTTGTCATATGGATCATTGTTACACCTTCTGTCATCACATTCATTATCATCATTTTCATATCACTATTCACCTCATTTTCACATCCTTCTTAGCTCTCGGTGATGAGCCATCATATATTCCTAGTTCCGCGGAGTCATGAGTAGAGTGAAAACAACATATCATTTTATCATATACATTTATTCTAATGGAATGGAATGCATTTAATTATTTACACCTGCTTTCAAGCAGTGCACCTTTTTTTTATCGAGTTATAAACCACCAGAAAATAAAAAACATTCAAAATTGTTTCACAAAAATTAAAAAAATTAGATATGTTTCTCAAAATACCACAAACAATATAAAATTGTGCCAAAATCCAAAACAGTATAAAACTATCAAAATCAAAACATTCAGATAATGTTTGACTAACTTTCAACAACTGGATAACACAGTTCAAATTTTTTTCCTTTTGATGGTGCTCCTAATGATTATTCTAGATCATCTTTTGAAAATCATATTTATTACTTGTGTATATCTATGATTGAGGAAATAATTTACCCTTTCACAATATAAATTTACTTGGGACACACTTGGATTTTACATTTTAATCCAATACAAATCAAACTTCAATAGGATTTGACAAGAGCATCTTTCAGAGTATCTAAGTATCACTCCACTCTTTGGCATGATCCAATCCTCTTGCGTTCTAAGATATCACTTGGGGAAATTCAAATCTATCTATTTCTTCAATGTGCAACACATTTAGAGTGTTATTAGATGTTGTCATTGCACATTATATTGTACTGTTGTGGCTTGTCAACATTATGATGATGCGTTTTCTTCTTTCAGTTTTTTATTTTTTTGTACTTTGTTTAACTTTTTTATAGACCATTAGTAGGAAATTTATTCACATCTTAGTCCACATATAACTTTGGTGTGGTTCCTTCCTGTTCATATTGGGTTTATTTCCATTTCTTGTTCTGTGTCTTTTTGTCACTTACATGTATTGTGTTTTCCCTCTTGGTTTATTAACTAAGCCATGGAGTATTTTAACTTTTACTACGTGTTCATGTTTGTTTTAATTTCTTTGAATTTATATTTCAAACCTTTCAAAACTTATAAAAATCAAAAAAACTGAAAATTTCAAAAATACAAAACAAATCATACATTTCAAAATTCAAAAACATCATAAAAAATTGTAAAACATTTTCGAACAAACATTCACTTTTCACATAAATCCTACAATTGGAAAACCCTTACAGTGAATCTTTAACATTTCAACACAATATTCATAAATTCATACCTTTATCTACTACCCTCATGATTTTTCCAATATTATGACTATCACTTTCTTCTCTTTGCGTGATTACTTACTCTGCTTGGGGAAAATTACAAAATTATTTTTCCTTCATGATGTAAATTCTCCTGGGGAAATTTATTTTAGGTAATTTGTAAAATGAATCCAATAAGAGTTTCACAAGGAGTATCTATGTATATTTAAATCTTCAATATGATCCTATTACGAAGTCTTTCATGAGTTTAACGTTTGGGGGCATTTGCATCTCTTTAATCATCATTTTGGCATGCATTAGGGGCATAACTGATTGTATTATTTTTCAAAGTTGTGTTGCATTGTTGATGTTTAATTCTTAGACCAATTGCAATTCATGTGATAAAATCTTGGTTCCTTTATAACCCCAATGCCTACACCTACTATTCATATTGGGCTTATTTTCTTTTTTATATTTTCTTTACTATGTGCGTGTTTTTTTACACGCATATGGGTTACCCATATTGATTCCTTAATAATCATAATGACAAATATATTATGTAAGAAAAAATAAAGGTTGCTATTATATTCACACTCTCCAAATATTTCTCATTCTACGACAAAAGTTACTCCTTTCCTTGTTTAAATCCAATGATTCCTTCTTATCAAGCGGCCATCCTCCGCCTCATTACATCATCCACCCTCTTGAGAGGGAATTCCTCTACTATCATACTTGTTGGGGCATCCAAATGATTCACCACTTCCTATTTGCTAGGGTACCAAAAATTTTCACCACTTCTTACTCAATGGGGCATCCAAATGCTTCACAGCATCCTACTTGCCGGGGCATCCAAATGCTTCACCACTTCCTACTCACTGGGGCATCCAAATGCCTCATCACTTCTTACTCACTGGGGCATCCAAGTGCTTCACCACTTCCTACTCGCTGGGGCATCCACGTGATTCCTACTCGTTAGGGCATATTTCCACTTTCCACTCTACATGTACCTATTATATTTAAAGTGCTATTACTTTGCAATATCACTTTAAGGAGGGGAAAATGTAGACACCCCAAAAATTACACTAGTTTTCAATACTATCCCGGTTCACTCCCTAGCTGACCCCCTTTACGATTGATTAATCTAATTAATTAATAAGGTACATTCACCCCATTTGGATTAATTAAATTAGTCCATAATACACTTTACCTAAGTTAATTAAAATTTATTAAACAAATGATTAATTAATTATATTGCACATTATAACATTTAATTAATTGGAGAAATGCACCTATTTTCCCCTAGTCAACAACCACTTCTCCATTCCCTAGTTAACTCAACTTGGAACTCAAACTCTCAACTCAACTTTAACTCCACACTCTATATCTCTATCCTCAACTATAAATATAAGCCATCCCCTTTGTAAAAATTATCGTTGGAGATTTGAACAAATTGCATCCCACCTATAATAATTTTAAAAATTGCATCCTTGCAATCCAAGCTCATAGCATTTACAAATCCATTTGGAGATCGAATCAGAAGCATCCTCATGCAATCATCTACAAGATCACACAAGCTCAAAATATTCCATGATATTATTTGAGTTTTGCAAGGAAGAATAGACGAGAAGGTTTGCAGTTGTTATTGTTTGTCTTTCATTTTAGTTGAGTTTTTCCGTGCACACAATAAGAATGTGTTTATTTGGACAATTAAAAAAGAGGAAATCTTTCCAATTTTGATGAAAAGAGTGATGGAAAAAAATGGTTGAATAAGGTAACCCTATTACTTAATTTAGAAAGAAATTGAATGAATCCAAGAAAAAGCACTTGGTCTATGACTAATAATTCTATACAATTATTCAAGCATTGAATAAATGGAGGCGTTATTTTTTTATAGATGGAGTTTTTCTTGTTCTATACCTTTAAGAATGTAGTATGTAAATAACAAATGTAAGTTTAACCAAAATCATATGAAGTGGGTTGAGTTAATTCAAAATTACTCCATTATTTGTCTTGAAATATAAGATTATAATTTTTATCATGCATTGAGTACGTGTCTTTCATTGCATGAGATGAGAGTGAAGGTTATTAGATTTGACTACATGAGAGAGTTGTATTAGGATGATTTTATTTTTAAGGAATCTTAAGAAACGTGCAAGATCCCAAACGACATAAAAAGGAATCCAAGGTTGGTTTACTTCATTCAAGAAGATTTTTTATTCAAATGGTGGAATTTACGCATACATTATGACTCAATGAGGGAGATTTTTGTGATAGAGATGGTAGTGTAGGTTATTATTTATCCTTTTATTTTTTTATTAAGATAATTATTTCACTTAGGTTATCTATACAATTATTGAGTTAGTTTGTTTAGGTGCATTAGTTGTGTGGATTTAGTTTGCTAGTCAGGTGGAGTTAGCTTACTAGTCTTTTGGACTTGGCTTAACGACCAGTAATCATTTAGTGGGAGTTCTTCACCACTGATCTAGGTGGCAGTTGCACTTCTCTCCTCCTATATGTACATTTTGATTATTGATTAAAATTAAATGGTATTATGATGGATTTCCATATATGATATTTAGCTCTTTGTTTGTAAATCCTTTTGTAAGGTTATTATGGAAAATTCCTTTCAGCTTATTAAATGTAATGTGTTATTATCTTCTGAGATCTCCGCAGCTTAGAATAATCTTCTTTTCGTTATTTTCAAGAGAAGCGTAGTGAAGGTCTAACCAGTCACTTTGTCATTAGAAAACATTGGCAGACCTATGTGAGAGCTAGTATTAGACAAGAATGAGTTTATATGTAAATAATTTTATGAAATATTAGATAGATTTTGTTAACATGCAATGGGAAATATTCAAAATACATTTTTGTATCAGTTATTTTATATACTAGAAAGGCCATGGGAAATGTGAGTATAGACTTCATTCTTGGGGTAATAAGCAATCAGAAGGATAATGACTCTATCTATGTTGTGGTTGATAAATTTTTCAAGATGGAACACTTATTAGCTTGTAATAAAATAATTTATTCCACTCATATTAATGATTCATTCTTAAAAATAATTAGAAGCTTGCACTGGTTATCAAAGAGCATTGCCTTGAACACGAACACAAAGTTTTTAGTTCATTTTTGGAAAAAATTGTGGGGGGGAATAGAAGCTAGGATGATTTTTATTTAAGCCCACCCTCCCCAAATGAATGAACAAAATGAGGTTGTTAAGAAAATCCACACAACATTGATGAGATGTTTTTTCAAAAATAAGTAAAGACGATATGATACTATGTTAGAACTTAACTTGAACATGAACACAAAGTTTTTGGTTCATTTTTGGAAAAAAATTGTAGGGGGAATGGGAACTAGGATGAGTTTTAGTTTAGCCTACCCTCCCCAAATTAATGAACAAAATGAGTTTGTTAAGAAAATCCACACAAAATTGATGAGATGTTTTTTTCATAAATAAGTAAAGACTATATGATACTATGTTAGCACAAGATAAGTTTTCTTACAACTCCTCATTCAATTGAAGTACATTAAATATTGATTTTCAAATTGTACGTGGGAAAAACCCTATGGACATATATGAGTTGATAAGTATAATAGATTCATATAGAAGTGTCGTAGGAGAGGATTTTGTTGAGTAGATGCATGAGGTACATCAAAAAGTGAAGAAGAAATTGAAGGAGAACAAATTGAGATATAATCATCATGTTGATCTCTAGAGGAAGAAATAAGAGTTTAAAGTTGGAGAGATGGTTTTATCTCAATTAAAGAAGGAAATATTCCCAAAAATGATCTTATGATAAGATAAAACAGAAAAATATTGGACCTTGTAAGTAATTGAGGATAATTTAAAGCCGATGTATACAAGAATGGTCTCCTATAAGGGATTGTTATCTTAGAAAAAAATATGTTGATAAATTTATAACTCTTACTATGAGGGACAAATAAGTGGAGAAAGAAGCATTGGCTTTGATTTGTCAATGGATGACTAGGTATGAAAATTATTCGAGTAGGTAATAAACAAGGTAAAATAAGTGATTGACTCATGAGTTATCAAGAAGATAATAGGGAAGGAATATAAGGAATATTTGGTAAAGTGGAGGAATCAGATAACTAAGAAAGTAAAATGGGTGAATGCATGAGAAGTTGTTAAAATTGGAATCTTACTCTAGGAATTCACAAATTGGTCATGAGCAGGAGCTCACGTTTCATTTAACTTACATGGTGTCTATGATACAAGATCATTTGGGTCCATGAGAAATATTACATTGCCTAGAACTACAGTGCACATTTTTTGTGTGTACCATAGAATTGGTGACTTTTGGCTTCGTCACATGGTCCAATATATGTGACCAAACATAGCCAATTGTAGGTCCTTAAAGTCATTTTCTTGAGTAAAAGGTACATGAAAGGGGTTTACATTATTTTCCTCAGTCTTAAGGTGGCATACGTCAAAATTTCCAATTTATTCATGTTAAAATTACAAAATCATTGGTTTACATTAACTGGAGGTAATGAAACTACCCTAATAGTTTTACAATTGTTAATTCTATGCAAAGTGGTAGTTTTACCCATGAAATTTACACACAGATAATAGAAAAGAAAATAAATTCTTTTAGATTTGGAATGTTTCTAGGCATCTTGGGAATATGCAAAGCTATTGATATTTTTGGATTTTCAAATAGTTTTCTACGAATCAAGAAAATATCAATTTCAATTACAAGAGGCGAGTTGGAACAAGAAAGAAAAGGGGAAATAGTTTATCTCAACACATGTAGAACAAAGAAACAAAGAAAAGAGTTCATCGAGGGTTAGTGGTTTGTGGTCTAATTAGTTGAACATGGTAGTGAGAATCCATAAAAGGAACGTTCCATAATCATCTTCATGTGTTTTAGAGAGAGAGAGAGAGAGGTATGCTCTTTGGGGATTGAATTAGGTGTGTGTCTTGGGTGTTATATTATTATGGATTATAGAGTTTAGGCTAAGAGTAATGCAATAATTAACTTAGCCTCCTCATACCCGCAGTTTTCTCCATGATCCCACCCTCTTTAGAGTTTTCAAAAAGTTTTGGACACAACAATGAATGAATAGTCAAGAGGAAAATGCAAACCTTTTAACAACCTCTTATTAGCCCCAACATGAGAGCCCTTATGTCATCTATTATCAAGTTTCGGTGGAAGTTGGATTCCCTCGAGGTTGGTCATCATGTTGTAGATAATTTCTTGTAGAATTCAAAAGCATATTTTCTCCACCTAACCCCTAAGCCCTATCAAATGCATTAATTTTTCCAATTGACTACATTGGATCTGGCATAAAGTCCTTCATGAATTTCCCAATGTCATTAATATATACATTATCTAATTCCTTTTCAAAATTTCAGAGCTTAACAATCTACAACCTCTCATGTGAGTTTCTTATTTCTCTATTCATATAATCTGAAATGGACTCACAAACTAGTACAACATATAAATGAGCATTATTAAAACCTTTTTAATATTGCTGATCAAATATTAATAAATATGAGAAAAAATGAATGCAATATTTTAAACTAAAATAATTTACACCAATAGGGGGTAACCTACAATGGTACTTGGGGGAAGGATGGAGTGGTGGAGTGTAATAGTGTGAGATGTCAATTAAAATGTTTGCCTTAAATTTGATGTCAATTTGACTGACATAGGGCAATTTTTCTTCCTATTTGGAAAAGACAATCGGAAAATCATGATATCTTAGGCTTACAGTGGTGTTTGGAGCCCAATGTTTTTCTTGGATAGACATTTTTGACTCTGATGAACAGGTGGAGCTAGATTAAGGCCCTATATCACCAATCAACTGATAATTTATAGAGAAGGTGATGGATTTATTAATCAATGTGGAACTCTTTAATGGTTGAAATTATGTGAGAAATATAAGATAGGTGCCTCAAGATTGTTATCTACTGACATTTTGTTAATATAAATATATTTAAGCTATTTGTACTAGTTACACAAATAAGTGTAACATGCAATGGTATGAACCTAAAATTTAACATCTATTTGACCATTATAAGGCAAGGGCATTCGATTGACTTTGAAGCTCATGTTTACTTTAATGTAATTTGTTATTTAGAGCATATGATGTAATGTTGCTTCATGAAGACTATCTATCACCAATCAATAGGATTTTTTTGGTAATAATAACAAGGCAAGGGGTTCCACTTCACACAAGCACCATAAGCATTTATATAATTCAACAATTTGGGCTTCTCATCCTCTAGCCTCTTTCTCCATTGACAAAGCTATCAACGTGAGTGTACTACCTAATGAATCACCATTGTCTTACAATTTTACCTATGTGGGAATAACCCAATTACAACTCAATCATTTATTTTATGTCAAATTGGTTGCTTTCACAAGAAATTGAATTAGATAATATATTTTTGTTGGATTTTTACTCATTTAATTGTTGTCATTAACTAAATGACTTCCATAAATAATCATTACTCTAATGACATTTTTTCCTCATACATTTTTGGCAATAATAGTAAGGCAAGAAGACCCACAACAATACACTGTAAGCATCCCCTAGTAGGGGGAGGAATGGTAAATATAATTCACTAATTTGGGCTTGTCACTCTCGAGCCTCTTTCCCCATTAGTAAAGCTATAAATAAATGTAGTGCCTAAATATATAATTTTCAATTACATAAATATATGTACCTTTAGATTGACAATTAAGATTGATGTATCTCTTGAATTTCAAATAAATAAATTTAAGATATTTTTTAAACTAAAAACTAAGAAAAATTGACACTATGAGCCATACTTCGTGGTCCCTCATCAAAATGAGTTTTAGATTCAAAGTATGGTTTGAAAAGTAGATTTTTCATAGAAATTTTTTTTTTAAAATAAATAAATTTCAGCAACAGTAAATCTTAGAAAATAATATTTTAAATATCTACAAAAGTTATTTTTATTATTATCACCAAATACAACTAAATAGATTTTTTTTAAATTGTAATAATAATGGAGACTAATCCAAACCCGCAGCGACAAGAGAGAGACTTAAAGGGTGAGCAGCTACTAACGGCGTTAACGTAAGGTTGCTTTTTTAAAGGTAAAGAAAGACGGCGGTTTTATTTTCAGTCAAGCGGTGAAAACGAGCTCCACTTGACTTGACGTGTAGAAGTTAAAGTGGCATAGAAACCTTCGGTGGCTTTTTAGTGGGCGGATCCACGTGAAAATAAAAATAAATGACGAATGTGGGTCCTATTTGTTAGGAATTTTTAATTATTTAGTGCCTTTAAGTAGACTTAAGCACAATTTGGGTGAACATCTTTTTCATTATGGAAACTAACACTTGAAATCGTTAATGATGTGCACCAAATTCATTGTAAGAATGCGGTAATGTGCTATGATTCTATTAGGTGACTCACTTATGTTAGGAAAAATATATTATTCTAGATGTGGAGAGTAGTTTTATACTTGAAAAATCATAGTTGTCGACCACATTATATTTGCAATTATTTGAATAGTTGCAATCAAAATTTGGCACAATAGATCATATTGTAGGAAGGGATTATTTTAGGAATGTAGTGGATCTAAATATTTAATAATAAAGTGTGATTAGTTTTGTTGCAATTTAATAGATAGTCATTAGAAATAGATACCATAGTATTGGGTTATATAATATGGTGAAGAGAATTTTAGAAAAATCAGTGGAGATAAAGGCTTAACCAGACCATAATAGTAGCATTTTCTAGACTTATATTCTTCTTCTCGTAACCGTAATAAGTTTTTAGCAATTTTCATTGAATGTCAAATATGAGTGGACAACATTGTTTACTTGGTCATGAGCTCCGAAAACCTTGTTCTCGTTTCCCAAATTCATGACAGATCTTTGGGAAATTACTTTCCTTCTTTGGAACCCTAATGTCATCGCAACACTTTGCAAAACTATAAAAACTAGAGGGAGCTATTGAGGTCTTATGTCCCTATGTTATTATTAGGCCCCCAAGATTTTACACACTCTTGAAAGCATAACATCGAATATAATGTAGATCAACAAGTAGTCCAGTGTAATGTAAGTGCCCCAACACTTATCACTTTCAATGCTCTAATCAATGCAACAAGTAAATATTATATGCTTTTCTAAATGTTTGAAAATTGCTTTCAATGCGAGGATGCTTCTCTAATGAATGCATTTCATGCTTTTACAACTTATCACTCCTTGTTCTTATATATTATTCTATCTTCTAAATATAGTAACTTAATGCAAATATTAATTTATAGGCTTCTTGAATTCATCAAGACCTTATTGATGTGCATGTCAACACACAATGAACAAGAAAGACTGATAAAGAAGGGCCAAAGACCTTAAGGGCCTAATACAAGGGTCAAAGGATCCAAACAAAAATGGGAGCCATGACTGTAGTACAACTTCAATCATTGACCAGAAACATGTTGCATTTTTTTGGTAAAAACTAGAAATCCATGGAAATTGGTGGAAGAAAAAGAAATGAGGAAGGGGAGAAAATGGAAAGAAGGGAAAGGAAACATAAATGAGAAGAGGAAAGATTAAAAAAAATTATTGATGGGAACATTTTGAAAGTTGAATAAAACATGGAACACATGCCAAAAAGAGCCTCATAAGTACCAATAATCAATAAACACACACATACACTAGAACCCTAGAAAACATCTAGTCTCTTACTAAAATTAGGTCCCTACAAGTACAATACAATTACTTGTTACTTGTTGTGATAGTATATGATCATGAAAACATTTATTGATCTTTAAATTAAACAAGTTTATATGATTCGATAAGTAAAAGGACAAGTAAATAATACAAATGATGAAAAGGATAGGTGGCATGCAGGTGGCATTTAGAATAATGTGTAATGAAATATGGTATTTGAAAGAGGACACGAATATCATCAGGAATGCGTACACATTGAGGAGAGTTACACTCTTAATGAAAACACGAAGAAATCCAAGTAGTTACCAAGAAATCAGCTCAACAAAATTTTGTATACAAAAATGGTCTTCTCATCCTTATAGATCAGAAAAGAGAAGTACATAAAGGAGTGTTGTGTAACTCCTATGCTTGGACTAGTCAAGCCTCCAAAATAGGAGGGGGAGTTACAATACGAGAATAATATCTAACTCCCACTGACATATGACATAATGATGTATATTACAGATTTTATGATAGAATTTGTCATTCATCATATAACTCATAAAGACTAAGCTAAATATCTATGACTCTCCTCATTGAGATGACTTACCATGGGTGAGGGAAATGCACATAATAAATAATAAAAAATTGAATAATGTCCCTCACACCAACACCTCCTTCAACATAGCTTAAGTAGAGGCATGGCAAGACAAAAAGAGAAATGGGTCCCAACAGTTACACCTGATGAGGTACCCATGTACAATAAAGATCTTAAGTAATGGAAGAAAACCCAAAAGGGGAAAATGTCCACTTACAAGAGGTAGAAGACTCCCCTAAGAAAGATGCAACATATGGGTTAAAACAATTAGGCCTAATAAGGTATCCATGTACAAAATGCAATCTTTCTAGAAGAAGAAGAAGAGTAGAAGAGGACTAGAAATTCTAAAGTAGATGTTCTACAGTAGTAGACCTCACCCTAAGTAGAGAGTGCTAGTGAAGAAACTTAGATTCAATGAAGGGTTTGGTAAATATATTTGTCACCTGATCAGATGTTTGGTAGTACTACAAATCGATGATGTCTTCAGGAATCAAATCCCTAATGAAAAGCATTTGTATCTCACTGTGCTTCATCCATTGATGTCAGATCATATTTTTACAAATGGAGATTGTGTTAAGGTTGTCACAGTAGATGACGGTAGGCCTCCTGAACTTTATACCAAAATCTGTCAAAATTCCCTACAACCAAATAACTTCAGTAGTAGCGTTGACTGCTCACATGTATTAGGCCTATGTAGAAGATATAGTAATCAAATTATGTTTCTTGCATGACCAACTGACATGACCTGAACCAAGAGAAAATTTGTATCTAGATATAAAATTGTGATGATCAAGGTCACCACCCCAATTAGAAGCTGAGTATCCAACAAAGTTTATCTTTGTCCCCCCAAGTAGTGTATTCCATTGTTGTATGTGCCTCTAACATAATGAAGAATCCGATTAGCTTATTTCCAATGCATCTCATGAGGTTCCTACATAAATCTAGACACAGTGCCAACAACAAATGATAAAATAGGTTTAGTACAGGTTAAGTAGATCAAACTTCCAACCAATTGACAATAAAGTGTATTGTTATCCATTTTTCCCCTGGAAAAATTGGACAACTTGGAAAATTGGACTTGGGTAGTTGGTGGAGCTTCAACAAATAAATGTTGAAAAAATAGTTAGAAAAATTGAAAAAAATGGAAAAATGGTCATTTACAGTGTAATGTAGGTTTTGCAAGTCTAAGAGGAACACATGGAGAAGTTCTTAAGTTCATTTGGTTCCCAGATTTGTTGATTTGACCACAATACAAAGGATTTGACGGTCGGGACGACATAATATGGGTGGGGAGTGATGCAGAAGAATGGCGGGAAAGAGGAATGGTTGTGTGGAACAGAGGGTTCCCACACTTGAGTTCAACCCATGGGCCGAAGGGTGAAGAGGAGTGCGGAGGAATGATGTGGAGATAGAACGGTTCTCGGGAACCACTTGCTCTTCGCAAAGGCCTCCCAACCAACGAAAAAAGGATTGGGAGTTGTTGTATTGGGTTACGGACAGAACAAGTTTGTGGAGAACTAACTGGCAAATGGAACAATTCCATGTGAAAAAGAGTTCTCTGCAAGGGTGAACAAGCCGAAACACAAAGAGAGTGGAGCATAGTGTTGCAAAGATGTGGATAATGAAGGTCCCAAGGGAACAAATGACACAATTCCTTTCTTCCGCGAGTTCCCCACATACCTGATTTATCCATACAATAAAAGAAAAAAGATATTAAAGCGAACTGTGTATGTGGAAATGGAACCAGTGTTCCTCACAGAAACCTCTAGACCTAATTTGACATATCTCACTCCATGATGCTCCAAATTTGATAAAATTTATATCACTAGAAATGTCTCTTCATCCTCTACACCATGGAAACATAAAACCTTGAGTTATGTGAGAGTAGGTGGGAGAAAAGAAATAAAACACCCTCAACATTAAAGGATGTAGTCCCATGTAGCTCAGAAACTAGATACGGTGAGATATGATGCCTTGGCTTCTCCAATAAGAAAAGTGACATAGGGGAGTGGGTTTTGTTGGTCACCCATAATGATTTTCAGAAAATGAATGTATGTTGTTGGTGGATGGAAGAATGAATTCGAATTCCCTCTAATTTTTCCTCTCTCTCTCTCTCTCTCTCTCTCCCATTTCTATATAATGTAAAGTGAGGCTCGTTTGTAAGGGTTGGACATTATTGTAATGTTTGTGCATTCTCTTACAAGTGTTGCACATGTGTGTATGAGTTGCAGGCCTCAAATTTTAGATTTTCCATGGTGAATCTTGCCTTTCACCTTCATTGTAATATATTTTGCATCCTTTTAAAGCAATAAAATACTTGTTTTGCGGCTATTAATCTATCCTAGCTTGTGTTCTATTGTAATTTCTTGCCTTTCATTTCATTTGTACTTATTTTTGCATCTTTTGTTCTCCTTGCAGGATCTAAATCTATTTTTCTCCTTGAAAACGAAGCTTTGAAGGTTGTTTTGGACTGTGGCACTCATGTCTGCCCTCTCCTTAATTATTTTGCTCCATTTTCCCCCATTTGAGAGTGTCTCTCCACCCTTTTCTTGGTGTTATCACCTATGTTAGCTTATGATTTCCATTTTTATGCATATTTCTCTCCTTGGTCCCTTGAAATATTTAGAGTAGGATTAGTTAGCTGCATTTTCTTCCTTACGAGTAGTTTTGCATTAGGATTAGGAGGAAGAACCAGCC